>OY751546.1:4913766-6144600 GCA_963572245.1 Caenorhabditis sp. 8 KK-2011 | reverse complement strand
AAAAACTGTGACATTTTTTTGAATGATATTTTTCCTTCAAAATTAGACATATTTTGGCCCATTTTCTCGTTTTCCTCTACATTAACAGTGACGAAATTTCTGAGAATTTTTAGAACTCTCTTGTCACAGATATGATAAAGATTCAGAATTATTGAAACTTGAGCTTGGTTGGAAACGAACAGTTTTCAAAAGATTTTAATGAAAAACAGAGATTACATGAGCAGTCAATAGAAGTTGGTCTGAATCTGTTCAACTCTTTTGTACTCATGAATTTTCTTTTTTTGAATATCAATGTTTTCGCACATTTTTCTAGTTTAGACACAGTTTTGAGGATGTGACGAACACCAGAAAAATATAATTCAAAAATCACAAAAATTTTTTCAAAATTTTGGAAACCTATAAATTTAGCTTCTGAGGTGGATCGTTTCTAAACATGTTTTCGGATTCACAATATCGATTTTTTCTGAATTTTTACTTAAAAAAACGGTTTCATGCTGGGTACAACTTTCCAAGTAGGACATTAATACGAGACTTGTTGATATGCTTTGAGAAGTGAAAGAAGTATTGTTCGAAAAAAAAACAAACATTTTGAAGTGTTGCCTTCGAATTCTCTTTTTTTTGGCGGGATAACTCAGGAGGCCTGGTCTGAATCAATCGATAATTTCCAGCTGTTTCGCATTTTCATGTTCTCTCACTCTCTCTTTCTCTATTTTGGAATGTTTCGGTTATCGAAACTATGATAACAAAAGATGACATAAAAAACCCGTTTTGATCGTTGTTTTGATTTGTTTTGTGAATATGAATAAGAATAAATATCAATAGAAGGGGCCTGTGATATTATAAAAAAAACAGATTCTGAAATGAAAATTATCAAAACAACAGTTCTCAGGTTGAAAAAAAAGAAGAATAATGGTACGATGAATGAAAAATAGAAACTTTGAACATGATCATTGATGTTTTTTGCAGGAACGGGAGAATCTGGAAAGTCAACGTTCATCAAACAGATGAGAATTATTCATGGCCAAGGTTATTCAGATGAAGACAAACGAGCACACATTCGACTTGTTTATCAGAATGTATTTATGGCTATACAAGTGAGTACATTCCATCAATTTAGTTCTTCTCCTTAAATGTTGCGTTTCCTTCTTTTCAAATACTGTTTCACTTTCACCCAGTACGGAAACAATAGGAAAAAAAAAATTTTTTTTTTCGAGAAAGTTTTAAAAATCATTGGGTGTTTTTAGCGGTTAGGTTTAGGTGCTCCTCAATTCCTATTTAACAAAACTAGGTCGAAACTGCTAAGGAGTTTGATTCTATATTCTCCCACTGATTCACCAAGGATAAGAGGCCGGTCCGAAAACGAAGGGCTGGATAGAGCCGGGATCAGACTTTTGAAATTCAGTTTAGAAGCGATTTCGATTCTCGTGTTCTTTTTCTACTTTTGTATTTGCAAGAACTTGACTTTCGGATATATCTGAGGTCTGTTTCCGGCTCGGCTTTTACTGACATTCAATGAAAAAATCTAGGCCGGACCGAAATAGATCCAGACTCACTCAAGGTCCTTCTTACAAGGGAACGTGGTCTTACCTTTTCCTATCGAGTTGTGGCGCTTAGGAGGTTCGGAATATACTTTCTTAACCAACATCTCAATCACAAAAATTTGAGAAAAATCCACCAATCTGACTTGTCTACCATTGTTAGAAGTTTAATCCTAACCTTGAGAAAAAGACTGGATTTATTCTATCTAAATTTTATAGTTCAGCTTCGAATTCAAATGTTTCTTTCCTCCTCAAATCTCTATTTCTGTCATGTGTTCTTTTTTCCCAATTTTTATCCAGTAAATGTGATGCACATTTGTTTTTTTCAAAATTCCGAATATTTTAATTTCGATGACGTCACAAACACAATGATCACACCACAAAAATAAGTGTAGACATAGACAGCATAATTGAAAATCATTTCTCAATTTCAAATGCCACCATGATTTATTTATTTATTTATATAATCACTTCTGATCTATTTTATCATCAATAATAATTGATATTAAAGTGCATTTATTTTGTGTGTGACTGAATGAATGAATGAATGAATAAAATAGGAATTGAATAGGTGTTAATTGAGTTGGACATGAAAAGAAGAGTGAGTGAGTGAGTGGTGGAGGAGGCACCATTTCAGTCAGTCAGTCAGCCAGCCATGCCACCATCATCTTTTCTCTTCTTTTTCTTCTCCTTTCTTTTTACATACTAATAGAAAGATAGAAAATCTACGAAAAGAAGGAAACGCGAAAATGAGCGGAGAGGAATGGAGGAAAGAAGGGGGGGATTTGAAAAAAAAACGAGGCAAAACCAATAAATGAGGATTTCTTTGCAGAGTATGATACGGGCGATGGATACACTTGGCATAGAGTTTGGGGATAAATCGGAGGAACTGCAGGTGAGTAACAAATAACACAAATACTACAATCAATGGCTAATCACTGAGCAATCGAAAAATAATCAAAAATCACAAAAATGTTCCGTGTTTCTCAATTTCTGATAGCGATTTACAAGTTTTTTCGATCTAAGAACTCAGTTTTGGATGTCACATAACATTGAAACCGTAACAAAATTTAGCTACTCAAACCAGAAATAGAAAAATTTCCCGGTCCGGGCACAGTATTCTAAACCCATACCTTAACACTACGAACAAAATTCTATCGGACACTCATTCTTATGTTCGTCAATCAGGAGTGAGATCATAGCCAGATTGCCGGGTCCGAAAATTACGAATCGGGACGGGTTTCGGCCAGTGAAAAAACGCCGGTCTGGTCCGGACCGGAAATCGAACGTCAGTTTCTCAGAGCCGCCAATAGAAATGTTTTGAAAAAGTTGTGGCACTCTAGAATGGGTATGATTTTGATTTGTGTCTGAGAGTACTATAATCTCGAATATATTTAAGGCCGTTTCCGGTCGGCCTGGCTTCCAGTAAAAAAAACCCCGGCCAGCCCAAGAGACTCTCATTCGTGTCCTCAATAAATTAATGTTGAAAAGAACAATAAATACATTTTTTTTCGTATGGCTTGAGGTTAGGACCATCGGGCCCGAGCCGGGCCATCTGCCCAGCCTTATTCAATTTTTTTCTATGTCCGAATTCAGGAAAATTTACGATACTTGCAAAAAAAATTTCCCACAAAAATTATAAAAATTTTTCCCACAAAAATCATAGAAAAACAGAAAAATAGTACTGTTTTTGTAACTCGAAAACCAAAACATCCAACCGGCGAATTCCATCTGATAGTAAACATTGTAAAATTCAATTTTATGGAGAATTTCGGGATTCTTTCCACCAGAAAAAGAATCTAGGATGACAAAAACCATTTCAAAAAAGTATTCCAAAGTTATTCCAGAGCAGAGGTGGGATTTTCATTCTAGTTGAAGCCATAAGAATAGAATTAGGCTCAAGCTGTGTTGTGATCAAAGGTTTTTCACTGACCTGCTGATTTACACAAGCCCGGGACATACTAGAATCTCTCTGGCCTTAGTCGGAAAGTTTTCATGTTTCGAAAAACCAGAATCTCACCTCTGCCTTCTGAGAAAACAACATGCCTAAGTCTGACCACAATCTTATATGTTCTGCAAATAATCAAAAGTCTAGTGAAACCTGTAACAGTAGAAAATATTGGGGAAAAATCATCGGATCACTAAGTTCAAAGTCTCAAAAGGCGCGCAAACGATCTGTCAAGCATTCAAAATGTGTCAATTTTCAGGAAAAAGCTGCAGTTGTTCGGGCCGTGGACTTTGAGTCGGTAACGTCTTTCGAAGAACCATACGTGTCGTATATAAAAGAACTATGGGAAGATTCTGGTATTCAGGAATGTTATGATAGGAGGAGAGAATATCAATTGACAGATTCAGCCAAATAGTGAGTTTCATCCGTTTTTCTTTCGAATTACAACTATTTTTCTATTTTCAGTTATCTGTCTGATCTACGACGATTAGCAGTTCCCGATTACCTTCCAACCGAACAAGATATCCTGCGAGTTCGTGTCCCCACAACCGGTATTATTGAATATCCATTCGATTTGGAACAAATTATATTCAGGTTCGTATTTTAGCCTCTTACTTTTTTTTATTCACCAACATTTTTTGTGCAAAAGTTAATCAAAGATTGTCACATGATGGATGCCCAATAAAAACTGTAATGAGAAAATCAAAATCTCGTTTATTTCTAATTAAAGTTCAAATTAAATGTTCATTGTTTGAACTGTGGAAAATGTCGGAAACGAGGGGCTTCAATACTATAAAAAGGCACGAATAAGACTATGGGTTTAGCATGAGGGTCCGAAACATTTTACACCAGCCTACTCATAAAAGTAAACGCCAGCCTTTCGCGATGATAGCCCTACCCTGCATGACGACCGACAGCAGGTCGGCAGCTGCATCGCGCATCCTCGCCGCAGTATGGCTAACATCGCGGCAGGCTTTACTTTTATGAGATTAAGTGCCTGTTGATTTACACAGACAATTTGGAATGGATCCATAAAGTACAACACTCAAAAATGGACCCAAAAAGGACAACTAACGGATCCATATTCTCAAAAATCATAAAAATGGATACTTTTTGGATTCATAACGAATCCATTTTTCACTGTTGTACTTTATGGATCCATCTCAAATTGTCTGTGTAATTGTATAGAGAAAAAGTGTGAAATTGATAAACAAACTAAACAAATCTATATTTGTAGGATGGTCGATGTAGGAGGTCAGAGATCAGAAAGGCGGAAATGGATTCATTGTTTCGAAAATGTGACATCGATTATGTTTTTAGTAGCACTATCAGAGTATGATCAAGTTCTAGTTGAATGTGATAACGAAAACCGAATGGAAGAATCGAAAGCCTTGTTTCGCACCATCATCACATATCCATGGTTCACAAATTCGTCAGTTATTCTGTTTTTGAACAAGAAAGATTTGTTGGAAGAGAAAATCCTCTACTCACACCTAGCCGACTATTTTCCCGAATACGATGGTGAGACATACGCAAACAAACATTCTCTCATCAATTCGTCATTTTTTCAGGACCTCCAAGAGATCCTATCGCTGCTCGAGAATTCATTTTGAAAATGTTTGTTGATTTGAATCCAGATGCTGATAAAATTATTTATTCACATTTTACATGTGCAACTGGTAAGTCATTTTTCCTTTTTTTCGAGCAGAAATATATATTGAGCCTAACTATAAAATGCGCTTGTGTTATAATTTTGTTTGTTTGAAGTCAGAAAAAATTTGGAACACCATTTCCATGGTAACCCAAACTAGCTGATGTTCAGTGAACTTTGAAAAATGATGAAACTGAAATTGTGGTTAACTTACGATAATTCTTTGTTTCCCGGATTTTGATCTGTATCATTGCACAAAATTACATTTCGCAAATAATTTTCTTTTCTATTTTCGTTGAGTTGACGAAAAATCGATCAGAAAAAGATATGGAGCAAAAATTGAAATTTACCAAGTTTTTTTGCAGATACGGAGAATATTCGTTTCGTGTTCGCGGCAGTCAAAGACACGATTCTACAGCATAATTTGAAAGAGTACAATCTGGTGTGAAACTGTTTTCGAGTCGATGAATTATGAACTTTATGATGATATACTCTCGAGACGAGCCCCGTTTCTCTCTCTCACTGGGTCGAGTGAGACTTACCCTAGGAATCATTTGCTTGCTCTCTCTCTCTCTCTTTTTGATCATTGTTTTTTTTTCGATTTTTTCAAAAAATTACCTTTTTCCTCTTTCCTTCAAAAACATATTTTGCTTTTTCATCTCTCACATTTTTCATCCCCATCCCATGCTCCTATTGAAGAACCTATTTCCTATCACTAAACACAGTAAAATCTCTACCGCTCGCTAGAAGTTTTTGGCTAGTTTTAAATTTCTCCCATCGAATAAGAAGCACGAAAATTTCGAAAAAAGAAGAAACCCCCTTTCTTTCCGACTTTGATATTTAGCAGAAAATTTATAATTATTATTCTTCATTATTTTTCGGTTTAATACAGGATAAATAGGATATATCTGACCTTCCACCCTCTCCCCCAAATACAACTCCTTTATTTTGTCTGTCCTGCCCATAATTGTATCATCAACAAAAATGTCGGTTTCCATGTATTTTTTGTCACCTTCGACGTTTTACCTAGTCCCCTTCTAATCCATCCCCTCCCCCTTTTAATTGCTTCATTTTTTCTTTCAGTCCCATTTTTTTTCTAACAAAAAGACACATTTTCGTGTTTTTCCATCCTTATTCAAATGTGTTTTTCAAGATTTGATTTTTAATATTATTTAATTTTTGAACATTTTTTTGATAAAATGAAATTGAATTAAACTTGAAAAATGCATTGCTTATATGAGTGCTGAATTCAAACTCAAGAAACAATGGATTTGTTTCACATCATCGATCTTCTTTATTTTCCGTTATTTTTTCTCATTTCCGTATCAAATATTTGCGATAGTTTTTGAATTCATATTTATTTTTAACAACCATTTTTGAACTCATTTTATGTAAATCTTTTTTTGAAAAAATGGTTATATTTTTTGTTCACAGAATAAATCAGTCGAAAGCTAACAAACTCAAAAAACTCACTACGTATCCGATACTCAGTTGACAGGTTCGACAAAACAATAGGAATGTTGTAAGGGCGGAGTCCTTTCCCTACGAAAAACGGCCAATAAATTCAGGAATTTGTCGGAAAATTGCGCTTCAAAAAAATTTAATTTCAAACTCCCGCTTCAAAGGGACACGAGTTTGATACACAGGTGTGGAGTTACGGTCATTTTTTTGCCGCGTGTTTAAAATAATATTTTATTCTTCTTTTTTGTTTCAAACCTAATGCGGCTATCCAGAACTATTTCTCCGCTTTTCTCCACGTGGAGAAAAGATCTGAATAGTCCCATAAACGCGCGCGTGAGAACTTTTTAGGTTAATACGACTCTACAATTCAGTCCCAAATGCGAAATGCGATAAAATACATTTTATAAGTCAATTGGCGGGATGTGAGAATGCATTCAAAAATCTAGTCTCTATAAACCATTTCAAGTTCATAAGTGTAAAAATGTGAAAGTTTTTCTTGCGTTTCCACGACCCTTTTTTTTGCAAGTCGAGCCAGACGCCGGGAAGAAAAGATGGAAGGCTAGAGAACGAGAGGTCGCGGCGAGATATTTTGATAAACGCTGTGCCGCCATACTTTATAAAGATTCTATCGCGACGAACACTCGTACTCTGCCTTTTTAAAATTTGGCGCCACAGCGTTTATCAAAATATCTCGCCACGACCTCTCGTTCTCTAACCTTTTATCTTTTCTTCCCCTCGTCTGGCGCGACTTGCAATTTTCTGTTGTTCTAAAGGGTCGTGTTTCATTAATTTACAATACCGTCACAAATTCTACGTTTTTGTATTATTGAGAATTTCAAATTTTCTCAATTAACATAAAAAAAAAACCCATCTTTCCCGAACACTTTCGTTGTTCAATACACTTTTCTTGTTTCATCAATTTCGAAAAGGACTTTATATCATGACAGATGTCATTGGCGCATTTCCCAAGCCAGACATCGCGCCTTGCACAGTCGATAATTTTTGCCGCGGTGTGTATGTATGTCTGCCTGTGTGTAATGTGTTAGGGCACACTTCTTCTGTTTCATATCTCGATTTTCTTTCTTTGTTTTCAGATTTTTGATATTAATCATGGTAGATGTAGCTCAGTTGTCAGATGCTACTCTCAAAGAGGTAAGACATATTTTTTAAAAAAATCAGAATCATGTGTTTTTTTTAGGAACTGATCTCTCACGGAATAAATCCAGGACCAATAACCCCTTCAACTAGAAGCGTGTATGAGAAGAAACTCAATAAAATCTTAAACGGTATGCTGATTTCATCTGTTTTATTGTTACACTGTCAATTCAGATACATCTGCTCTTAATAATTCTGCAACCGAATCTATCGTCGTTCCACCATCACCACCACCACAACAGATAAATATCGATCCTGTTGAGACCCGAAAGTCGCCAATTCCAGTTCCAGTATTTCAAACAACGTCTAACCAGGAGGTACTGTTTTTTTCTAATTAGAAAGTTACTCTCAAGTAAAAAAGTCTTCAGTTCTTTCCAAGAATAAAGTTTAAAACAAATTTTAAACAGAAAAATATCCAAAAACATTTCTAGGAGAATGGAGAAGCTTCGGATGCTGAAGATTATGAAGGTGAGGAATCGATGAGATACTTGACCGAAGACGAAATCAACGCTGACCGTCAAAAATATGCAAAGAATACACAACAATCAGGAGGATTGAGAAAATTTGTGAGTTTTAAAAAACTTGAAAATTATCCATCAAAATAAAAAAAACCAAATATCCGATTATCACATGTTGATCTCAACGTGGTTTCACTAGTTAGCCCAGAGAAGTCAAATCAATTCACACATCTGAATGTTTTTGAATCTTGCATCCAAATATCACTGACTGAGAAGAGAAAACGTTTCGTGAGGATTTTTGACCGATAATTCTAAGAAACATTTTTAATGAAAATAAGTCTCGCTGAAAAATCTTGAAACATTACTGTCGTAGGCTCTATACCATCACAATGGTCAGAGAAAACTGACCAGTGATCGGATTTTTCCGGGTATGTTTCCAAAAAAAAAAAGAGGAATCAATCAACGTCGCCTGACACTAGCCGATCTCGAGGCTACGATGTAAATTACCGCAGTTCCAAGATCAAAAACGTTTTGTGTTCAATTATTTCATGAGGCTATTCAGAACTATTTCTCCGTGCCTTAGAAATGTATCACGTACTATAAGTTTTAAAAATCTATACGCCTAAAAGTTCTCAATTCTTATTTTTATGTAAATTAGAAACCAATCGAGTCGTCTTCTAAAACTAAGGATTAGGGTATACAATTTATTCAAACTGAGGCGGTTGATGAATCGTGTGAAGCTAGAGTAACACGTAGATTTGTTGAACCACACGTAAACGTAAGTAAACCATATTATATATTCTGACCACTCCATGGATATTATGCATTCTGACCACTCAGATTGTCTACAAAACGTTTGTCTCGTAAGGTTATTTCTCCAATTGTGTGAATAATTTCGTTTTGTTGACGAGAAATTGAAAAAGTCGCCGACCAGACTCGAAATAATCTCTAATGAAGAATGACGTATACATTTTCCAGTTTATCATCTCAACCGCCATCGCCTCAATCGCTGTTTTCTCCTATTTTTTGCTCGAAAATGTTGAATCACTTCTTTCGGAGTCTTCTGCGTTATCCTCTTCATCATCATCAAACCACGAAACAATTTAAATACGCCATCTGCGTCTCGTTCTTCATTCCAATTACGGTATTTTTATCTGTTGAATAGTTTAAATTGAAATTAACTCCGACAATGTTCTCCGATATCACAATATTGTTTTCAATTTGGTATCGAATCGAAACCACAATTCATTCATTTTCCTTTGTTCTCTTATTTTGCAAAGAAAAATTGTGAATAAACGTGATTTAGTTTTCAATTCAAAAAAAAAAAGGAAAGACTCGAAAGTAATTAAAATCGGAATGATGGGGCGGGAAAAATACAAGTATAAAAGTTGGATTGACGCATACATTGGCTCACTTCTATTTCGCGTCGTCTTCACAAAAATGATGCTCAACTGCGTGGTTTTCGCACTTCTTCTCATTTCAGCAGGTACTTATTTTTCAATTTCTTTTCTATGATTTATATATTTGCGATTTTACAGTTTTCTGTGATCAAACATTTGATAGACAAGATCGCGACTACAGACCACTTCAGGTGAGATATTGTGAACTTTAGAAATATGATTATTATGGATATTAATTTTCCTATTTCAAAAACTATTTCTCAATATGGCTAGTTGTTATAAATGTGTTTCAGTTTGGAAAACGCGACTACCGTCCATTACAATTTGGCAAACGCGAATATCGACCTCTCCAATTCGGAAAACGTGAATATCGTCCACTTCAGTTTGGAAAACGATCATCATTGATGGTGGAACCGGTTTATGAATAGTGCGTTTTTGAATATTTTCAAATGTATGCACTTCATAATATTTTTCTCTTATGGTATAATTTCACAAACGGTCACTAATATAATGAATAAAATAATAAATCAGTTTGGTATGTTATCTGTGTTTACATTTCTCTTCGTATCCAGCAATTTATTATATCGATTTTTTTCGTTTTTGTTTTTTTTACGATTTTCCTTTTACAGAATGCCGAACGGAAAAGATCAACTTATAGGAAAATTTGAAGAATTATTCGGATTGAGGCCTGAAGTTTACATCAGATGTCCCGGAAGAGTTAATTTGATTGGTAATTTTAATTGGAGTTTTGAATTCGAACCTTTTCTATAGGAATCTTTAAATTTTCAAAAAATAATCTTCTGCAAAGAAACCGTTCTGAAACGGACCCCAAATAAAAAAGAGTACCAAATCATACATTTTTAGAAAAAAAAAGTGGCTTGATGAGGTCAGGCTTTTCTGATAGTCGAAAAAAAAAAATATAGCCTAAAAAAACCCCGATCCCTAATTTTCGGACCATGCTCTCGGGCCTGATTTTGATTTGGATAAATAAATAATTTAGTTTTTAAGGTTCTAAAATTTAAAAAATTTGGCATGATATCTCAAATCAGAAATTTGTCTCGAAGCAGGTCTTATTTCCCGAGGGTCCGGCTCAAAAACCGCGAACCGGAATTTTTGTTTCGTTTTTCGGGCGGTCAAAATTGTCCAGTCCGGACCCAAGCCGCGAATAGAAAAACTTCTAGAAATTCTTCATATTTTCATGATAATGTGTCTGTCTTTCTCATTTTTCAATTATAGTTCTTTGGTTTAGGCCACATCCACAAAAATGTTTCTAATTTTGAATAACTCGCGATAAAAATACTCACCCTAATCACTCTGCGAAACGGCCTCCCATTCACTGGGTTTGTTCCAAACATTTTGGCTCTAATTCAGTTTTTTCCAATTTTTTTCCTGTAAAACATAATTACGGTATTCGCCGTAATTTCTGAACAGACTTACCTTCAGGTATCGAAAAATAAGAAAAAACGTGAAAAAAAAAGATAAAAAACGTGACATATAAAAACATTGTAGGGCAAAAAAATTTCCCATTTATTTCATTCATATGCTCCTTCAACGGAAATATACTGTATTTAGCCCCCGCTCAGTTGGTTTTCTATGCGCATATTGACTGTCTTTCAGCGGTCTAATTTTTCGTAATCACATTACCCTGTGGGTGGCTTCAAAAACCCACCGCCCACCTCCCAAAATCGTGGCGGACCAGGAATGAGATCAAAGCCCGAGGGCCTGAGTAGGAATGATCGAGGATGTGCCCCCCTGGAATTCAATTAGTCCCAGTGCAAAATGTAGTACCCCGGTGGGTAAGAAACCCCATACCGGGAATTTGCAAGCAAATTTTTGGTTTCGGAGAAATCGGGGGTCGAAGTGGGGGCATAAACGGGACCTAGTTTATCGTTTTCTACGTGAAAAAATAGGCCAGATAGCATGTTAAAAAATAGGGGGTACGGGCCTCGGAAAAAAGTTAGAACCCAAAGATAAGTATCTTTTAACATTTTCACGTATCCCTATACGTGGTCGGTCACAATTTAGAAATTTTTTCAAAGTATTTTCTGTGTGAAACCTTTTGTAAGTTCAACTATTTTCACGGTTTTAGTGATTTTATGATCCATTCCCGAAGTATTTGACACTTTTCTGAAAACCATGTTATCGACCACGTATACGTGAAAATGTTAAAAGATACTTATCTTTGGGTTCTAACTTTTTTCCGAGGCCCGTACCCCCTATTTTTTTCACGTAGAAAACGATAAACTAGGTCCCGTTTATGCCCCCACATTGCATCACACCGATCCGAACTCCAAAAAAAATTAGTTTTTGGATTATGCCGATTTTGGAAGTGTAAAAAGTTTTTCTTCCATATGTATTATTTTTTTTCAAAAACTACGACTATTTAGCTTCTGGCTTTTTTGTTCAAAAATTTCGCTCGAAAATTAACCGAGATACGATGATCTACTTTTTTTTAATTGAAAAAACTTCGACCCCCGATTTCTCCGAAACCAAAAATTTGCTTGCAAATTCCGGCTATGGGGTTTCTTACCCATCGGGGTACTACATTTCGCACTGGGTCTAATTAAATTCCAGGGGGGCACATCCTCGATCATTCCTACTGAGAGCCCGGCCCCAAAAATGACGGCAATGCTTTTTTGTTATTAGGTCGGTCCAAAAAGCACACTATTGCTCTTCTAGAAAAAATTTAATTTTTGTTTTTTAGTGCGAAAACTTAGAGTATATTTAAGATCCGTTTCGAGCCTACCGATCCAAGAGAGCCCAAATCTCATCCTTATGGCTGGCCCTGATTTCCAAAATTCCCTCCCTGAATTTTGCCCAGTTTGTTATCCTATTCAGTGATATGTGAACTATAGTTGTTTAGAATTTCGCTTTTTTAAAATGTCACTTCCGTCGATTTTCGTAAATAAGTTCCCAAAATCTCTTCCCAGATCATCTAAGAATCCCATTTTTCAACAAAACTCACTGTCCGTTCGAAATAAAACATGGCTAATAGAACATATTTTTTGTGATGCATATTCCAGTATCCATCAACCAAATTTCCGTCTTTCGTTTCTTTCTGAATTATTGGCAGTTTCAAGCTGAAATCGATTATATATCTTCTAGGAATTTTTTTGCTGGTTCATAGCAAATAACCTGGGGCCTATTTAACTAGCCGAAAAAGACCAAATTCTAAGTTGGTCGAAAAAGCCAGGGATGAGATATTGGCCCGGCTGGACCAGGTTTTGATGAAAAACAAAAGGTGGGCGGTCCGCGATTTTGGGGTCGCGCTCACGGGTTAAAGACTCCTGGTCACTCAGAAATTAATTTCTCGTGTTTATCAGAATCTCAATATTGAAGACTTCAACTTTCGATGTGTAAATTTCAAAAATTGAAAAAAAGTACTTTGTGAGGTCGAAAAAAGAAAAAACTGTTTTTGATTTCGTTCTCACGAAGATAGGCGGCCGCAAACACTGTTTGTGTGTGTGTGCGCGTACAGTAACCCAAGGCAAAAACTTTTTTTTGTTTTTTCTTTCAAACATTTTTGGTTTTTTGAACCACACACATCGAAAGTTGAAGTTTTCAATTTTGAGATTTTTATGAACTCGAAAAAACTATTTCTGAGTGATAGGGTGTCTTTAAAATCTCATCCCTGGAAGAAAGACTAGTGGCCCGAATACTTACTTTATTCAACTATTTTCTCGCCCACTATTGATAAAAAATGGCAACTACTAAAAGTATTGTAGCAGATAATCTGAGAAATAAGGTCACGTGATGAAAAAAAAGTGTGAATAGATTTTTCCCAATCATGTTTAGTGAATACAAGTCACCCTGAGATTTAAGATCGGAGACCCCTGGGCCCGACCCATAAAAGCACGATCTGGCCGGATTTTTAAACATCAGTTTCTCAGAGCCGCGAATAGATTTTTTTCGACAGACCAAAATCTTACCCCTCGGTAAAAATGGCAATTATCGAATGGGTTTAGCCGAATGGGTCTTGACCCTTACCGAATGGGGCTAATGGGGCAAATTTTCGAAAGGGGTAAAAGGGTCAAAAAGTTTGACCGAAAGGGTCAATTAACCGAATGGGTCAAATCTTCTTTTTCAAAATTTTCCGAATGGGGCAAAAAATCCGAAAGGGTCAAAATTTTTTTCTTTCTCAAATGGGGCAACTCGATTTTTTTGCCAAAAAAAGAGTAATTTGATTATTTAAAGGTGGATTTTCTTACGTTTAGGCTTAGCCGAAGAGGTAAAATACTGTAGTCACACTCAATTATCTCGCAATTCGCCTATAAATAATTAAAATAACTCTTTTTTTGGCAAAAAAATCGAGTTGCCCCATTAGAGAAAAAAATTTTGACCCTTTCGGATTTTTTGCCCCATTCGGAAAATTTTGAAAATTAGGGTTTTGACCCATTCGGTTAATTGCCCCTTTCGGTCAAACTTTTTGACCCTTTTACCCCTTTCGAAAATTTGCCCCATTAGCCCCATTCGGTAAGGGTCAAGACCCATTCGGCTAAACCCATTCGATATTGGCCGGTAAAAATCACTGATTTTTTTCGTTAAATGTTTCTCAATTTTCAGGCGAACACATTGACTATCATGGATACGGTGTGTTTCCAATGGCTATATCCGCATCTACAGTAATCCTGGCAGCTAGAAATGATAAAAATAGTTTAGAGTTCGCAAACGTCGACGAGAAATATGTGTGAGTTTTTCCAAAAAAAAGAAACGCTGAAAACTGATGATTATAAAAGTTATTACAGACCGTGGAAATGTGAACTACCTTGTAAGTGGAACGGTGCATCACCTCCGAAATGGTTTGATTACATTCTTTGTGGATGGAAAGGAATCATCGAGTATGGAAAGTTTGAACAGTTTGGAATGTCTATTTTGGTAAAAGGTCAGTTTGAAGTTCGAAAGGTGAAAAGGTGTTTTTGAGGGGCTTATTTGGAACAGGCTTATTCTTCAGGACCGGTTGGCTCTTAAAATATTTGGTCCACTGCCGGAAAGGCGACCACGGGCCTGGTTCAAAGCAGACTTGGGCGGAACCGACCTTTTCAAACTCTCGGACCGAAGTTTAGTTCCAAAAATATAATTCGGAAAGAAAAATTTCCGACATTTTGTTTCGAAAACATTTTATCGGAAAAAAATGGTTTCAATATTTTTCGAAAAAAGTCTCGTGAGATAAAATCCGTTGAAATTTTTCCGAGAAGGTTCTGTTGAAAAAAAGTTCCAAAAATTATCTGAAATTTTAAGTCCCTGTTCCTCCAAGCTTCGTTAAAAGGCTCTAATGTTGCAGGTGACATTCCTCCATCATCCGGGTTATCATCAAGTTCTTCGCTTGTCTGCGCATCTGCATTATCAACACTATCTCTCCTAGTTGAGACGCCTTTCGATTTTATTTCAAAACCAGATTTCGCTCATTTATGTGCAACTAGTGAACCATTAATTGGTACACTAAGTGGAGGAATGGATCAAGCAGCCGAAGTATTAGCAATCGATGGATCAGCTCTCAAAATCGATTTCAATCCTCTGAAATCGAAAAATATTCAACTACCCGATCAATCGATATTCGTTGTGGCTCATTCGAAAACTGAACTCAATAAAGGAGCAACTTCTCATTATAATGAACGAGTTATTGAAGGAAGAATATGTGGTGAAATTCTCAAAAAACATTTCCGAATTCAGACTGATAGTTTTCGTCTGAAAGATATTCAAGAATTATCTGGAAAAAGATTCGAAGAAATATTAGAGATTATTGAGAAAATATTGCCATTCGAAGTGAACAAAAAGGAAGCAGAACAATTGATCGGAGCTGATAAACTCGAATTGTGCTTGAATCATAACACACAACATTGTGAGTTTGCGGGAACACTCACTTCAACACAACTTCACAGGGCTCCGATTTGGGCCCATTTTTCCGGAAATCCGCTCTGGCCGGACGGGCCCTTTTTGTAGATATAAATGATATTTTTCCTAGAAAAACAAAGGTGTAGAAATAGTTTTCAATACTTTCTTCAAAAAATTCTATCCGCGGCTGTGAGAAACTGTTGTTGAAAGGTCAAATTGGACTATTATTGACGGGCCGAGAAACGAAAAACCGGGCCTGTGATTTTTGGGCGCTCGCGTTACAATTCCACCCTTGCTCTCACTTGTCAAATGAAAACCATGCAATTCCTGAGAGAATGTCTCTCGACCACGATCTCAACCTTTTTCGGGTCAATTAGTTTTGTGCAAGCATGTCAAAACATCGGGTCTGGCTCAGTTCATAGGTGAGATTGTAGCCCGGAGGCCCGCGAGCCCGAGATTATTAGTTTTTCGGTCGGTGAAAAAAGCACGGCCTGGCCCGGGCCAATTTTCGAACGTCAGTTTCTCAGAGCCGCGAATAGAATTTTTTCGAAAAATCTAAACATGTATGATTTGTGTCTGAAAGTACTGATTTTCGGATATATTTTAGGCCCGTTTCCGGCCTTAAAAACCCCCGGCCAAGGCCTGGCTGGTCAGAACGGTATTCCGACCGGCCAAACAAAAGCCCGAAACTTTATCCTGGCTCAGTTAACCGCTTTATTCGTGTCTCCGGGCCTACGAAAACAACAATCTTGCAAGATCTTGCTCAAGTGAAGTTCAACGTTTTCCTTTTTCAACTCTTATCGATAATAGACAAATTTTAATTAACAAACCGAGCAAATATCCCTTGCAAAGAAGATGAAATTTAGAATAATTAAAAACGTGAACTTACTTTTTTGTCTGTAGAGATTTCATTGGTGATAAAACCACTGAAATTATGAACTTTTTTCTCACAATTCTTAAAAGAAGTGAAAAACAGGGCGCTGATGTCAGTATAAAACATATCGCCAAAAATAGAGATGGAGACTTTCTACCAACTGGCTGTCAAGTTTTCTCTCTCTTTCTCTAAATGTGTTATTTACAGTAACCGAGTTCAAATTATTGCCTCGAGCACGTCATGTTTTCAGTGAAGCCAAAAGAGTTGAAGACTTTGAAAAGGCATGCGAAACAGATAATATCGAAGAAATGGGAAGATTGATGAATGAGAGCCAGAGAAGTTGTGCCAAGGTAAATTCGGGTTACTGTAGAATCCACGAATATTGATTTTTCTGAATTTGTATATTTATATTTTGGAGGATTATGAATGCAGTTGTGATGAATTGGACAATTTGTGCGCTGTTTACAATTCGAATGGAGCATTGGGTGCTCGTTTGACAGGAGCTGGATGGGGTGGATGTGCTGTTGCATTGTTCTCCTCGTCCCAAACAACGCCGGCACAAATCATGAAACAGCTCGACCCTCTATTCGTCTCGAAACCATCGGGTGGAATTGAAGTCGAAAAACTAACATAGAATTTATTTTTTTGTTGGGAAAAGGGGAAAGTGTAAAATAATAAATTAATCTAAAATACAAACAATAAATATTGTTGGATGGTGGTATTTTGAATATGAAAAGTGAATTAGTTTAGAATCTTCCTTGCGTTGCTTGTTGGAAAGCGGCACCAGCTGCGGCTTGTGTTGCCGCTGAGGCGGCTCTCTGTACACCAGAATCCGACATCACACCGTTTGTGAACTCTTGGCGAGCTTTGTCTATTGAGAATCCAGCACCTCTGAAAAATAACATTTCAAAAAGATTCTTCAATACTTTTCATGGGATAACCTAAAATGGAACTACAGTTTTTCTGGAAATTTACACAGGATACTTGGGAACGGGGATCAATCCGATTTGAAGTTCCAAGCTGTGTGTGTTTTAAAAAGTTTCTATTTATCCACTAAATGATGGAGATCAACAAACCTATATAATCGGTGAACTTTAACCAACGCTACAACCATTCCAATCAATGCGGCAGTGAAGCAAATTGCTGAGGCGAGCATTAAAAGAGCAACTGGTACATTTACTGTAAAAATATAGAATATTTTCGTTTGTAGAAAAATATAGATCTGAAAAAAACGGGGCCCGTATTTTTCGGGCACAATTTTTTAAAAATATTGCTTTGCAACCAATAATTTTGAAATTTGAAAACTTAACGTTAACTCGTTTTTATTTTCAAAAAATTTCGAGAACAGTGCTTTCAGGCCTCTGGGAGGATTTCATTTTCAAAAATGTTTGACAAAAACGAAAATGTTTGACAAAATTGATATCTGACAAAATTGATATCTTGTGAGTGACAAGGTGTCTTTAAAGACTACAAAAATATTTACCTGAAAATGTGTCCAACGCATTGACCCATCCGCAAGCATATGATGAGAGACCAAGAGTTTGAACCAAAGTGAAAAGCGAATGGAAGAACAGAACAAAGAAAAACACCTGTAAAATCGAATTATTACTTGTAAACTGAGCAAAGACAAACCATAAAATTGAATGACGAATCATTTCTAAATGCTTTGTAGACTGGTCTGAACCAGAAAAGGAATGAACATGGAGAGAAAAGGCCAAGTTGGATGACTGCCAAAAATAGTTGACCCACTGATCCTGAAGCAAAGACAAATTTTTAAACTAAAAATGAGAAAAATTGAACCTTTTGCACAAAGCATAAAGACGAGGGATGCGATAACATTGACAAATAATGCCAAAACATATACAAGAAATACATAATAAACCATCGTCACAGTTTTTTGAAACTGTACCGGAATTTCGACTTCGATATCCTGCAATTAAAAAAAATTAAATTTCAAACGAAAAAAAAAACAAAAATACCTGATAGAAACATGGTTCAATTGGAATAATAGTCGGTAGTGGAGGCCAGTTGTGTGGTTTTGGGCCATTGTTGGCAGCTCCGGTATTTACTAGAAAATAAGTGGAATTAAGAAAAAACGAGAATTTTTGAAACTCACAATTATTTGTCTGTTGTCTTTGCCTTCGATCTAATTCTTCTTCGCGAATTCTCAATTCTTGTGCTCTTCTTTCTAATTCTTGTTGTTTTCTAAACAATTCATCATCCATTCCACTTTTTGCCGCAGGCTAAAAACCACAACTTATCTATTTCGAAATAATACAATTAGCTCTAAAAAAATGTGCGCCTAAAAACACATAGAAGGAGAAAATCGATGAATGTGTGTGTATGCTCTTCATGAGCTTTTGGTTGGTTTTTCAATTGAAAAAAAAAACACATACAAAATAGGAGATGAAAAAGATACATACCTGATGAGCTGTTGGCTGTGCAGCTGCTGTTGTTGCGCGATTCGCGAATGGATTAAAGTCTTCGGTTGCACTTTGTGTACTGTTTCCAGCTGCGGGTGGAGCAGAAAATGGATCAGCGAATGGATTCTCCGACATTTTAATCTTGAAATATATTGTTTTTTTTTGAGAGAAAAATAGAAAAAGAAATGCAAATTTTCAAGGAACATGGGAAATGCTACAGGACCAGGTGAAAATTCCAACAGCACCTTTGAATAAGATTACTGTACATTGACTTTTTTTTGTTTTATTTATTTTTGCTCAAATATTTTTTTTTTTTTAACTCACCTTGTTTTAGTCCCCTTATAGGAGGGACAAATGAGAGAGGTAGACGCAGAAATGGAAGAAAAAAAAATAGAAATGTAACGTGAGAGTTGCAGACAAAATAAACAGGTCTCACGACGAATACTTTTTATTTCCGGGAATTTTTAATGATTCAATAGAGCGAACACTCCTCTTTTGTCAGCGTCAACTCTCTCGTTTGTCCGCCCTAAAACAAGGTGAACTTTGGAATTGATATATTGATTGAATAATTATGATTGATATTTTACTGAGAGTGATCTTTATATATAAGATGTGCTGGAAAAAGAACCATAGTGTTGATGATAGAATAGTTATAGAAATATATAACTTTTTGAAATTTGAGAGCTGAATCATGAAAAATAAACAAAAATGAATGATAATTTATTTTGCAATGCGATTTTATTCAAATGAAAACTCAAGATAACTGAAAAACTGTTTCGTCTCAAAAAAATAAAAACGTGGAAGATCAATATCATTTTTTTTTCCAATTTTGAAAAAGTAGTACAACCCATTTTGAAATAAATGAAAAATCTCGAATGAAATCAATAATGACACACTCGAACGAAAAAAACCTCTTGCTCAACTGCAAACAACAAATATAAGACGATGGTCTTGAAACGAATTCTTGAACGAACGTGTTACGTATTGAACAAAAAATAGATAGAGAGGGAAAAGAGAAAAAGGCAATGTTGTATGTCTGTTTCTCACACTATCTCATTTTTGCATTGTGCCTGCCACAGCAGTCAGCACGTATCTAGTTTTTCTCTTCTCTCCTTTCCATTTAAAGCAGCGGCGGCAGAAATATATTTCTTTTTTCTTCTCTTTCTTTTCAATCAATAATCAATGAAACAATAATCATTAACTTTTTGTTATTGCTTTCTTTGTCTCTAATTCATGAAGATAACATGGGAAAGTGAGCATTGGCCTGGTGCCCGGATAGAGCCATCGATTACCTATTTATCATGGATGTCACAACATGAAGATCCCGATCATGGATTACTTGGAGTTGGAAGTGATTCGGGTTCTGTAGGAATCACTTTGACCGATTTCAAAGAGACGCCCGATGATAACTCAAGATACAACTTCAATTTACGAGGACATCATACAGGTAATATTTTTGGAAATTAAATTGTCGCGAACGATAAAGCTAGGCCCGAACCCAGGTTCTATGCAATTAAAATGAAATTTTCAGCAATTCGAATGGTAACATGGAATAACAACCAATCAAAACTTGCTTCTTGTGATGCATCAGGTATTATCTATGTTTGGGTTCGAAACGATGATCGATGGTCAGTGGAACTAGTAAATGATCGAGGTGTAAAAGTGAATGATTTGGCGTGGAGTCCTTGCGGATCTTCAGCTCTCATTTGTTACGAAGACAATTTTGTGTTAATCGGAAGTGCATCTGGCCAACGAATATGGAGTAATTCATTTCCAACCGGTCCCACATCAACAGTAACATGTGGAGCATGGGCTCCTGATTCGAAAATGCTCGTCTTAGGCTTTGCATCAGGATCGTTTCAAGTGATTTCAAATTTAGGAGCAAATATTACTGAACGAAGTTTCACAAATGATCGATTAATGCAATTGGCATTTTCGGATTCGAGAGATGATGATCAATGGACATTAGCAATGTTGACATCAACTAATAAAATAATCATGATAGATGCTTATGATCAATTATCATCATCAATATATCGGTCAAACTACACTATAATTCAAACTCGATGGAATACAAAAGGAACAATTCTAGCACTAATAAACTCGAATCACGAGTTGATTATGTTGAACACAAAAGCTAAAGTGATACACAAAGAACGGATATCTATCGCAAATTCAGATAAACCGTTGACTGCTTTTACGTGGGCTCATGAAGGTAGATGTATAATTGTGGCTGCTGGCGGACATTTGGCGATTGGTAAAATTCTTTTTGGTGTTCCGAGTCTTTTCGATTTAGTTGCTTATAATCTTTGGAAAGCGATGGGAAGTAGTGCGAAGAACGCAAATAAATTACCTATTCCGACAAGAGAAATTGCTGCTTTGAAGGTTCTTGATCATCATGTTATAAGGGTTAGTTGTTCGTTTTTTTTGTGTTCATCTCAAAAATTATCGAATCAAGAAATACAGAAAACATTTTTGTTTTTCTGCGTTTTGCCAAAAAATATTATTAGTTTTTTCCTAATTAATAATGTTTTGTCAAACGGATAAGCCCATGGGAGTAATAATGTTATTCGTTTTTCTTTTTTCGATAACACAATTATTTGTGTTATTTTGAAACTCGAATCTGATACATTATACAAACAATCCAGAAAAGTTCATTTACTTAAATATCATGTACACCTGACCGAAAAGGCGAAAAAGTGCCGTGAAACTTTTGAAAAAAATGTATAAATCACACCAAGAAAATTGAATATGAAAATATTTTATTTTCGCTTTTCGGTCATCTTTCACGTGACAAAAATATTTTCCCCAAAATTTTCAGTGAAACTTTTTAAAAAGAAATTTTTGGTACCCACTCAGGCCAGATTAGATCATACGAATTACGAGCATTTTAGAGTTTTTAGAGATTATAGTTATCGATAAATGTTTCCAATAACTTCGAAAAAAAGAATCAAAAGATTTTTTTACAATTCGTCAATTTCTAAACATCAGCATCTTATTTTTCCCTAATTGAAAAAAAAAGTGTCGAAACATGTTTGACAAAGAATACAGGATGATTAGTCACTTATCTTTTTTCTCGCTCTTCAAACACTGATAATAAATAGAAAACTGCGTCAGTAAAAAGCACCAAAAAACGTCATTTTTCTCACTATACGTGTGTTACAGTGTCGAATTCCAAAACTCAATGATTTATGCTCATTTGTGTGTAGTGTCATCGATGCGAGATGTTATTGTACGATTCGACCGGTTGCCCGAGGAAGTCATACTTATATGTTATGTATCGAACATCTTGGAGGCCTTGTACCGCTTTTGGTCGGTCGACAAGTCAATCGATTTTTACCACAATTTCAAATATTTCTCTACGAATCAAATGGACCTACTTCAACTGCCGGATCTTCGGCCCAAGTTGGTATGTTTTTGAAAGTAAGAAAATATATAATTTGACCCTGTGATTTACAGAAGATGTGAATGCCATGATTCGCAATTCAAATGCCCGAAATTCGCTGTGGCGACGAAGTAAACGACAGATTCGCGCACTTATGTCAAGGTTAGTCAAATAAAGATCACAGTTAATTTTTGTTTTCTTATCAAATCACATGATTTTTATGAGTGTTTGTGTTTCCTCTAACTGGTATTTTTTAGACATGTTCGACCACAACGAACAGATAATCGATTGGTGCAAGTTTCTTCGAATGTTTGGTGTACAAAGTTCAACATAACATCTATGTCGCATACGAATTTGCCGCAGTTCTTGGGACAGGTGAATCATTTCTTCTGAATAATAATGAAAATCTAAAAACGAATGCACCTGCCTGGTTGCATATAATTAGGGATTATGAGATAGAAAAGAAAAAGGGGAGAAGCTGGTTGACTGGAAAATATTGTCTATCCGCTCAGATCATCCAACGGCCAAAAATGAGTGAAAAACAAAAAAATTGCGCTACCTCCGGATGTCACAGAAAAATAGATCAAAACTTTGAAATGCGCTCTAATGAGAACGAGCTGTGTAATTCTTTTGAATCACTTTTGGAAATTTCTTTTTATTTTTTCTTTGTTTTTCTTTTTTCTTCATTTTTTTGAGTTTTCAATCGTTTTTTTCGTGTTAAATTGAACTTACATCAATCACACCTCATTATTATTCACTTCTGGAAGTGGTGATGAAGTTTTTATTTCGAAATGAACTTTTTCGTTTCCTTTTTCTCGTATATCGAACTCAAACTTGTTTTACAGAATCAATTTATCTGCAAATAGGAAGAACAACACTTTTAATGAATAATGCGAAGATTATGAAGGTGGAAGAACATATGTATAGAACGGGAAAATGGATACAATCTTCAAACTGTTGAAAATTTGAAAATACAAGGGAAATTTATGAAAAATCGAAGATATTCCATCAACTTCTCAACAAATTGTCGTCAAATGATGCCAGACAACAATTTTCGACAAAATTCGACCACCAAAACGGATAGTCGATTCTCCTGGTGACTTAGGATGCTTCGATTGGCGATGTTTCTGCACTTCATTCGATTATTCTCGAAAACTAGCCGAAAAATGTTTATTCAAGACATCGGAAGCAAGTCAAATCCACGCTCACAGAAGTATCTAGTTAGTTATCTATCCTGAAAATTGTTATTTTTTATAGAATCTTACAAAAAACTGACGGGTTTTCGCTGTTTCCACTCACAATCAACGTTTTGATGGTCGAAAATTGTTGTCTGGCATCAATTGACGACAATTTGTTGAGAAGTTGATGGAATATCTTCGATTTTTCATAAATTTCCCTTGTATTTTCAAATTTTCAACAGTTTGAAGATTGTATCCATTTTCCCGTTCTATACATATGTTCTTCCACCTTCATAATCTTCGCATTATTCATTAAAAGTGTTGTTCTTCCTATTTGCAGATAAATTGATTCTGTAAAACAAGTTTGAGTTCGATATACGAGAAAAAGGAAACGAAGAAGTTCATTTCGAAATAAAAACTTCATCACCACTTCCAGAAGTGAATAATAATGAGGTGTGATTGATGTAAGTTCAATTTAACACGAAAAAAACTATTGAAAACTCAAAAAAATGAAGAAAAAAGAAAAACAAAGAAAAAATAAAAAGAAATGTCCAAAAGTGATTCAAAAGAATTACACAGCTCGTTCTCATTAGAGCGCATTTCAAAGTTTTGATCTATTTTTCTGTGACATCCGGAGGTAGCGCAATTTTTTTATTTTTCACTCATTTTTGGCCGTTGGATGATCTGAGCGGATAGACAATATGATACGAATTGAAAATATAATTAGAGGGGACAAATGAAGGGGTATAATTTCATTTTCTTTTGAATAAAATCGACAAAAAAGTAATAAATCTTTTATTGTTTATCCCAGACATAGCAGAACAGCGGGCCGGTACCGGCCCTGGTTGATTGTTTAGGGTCTTAGATCCGCCCGAGGGATTGCTAAAAAGATTTCCCGGGATCCAGTTGTTACTGAAGTGAAGAGAGAAAAAAATTGTTTTCGGTGGCCCAAAGACACGGCTGAACAAATAGTTTTTGCCATACCTGGTTTATCTAAAATACATCTCATAGGTATTCAGAAATAAATAGAAAATATTTCTTGTTGAAAAAAGTAAAAAATTTGATTTTGAAAAACTCAAGAATTCGCAAAAAATGGACAAGAAATTATTCAACACAATATAGGTTGATATAATAGGTTTTGGCTGGTTTCGAGTTGGAAAGTTTTAAATAATCTTCTACATAAAGCTAACAAAAAACTTTTCCTTATAAACGAAGTCCTTGAAAATCCTAGAAAAAAATCTCTATCTAAAAAAATTTAAAAAATGAAACCGAACAAAAAAAAAATAAATTTTTCCAAAAAAAAAAATTCAAAGTGAATAATTTTGTTAGAATTCCATTTTCAAAATTAATGAGACTATTGAGAGAAAATACACCAATTCGAAAACAACAGATCGCTGTTATTTCATGCGACAATTCAAAATATGTCGAAAATATTGTTTGCAGGTCGTCTACAAAACTTCCGTGTTGCACTTACAACCCAGACAAATGACAATTGATTTGGCTGTATTAGATGATAGTCCGGCGACTCAAATGAGCATCATGAGACAAAACGAATTCGCATCAATAATGTCGACATCGAAACAGAACAATCGAGGATTGACTGACGAAGAAAGATTGTTTTTCGAGAAAGTTGTTTCAGAATGTTTATCATTGAGAGCGGCGATGGATGCGGCACAACAAGAATGCCTTGTGAGTCATTTTTTGTTGATGTTACCGAACTGAAAATTGAATTGAAAGATGGGGCAGAGAGAATACAGAGTTCGCAAAGGACTCTCGAAAAATCAGAGTATTTCATGACGAGTTGTAAAACGTATGTCGATTCCAAACAAAAACAAGCGACACCGAATATATTTCATTCAAAATTCAACATTATCAAAAATTGGTTTCCTTATTCACAGTAAATTATTCACAAAGTATTTAATTCAACAAAATTATTGTATTTTACAAAACTGGAGAAGATACCAGTGTTGGGGGTGATTTAAATGGTTATTCATAAAACATGAAGAAAGAGGACCACAAAACATTTTCACATATTATAAAGAAACCATGTTATGATTTGTAGCAACGGATTACATCCAAAATAGTTGCACGACAAATTGGACAACGAGGTTTGACTGATTGTGTTATTCTTTGTCCGCAAGAATAACACATACACATGTGACCACATGTATAAAGAACAGCATCGACTTTTGCTTCCATACAAATCTGGAAATCGAGAACATTCGATTTAGATAAGTAACAAGGCAAAACTTACAACACATTCTCCTTCATTGTTTTTTGGATTAGTTTCTTTCGAATTTTCTTGTAGTTTTGTTTTGACGGCTGTTGATTGTGGAATTGGAGGCGGTAGCCGACGAGGTGGAGCAGACATTTCATGAGATCGACGATGTGAAAATCCACGGCTAGAAACAGGAGATAAGTTAGATGATTGGAAGGGATTTGCCGATGGTCTTGCGGGTTCCAGTCTAGGTATTGTCCGTGGTCTTGCGGGTATCATTGTAGCTGGCATTCTTGGTCTTTCTGGTATCATTGTAGGTGTTGTTCTTGGTCCTGGAGGGGTCTGAAAAACAGAAAATATGCTTTAATAGTTCAACTATAGGACCAACTCTCGGCACTGAAGATTGTACCATGTTTTCGAGAGATGAGTCGATTCGTCTTTTAGGAGCATTCAGAAGTGTCCCTGCAAAGGTGTGTTCTTGTCGACATTGTTGGTGGAATTCACCTGAATAACCTCTCGATTTATTTTTTGAACGTGTACTAGAACTTGGTGTTGCTCTGAAAATAATGATCACCGATTAGCTGATTATAATGCAAGCATTTCTTGTTTTGTGTGAAAAAACAACGAACCTTGATGGACGAACAGGAATAGACAATGGACTAATGTTTCTTGTGGTCGATTGTGTTGATGAAGATGCAATCGAATTTGTAGATGGCACAATATTTGGCGGCTGTGCATATTCGTATGTGCCAAGCATCTTGATAGATCGAGTTGTTCCAAATAAATCAAAATACATATACAAATCAATGGAATTGTCAACGAACAAAATCGAACGTGCACCTTCTTTATCCAATTCAAAGAATACTTCTCCTGTAATGAAAAAAAAAACAATTAACCAGCTGAGAACTGAACACACTGATCGCTCACCTTGTTGTGTGATCCAAAATCTCAAAATACTGTTCACTTTTGGATGACCTGCCACATCCTTGATACCAACCCAATAATCGGGCAATTCAAGAAGATTAGAAGAGTCTTCAGGTAAATCGGTTACTCTTAAAGTAGATGGATTGCAAGAAGTTAAACCAAAAGCAATTCCACCATGATACATCGACTCGAAATCAGCCACCTATCAACATTCAAATGGTCAATAATATTATTATTTCTATTTTACCTGGATGCAGACCACTTCGTTGTTTTTGATTGGTCTCTCGGAGAAGGCATAACCAAGAGAGAATTCGGAGATGCGCCTGGTTGCCGTATCTCTCAAAGTGTTTAATGTAATATGATGACCGGTGAATTGATGAAATCGCAAATGTTGTAACACATCTGAAAAAAACAATGTTTTTTTCTGAAAGTTAAATTTCGTATCGATTGTGTAATATTTCAAACATACTGTCTCCTAAAACATTTCGAATATTCCGTGTTCTTGCGTTAGTTAATGACCGATGAGATTGTTCCACTGTGTCCGAAGCTGACGGTGGCGAAGGAATGCGCGATGCAGGCATACTTGGAGTAGAAGGAGTGATCGGCCTGCTTGTTGGGTATTCAGAAGATTCTGTAATGGAGATAACCATTTGAAAAAAATATGTGAAATAACATAAAATAACAAAAAATCTTTTTGAATGATGTCGAAAATGACAAGAAATTACAGTAACTGGCCTATTTTTTGACATGCGTGCCGAGACACAAACAATATAAAAAAGGATGCGTCTTTCTTTCAAAAAGTGGTTGGAATAATTCAAAACAATAATATTTAAATTGTTTGTGTCTCGGCACGATGAGGCATTTTTTTTTTTTTTTTTGATTTACGAGCGCTGTGTGCATGTCGAAAAACATATAGGCCAGCTACTGTAATTTCTCGTCATTTTTCGACATCATCTAAATAGGTTTTATTCTGTTATTTTAACATAATTTTCTCAACTGAATACCCATAAGAAAAATATATAAAAAGCTCGATTGATCGTAGTAGAAAATGTATTCTTCCAATTGATCTAGAACCGATTTTCCCTTCTCACCTAAAAACTCCAGCGCCACAGAATTTCCATAAATGTCAAAAACAAGCCAAATGGGTGTGTTTGTGTTGATATCTGAGAGGAATAGTTCCTGAAAATCAACTCTCAATTGTTTTGAAAAAAAAAACAACCTTTTGGGCGCCATTGATTCCGTAGTACAGTTCTCCAGCACGATTAACATGAAAATTCAAAATATTTCCTTTGACTGAGTATATTTCCGCCAAAGATTTGGCCCAACAATCTTTTTTGTCAATCAGATCTGGACATACAAATCTACAAAACACAGCAAAAAAAAAAAAACTTTTTACACAGAAAAAATTAACTGCGGAAATTCAAAAAAAAGAAAACATGTTTTCGAAAAAAGGGGAGTTTCAGGTTAGGGGCGTGGTCGCAACTGCCGCACACTTTTGTTTTTTTTCTTTATTTTTTTTTATTTTTCAAGGAAATTCAATCTAAAAAGATAGTTTGAAGAGCTAAAAAGGAGAATAGAGTAGTAAGAAGAAAGAACAACCCGTTGTAAATCATTTACAATGTGTCAATCATCGATAGAGTGGACATAACCACAGCAAAAAAAAAAAAACTTTTTACACAGAAAAAATTAACTGCGGAAATTCAAAAAAAAGAAAACATGTTTTCGAAAAAAGGGGAGTTTCAGGTTAGGGGCGTGGTCGCAACTGCCGCACACTTTTGTTTTTTTTCTTTATTTTTTTTTATTTTTCAAGGAAATTCAATCTAAAAAGATAGTTTGAAGAGCTAAAAAGGAGAATAGAGTAGTAAGAAGAAAGAACAACCCGTTGTAAATCATTTACAATGTGTCAATCATCGATAGAGTGGACATAACTGCCAATAAAAGAGCAAAAACCAGTATTCCAGTTTTTCTTTCAAAATCTCATAAAAATCACTCGTAAATCGACAAAAGAGCAACAGGATAAGCTAGATTTGATAAATATATCATAAAGTTAGAAGAAAAGTAGTTTTCAAGTAGGAAAAATGGCTAAAAATTGTGAAAATTTAGTATTTTTGTTAAATTTACCATGTTTTTACATGTTTTTCTTGCGGGTTCTACTTGAAAATGTTCAAATATGTTATATTAAGAATCAGTGAGTAGCTTAGTAGACATATGAGCTACTGCAAAAGACAAATCAATCGTTATTCATGCCAATATGCTCTAACACCTTCCTTGCTCATTGTCAAAGGTCGTAAAAGGCCATAAAACATACTGTTCTCCTTCCCAATAGTCTTATTACTCTCTCAAAACATTGTTTTTGCTGTAAACATAGTTTTTTCCTTTTTTGAAAGAATAGAAAGAAAAATAAATTTTGAATTCCCGCACACACAATTATTTGTGTGCATACACCGCGTGAAGAAAATTTCGTTTCTTTTTTTTTGCTGTGATAACTGCCAATAAAAGAGCAAAAACCAGTATTCCAGTTTTTCTTTCAAAATCTCATAAAAATCACTCGTAAATCGACAAAAGAGCAACAGGATAAGCTAGATTTGATAAATATATCATAAAGTTAGAAGAAAAGTAGTTTTCAAGTAGGAAAAATGGCTAAAAATTGTGAAAATTTAGTATTTTTGTTAAATTTACCATGTTTTTACATGTTTTTCTTGCGGGTTCTACTTGAAAATGTTCAAATATGTTATATTAAGAATCAGTGAGTAGCTTAGTAGACATATGAGCTACTGCAAAAGACAAATCAATCGTTATTCATGCCAATATGCTCTAACACCTTCCTTGCTCATTGTCAAAGGTCGTAAAAGGCCATAAAACATACTGTTCTCCTTCCCAATAGTCTTATTACTCTCTCAAAACATTGTTTTTGCTGTAAACATAGTTTTTTCCTTTTTTGAAAGAATAGAAAGAAAAATAAATTTTGAATTCCCGCACACACAATTATTTGTGTGCATACACCGCGTGAAGAAAATTTCGTTTCTTTTTTTTTGCTGTGAAAAGTAGTACTCATTGGATATTTTTTTTACTTTCTTCTTACCTTGGTAGTGGAATGTTACGATAAGTTTTAGGATCAATATTAGTGACACCAAACCTAAGAACTCCTGACCAGCTTGTGGCATCTTCAGTTAACTTGACGCAAATATTTTCATCGATATCAACAGGTCGGTTAGAAAATGCGACTCCTTCACAAAAACTCTCGAATCGTTTAGCAGCTCGTCCATCTAAATAAAAAAAAAACCAATGCGAGTTATTCTAAATTTGTTTTTCTTCAGGTTTACCTTTTTGTAGAACTATGTTCGCTCCTCGAATCATGTGAAATCCTATACGCGGCCGTTTAGCTGAAGAAATCAAAATTTCTATTTTCCTCAAAAAATTTTGACTCACTTTGAGAAGTAACTTCTCGCGTTCCAGCATCTACTGTCATTGTATTATCCATATCTGTAAGAAATATGTTGTTTTGAAACGGATAGTCGGAAACTCTTCTGTGTCTTTTTTTAACGAAGCGAGTATAAATTGGGGGAGCCACATGTCTGGAGTCTAACAGGCCCTAGTTATTCATTTGAAGTGAACCAACACAGCGAGCTATTCGCCATGGTGAGAATATGATTCATAGGTACTAAAAAATCAGAACACGAAACAAGAATAGAAAAATAGCAAAAGAAAAATAGCCACAACGGTTGAAACATTCATGTCACTAATCTAATACAAAAAATCTTTTTTTTTTCTCAAAAATCAAATGAAATTAATTTAGCCATCGACATCAAAGCAAGCGATTAGTCATTCTTCTACAACATCGACACCAGTCAGCACTCGAACAGTTGAGTCTCGATTAGAAGTTACCAGTATGGCTAGTTCGGTCAGCACTTGGCACGAAGAAATTGAAACATTGGATTTTATCGGTCAGTTTTTTGGTTCCACTGGACCCTACATGTTTTACCATACTTCATTTAATTTTCGAAAAAAAAAAGTCAAAAAAAAATGCAAACAAGCCTGACCCTCGTTGAATGATCTTCTTTACTAAATCAAATTTCAGATGGAGATGAGGATAAAGGAGCATCGTCATCATCTTGCGCAAAAGGAGGTTGGCCAATTGATGGAGCTACTAAAAAAGAGACTGATGCGATAAGAGCACAGGTTGATAAATTGGCTTCAATTGCTGCCCAATTATCGAAAAGACACGTGGATTTCAACGCGGTATGGTGTTTCTAATTTGATTTAAAAAAAACACTAGTTTTAGAAACGAGATAAAGCTTCCATCAACAAAATGCGATCACAAATGAAAGAACTGCTCAGGAGAGTGAATGAGATTGAGAAAAAAGTGGGTTTTTTTTCTAACTTATAGAAAGCGTATTGAAACTGATCAAACATTCTTAGGTAGGAGCTGGAGATGTTAAAACAGAAGTTCGACAATTACTGAAAACACTGCAAGAAATGAAAAAAGCATTGGGCGAATCGTCGAGTAGAAACAATAATCATCCATCGACTAATAAACGGACGGTTACTATGCATAATAAAACCCCATTCTGGAACGAACACAATCAAGTCTATCAACTAGATTTCGGCGGCAGAGTTACGCAGGAGTCGGCCAAGAACTTCCAGGTTTGTTCAGGCTTTTTGTAAATTGAAATCGAAAAATTTCTCAGCACGGAAATAATTTTTTAAAAGTTCTCTTCATAAAGTACACGCGGAATATCGCTTTTTCAAAATTTGATTTCAAATTGTACTTCAATTTTTACAAGGTTCTATGGTTTCAGATCGAAATGGATGGCAAACAAGTTTTGCAATTCGGTCGCATAGAAGGAGGCGCCTACACTCTTGATTTTCGTCATCCATTCAGCGCAACACAAGCATTTGCAGTCGCCCTTGCTAGTATAACACAACGATTAAAATGAGAAAAATTGAAAAAAAAACAAGCATAATAATAATCATCATCAAACATGTGTAAATCACCTACACTTTTTTCGTCAAACGAGTTATATCTTACTTACTTACCCCCATCAATGTACCCTTTCAACGAATTTATTAATAACAATATCGTCTTCGATTCGACTGTGATTCTTTTCTCTGATATGTACTTTTTGAGCTTGATATATTTTTGCCCAAATTGCAGCAGCTCAAATATCTCTTTTTTCTTTGTGTATACTTATATATATATGTTTATGTGAGACAAACCGCTAGTCTGGTTATATACTATTTGGTACCCTTTCCCCTCTATTCTGTGAAAAAAAACATCGAACAAGTACTTAAACGAATAAAAATTTCTATTCAATGAAATAATTATAAAAAAATCCAATTGTGAAATTGTCGCCACTAGTGAACGTTTATCAGTATTATTATATTTTTGAATTACCACGTTTTGTCCTGCAACGAAAGCATGATTACGGTATCAGTATAAACAGCTGTGTGTATTCGTCTGAGTTTAAATTATTTTCATTGCGTTTTTTTGTTCTAGCTAGACATCTTGTTTTACGAAGAGACGGGAGAGTACTAGAGAAGATACTTTTTAAGATGAACGTTTGATCTATTGCTTCGTGGAACATTACGGAAAAAATATTCGCCGTGATGTATGTTTGTTTTCTCTGAACCTCTCACGTTTCGTTTCTAATTTTTTATATCTGCGTCTCTCTCTGATTTGTCACCTTGTTTTAGTCCCCTTATAGGAGGGACAAATGAGAGAGGTAGACGCAGAAATGGAAGAAAAAAAAATAGAAATGTAACGTGAGAGTTGCAGACAAAATAAACAGGTCTCACGACGAATACTTTTTATTTCCGGGAATGATTCAATAGAGCGAACATTCCTCTTTTGTCAGCGTCAACTCTCTCGTTTGTCCGCCCTAAAACAAGGTGTGTCCCTCTTGAAAAATCCCAAAACAACGTGTGGGGTTCAAATAAGGCTGTCACAATACGTTTGTATGATCTGCTCAAATTGACAAATAGTTTACCAAGAAAATAATTATTAAATTGTTGGAGGCTTAAAACTTTTTTTCTCATTTATTACTTTCTTAGAATATTTGAAATGAAATTTTCACATGAAAAAATGTGGCACTGTGGCCTATCAGGTTAGACGTTTGTTATAGACTGAGAGGTCAAGGGTTCGATTCCTCACCTTTATTTTAATTTTTTCCACTCAACAAAAACACAAGTTTTCTCTGAAATTTATGTTTGAGTAAAAAAATGTTTCATATAAGCTGTATCTCACTATTTTCGTACTCTTAACTTTGAAAAAAAAATCAAAATTCGAACAAAAATGAGGATAACGTGAGCTCGAAAAAATACTCAAACGTGAACCAAAAACAAAAGAATTAAAAAATCGGACGTTCTTTAAATGTGTGTATCCGAGACTCGACCGTTTTATTTCTTTGTCGATCTCCCATTTCGGCCTCCTGTAAGGAGACTAAAACAACGTCAGAAAGGCGCTACTTAAAACTTTTTGTGTCTCGCCGCGTTTTTTGGTCTGCATGATTCTTGTGAAAATAGTAAACTATTGTCATTTTTCGACATTAACAGAATAGGATTTTGTTGCTTTTTTAAAAAACGTAATTTTTATTCATAACTTATTTAAGGTTATCTTCAAAATGGGGGATGATACAATTGGCCATCGAGGATGGATCAAGTTAGAAATTCCATGCTCTGTTATGGATAAAATGAAAAGTATAGTGGCCTGTCAAGAAGGAAAAATGATGCCTGTAAGAAAAATAATTTTAGCTTCAGAAAAAAAATGTATAATGTGTTTTTGCAGGCATTGAATATGTATGGAATTCGAATCAGCTCAAAAAGTCCTGTGCAAACAGTTGAAGAACAAGATTGTGATCCATACTACGAAATCAATTTCGAAGTTAAAGCTGATCGTTTCAATGAGGACTTGCTACTGGCAATCCAAAAGTACTTCGAAGATGTCACAAAGGTAATTTAAAAAAAAACTACTTGTTGCAACTTATAGAAGTGAATTTTTACTTTAAGGAAGGATTGATGCCGTTTCAACGAGGAAACTTGGTTTTGCATAGTTCTGATTTTTGGTCACCCAATTTGATGTTTGTTTTTTCTGTTAAAATGCCCACTATCACCTCAAAACTCTTTTCAGTTGTCAAGTAGCGGAAGTTCCCCTTGCTGCTATTCATTGGGGCCATATTCAAGGAGGAACGTTTGTCAATCATTGGGAGGTGAGGCTAAATGTATTAGCAGTATCTCTAAATTTCTTTTCAGATTTCTTATTGGGAAGACAGTATACGGCGGATGAATCAGGCCAGAAATGAATATGTGAAAGCAGCAGATAGAAACGGAGTCAATCAAATTTTTGTTGATTTCGAGTTCGATAAAACCGATCTGATGACAGTCAATCTGAAACAAAAAGAAATGATTGGTACAGGGAACATAATGTATCATTGTTAGAACTATTTTCCAGATACTACCGATTCTACAACAAACACTCGAACTAAACAAGAAGCGTTGTGTTTCTATCAAATAACGGTTAAGCGAACACTCATCCGGCGGATTATTATGGATCCTGTTGTTAGTGATATGTACGGCTCGAAAAGGTACCGAATTCATTTCGAATTGAACGCACCTGTGCTCATTCGTCGTGGTTTTTTCACCAAAGAGAAGCAGGCGGTATGTTAAATTTAAATTTAAAAAAAAAGTCGATCACTTCAGTCTCAAAAACACTTGCTGCCTATTTTCCGTCGTCGTTTAGTTATTAATCGTGGTAGGACTGCAAAACAATATCCAGCGCCTTCTGCTATTTCTGACAGTCCGGTTTTCACAATTGAATTCGATCAATCTGTTGGAATTAGACAAATCTATCAGATTTTATCTCGATTACGATGTCGAACGGGTATTTCTATTGAATTTGCTTCGACACCAAGCATCGATTGCTTGATTTGGAGAGAGAATCCTTACCATCGATGGACATTCAAACAAGATGGTTCACAGTTGGCACCAACAGACTATACAGCTCCAATTTATCGCGATTTCATCAAAGCGGTAAGTGGTCATATGTAACCTAGATGGGGAAAAGTACTGTTTTCAAAATGGGCCTTTTTTGTTGAGAAATAATGTTTTTTATTTTGCTATCAATTTGAGAGGGTTTTCATGTTTTGTTTCAGGCTTTTCCACCGAAAAACGAAGTATGTGGATCTCGAGAAATTGATGCTAATCGAGAACGAAAGTTTTCTATTACATATCTCATTGAATGTCTTTTATCACGTGGTGCGGTTGTGAAAGATCAAATTCTTCTCGATGAAAAAATTTGGCATCGATTTCTTGAAGTTGTTCTACATTATTACTCAAAAGATGATCGATTATGTGAAGCGGGTTTAGAAGATTTGGTGCACATGTTGGATGGTCGAAAAAGAATCGGTTCTTTGATAAAATGCTTCGATAGAATATGTCAAACCCGGGAGAAGAACAGTTTAATCAACGGGTTGACGCAGGAAGAAATGCGCGAGGGATATCAACGAGTGCGCAAATTGATTTTCACACCAACACGTGTAATTTATGTGGCTCCGGAAACGTTGATGGGAAATCGAGTTCTTCGTCGGTATGATCATGATGGAACTCGAGTATTACGTATCACATTTCGGGATGATGACAACATGAAGATGAGAACATCAAAAACATCTACAGCGATTCTCGAAAAAACAGTTGAAAAGTATCTCCGAGAAGGTATCAGAGTGGCTGGAAGAAATTTCGGCTACTTGGGTAGTTCAAATTCTCAAATGCGCGATAATGGAGCATATTTTATGGAAAAATATTCTTCGTCACATCATCGAGATTATATTAAAACACATGGTTGTGAACCTCCTTCGAGCTTCATCCCGAAAATTCAGGAAGCTCGCAAAAATCTCGGAAAGTTTGAGAAAATTGACAATATTCCTAAAATGATGGCTCGACTCGGACAGTGTTTCACACAATCAAGAGTAATAAACTAACAACCGATATTTTCAATTTTTAAAATGTATTTTTTCAGCTATCTGGCGTGAACTTGGAAAGACACACATACCTGACATCGTTCGATTTGACCGGCGGAAAAAATTCGAAAAGGTTGGTCAATTAATCGTTATACATCAGTAGAATCAAACTTCAGAAGCGAGTATACATTTTCTGATGGTGTTGGATTGATGAGTCGATTATTTGCGGAAAAGGTGTCGCAGGTTTTGGATTTCGGTAAAGGAGTTCCAAGCTGTTTTCAATTCCGTTTTCGTGGAATGAAAGGAGTAATTGCCATTGAACCACTTCTCGATGAAATTCGACATTGGGCATCGGTCAACGAAATTCAATCAATTGGAAAAGATTCGTCATGGGGTGTAAATTGTGTGTTTCGTCCAAGTCAAATCAAGTTCATTTCGAAACGTCACCCAAGAGATCAAGTCGAGATTGTGAAATACTCATCGCCGGTTCCGGTTGCTCTCAACAAACCGTTCATCAATATTTTGGATCAAGTTTCTGAAATGCAATCGTTGGAATGTCATCGAAGAGTGACGAATCGAATCGAAGAGTTGCTCGATAGGCAGATGTTGCTTTTTGCCCAACAAATGGTAGATGAAACACAATGTAGAAATCGACTAAAGGTATTTCAAATTGTTCTTCTTCGTGTTAATATAATTATGTTCAGGAACTTCCTCGGAGGATTGATATTGATTTTTTGAAAACAACATGGGGATTTACGCTATCAAGTGAACCGTTTTTCAGATCTCTCATCAAAGCGTCGATCAAGTTTTCGATTAGTGAGGTTTCTAACTTCTGGTCACAATCTAATCGTTATATGTTTCAGCTAAGCAACTTCGGAAAGAACAAATTCCGATTCCTCACGAACTTGGACGTTCTATGCTCGGCGTTGTCGATGAAACAGGCCGTCTACAATATGGACAAATTTTCGTTCAGTACACGAAAAATTTGGCGCTCAAACTTCCACCGCCGACTGCTGCGAGAGAAGTGCTGACTGGAAAAGTTTTGTTGACAAAAAATCCGTGTATTGTTGCTGGAGATGTTCGTGTGTTCGAGGCTGTCGATATTCCAGAATTACATCACATGTGCGATGTTGTTGTTTTTCCTCAACATGGTCCACGACCACATCCGGATGAAATGGCTGGATCAGATTTGGATGGTGATGAATACTCGATTATTTGGGATCCCGAAATGCTGCTCGATTATAATGAATCGCCTTTTGATTTCACTGCCGAGAAGCAGAAAGTTCCATTTGATGAGTCGAAAATTGATGAGCTGATGCGCGAATTCTACGTTCGATACCTCGAACTCGATTCTGTCGGTACTATTTCCAACAACCATTTACATTGTTCCGATCAATATGGTCTTAATGCGAGAGTGTGTATGGATTTGGCGAAGAAAAATTGTCAAGCTGTCGATTTTACGAAATCCGGTCAAGCACCTGAACCATTGAGAGTGTCGTGGTTAGAAGATCCAGTCACCAAAGAAATGATACCACCTGAAAGAGCGGAAAGAGTGCCTGACTATCACATGGGAAACGATCACAGTCCAGTTTACGTTAGTCCGAGGTTGTGTGGAAAGTTGTTCAGGTTGGTATTTCTGTTCCTGTTTTCATGAAATATTCAAGTCGTCATATTTTTCTATTGAAAAATCTGATTCTGCCGAAATAAGTCGTGATTTTACTCACACAATTTATTGACTGCCAAAAATGCCAAAAAAAGAAAAACATTTATACTCTTTCAGGTGCGAGCGCATTGAAAATATTTGAAAATACAGTAATGTTCTCAAAACAAAATACGTATTTCAATAAGAAGTTAGCAGTTTCAAACATTTTCAGAGAATTCAAGGCAATCGACGATGTTCTGAAAATTTCTGAAGAACGCGATGAAACTGTAGAAATTTCGATCGATGACTCTATCCAAGTACCTGGTTATCACATGTATATGCATTCAGCTCGTGACGATCTTGCTCGATATAATGCACAGTTGCGATCCATGATGGAAAACTACGGAATTCGGACAGAAGGAGAGATCTTTTCCGGATGTATCGCTGATATGAGAAATCGTATCTCTGATAAAGATCAAGACGATATGTCATTTTATAACACCAACCAAATGATTGAAACAAAAGTTACAAATTTGTTCAAAAAGTATCGTGAGGAATTTTTCATGGAATTCGAAGGCGGTTGGCAAAAACACACTGAACCGACACAAAGATCAAATGATGAATCTAACATCATTCAGCGACAGTGTAAAAATCCAACAACTGAAATCATGCGAAAAGCTGTAGCCTGGTACCGAGCCTGTTATGGTGAGTTGATTAAAGACACTCAGAAATGGTTTTTCCAAGTTCATAAAAATCTCAGTTATGAAAAGTTCAAATTTCGATGTATTTGGTTCAAAAAACCAAAAATGTTTGAAAGAAAAAACAAAAAAAAGTTTTTGCCTTGGGTTACTGTACGCGCACACACACACAAACAGTGTTTGCGGCCGCCAATCTTCCTGGGAACGAATTCAAAAACAGTTTTTTCTTTTTTTCGACCTCACAAAGTACTTTTTTCAATTTTTGAATTTCACACATCGAAAGTTGAAGTCTTCAAAATTGAGATTTTGATAAACACGAGCAATTAATTTCTGAGTGACCAGGTGTCTTTAATTTGAAAAAATAACCACATTTTTCATGAATTTTTATTTGGATTTTGAAAAATCCAGTCGGAAAGTGTGTCAGCGCTTTTGTTGTCGATTGACTGTTCACCTTTTCGTGTTATGATGAAGCAATCAGTTTTTTCCAGAAGAAGCGCGCCACACACGTGAAAATAAAAAACTATCATTCGCGTGGATAGTTTATGACGTTATCGGAATCATCAAACAGAACGTGACACTGGAAAACGATGATGCTGTTATGGGTGGTGAAAATCCCCTGTTTTCAGTTCTCGGAGGGCATCGTACTCAATACATAATCGACAAAAAGCGGAAATATGAAAAATTCACACGTTTTTCCTTTTTAAAAGAAATTCGTGGGCAGTCGCTTTCTGCTCGAAGAATAATCAATATGTACTTCGAACGTTATCCAGGATTGAACGAAGTTGTATTTATGTTATGTGAATGGGCGGAAGCGGCGAAGCTGTTTGAAGCTGGACCACTGCAGAAACATCATTTTATTCTTTTATTCATTCTTTTCGCCACAAAACAGTTTGCATCGGTAGACGGTAATGCTAATGCTTTTTTCGAAATGGTCAGTTTTTATGCTAGATTGAAAATCATATGTCTTTTCGCTGTGTCTTTTCAGGTAGATGAAAACTCGGTTGAGGAAGAAGAAGTCAATGAGTTCCCTGAAAATGACAAAACACGAATGGTATATTACTCCAATATATTTCTGCTGTTACAATTATTTATTTTGCAGATGATCAAATTCTTGGAATTTTTAGCGTCTCGTCGATTCCGAAAATTGTCCTTTTTGTCTTTCAAGCCAATCAATTTCCAAGCTATTTTTATGCGCGGCGAGTGGCAGATTTTCCATGTTGTAAGTCAATCAATTGGAGACTGTTTAAAGACTCCTTGTCACTCAGAAATTAATTTCTCGTGTTTATCAGAATCTCAATATTGAAGACTTCAACTTTCGATGTGTGAAATTCAAAAATTGAAAAAGTACTTTGTGAGGTCGAAAAAAAAGAAAAAAACTTTTTGAATTCGTTCTCAGGAAGATAGGCGGCCGCAAACACCGTTTGTGTGTGTGTGCGGGTACAGTAACCCACGGCAAATTTTTTTTTGTTTTTTTATTTCAAACATTTTTGGTTTTTTGAACCAAATACATCGAAATTTGAAGTTTTCAATTTTGAGATTTTTATGAACTCGAAAAAACTATTTCTGAGTGATAGGGTGTCTTTAAAGTATTTTGAAAGTTAAGGCAGCATTGAAGACGTACTACAACATTTTATTCAATTTACGTTTTGAAGAACTGCCTGTTTCCACTGATCCGGAAATTACAGTTCGAACGATTATTCGAGAAAATGAGCCGTTCGTTATTGAATTACCAGGTAGGTTGAAATAAAACGAGTAAAAATAGAGATATTAAATCAGGGGAACCAGATCACTGGTAAGGGGTTCTTATTCTCTCAAAAACATTGTATTTCTTAACCCAACCGAAAAAATAATTTGATCTTAAAATTTTCGTTCAAAAAGAAATTCCCGGGTGATTCTAACTTTAAGATGTTCAGGAGGTCTCAACCGAGAGGGACGCGACCCCTAGCTGATGTATTATGAGTAAATATAATTAATCATGTTTTCAGCTGATTGTGAACTCAATGAAGTTCGGGCTAAATTGAAAGAGTACACTGGAGTTGAAGAAATTAATATGAGACCAATGGAAAAACTGAAAGGAGAAAGCTCGAAACCGAATAGTAAGTCATTTGGGATAGTCTTGGACAATCCTTTACAGTTTTACCATCATTGGTTTTAAGAATTTGCATGTTTTAATTTCAGTTCGACTTCTGGTTTCAACGCGTGGAACTCTTGAATCGATGTATAAGTTAAGACAGCTTGTTGCTGTTAAAGTGAGTTCCTCATAATTATGTTAATTTTCAATTTTCACATTCAGGTTCCAATCAAAACATATGTGACGGTTCGTGAAATTTCGATTCAGTTAGCTCGTTTGTGTTATGAGAAAATTATGAAAGGCACGTTTAACGCTTGATTCTGAATATTTTTGCATCCATTTTAGTCTGTTTGTTTTTCCTTTTGTCTGTAGTTATATAGTAATAATCATGTTTATTGTGAACCTCGTACGGGTTTTTCGGAAACTTTTCTGAATTGACAATATATTTTCAAATTCTATCATTATGAGAAAAACAGTTCAATAAATTGTTTGATTTTTATTGAAGTAATATAAAGCGTAAAAGAAAAAAAATAATTTAGAAATATACACTCGTGGACCAATTCATATGAGAATAGAACTAAGAAGAAGGGGTTTATCGAGTGAACAAACATTCGATACATCTGTTCTCTTATGAATTGAAGATTATGTTCGCTGGATTGAATACTATATTAAGCATTGCTCACATCTGAGTTTGATTTTGCCGGAGTTGCCGATTTCAAAAATCGATCAAGTTGTGCAGCAGTTTGGTCTTGTGAAATTGGCGGTGTAGCCGATGTTCGTGCTGGCTTATCTTTGAGAAGATTTGAAAAGAAATTGGCCAACGGACTGTCTTTGTCGACAGGATCCTCGTTTTGCACTTTTCGGACCGGAGCATTTGTGCTATTCAAAACATCCGACAACTTTTTCAGAAATTCCTGATCATCATCAGCTTCGATGAGTACTTCTTTTGGTTGAACTCGAACTTTTTCACGTGTTGGTTCGAGAGTTGTGTCGATGTCCGGAATTGTTTCGCGCATGATATCGATTCTTTTTTCACTGTCCCATCCGGCTGGAACAAAGATTCCGTCGCGTTCGATTACTTGCGCTGTATTTGTGAATGGTGTTCCAAATGAACGATGAAGCACGTATTTTTGAAGTAACTGAAAATAGAAAAATCGAATTATACTCGATGGACTTCTCGGCGTGTTTCAAAAGAAAAACAGAGTTATTTTTGTTTTCAGTTTTCACTATTATTTACATTTTCCGATTTCAATATCACTCACTAAACACAGCCCGGAAACAAAACTTTGTCAGGTTCTTTGTTCGAGATTGGTAGGCCGTTCAGGAACGGACAAAAATGATGAACTTCTCCAGATTTCAAGAACATATGATATTGAAAAACGCGAGGGGGTCCAACTTGTCTCTACCTCCAATTTTGGCGATAGTCGACACTTTAACCAAACCGAACCTCCTGATATTGAAAACATTTTTCTTTCGAAGAAAAAATAAGCTCCAAAAAATCAAAGAAATGAAAAATATAAATTTTAGATTAATTGATAAAAACGTGAAGGTCTATTTTTGTATGTAGAGATTTTAGAAGTGATAAAACCACTGAAATTTAGAACTTTTTTCAGAATCTCAAAAAAGTTAAAAACATGGCGTTTATCGGCTTGATAAATTTTGTCAAAGTTTGAAGTTAGTTTTTTTTCATTCCTGATTATAATATCATACAAGGAAAATAATAAAAGGCGTACCTGAACATTTTTGTTATCCTTCGCACTTGTGAAAACTAAAGAAGCGCCAAGAGTCAAGCAGAATTTTCTCAACTGAATCATTGTTTTGGCAAATTGTTGATCTTGCATATCTTTGGCTAAATCGGCTTTTGTGACGACAACAACAAAAGTGACACCAATGTTTTCTGTCAAAGTTCCTTGATCTAATGGCAACAAATTGTGATCATCTCCAAAGTTTCCGACAACCGATGTTGACATTTGTGATTCGGCTGGATCTACATATTCCTTCCATAATCTTTCTTCTGAAACATTAATTTTTCAGCTCAAACATTGACAATAAAAGGTCTTACGTTGTTCTCTTCCTTCTTTCAATTCTTGTTTATCGAACTTTTTCTGTGATTGTTCTATTGCTACATTAGCCCATCGTTTCAATGAATGTATAAGATTTGGATTATCAATACTGGCAGCTAAAACAAAAATTGTTTTGAGTGGAGATTTTGGAAGAGAATGCTTGAGGAGATCAGTTGATCCATTTCCATCGAGATTCCATACTGGAATATGCAACATTTCTGATGGATTCAAATTAGCTCCAGCAGTTCCCAATTGATATGCATAACTCGAATCTCTTGCGTCGTTTTGCACTTTGATCACACGGAATTCCAAAACTGTTTCGGCCTGATTTTTCTTCTCACTCTTATTCAGTTTTGTCAACAGACAACGTTTTCCACTTTTCTTGTCTCCTAGCACAATCAATGTGCTTCCTTGATTCGAGTCAATTTTTTTCGACGCCAAAAGTTCACGCCTATTAATAATAACTAAGTCAAAAAAACAAAATATTTCGTAATACTCACCAAATTCCTGTTTCATCTTTGTCTACACTTGGATATGACACTGGGAGTATCGCCTGCGATACATCATCCTGGTCTGAAGTAGCTACGGCTAACATTTTACTGAAAAATTAACATTTAAGTATGTTTTGAAAGAGCTTTACGTAAATACAGCACTTTGAAGTCACAAAAGACAGACTGTAAGAATTGACACTATGAATTGGCTCAACAAACAAAGTGCGCTCTAGCGAAATGGAGGGTGTTTGAAATTTGAACACATTTTTTCAGTTTCGTGATTCATCTTTTTGCGGTTTCTGAAAAGTTTGAAGTAATATTAAGTACTTAGTAGAACATTTAATACGATTTGAAACATATATGTTTTTTTTCAAGAGATATGCAATCTATCACTCGAAAATACTCGAAATAAACAAAACCAAAAATCGAAACTCAAAAAATAAATTTAAACACCCTCCATTTCGCTGGAGCGCACTTTCCGAATTGAGTCATTTCATTGTGTCAAATACTTCTGCCGCAGGTGGCGTTTTTTTTCTTTTTTTACGAAAAACTGCAGCAACACTGTAAAACCATTTTCCGTACGTATGCTACCGAAAACACAAAGTTTGTCCATTTAGAAAGTCGTGTAGTACTGAAGTTGTTCATCTTTTCTTAATGTCTTATCCAATCTGTGACAAAAATTGGACGAAATTGGTATCAAGTATTTTTACATTTCGAAAGTTGTTTTGTTTCAGAATGGTTTTTGACCCACGAACTCTCGACCAGCCGAGAGATATCAGTGCGTACAGAGATCAAAGATATCAGGGATCATTAAGAGATCAAGAAGTTGCTCTCCGAACATCAACAACCTTATATGTCGGAAATCTTTCGTATTTTTCAAAAGAAGATCAGGTTTATGAACTTTTCGGAAGAGCTGGTGATGTGAGAAGAGTTATTATGGGATTAGATCGATTTAAGAAAACTCCCTGTGGTTTCTGTTTCGTTGAGTTAGTAAAATTTTGTCTGTATTTGTGTTAAAACTATAATTTGAAGGTATTATACTCGAGAAGATGCTGAATTGGCTCTTCAAACAATTACAAACACTCGACTTGATGATCGATTAATTCGAGCTGATTGGGATGCTGGTTTTATCGAAGGAAGACAATTTGGAAGAGGAAAACATGGAGGACAAGTTAGAGATGAGTATAGAAAAGACTTTGACCCTGAACGAGGAGGATGGAACCGTATGATTTCTGGAAGAAGTGAACGTCAATGATCTCAATTATTTTGTTATTTTATTCGTTGAAAATTACATAAATACAATCTGTAAAACCGTCCAATTCTATTGTTATTTTTGTCTTTCACCAACTGATAAAGGTTGTTGCCTTGAAGCTCTACTTTGTCATAAACCAACAATTTCTCTAAATATTTTCACAACAGAATGTCGATTCATCGTCATGTTGAATGGGTTCAAGTCGCTGGAAAATGGACAAAAATGTCGATAATGGGGAGAAATTTATCAGCAGACAATCTAAAATTGCCGAATCGAAAAGATGAAGATGACCGAATTGTGATTCTAATGATCCCTGGAAATCCTGGAAACGAAGCATTCTATGCGCATTTTGGAAGAGAAATGCTGGAAAATTTAGAAGAGAAGGTATAATAATATTATATTGACATGAATGAGAGTAGTTTTTAGGATCAAGCCAAACATCAATATCTTTTCTACACAGTTAGCAGTATAAATCACGTTAAAATGCCAAACCATCTCAATGGAACGTATGGTCATTTTAGTAGTGGTAGCTTTGAAAATTTCACTTTCTAGATCACAGTTTTGTTTTCAGACAGATTTTCTTTGGAAGAACAAGTAAATCATAAACTCGATTTTGTTCGCGAACATTTGCCACGAGGAAAAAGTGTATATCTTTTTGGGCACAGTATTGGATCGTATATGATGTTGAGGTACAAATTTTCCAAATACACCTGATCACATATATATTTCGTATTTCAGAATTCTCCCAAATGTTATTCACGAAGGATTTAATGTTAAAAAAGCGGTGGCCTTGTTTCCGACAATTCAACATATAGCTGCATCTCCAAACGGAAGAAGACTACAAACTGTTCTGGCGGTAAGCGCGAAAACACATCAGCTCGATAAAAGTACCGTATCGTAGTATCTAAAAACCTCCAATTTTCACATCACTTGGTATTTATTTTCACAAAAAATTGCACGCTCAAAAAAATGTTCGGCGTGAACTCCTATTCTATCAACAACAAAAATCAATTTCAAAGTTTTCCCGTCATTATTAAAACATCAAACTACAGACATTGAATACGCACGATTGGTTCACGAAAAGTGCTTCATTTTGGGTGGATTATCTACCAATTTGTGTCAAAAAATGGTTGGTTTCACTCAATTTGCGTCATCCCACTGTAAGTTGTTTTTCTCTCTCGATATTTCATTAATGTTGTTCTTGTTTCAGACACCTTCAGAAATTCATGATGCATCAGTTGAAATTCTCCACAAAGATGTTTTTCGAAATATTGTTCACATGTCAAATGATGAGCTCGACTTTGTCGTTGAATTGGATCATAAACTATTGGAGAGTCGCGATCTTATTCATTTTTATTACGGAAAAAAAGACGGATGGTGTCCAGTTGAGCATGGTTGGTTTCTTTTTAGAAGTTTATTTTTGAAATGTGAGAAAAAATAGTGATCTAACTTCATATCTGTCACAAGAAGGTACTAACATTTCTCAAAAAATTTTGTCACTGTCAAGGACGACCCGAAAAAAAACAGGAAAAAAACGTCCCCAAATCCCAATAACTTTGAAAGAATATAGTTGCTTTCAGTTTTTTGTAAAAAGACCTAGAATGTTTTTCTTCTTTTACGTAGCGAGAATGACCAAGTTTTTCAAATAGACAGAGTCGTTTTTAGCCTCGTTATTATTTTTCTCTTCGAATTTCACCAACTTTTGCTTTTTATAACGTGGCCTTTACGTGAAAATACTCTTCATTCATGCTTCTTTTTTTGACAATAACTTCATTTTGAAAAAAAAGAAGACAGAAGAAATCGCCGGTATTTTTGAAGGGTATTCGATGCTGGAATTTCTTGGAGAAAATCAAGTTACAATCGATGAAGATGATTGCGAACACGCATTTGTTATAAGTGAAGGTGATATAATGGCTAGAAATGTTGTCAAATATTTCGATTGACTCCCTCTTTCCACCACTAAATACCTCAATCTCTTCTGTTAGTATTTTCTCAATGTAGTTCATAAATCCAATTGAAATTCGTCGAAAACTTCCAGTGAAATTCTAGACAAAATTCAGGTTGAAATCGTCTGCAAAACAGATCCCCTCAATAGTTTTTTTTTGCGTGCAAAGACCCATTTTAATTCCACACTCCGAAATAATCATTTATTCATGAGTGCACATTTCTTGGACCAATGCCTGACTCATTTTCCTTTTTCGTGTCCCTTTGTGCGAACAAAAAGTCCAGTTGTACTTTGAGACTCGAAATGTACATAATTGCTAGGTGAGACACTAAATTTCCTTCTTTTTTATTCTTTTGAAAATTCAATCAAAAGTGCGACTTTTCCTTTATCTCGTGTTTGACTTCTTGTTCTGCTGACCTTTTTCAGAACAATCGCAGAATAGAGTGTTTTTTTTTGTAGGTCTTATCTTCAAAGGTACATAGAATATGCTGATAACATGTTCTTTGTACCGTGTCTATCCGCCCACCAGTCGACTGTTTCGTGGTAAATTTTAGTTTTCGGAAAAATTAGAACTTCTGAAAAAAAACCAACCGGACTCTGAGTGAGGAGAGCCCAATTAACTTCTAATGTGTTTCACATCAGGGCTAGATTTTTTTTTCAAAAAGTTTTCCAATATGGTTGCAACATCTTTCATCGAATTTACTGTTCGTTTTTACATGACATGCTGTAGAATAGCCAATTTGATGTATCTAACAATAGCAAGAACATATTTCAAGGTGAATTATTCTCAAGAGTTTTACACTCGAACTTCTTTCATACTTTTTCACAAGCGTTTTAAATAATCTAGCTTTCCATCCAATTAGCGAGAACTCTGTATCAAAAAGATGCAATCTTTAAACCAGTTTAATTTGGGCAGCTGATTTGATTTGTCATCGAAAGAGATAAAAACGAAATGTTATTTATTGTCCACTCACGTGTCTGTTTTGTTTTTATTCTTATCGTCATTTCTTCTATCGTTCAAACTTTGTCTTTTTGTTCCAAAAAAAACATCGATTTTGAAACGTGTATTTTTTGCAAAAAACGCATTGTTTTTTTTTCGTTGCAAAAGTCGACTTTATCGCTGTTTTTTTTCTATCCCTTCTCTATTTTTGTTTTTGTTGTCTGACCAATGGTCCTCTTTGTTGTTCGTATAGTGAAAAGCCATTGAGAACAAGAAAACACACAATTACCAGAATAACTATAATTTTTCTTATTTTTTGCACCTTTGTTCCTAGATAATAATTCGAGTTCCAAAAGGGAATATGGTGGAACAGATGAAACTTTGTTTCAAACATTTTCTGTCGCAATTTTTCTGCCATTTCGTGCTGAAATAAAAAGTTAAGAACGACAATAATTTTATATCTTTCCTACTTTCCCATTTTGTTTTCCATATCTCAACTATACGATTTTGGTCTTTTCAGCTTTTTCAAAACTGAAGTTGTTTTTTGAAAGTAGAGTGATCTGAAAACGATCTTTTGTTATTCATCCATGGTTTTTATTTTTCTCCAAAAAGCCTATTCCCCTTTTTTTGTCCTAGTTCTTGTTCTGAACTTTTCGAGAAAAAGACAACCAAAACAACTGAATTATTATACCCCGGTTTATAATTTCATCAAACTTGTTTCACACCAATTTTCACTCGAAAAATGACTTTTTCCAGCTCTTCTTTCATATGGACTTTTTTGGCGATTTTCGTTTGGTTGAGAACATATCTGGTTATTTCCAAAATATTGCCGGCGAATTCACACCAGACACTTCACATCTACACGCTAGGAATTGCAAGTGCACAATTACTGATCGGTTGTGGTGTGATTATTTCGGGTTAGTTATTTGAAGTTTTTATAAAAACCCCTCTTGATGGCCATATGTGTGCGAACACTATAATTTTGACATGCACACAAATTGTTTTATTCCATCATATTTAGAATTAGCTTTTTTTTACTAATTAGTAAAAAAAAATTAGAACAGTCTGTTTTTGGTCAGAAAAACATTGCGAGCCGAATTTTTAGAAAAAAAAATCTGTGTTTTTATCATGACTCGTCCAAATCCGTTTTTCAAAAAAACTTCATTTGAAAAATCGTTTCGGTGATCAATAAAAATATTAGAATTACTGAAAAGTTCAATTTTGGCCTACTTTTCTGATTTTCGTTGAATGATCTACCCGAAAAAAACATTATGAATTTTTTTTTAAACGTAGCCATGGTTTCAAATGTGTTTTTCTTCCAATTTCCGATTTTTATTTGTTTTTGTTGGATCCTGTACACATATTTTTGTCGAAAAGCTTATCAACAAAAAAAAGTATATAGTGTGAATATTATTTATCATCATCATTATAATTTCAATTTTTGAAATTTGATATTTTTTTGTTTTGCACTAGACGAAAATATGCTATAGTTTTTGAAAACAAAGAATATTATATTTATTTTTCTCCTTTTTTGTAAAGAGGATTTTTTGTTCGGAAAAAAACAATTTATTCATCCAAATGATCTTGCTGATCTCATTTCATTCCACGTGAACACACGTTCATTGTCAAAAAATTATTTGATATCAAACAAATATCGTGTTAGTGGCATACAAATACACTTTTTTTGCACACCGACGTCACAATTGTCCTTTTCATCAAATTCTCTTCTAAATAACACACTATTTCTCTAGTCTTGTCAATTTTCGCGCACCGAAACGATGAGAGAGTTCCTGTTGGGGGCTTGGTCGAGTTGGTTGAGAAATCAGAAAAAAAACGAAGAAATTGGGTTGTTGATAGTTTGCAGACTGTTTCAATTTGCAAATAATAGTTTTTCAATATTTAATTGTCGACCTTTCACTTTTTTTGTTTTATTTGAACTTGAGATTTGTACTACTCAACTCACTTCTTCTTTTTTTTCGAATACTTATGTGAAAGTAGAAATGAGCACCTGTTTACTCGTAGAATTTTGGGGGATAAATATTTGCAAATCATAAAACTATTCGTATTATTTTTATAGATGAAGAAGACATTTGTGCAAATAAACAAATCAGATGTGTCTTCGATTTCAGTATTTCCGCTTTTCATGCAAATCCTCTTTGAGCCCGAAAAAATATTGAAAATATATCAAGATTTCTCACAAATTTTCTTTCTTAGTCTAAGTTTCGAAATTCCTCCCGAAAAAACCTGAAAAATTAAATTTTACACAAGTAAGAAATAAAATATTTGAAATTAGCCGAATTATATTACTGAAAGCGAAAAATTCCGGTTTTCTCACCCTTTTTTTCGTTGTTCTTCTCTCTATTGATTGTTGGGACTGAAAACGTGACTACAGTAATTTGTTTCGTCTTAATTTTAAGAGTTGGAAATTTGACGAGAATTGTTTTTTTGTTGCCATTATCAAGGTCAATTGTCATCTGATACTTCCTAACTAGTCTGTATTTTCAGTCGATTTTTTGTATTTTTCCAACCTGAAACGTTTTTCATCGTTTTTTTTTGAAAGAAACAAAGAAAAACTCAATAATTTATTAGTTGTCCTTTGCCAAGGACATTTTTTCGTGGCGCGAAATTTTTCTTTCAATTTTTCAAATTTTTGGGAAAGCTCTCGTTATTTTTTTGCCCCTCTTCGCTTCATTTCATTTTGTCAATAGAACAACGAAATGAAAACCAGCTTTATTTTTCGAGTGTTTTTTCCTATTTTCTACTATTTAATACGAATACTGTTATTTATCTATATCAAATGACGAAAATCATTTTCTTTCGCTCAAATAAACATTCCTTCGAAGTTTGAGAATTTCGGAATTTCCACAGAAAAGTTGCGAAGTTCAATTTTTCTTATTCAGCTTGTGTTCTAACAATAAGTTTCTAGGTTTCAAAAATTTGAAAATAAAACGAAGTAGGGCGGAAAAAATTGACGTGACCTTTTCGTTGATTTTTTCTCATTTTCAATTATGTTTCTTCGGTTGAGGACTGTCCAAGAGTGAAATTTGGGCCTGCCAGAATCCCGCTCACACGGTTCAGGGCATTTTTAAATTCCAGAATAAAGCGCGGGCCGAATTCGGGTCGCTTCCCGATTTTCGATCCGGTTGTCCTTCAATCTCACCCGTGTTCTTATCTAAAACATTTGGTTTTTGGACATAATTTTCAACAAGAAACATTGTGTTCGTCAAATTTGATGTTTTCACTTTTTGAACGGTTTTATTCCTTCTCAAATAAGCCTTCCAATTATTATTTTTTTCGTCTCAAAAAGTAAATAAATATTGAATAATAATTGGTTTTTTTCTTCTCTATTTTCCATTTTTCCACCTTCTAAATACTCTTCTTGATATTTTTTCACACACTCACACAAATATATTTATTTACTATCTAGTATCCCTCGTCTTTCTCTCTCTCTCTCTCTCTCGTACACATACTCTCTGTCTTCTTTTCTTTCGTCTCAAAATATCTTGTTTTTCTTGTCTGTGTGTACTTCTTGTGAACAAGAAGAATATTAATTTCCTAGTTTTTTCCCCGATCCTTTAAGGTTATTTTTGATAATTTTGTGATTACAGAATGGGTACTTGTATCAGTAAAGAAGCGAGAGCGAGGAGGAAGGAGAGACGCCGACTTTTGAAGCAAAACAGAGGGTGAGAAACGGTTTTTTTTTGGAAAAATATTGTTTTTTTTCCAGTAGAGAAAATCAGAATCGGTCATCTAGTGTTCCATCAAGAAGACATCATTATAACGAGAGAATCTATGAAGGAGCAGATGGTGTTCGAGAAGATATTCGACTGTTGATCAAGGAAACATTGGATGTTATCAGAACTCTTGTTAACAAGTAAGATTTCGAACATACCTGGCCTAAGAGGGTATTAAAACGTATGCAAAAAAAGTTGTCACTGTGAATTTTCGACAAAAAATATCATAGTACCTTTTCCCCCTCTCATGTCAGGTAGGATTTAAAAAAAAATTTAAAATGAGAATATTTAAAATTATCAAGACTTGCGAAAAAAAAAACTTTCACCTTCTTATTCTGATATCAGAATACTTTTTAAAAAAACGAAGAAATGTTTTTAATTTTGATTTATTTGCAGTGATCAAGAACCTCCTCAATCCCTTCTCAAATTGAACTTTTTGGCTGACGAAGAAAATGGTTGGATGATGGTTGTTAAAGCCCTCATTTATACAGTAAGAAATTTGATTCCAATATCAATTGTTAAATATCGAAAAATTCCAGATTCCCATCGAAGATCCTCTTGGACCGGCTGTTATTTCACTGTTTTTGGACGAGTGCCCACTTCCCAGCAAGGTAATTGTTCAGTTTTTATTTTCTGAAATTCCATTTTCATAGTTCTAATTTTAAGGAAGCTGTCGAATCATTGCTACGATCAATTGGAATTAATGCAAAGTTTGTGGAAGAAAAAGAAATGGATTTTCGATGGCACGTGAATATGTGTATCGTATTAGGATCACTGGCCGAAAAAATGGCCGGAACCGCGTCGGTTTCGATGTTTAATAAAAATATTCAAGGATATTTGATAACAATGCTTCGAATTGGAAATGGAATTGTGCCGAATTCATTGAAATCGCATGTGGTAAGTGTATGATTTCTTGTTGAAAAAAAAAACCGCGGTTTTTTGTTGCAGACTGAACTCGGCAGAGCACGTGTTTTTGCTCTTCTTGCATTGGAGAAATTTGCACAGACTCGAGAAAATCAGATCACCATTTGTAAACTGTTTGCTGATTTCGATGTACATCCATTGTTGAGTTTTGAAAAAATGGAAATTGAACAATTCACTTCGAGATGGGCTCTTGATAATATTTGTAAGTTGTTTTTTTCCAATTTCCATAGGCCTCTGTGATTCGATCTCATCGCATTTTTTAACTGATAAATATTATAGTCACAATCGAAAATCGACCGTATTCCTATGAAACAACTGATACATCGAAGATCAATGCAATGTTGAATCATGAAGATGTTAGCGAATATTTGAAAATAGGCCCAGATGGATTGGAAGCTCGTTGTGATGTTTCTTCCTTCGAATCAGTTCGATGCACATTCGAAGTGACAGAAGGTGTTTGGTATTATGAAGCGACTGTTCGAACAGGAGGAGTTATGCAAATTGGGCTCGCCACGAAAAGAAGTCGATTCCTGAATCATGAAGGGTATGGTATTGGAGACGATGCTTCGTCGGTTGCCTATGATGGATGTAGATGTCTTGTTTGGCACAATGCCAAAAGTACCGGTGGACATTATCGTTGGCAGGCCGGTCAGTTTTTGACATGTTATTGTTGTTGTTTTCCAAAGTAATTCATTTCAAGGTGACACACTTGGAGTACTTCTCAATATACCCGCTGGGGAAGTGGTTTTCATGATGAACGGAAAGAAAATTGAACCAAATCGAGAGTTTTTGGCAAATCGGCAAAAATCGGAAGGTGTTTTCGCCGCTGCTTCATTCATGTCATTCCAACAATGTCGGTTCAATTTTGGATCCGAACCATTCAAATTTCATCCTGGTGTTGAATTCAAGTAAGATTGACACATTTTGGAAAATTTTAATTCCTATCTAAGGAAATAACCAAAATTTTTGTGACTGTGAAAAATTTGGGTTTCTTGTCAATGTGAATGACCAAAAAAAACGGAAAAAGAGACTATAAATTTAAAAAAAAAACCAAGCATGAGTTAATTTCAAGAAAAAACGAAAAAATATTAGAGTTTCATAAAATCTTCGAAATTAATTTGTTTTTGTTTTTTTGCAGATGTTTCAATGATTATGGTCAATTATCATTGGCTCAAAGGACTATAATTCCACGCAAAATTCGATTAGAGCGTCTCGAAAAAGAATACATTCCCGATGATTACTGTTCGATTTGTTTCGATGCACCTGCAACGACACAATTCAAACCATGTGAACATGAGTTAGTTCTTTGATTTTTTTCAATTCCAAATGTTTCTTATTTTGCAGCGGTTTTTGTCCCGAATGTGCTCTTCTTCTAGATCTATGTCCGTTATGTCGAGCTCCGATTCGAGAACGAGTCGAAAAATCAAATAATAAGTGAGTTTTGGGTTTTTCTTTGAATTTTGGAGATTTTCGGGATGTCTGAAATCTCAGCTCAAATACAATCCAAATTCTGAGAAAAAAATGAATGCGGGCGAGATATCAGTGAAAATGAGATGAAATTTGTAAATGGGTAACTGTAGTTCTGCGACACAACAACGTAAAATATATAAATCGAAAAAATCTTATTTTTACCTTAAAAAACCGAAACAGGTGTATCGTCCGGAAATTCGAAATTTTATCGAATTCAAAATCAGATTTTTTTATAACAAAACAATTTTTACAGTAGCAGCATGGATTTTTCGAAAGATTCGACAAGTATTGTTCGAATTGGAAGTCAGAGGAAAAGTATTCGAGCATTGTCATTCCAACCGGAAGCAACTGTTGATACGGTAACATTTTCAATTTTTTTTCACGAGCATTTTTGTATTTTTCTAGACGGTTCGATCTGCAAATTCAAGTCGTGAAATATCTCGTCGACATACTCAAGTATGATTCCAACCAAAAAACTTTTCTTCAATTTGCAGGTATTCATTTTCTGTGTATACATTTCTCCATTCTTTCTCACAATATGCCATTCTCTGTTTTAAAGAGAAAAAATCAAAATAATATATATTTTTTTTGAAATTTCATGTTCTAACCTGAAATATCTTTGCCCGTTTGCTCACTTTTTTCTAGTTCATTTTTCCCCTTAATTTACCATGTACTTATGTCGTTACTGACGGGTTCCTTTTGTTCACATTTTTGCACTGTTGAACTAATTTTCAATTAATTTTTTGCATTTTCATATGAATAAAGTGTTTTCGTTTTGAGTGCAATATTTTCACGTTTATGTTTTGGATTTTTATAAATTCCTGGAGAATATTTTGAAAAACAGAAGGACTGAAAACAAATTGATTTTGAATAGAACATGCCTCGAAGTTATGAGGAAGAATGCGGTTTCATAAATCGTTTATCTGATGTGAAATTTCAAATCAAAAAAGGTTTTGTTCCGAACATGAATGTTGAAGGAAGATTCTATGTGAACAAAGGATTGGAACCACTCATGTTCGAAGAATTGAAACTGTCTTGTGATGGAACTGGCGTTGGAGGCTTCTTGCCAGCAGTTCGACAAGTTGCAAATGTTGCCGCGCTTCCGGGAATTGTTGGACACTCGGTAATATCCTTTTAAAGCCCTTAATATTTTGCAAAATTACTGCCATTTCGACGAATGATTTCGTTCAAATAATTAAACAAAAATAAATCTGATGTTTTTTAGTTCGAAGTCACGTTGTTTTTTATTATTTAGTGTTCACGTGTTTTTTGCAACTGAAAGATTAGCAAAAAATTTCTAAAAATAAACGATCGATTTTTGAAGTTTTGTTTTTCATTTCGACACCAAAATTTTTCACGCTTGAACATCAACTATTAAAAATCAAAAAATCGGGGTTTTTTAATCACGAAAAAAAAAATCAAATTTTCGTTTTTTCAAATTAAAAAAACGCGGGTTATATTCCTTGGGCTCCGCCAGAGACAATCATGGTTCAAATTTATAAAGCTCACATGTTGCTCTATTCGGGGGGTGTATGTTTGTCCAGGGGTGAGTTTGGGCCTTTTTTCGAGCACGAACCTTGTTATAATTAAGGCCATGAAATGAAAATAAAGCCCAAAATGTGTGATTCTTGACTTTTTCATAAAGTATAGGGCCGAGACTGTTTGGACCTCAATAAGTAGGCCTCCCAGCATTGTGAAAAAGCCGAATATGACCCCTGATGTTTGTCAAACATTCGAATAATGTTGATTTCAGATCGGTCTTCCGGACATTCATTCCGGTTATGGTTTTTCGATCGGCAACATTGCCGCATTCGATACATCGAATCCGCAATCAGTTATCTCTCCGGGCGGTGTTGGATTCGATATAAATTGTGGAGTTCGACTCATTCGAACTAATCTATTCGAAGAAGATTTGAAAAACAAAAAGGAACAATTGACCCAATCTTTATTCGATCATATTCCAGTTGGAGTTGGATCAAGAGGTGCAATCCCGATGCAAGCTGCCGATTTGGTCGAGTTAGTTGACTTTTTTCGATATTTCATATTATTTTTTGTAGTTGCCTTGAAATGGGTATGGATTGGACACTTCGAGAAGGTTTCTCATGGGCTGAAGACAAAGAACATTGTGAAGAATACGGTCGAATGTTGCAAGCGGACGCATCGAAAGTTTCGATGAGAGCCAAAAAACGAGGACTACCTCAATTGGGAACATTGGGTGCTGGTAATCATTATGCAGAAGTGCAAGTCGTAGATGAAATATTCGATAAACATGCGGCTAGTACGATGGGAATCGACAAAAAAGGACAAGTTGTTGTTATGCTACATTGTGGAAGTCGTGGATTGGGACATCAGGTGGCGACTGATTCATTGGTTGAAATGGAAAAAGCAATGGCTAGAGATGGTATTGTTGTCAATGATAAACAATTGGCATGTGCGCGAATCAATTCGGTTGAAGGTGGGAAAATCCGATTTTTTAAAAAGTACAAACTTTTGCGTTTTTCCAGGACAAAACTATTTTTCGGGAATGGCGGCAGCGGCCAATTTTGCATGGGTTAACAGATCGTGTATAACGTTTTGTGTTCGAAATGCGTTTCAAAAAACATTCAACATGGAACCGGATGATATGGATATGCAAGTAGTTTATGATGTATCTCATAATGTTGCCAAAATGGAAGAACACATGGTAGACGGTCGGCCGAAACAGTTATGTGTGCATCGAAAAGGAGCGACGCGAGCATTTCCAGCACATCATCCGCTGATTCCTGTTGACTATCAGCTCATTGGTATGTAGTTTTTAGTAAGGAAACAAAGTCAATTCATAATGTGAAATACTACTTTTTTCACATACACAAACTCCGTATTTTCGTGCTCAAACCACTCATCGAGAACCAAAATCGAGTTGTGTGTGAAAGTGAAACTTCGTGGACACAACTATCAAATATATGTTTTTTTCAGGACAACCTGTTTTGATTGGAGGAAGTATGGGAACGTGTAGTTATGTTCTGACCGGAACTGAACAAGGACTTGTTGAGACATTTGGAACAACTTGTCATGGAGCTGGAAGAGCTCTTTCTCGTGCAAAATCTCGACGAACCATCACTTGGGATTCGGTTGTTGAAGATTTACGACAAAAAGATATCTCGATTCGAATTGCTTCGCCGAAGTTAATCATGGAAGAAGCGCCCGGATCCTACAAAAATGTAACCGATGTTGTTGACACGTGTAATTCTGCGGGTATTAGCAAAAAAGCTGTTAAATTACGACCAATTGCGGTCATTAAGGGATGATTTTCTCTGTTAATTATTTGTTATGCTTTCTTGTCAGTTGTTATTAGACAAAATAAATTTGAAAAACTCCGACGTACCTCGGCCAAAACGTGAATTCCACGCGGCACAATTTCGAAACACAAAATTTATACAGGAATTAAAAAATACAGTAATTTAGGCACCACAAAAATTTCCTAGTTTGTATAATTTTTGCAATTTTTGCATGACGGGATGGGGTAGGTCTCAGGTGGACAGCCCACTTCTAAGTGGGAAACGTTGGCTGAAATACCCACTTGGTAATTCCCATTAAAAAGTAGAATATTCCATGAAGGCCGAGATGGGCTCAAAATGAGCGAAGAAGAAAATGAGAGTTGCCCAATAAGTCAAACGGTAGAGAAACAAATGGTTCCCGGGTGAAATAATCCAGCCAACCCCATGTTTTTTTGTTTTTTTTAGTGAGCTGGGGTTTTTTTCCTAGTTTTCTATTTGGAGCCCACTATACCCCTGAATTTTTGTTTTGAAATTGTGCACTGGAATTTCATGTCTTGGCCGAGGTATTGCAAGTATAGTTGGACGACGACCAGGCTTGGCTGGAAATTTTTTTCCGAAAAATTTAGTCGGAATTTTTTTTCCTATTCGGAAAATTGAATTTCGAAATCAGGTGTCACATTACTCTGGTCAAAAGAGGCCGATCGAGTGGAAAAGCATGAAAAAAGTTCATTATGATCAATAAATCGAATAACCAGGTCCAAAACTTCAGTTTCATCAAGAAAGTCAGATTTTATTTTTCTAAAAATAGGTATTTATTTTTCGGAAAATTTTCGAAAAATGTCGGAAAAACTGGAAATTTGGTCTCAGCAAGTGCGCTTTGAAAATACCACAAAAATGGCCTGGTTTCAGCAAGCTTGCTTCAAAAAATGACGAGAAATTACAGTACCTGGCCTATCTTTCGACATGCACACAAATCAAGAAAAATGTCTCATCGTGCCGAAACACAAACAATTAAAACAAGGATGCTTTCATAGAATAGACTGAAATAATTATTTTATATAAATCAAAAACAGTAATGCGAAAGACGCATTCCTTTTTAAACTGGTTGGGTCTCGTCACGATGAGACATTTTTCTCGATTTACGAGCCTTGTGTGCCGCACACCAGTTCAAAAGCACTGTGAGAGAAGAAATTGAAAAACGGGTGTACGGTATGCAACTGTGCAAACACCGTGACATGAAAATGCACAGAAACTGTATTTTTTCTGAAAATTCGACAAAAAAGCCGGTTAACTTCGCTGTTCTCACATTTTAGAGGTTGTGAAATAGGGTTTTCCCTAGAAGAAGGCTTGCTAAATTTAATGGTATGTTTCGTTTTTCATAATGATGCTTGGTTCGTCTCAACTTAGGCGCACCAGTTTGAGTTACAATTTTTCAAAACTGGTGCGCCTAAGTTGAGACGAACCACCCACTTTTATGTAAAGGGAAGCATACCATTATAATCAGCGTGCTTTCTTCTAGGGAAAACCCTAGTTTAGAAAACCAGAAAGTCCCGATCTTTCGAGTTTTTGCGACTTATATAAACTTCATCGATAAAAAAATACTGTAGTTGTGCATTTTCACGCCACGGTGTACGCACATTTTGCGTACCGTATAATTTCGTGGTCCGAACGGGTGTGGCACACATCATTATGAAAAACGAAACATACCATTAAATTCAGCAAGCCTTCTTCTAGGGAAAACCCTATTTCACAACCTCTAAAATGTGAGAACAGCGAGGTTATCCGGCTTTTTTGTCGAATTATCAGAAAAAAAATACAGTTTCTGTGCATTTTCATGTCACGGTGTTTGCACAGCTGCATACCGTACACCTGTTTTTCAATTTCTTCTCCCACAGTGCTTTTGAACTGGTGTGGTGCATGTCGAAGGGGCCAGGTACTGTAATTTCTCGTCATTTTTCGACATCACTTGAACGTAGTTAAAAAAATAACGTCATCACGTTGATCAGCATACTCGAGAACCCCGAAATTATTTTTATAAGTGTTATTTGCTCGACCCGACTCGTCGTTGTTGAACAATAACTGCAAGAAGGCAACGGTCACATCGAAAATGCGACATCCAGGTCCTACGTTTACCGATGAGATACAAAAATACAATTAGTGGATTTTTGTGCAATAAAATGCACTCGGCCAACAATAGTGTGAGACAACAACAAAACAGATGAAAAATATTTATTGAACGTTTTTATAAAGGCATAGTTATTATAGAAGTTTCAAAATAGAATCGCCTTTTCGTTTCAATTTTTAATTTTATTCATTTACTAGCTGACACGAAAGTGGAACAAATAGCGTGACATTTTTCACTAAAACTGACAATCACGAAAAATTCCAGGTATTCTGACTTTGCTCAAATTATTCTTTAATTTTTAACAGCCATAAACTCTTTTGAGACTATTTTTTCCATTAAATTACTTTTGTTAGGTCAAACATGGCCTTTTTTTTGATCCATCGAGAAACATTCCGAGTTCGATTTTTCAAATTCTTTTTCTATCGGAAACATTTTCATTTCGATATTTCAAATTCTTTTTCTATCGGAAACATTTTCATTTCGACTTTTCAAATTCTTTCTCTCTCAGAAACATTTCGACTTCGATTTTTCAAATTCTTTTCCTATCGGAAACATTTTCATTCTGATATTTCAAATTCTTTCTCTATCGGAAACATTTTCATTTCGACTTTTCAAATTCTTTCTCTCTCAGAAACATTTCGACTTCGATTTTTCAAATTCTTTTTCTATCGGAAACATTTTCATCTCGATATTTCAAATTCTTTCTCTATCGGAAACATTTTCATTTCGACTTTTCAAATTCTTTCTCTCTCAGAAACATTTCGACTTCGATTTTTCAAATTCTTTTCCTATCGGAAACATTTTCATTCTGATATTTCAAATTCTTTCTCTATCGGAAACATTTTCATTTCGACTTTTCAAATTCTTTCTCTCTCAGAAACATTTCGACTTCGATTTTTCAAATTCTTTTCCTATCGGAAACATTTTCATTCTGATATTTCAAATTCTTTCTCTATCGGAAACATTTTCATTTCGATTTTTCAAATTCTTTCTCTCTCGGAAACATTTCGACTTCGATTTTTCAAATTCTTTTTCTATCGGAAACATTTTCATCTCGATATTTCAAATTCTTTCTCTATCGGAAACATATTCATTTCGACTTTTCAAATTCTTTCTCTCTCAGAAACATTTCGACTTCGATTTTTCAAATTCTTTTTCTATCGGAAACATTTTCATTTCGATATTTCAAAATTTATTTTTAAAATATATTTCGTAATTACTTTTTAAAATTTTTGAATAATTCAAAATTTAGCTTACAACTTTCACTAACCTAACTATGGAAAAAAATATGGTTGCCTTGTACAATGTGGCTTCTCTTCATAAAGTCTTGAAATACAACTTCTTTCGTGTCATCTTTCTCACAATCCGATCTTCCTAATTGAAATTCGTCGCCGCTCAGTTTTACCAAAGTATGTGACATCTGAAACAATGAACATTTTACATCACAACTTTAAAAGGAACAAAAAGCGAGAAAGTAGTTCTCGAGAAAGGAAAAAGTTCTGACTTTCTTCGGGAAGACCAAAAACATTAGTGTGCTATTTTTTATATTTTATTGACAAAAAAAACAAACCTCCACTTCTATTTCTTCTCCATTTTAGATTTTTCCATGGTTGTAGTTATAACATTGAGCGCGACAAAATTCTTTAACGCACAACGCTGATCTTGTTGAAACAAAATAAACAATTTTGGGATTTTGGAACTTCGAAATTTTGCAAAAAAAAGTACTGTATCCGCAATGTGTCGTGCACTTCTATGTCCATACACTAAGGACAGTATAGTTGACGAACTTTTTTTTTTCTTCCAAAAAAAAAATTTTCTTCGAAGAAAGCTTCGGAGAACTGTCGCTCGAGCGCTCGATCGTGACGAAGTTAGCGCGTAGTAACAGCACGAGTGATGCTTGGAACTCATTAATGTCAATGTGTATTGTCTTTTTAAAATTAAATATCGCCGCGAGCCACCCGTTTGAGTACGTAACAGAGTTGCACGAAGCTCCAAATTCCGTAGTTTTCGGAACTCCAGTCTTCCGGCGATGGGACCACGAGTTCAAAACTGTAATATAGAAAATTTTTACGAGTAATTATAATTTCATATTTTTTCATTGTAAAAAATTATTGGATTTTTTTGTCAATGTAAAAATCTTTTCTAAAATTTTTATTTCAAAAAAACGGGAAACACGTCTGCTCTCTCAGATGGCTAGCGTAAAAGTAGCGCGGTCAGTTGGTCATGGCGCATTTCGTGTGCTGCAACCAACTTTTGCACTTTAAAAAGGTTTAGGAAGTTCTATGGGTTCTTCATTTTAAAAGTGACCTTTGACGTGGAAAAAATCAGGAAAAAAAAACAGATCCTTGATAAAAATAAATATTTTGTTTTTGTAGTACCTAGGAATCTGGCGAAAAGGTAAATCGATTAGGCATTTCAAAATGCAGTGTAAATTGAAAGGAGTTTTGCAGAAAATTCTTTTCAGTCATTTGTTTATGATTGAAGAATACCTAAAAATTGATCGATATTTGGATTCCGAAAAAGTTTACAATTTCTGTCTTCGTTTTATTACCACGATATCGACTTTGTTATTAGCTTTCAAATTGTTCGGATTGTGGAATATGTTTGTTTCTTTTTTATTCGTTTATTTCTTCTAATTCCGTACATTTTCTTCTAAACAATCATTTTCTATTTGACAATCACATTTTGTAGGTTACGCCGTACGTGTGCGTCGAAAAGACCCCAAGAAAGTGACGTTACGGATCCGATATTCGTAAATAGTGAAGACGAAGTAGAAGAAGGTCCCACTATTGCAAAACGTTGTTCTTCTGATTGTTTTAGAGACGCAAAATTCAAAAAGAGGTGTGTTGACTTGAGAGTTTCAAACAAAACAGATGAATAAAAACGTTTTCAAGGCTTTCCGAATGCTAAACGATTTTGATCACAGAACATCTTGACATGGTTAAACAAAAACATTGAGTAACGGAGAAGTTTGACTATATGTCGAAAAATTACAGTAGTTCATATGCTTTCCGACATACACCGTCCACGAAACCTCGAAATTACTGAACCTCATCTGAGTCCAATGATGTCATCTATTTATTAAAATTCAACAATTTCCACTCAAAAACTCAGTAGTTAAATGACCCGGCGACTCTTCTATAGTATTCGGTTATTTTGAAAGTATTCGCCATTTTAAGACATATGTGAGTGAAAGAAAAGTCTAAAACAACGTATAGCGAAAACTACAGCACAACAAAGAACAGAAAATAAATCATAGAGTTGGATTAATCGCGCAAACGCGCTCTACTGCTTCATTAGGATTTGAAATTTTGATCCAACTTTATTCGTATTTATTGTTCTTTTTTGTCGTCTAACTTTTGTTTCTTATGTTTTTGAACTGTGTTTTAACTCGTATATGTCTTAAAATGATGAATACTTTCAATTTAAACGAATACTCTCGATGAGTCGCCGGGTCATTTAATTTCGAAACTGTTTAAAAATAAATAGGATAAAACAAAAATCTGACACTTAAAAGGATCATGTAGCATTTTATTTGCGTGTCGATGAGACCTTTTGTTCATTTTTCCTTTCACGAAGCGTCGAAAAACGATGAACTACTGTAATTTTTCGATAACTCCCGGACTTCGAAATCGGTCTTTACTAAATCGCGTCACCGGTTACTTCAAATTTGAAAAAAATGAAAAACTTCAATTTGTGATTTATTTTGCAATAAAAACTAGCTCAATGCCTTACAAGTTTTCACCGTTCACAACTTCAACTAGCCCTTTCAAGTCATTAAATTAACTATAGTTGTGTTTTCGGTAGAAAATCAATATTATGTCCAATATACAACTTCTCTTCAGAAAATAATTTCACTCTCTTTTCAGGTTTTCAATTTTAAAAACAAGCGATTTTGGAAGAAGTATGGATCGAGGTTATTTATTAGCAAAAACAATGTCGATTGCATTAGATGATGCTTTGAGCGGTACAGGATTTGTGGACGATTTGAGTGGTAGAATTAGAGTTTTTACGAAAACAAAATAGTTTCAATATTTCAGAAACTTCTTCGAATGATAGAGTAACTCCAGATTGGGTGAAAGCACCGAGAGATGTATATCATTTACCAGAAATTATTTTATCAACTTATAGTGATTTTGAAGATGAAGCGTGAGTTTTTTTTCTAAATTTCTCTGACTAAAAATTTAATCGAAGTAAAAATTTAAGAAATTCGTTTGAGATGCAGTTTGTTTTATGAAAAAAAAAATCAAAACTACAGAGTTCCTTGAAATATGAAGGATCTCTGTAGTTTTCGTGGTGAGCCATTCACAAATCGGTAACACGCGTTCTGCTCATAATGTTATGTGTACTCGGTTAAAAGTGATTTTCAGCGTATTGCAGTATCATCATTTGATTCTAAGTGTCTAAAAAGTCTAAAAATATATTTTTCACAATTTTGAACAGTAACCGCGTGGTAGCGATTGGTGAACGACTAATACCTCGGCCGAATCGTGGACACATTCAGAGACCATGAAACTTGACACGGTAATTCAGACGGCACAAAAATTTTCTTGCAATTTTGTGCGAAAATTTACAGTGCACGTTTTGAAAATCAGGGTTCTCTACGATTTTCGCCAATTTATGGTTGTTAGATTCAGCCAAATTTAAATCAGAGTTAGTTGAAGAGATTATAAAAGTAAAAAAAATGGCGTTAGAATACTTATACGAAAGAATAAGACATTTTCACCAGAAAACAGGGAAATTACAATTGAACGTGGCTAGGCCACGTTTCACGTTTTCTAAACACTGTTTTATAATTTATTTTGTAGTGACAATATAGCCTGTCAAATATCTCACAAAAATGCAAAGTTTCGATTTTTCTAGATTTTTCTTCCTATTTAAACACAGTTCATAGGCGCTCACAATAGAACTATGAACTTGGAGTTGCAAAAAAAAAATCAAATAAGTAGAAAACTCTGTTTTTCTTTCTATTTTTATTCGGTTCTATTTTCATATCTTATTCAGGTCATCAGAATACTTAATTGAACATCTGTTGTACAACTGAACGAGAATGAGCTTTCTTTCTCTTTTTGATAAAAACGCAGGTGTCTGAAAGAAGTATTTTAGTGGTATTTTTTATAAAACATTTTTCTCATAAGTTGTTATAAGTAATTCATAAATTGAATCATGATTTTATTATGTTAGTTCTTCTTATTCAACTGAGCACTGAGAAATTATTATCGTCCGACAAAAAAACGACCGATTAATAGAAATTATCCCAAGAACTTGGCTATTTACTTTAGTTTTGAACATCTCAAGTGTATTTGGTATTGTTGAACGATAAAACTCTTTTGTTTCAGTGACTATGCGATGAAGCAAATGTTGGCAGTTTTGGAGTCATTAAATCCTTTGGAATATGTGGAAATGTTCGAAAATGCTCTACAAGCGATTCAAGATCGACTACCCGTTGTGCCGAGAAAAGACGATGGTGAGTTTGTTTTGTAAAAAAAAAGTATCTGAAACATTCATCATCCAAACGAATCGACACTTTGTGTTTAAATGAAAGAGCACCCAAAATATAGTTGAAAAAAAATCTCATTGGACCCTCCTTTGTGGGGCTATTCAGTTTCTTTTCTCAGCCGAAAAAACGGTTGAGAACGAGGAGAAAGGTCATTCAGAAAGTAAGAAAAAAGGTTGAGAAACTCCATTTTCTCAGCACCGTAACCCAGCTCTTCCAAACAAGACCAAGATGAAAGTGTTGTGTGTCTTTGAAGGTTTTCCGTACAGTACCCATTTTTGACTATTAAAATGGTGTTTACGCATTCAATTTTCGCCTCATTTTTTGGTTTTTGTTCTCAGGAGCTTTACAAGCATCACAAGCACCGAATGCGCGCCTTTTTTTTCAACCGGGCTACGTCAAAATAGGAGGTTGAGAAACTCTATTTTCTCAACCTTTTTTCCTACTTTCTGAATGGCCTTTCTCCTCTTTCTCAACTGTTTTTTAGGTTGTGAAAAGAAACTGAATAGCCCCATTAAAAAAGTTCAGCATATGTTCTAGTGTTGTAGTATGTTCAAAAGAATTCAAAGTCTGTTTAACAAAAGTTCAAAGTCTTTTCAAAATACTCTCTGGCCTGTTCAAAAAAATACCAATTCATGTTTTGTTTTGTACAGGATCTGCAAATTGGCCGGAAGTTTTCCATCGGATTCAATCAAGACCGCAAGAGATTGATGAAAACGACAAATCTCGGTCCAACGAACTGCATCATCGACTAAGTCCTGCCCAAATGTCCACTGTGTTTGATGCTCTACCATTTCTTATTGAAACTGTCAAATCGAATCTGAAGTTGTCGAAATATTTAGATATTCTTTATATGATGGTTGTGGTCACGTTGCACGAAGAATCAAATGTGAGTCAGTAGAAAATCATTTTTTTTTCAAACCAAGTGAGAAACGTCCCTGACAGCATACTTGGGATTCCCCGGCCAATTGACCAAAAAACTCCTTCGAACAAGTGGTAAAACTATTTTCCACATAAATTTTCCACATAAAAATTTTGTTGGGGCATCACTGTTTTAAGAAAATGTGAAGAAAAATATATTTAAAAAAAATATGAGTCCCTGTCCACAGCTGTCCCAAGTATGGGACTCCCTGGAACTCTCTGGAACATTACATCATCAAACTTTTTTTTCGTTTTTTAGCATGATCAGTTTTTTCTGGCTTGTTTATTTAACGACCAGAATCATTCGAAAATGCCGACAAGTTTTTTTCTCCCTCTCTTGTTTCATCAGTATTTTGCACTTTTAAAATGTTCGAAAAGTGTGCAATAGTTTTGCGAAAAATTTATTACGCAACATTATTTCGTACATTTGGAAATTTAGAGGTCATATCTAGTTTGAAAAAAACGGAAGAAACATCTTTTAAAAACTATAGTTATGAAATCTAAAAAACGAGAACCGCGGAATTCAGAAAATTCGAAATGTTGTGAATTTTTTGTTGGTACATCCATACCTCGGCGAAAACGTGGAGTTTCACGTGACACAATTTCAAAATTCAAAATTCATACAGTAATTTAAACAGAGCGAAATTTTTCAAAAAGTTTAGTCTGAAAAATCACAAAGGTCATTTTGAAAATGAGGATTTCCACGTTTTTTGCCCAGGTATAGGTACATATTCTCTCTTAGGTCAGATATTAAATTTCCTTTTTTGACGAGATTTCATGATAGCAATTAGACAGATGTTGATCCTATATTCGAGGTTGATTTTTACTGACTCTTCTATTGAAATTGTTTTCATTGTTCTTTGAACGTTGTAGCTACAACAGAAATAAAAACAACGAAATAGAGCAATCGGAGTTCCTTTTCTCTGACGAGCAGCCGACGACAGCGCTTTTTTGCCTATTCGTTTTTTTTTGTCAACGTTTCTTTTTTTCTTATCGTGTTCTGTTGCTTCTGCGGCTGCCTGGTGTTTATATGCAGGAAAAAAATGGAGAGAAGGCATTCGATGAGTCGATGCATATATGTACATGAAACATTTTTTGTGTTGTTCAGACTGACTGAAAAAAAAGAGAAAGAGCTGAACAATGGAAGTTTGCATGGTAAAGTAGGGCGAGACAACAAGGAAAATTACTGGTGATGAAAAGCAACTATATAACACTTTTCAGAGTTTTGAATTTCGTTTCTCAAATCAAAACGAGTGAACTCAGTGTGTATAACTGCCGGATACATTCTTTGCTCCGAAGCAACTCGAAGAAACACAGTTCTCTTCTCTGTTCGTTCATGATTCATTTATAACAATTTCTGTCGTCTTCACCGCCGAACTGGCGAATGTAATTGCTTTTTTATGCGTTCTTTTTTATATTGGTTGCGACCACCCCCGTTGCTCACAAACTAATAATAATCCAGATAGGAAAAAAAGAGAGACACACATTCACAACAAAAAACGATTGGGAACAATATCAAGTTTCAACAATTCTGTACTCGTCAGTGTTGTTTTCTTCCTTGTTTTCTCAGGTTTGATAATGAGATATTTATTGAATTCAACACCGTGTGAAAATATTCACTGCTTCTTTTTTTTCGGATAGGTTGCTGTGTTGTGATAGATTTTCATCAAGGCTGTGCCAGTCTGATTTTCCAAAAAAACTGAATGAGTTTTTCGTCTGTTCCCTTCATCCTGAGGCTTTTCAGATTAGTTTTAGTAGTACGAATTATGAAGAAAAAATGGGAGGAGTTTAAGGGATGTTTCTATATTTGGAAAGTGTATAGTTATAGTTTTATTTCGCTATACGATAGAATTATTTGAGTGTGCAAAATGTGCAATTTTCAAAATGAGTTGGTTAAATTTGAAAGTGATTTAGAAATCGTAGTCGAGTTATTGGAAGTTGTCTTACGAGATTTTTGAACATTCTGAACAAATAATTTTGATGGTTGTCAGATATCAGCATTGCATTATTGCTACTTGATTCATTCGGATTTCGTGGATTACTGATAATTTACTTCGGACATACATGACATCCTGCCTGGGCGTGTTCACGGAATGGCGACAATTTGGATGCGCCACTATTTGACACAATTGTGACCTCAGCCTTCAACGTACCTAATTCCTCCAAAAAATGTGGCTAGTTTCAAATTCATGATTCCGACTTTCAAAACAACTTCCAAATAAATTGAGAATGTCATTATCTCGATCGATATCGATAATCGGTTTTCTTTGTGCAATAACACGTGTAGATGTTCTTCTTGTTGTTGTTCAAAATGTCACACCACTAATATATTCAAAATGTGAACAGTGACGAAAAAAAAATGAACAATGAACATTAAATCTGTAATGGAGTAGTCGTTTATTCATTCAACATTCGATTCAATCGTTCCGTCATTTTTCCCTCGTCTTTTTCCCAATTTTGAATTGACCTTGCCGTTGTGTCGATTTGTTCAATCAACACAATAACGAACGACTGCTTTGCAATATCCTATGTGTTCGAAATAAATGCATTGAAAAAAGTTGAATCACGCGAATTTATGACCTTGTTCAATTATCGTCTGCCGAACACCTCCTGTTTGTTGCTCTTATCAGCTAAACGTGTTCCTTTGTCATTTTTTCATTGTTTTGTCTTTCAAATTACTTTCCAACCGATTATTACGTCGTGGCATCGAGAAGAAAAAAAATAATAAAAAAAAAGAAGAAGAAGAAAAATTGTCAACGACCCACAAAAAAACTTACTTTTTTGTGATGTAAGTGGAAGAGGAAAATGGAACTGGTTTCAATAGGTTGTGTAAAGGTCAACATTTGGAAGATTCGGGGTCGACTGCGAAAGAAAACGTTTGGTAATTTGAGAAGAGGCAAGAAATCAAAAGTTTTAGAAAAATGTTCAGGGACATTTCTAAAAACCTAGATTGTAGCGAACCTGTGAAACATTTTGTCCATCTTTAACTCATAGATACTATGTTACAGTGGGTAACTAAATAGACGCTTTGAAACAAGGTATTGTTCTGTCGAATTTAACAATTGATATAAAGTTCGTTTCGTTTTCCAATTCACAATAATTCTCGGTTATCTTTCGAATGACTAAACACCCCCGGAAAGGTAAACTACTCGAAACAATGAGTCAAATAGTCAATACGTTTGTCTACAAAGAATATGATATTTTCTATGTATACAACTATTTTCATTCGGTTCTTATTCATCCATCTACCCATAAACTTTGGCGCAAAAACGAGGGAAAGCGAGAGCGAAGTTTTGTGAACCCCGCATCGTCTTTTATTTGCGATCAACGACGACGAACGATGGCAAAGCGAAGCAGTTACCAATCAACCAACCACACAGAAAGGCAGGCAGGCGCAGATAAAAAAAAGAGTGCGAAGCAATGCGAGACGACAGTGTACTGTATAATACATCCAAGAGATTGTGTTAGGCGACAGAGACGCAGTCGGCAGCACACGCACACATGGTCGTTATGCCAAGGTTATGCGGGCGCCCCGGCGACCCCGAAAAGAGTGTGAGAGACATGGAGACGCAGATAATAATAAACATTTTTTTTTTGAAAATGGAGAAGAAGGAGAAAAACCATTGGCTGTTGAACAATCGCAGACGAGAACGAGACAATTTTGTTCAATTGCAGAAAGATAGCTAAATTTAAATAAAAAATCAGAAGAAAACATTAGTCAATAGAAATAGAAATAGACTCGCAGCGCGATTCTCATTTCGAAAATATCGTCAAAAACAAAAGGAAAAACCGACTTTTCGAAACTCATCTTTGGGTCCTTATTGACATCAAATGGCTTCGTTTATTGTTCCAGGCAATGAAAAACGTTCACAATTTGAAATTTCGATTCTAAAATAAACCATTTCGAATTTTTCAGAAAGAATTTCTTCTGTTTGTTTGATTTTCAGTTTTGACTGATTTTCACACAATTCCAATTTCAACTAGATGTGAAAGTTACAGTATTTTGTTACAATTTAAAAAAAAATTGGCGACTAGAAGTGAAAGTGAAAACAACTTGTTTGATTTTTGGACCATTCAGTTTTTGACTTCATTTTTCTTGCTTTGTTATCTGTTTGGGGTTGAAGGGGATAAAAAAGATGTTTTTGTGTGTGCTTGACGAAAAATGTCACTAGACTGAGGGAGAAAGAGAGGGAGACAAGAAAATATATGGGCAAAAAAAAGAATGAGGAGAAAAAAACAAAAACAAGATAACATGACAGATGTTTTTTTTTTTGGAAAAAAATAAATTTTTGCAGATTCGGCGCCAATGTATATCGGCAATTTCGATACTTCTCGAACGTCAAATATTATCTCAGGAATTTTTGAAAACTTGTATTGTGCCCGGACTTTTTCATGTTTACGAAAATACGAAAAATGTACAGAATTTCCCATCAGGAGACTTGAAACAGGAAACTTGTCAGGTTAGTTTATTTTCTTTTGTTGTTTTCATATTTCTGGGGGAACGTCTATCTCGACAGAGGAGCATTCGTTTTTGTGTTGTTTTGTGATTTTGTTGCCCTCTTCCTTCTTCTCCTCCTCCTCTTCGTCTTCTCATTTTGAGCGTTTTTTGTGAGTTTTTCGTCTCTTTCTCTCTGTTCTCTTTCATGCTTGTTGACGAACAGAATGGAAAGAAATGGAATAGAACAACAACAACACAAAAAATAGAAAGAAAGAGAGAATAAGAAAAAGAAGAAGACGTATCTGAAGACGTTTTCAGCCTTTTTTGTCAGGAAGAACGAGGGGGAGAAGAAAGCAGACACAGAATTTGTTTATTTATTCATGTATCAAATATAGACGTGTGCAAAAAACAGGGAAATTTGGTGAAAATACAAAATTTTCTGGAATTAGGCATCCCTACAAACTCTACTCTTGATATTGTATCCAGGAAAGCTGACTTTTCGTAAAGTGTTCTTCATCACACAATGTGCTTTTTACCAAAAATGTTGAGATGATCGAAAGTTTATCGCCAGTAATTCAAACAGTACAAACCTTTTCAATATTCTTTGTGTGAAAAATCACAGAAGACATTCGGCAAAAATAGAAGATTTTAACGTTTTTGCCGAGGTTTGCGTGGAACGTTCCTCATTTCAATTTTTAGCGTGTGAATTTTGCACACAAATATATGAAATTGGGATGATGTCTGTGTTTTTGTGATTTTGAAATTGGAATACTCCCTGTAGTTCGACTTTTTTGGTGAGGTCTGAATCAGATGTGGACTAAATATATTCCTGAAATTAGAGGCTTGGAATAGGAGAAATAGAACAGAGAAGTAATTTTCGATGTAAATAAAAATCAATCTGTCGTAATTTGTGAAATAAGTACTAAATCAGGAAGTTGTTTTTGTTTTTTTCAAAACCCCAATTGTTTCCGCGAAATAGCCAGAATCCGGAAAACAAGATATGGTTTTTGAAAAACTCTTTGACTAGTTCCATTTTCTTGAATAGTTGTGTCGTAAATTCCTTGAACCTATAAGCTTGTTTCGAGAATAATGTGATTTTTTTTTCATCCGAGCGCATCTCTGTATGTATACATATCATCACTGTTGGATGATGACTAGAACTCGCTCATTTTTTGCTCATTCCTTGGTGGTTTTTTTTTTCACTTGCCATTTTTTTCTCCGTTTTTTTTTCGAAAAAAAACCGCCGCAACACACTCTTGCCATCTCGTTGTCTCTCTTGGAATGACGTTGTGTCTAACGTCAAGAGAAAAAAAAATGAAAAAAGGCGGAGAGAAAAATTTGTTGATAAGAAGAGGTGTTAGAGATGGAGACGGTGCACACACACTGAAAAGAATGAGAGAGTATAACGAAAAATTGGCTGGGCGCCTATTGCGCGCCCGCTCAAAATGGGCGGAGCTTTTAGGCCCCTCTCACAAACATGTTCACTCACAAACACATACACACACATAAAGAAGTAGAAGATGGCAGGCAGGCAGGCAGAAGAGTTGGGCGCCGCGCCCCGTTTCGCTTCGTTTTTTTCTTCTTCTGCTGTGCTGTGCTGAATATTTAGGCTCCGCCTCTTTTAGTATGTATGTGAGTGTGTTGTTGGATGGTTGGTTGGTTGGTTGCTGATTCTTCTCTTCTTCTTCTTCTTCTCTTTTGTATCGAGATGACTCTCGGCCCAAAAAATATAATTTTTGGATGTTGATCAGGTTAGATAGGTTAACGTTTTTAGAGGCTTCTCCTAAAGGGTTAAATATGTTTAGGAACTCTAAATAAGGACATTTTTCTTCCCATCAGGTGTTCCTATTTTCGAACTTAAATTTGCAACTTTTCAAAATTCTATTAGCTTCAATAGAACTAACATAGACAAGCTCTTAGGAAAAGTGCTGTTTCATTCTAATATACTTGCGTCTTGCGGATTTATTTTTTGTTCGGATATTCATTCATTTTTCTTAGTTCTAGTGAAAAATGCATCTGCGTAGGTTAGAGTATCACTGAAAATGACATTAGAAAAAAAAGAGGAGAATGAAGAAGATGAAGAAGAAAAAGTATATTATTCAAATATTTCTTATTCTTGTTATTATCCGCGTATTTATGATTCAACATTGAAGGTAATTGAGGGGGGCCGTTGAGTTGCTCAGACGTTGAAAGACATGGGTAGTGAGACGAGAGAATCTGGCATCTGCGTATCACTATTCTGTTTTTCGCCGTTTGATGTCGACTCGGTGTTGTTGCTTCTACCACATGATTGATCTCTCGATCAAGTTGGCTATGAAAATCAATTTTCATATTCCTGAAACATTGTGTGGGGTAAATTCTCAAAACGGGCTTATTCTGAGTCGTACCTCCTCCAAAACGCAAACCTGGCGAGGGAATTTTGTACCGTGACAAAAATTCAGAAGTTTTTTCACAGTGAAATTTTTAAAGTTAGCAAAAACAGCAATTTAACTCTAATTTTTCCAAACAATTTGAAAAAAAAGGAAAAACAAGACATTTTTATCATAAATAACGCATTTGTAAAGGCAAAATTATATTAAATGTTTTTTTTGTCCCACACTTACGCCAGGTATGCCAAAACGTCGAATCCCACGGAGCACAACTTCGAAGCCACAGTGTGAATTTCAGTAGCTAAACTTATAGGTACAAAAAATTTTCGTAGTAGAGCAAATTAATTTTCGTGAACTTTTCTCTGGACTTCGTCCCGTTTAAGCCCGCTGCACTGATTTTCCGTTTTGGGCTCACGATTTCACTTTTTTGAAACCTTGATATAAAATAACAAAAAAATTTGGCTTGGTAAAGTATTAATACCACCCTTATATTGAAAAACGCGGTAATTTTTGTCTTTCGAAAAAAAATCAGCGGGCTTGCGAAAAAGCCCAAAAACGACAGCTCTGGTTGCTCGCCCAAGCCTGACAGGGCTACAACTTCATGACGTTTTTTTCTTCACACATACACTGTTTTCAAATTATATTTTTTCGATTTAGGCCACATCCAAAAAAAACTGTCCGATCTTTCAAAAATATGCGAAAACATTGGGATTCAAAAACACACTGTGAAAGCACGAAAAATTATACTGTGATTCAGATAGAACAACAATTTTGTACGTGACAGAAATTAAGATGTTTTTTCACCGTTACATTTTGGAAGAAAGGGTGTCGGTTAAAAAACAACATTTTTTGTCATAAATAACGTATATTTAGAAGCGAAATTTATGTTTTTCATTTTTTTAACTGTGACAAAAATTTTAAAAAAGTTTGTCACACTCTTACGTCAAGTATGCAGACAGCACACACATTTTTTAAATGTAGTCCTGTTGTCTATCCAATTTATAGAATAGAAGAGAGACGAAAATGAACTTTGTAAGCTTGAAAAATACAAACAGTTTCAGTACTGAAGTTTAAAAATAATTTCAGATAAAACGAAGAATCATTTAAAGTTTTTTTTTTCAAACGAGGATTGTTCGTTTTTGTGTTGTAAACTTGGAACTCCGAGTCAACCTGTTATGTAAATAGGAAAATCTCAAAAAACGAAGAAAAAAAGGATCATTAGAGTTTTTGAGTAATTTGGTTTCTAGTTTTTCGAACTCAAAATATCTTTTTCACATCTTTTAGACTCGCGATACTCGATTACCTAAGACGTAAAGAAATCAAAAATAAACATTGTGATATTTTGAAATAAACCCGCAAAAAAAACAAAAAAAAATTCTCTTATTTTTTGTTTTGTCGTTATTGTGTTTGTGTGTCTCGTCAGTTCTATTTTATGATGTGTTTTTCGGCCGATTATTTCATTAAAAAACATCGAATATGTATCAATATGTTTTTCTTTGTTTGATTTCTTAGACTGAAACAAATAAGAGTAGAATAAACTGATGGCACATATACTATTTTGACACCACGCCAACTGAAAAAAAAACTGATTCATTGGTGTACAAAAAAAAAATGTATATATATATATATAAAGACACAAATGGTAAAATGTATATACTATTTGATATGAAAGATTCTGATGTAGGGCTATTACATAAGTCTCGGAGGGAATTAGAAAAGAAGTCATGTGTAACTTGTTTTTTGGTACTCATTTCAAAGCGTCCGCTCTGGTTTTTTGGCTCCGTGACGTTTTGAAACCGCGAAATTTCGAAATCAAAACACTTAACTGGCGTAAGAGTGTGACAAGTTTTTCTGAAATTTTCTGTCACTGTGAAAAAAACGAAAAATATGAATTTTTCCTTTGAAAACATGATATTTATGACAAAAGTGTGTTATTTTTCTAACTTTCCAAAAATGTCACTGTGAAAAAACTTCTGAATTTTTTGTCGCGGTACAAAATTCCATCCTACGCCAGTTATGTCAAAACATCACAAAACCAGACATCTCGAAACCGCATAAAAATAGCATAGAAGAACATTCAGGAAATAATCGCATCTCGACCAAAAACCTAAAAATTTTCGGCTTCAGAAATGGTTCAAGAATTAACTTTGTAATGTTACCCACAAATAGTCTTGAAAAACGTTGTGCTCCGGCATGTTCAAATGGCCGGGCTTGGACCAGTGGCCGGCTCGGCTCCAAAATGGCCCGGTTTTGTGCTCCGTGGAATTCCACGTTTTGACCGAGGTAAACTGTCTCGAGGGAATTTTGATAAACGATCTAGAATTCAAGAAAAGTTTCCAAAGTTTCCAAAAAATTATTTTGAACACAGGCGATCCGCACCAGATCTATAATAGATCTATTTCAGGTCTTTACACGATTAGATCTGTCACAGATCTATTTCAGATCTATATGCGATGTGCAAAGTAAAAAACGGGCAAAAAACTGGCAAAAAATGGGAATTGAAAAAAACAGTATTTTTTTCGAGAAATTTGAAAATCTGCATGTTGGAATATGACTTTCTTTCAATTTTACACACTTTCCCATAATTATTTCTGGAATAAAATGTTCCATTCCGCAAATATCGGGAAAAATCACTTTTACTTTGCGCGATATTTTTTGCAGATTATTTGCATTTTTCTTTACTTTGCACATCGCAATACGTTCGTCTAGAGCTAGAACTGTAACAGATCTAGCTGAAATAGATCTGTACCAGATCTATATCAGATCTATTTCACGTCTGTCGCACGTCTATTTCACGTCTATCTATTTCAGATCCTGAGATTAATCCCTCACAGATCTGTTACAGGTGTTCCTTACAAGGGAACTTCGCGAGGCCAATCTATTGGAATTTTTTCAAAATTTGTCTATTAGCCAGTTGTCAATCGGTACCACTCGCTCTAATGAGAACACACGCGCCGCAATAGCCGCGACGCACAGCTGTGTGTGCGGGAGTTCAAATTAAGGGGTTTTTTTTTAAATTTTATTTTGGAAAACTTTGTTATTGTTCTTAATAATGTCAAAAAGAGCTAGGATATAATCAAACTAAGAAAAACTAACAAACTTTATTCATGCAACGATTTATAAGGAAAAAAGCGAAAAAACAACAAGCAAAAACAAAAGAAAAAAAAATAATTTTTCGAAATCCCCCGTGGACCACACACAGCTGTGCGTCGCGGCTATTGCGGCGCGTGTGTTTTCATTAGAGCGAGTGGTACCGATTGACAACTGGCTAATATGCAACTATATGCACTAGAAAATGATAATGTGAAATTCCTAAGTCTCACAACTCGCTAGAAAAAGAGTTACAGTACCTCGATGTCTCAACTTTTGATACCGTGGTGAGGACAAAATTCGAGGTTCGAAAACATGTGAGAGTATTCATTCCATTGTCTCTTCCCGTTTCCATGAACAGTGTAGCGCAGTGGTTGTGTTTCGAAACACTAGCCATGAGGTCATGGGTTCGGTTCCGTTTGCTGCACAATTTTTTTGTTTTTTTGTTTTTTTTTTGAAATTTTTTTTAAATTTCCGCCACCGTTTTGTGATTGCACAGAAGTATTAATCATCATTTTTTCCCGATTTTTTTTTTTTTTTTTGAAATTAGTTTTCAAATACATTTTGAAATGAAACCATCTATTCAAATCATACATTATTTGAATGCTGAAATTTTCAACAAACCGGGAGATCATCAGATGAGTCGGGCACTACAGAAACTGGCCACTCATTTGCTCACATTGATAAGATCGGCTGATTATGACGAGCTGGATGTCGAAATTGAGGAGACTCTTGATATTGACAAATACGAAACACCTGATCCAGGTACACTCTTTCCAATTGAACTTGTAATGAGATAATCCTTTGCAGATTATGATCCAATGATCGGAGAAAAGTTTGAATTCAAGGAGAGCGATGATGTGAATGCTGTTTATTTCGGGGAAACCCCAGTTTCTCGTGCTCGGGCCGAAGAAGCGGCGAACTATTATTTCGGAAATGGAGAAACTTACAAAAATGGCAGAAAAAAAAGACCGCCGCTCACAACGATGTCACGGAAGTTTGCGTTTATAAAAAACCTGAATCACATCAAGAAGCTCCGTGAGTTCGAGCAGACTGGTGAGTTTTTGTTGATGATTTTCAAGAGGGAATCTGGGCAGGGGTGAAATTAGGACCTTTCCACTTTTCGCAAAAGCCTTTTTTCAAGGGCCAAACAGTCCCTCTTTTGAGGAAGGATCATCGGATTGGAGCCCGGAGGCCCGAGAGCCTGGACCGAAAAAAAACGGAGGTTTTTGTTGTTTTTAGCCAGTCGAAATGATATTGGGAATTTAAAACCGGGGCCCGATTGGCCAGAGCGGGTTTTCGGTCGCCCTAAAATTGCCCAAATCTCAGTCGGTAAAACGTGTTTAAAAAAAACAGTTCAATAACATAAATTCTTGTAAAAATAATCTGCAAAGGATTATCTCATTACAAGTTCAATTGGAAAGAGTGTACCTGGATCAGGTGTTTCGTATTTGTCAATATCAAGAGTCTCCTCAATTTCGACATCCAGCTCGTCATAATCAGCCGATCTTATCAATGTGAGCAAATGAGTGGCCAGTTTCTGTAGTGCCCGACTCATCTGATGATCTCCCGGTTTGTTGAAAATTTCAGCATTCAAATAATGTATGATTTGAATAGATGGTTTCATTTCAAAATGTATTTGAAAACTAATTTCAAAAAAAAAAAAAAAAATCGGGAAAAAATGATGATTAATACTTCTGTGCAATCACAAAACGGTGGCGGAAATTTAAAAAAAATTTCAAAAAAAAAAACAAAAAAACAAAAAAATTGTGCAGCAAACGGAACCGAACCCATGACCTCATGGCTAGTGTTTCGAAACACAACCACTGCGCTACACTGTTCATGGAAACGGGAAGAGACAATGGAATGAATACTCTCACATGTTTTCGAACCTCGAATTTTGTCCTCACCACGGTATCAAAAGTTGAGACATCGAGGTACTGTAACTTTTTTTCTAGCGAGTTGTGAGACTTAGGAATTTCACATTATCATTTTCTAGTGCATATAGTTGCATAGACAAATTTTGAAAAAATTCCAATAGATTGGCCTCGCGAAGTTCCCTTGTTAGCAGACCTATCACAGATCTATTACAGATCTAGTGCGGATTTTCTGTGAACGTACGTGGTGAGTTTACAAACACTCAAAATTTCAACATACACCAAATCAGGAATTTTCCTAAACTTTTTGGTGAAAATCGCCTCGTAGTATGACCAGACTTGGGCCAAAATGCTAAAAAACTGTGCAATCTGACCTTTTTTTTCATTTGCATCATTTCCCATCTATTTCTTCTGATCTTTTTCATTTCGATTTTTCACGTGTTTTTCAATAAAAAATGCTGCAAATTCTTTGGAAAAAATAAGGTCAAATTGCACACATACCTCGGCAGAATGGTGTAATTCCACACGGCACATTTTGAAAAGGAATTTTTCAGTAATTTCACATGACACATTTTTATTGAAAATAGTTTTCACGAGTGTTTTATGTGGTATATAATTTTTTAAATGTAATTGGTGTCGGAAAGCATTTCTCATGACCTCTGCCACGTGGAAATTTTTTTTGTCACTCCAAACTCAACCTATCCACAGAAAACGGGTCATGTGGAGTAAAAAAATTGTGATACCTGTTATGGTGATAAAACGACATTTTCCACGCGTCCCATGTGTGCCATCTGTTAGCACATGAAAAAAATAACCCTAGTTTCTATTTCGACATTTTTGATCTGATCACTACGAAGAAAGTTATACCCAATTTGGAAAATCACCAAAAATCCACTGGCGATAATGAAAAATTGACCAATCCGCCTTTTTATAACCGTTTTTTTTCTCCACTTGCAAACACTCTTTATTTCTCTCACATTCTCTCTTTTTATCTCTCTCTCTCCTACTCTCACGTACCAGATGATATAGAGAGAAATACTATCCCTTCACCCATGTGGGAGTGTGGTGTAGTGGTATTGTCAATCCGGTCAGATCATCCAACGGGAAAAGTGATCTACCACAAAAAGTCGATGACAGATCATATCAAAATGAGAGATTTAGACGGTTGATCAATTTCTCATTGGATGATCTGGCTGGATTGACAATACGGGCGCGCGCTAGTGCGCACACACAGGCAAATTCCTGGACACATGTGGCAGGTGTGCGGCAGCGATGTTTTGCTGGCAGACGTCAGGCATGTATGTCGCATCGATGCCGCAGTTCTGGACCGATTCCGGCATCCCTGCCGTAGGCCTGCTGCATTTTTGCCTGTGCACGTCCGGTAGTTCGGCGCCCTCCGGTGGCGACGACAAGATACCCCGGAAAAAAAGTTTGTGGGTAGAAAAAAAGGAAAATTCACAAGGCACATTTTGAGATGAGCAAATCTTTTTTTACAAAATCCACGCGACACATTTTTTTAATCGGGCGTCTCCACGTTTTCTGCCGAGGTATGATTGCACAGTTTTTTTGCATTTTTTGAAATTTAGTCACGGTACTTTTCTACCTCTTGTGAGGAGAGCTCATTCAAAAAAAACAACAAATCTGAAAACAATAGGAGAGTTTAGAGTTCTCAGAATTGCAAGTGGAACGCTGAAAAATGGTTGTTAAACTTGTTTTCTTACAAAACGTGGATTTCAACGTAGCGCAATTTTGAAAGACACAATTCATCAGGGCTGTGACGAAATATCCACTTCTCTTATGTTCCCCCATATCATTGTAGTGAAAAAATATTTTTTCCCGTCAGTTTTCTCATTTTTTTAAAACCACTTCTCGAATGTGGGCCCTAGAACGACAGGGTTTTATACACGATGTTGTTGTTTTTCAATGTGAAAAATCACAGGACATTCTGGAAATAAAGATTTTCACGTTTTTAGCTGACAATGAGGTATGAAAAATTTAGATTGACAATGTGTCTGATCATTCTTACGTTAGATGATCTGAATGGATTGTTCACAATTTCTTTCAAGTTCAAGTGGTATTCACAAAAGCGGAATTTTTTTCGAAAATGTATTATCAATCCATAATTTTTTGAATAGAAGAGAAACCGCTACCCTATAGGATGAATGAACAAGGGTAGATAAAAAATAGTTTTTGTAAGCCTAAAAAAAACAATTTGAGTACTGAAGTTTGAAAGGAGTTTCAGAGAAAACAAAAAATCATGCAAAGTTTGATTAGATTTTTAAGTTTTCACAAACTTTGCTAACACCGTTTGACCGGAGTCTAACTGTTTTACGAGAGTATCCCATACGTTTTCTTTTCAAGTCATTTTTTCGCAGTGTTCGGAATATTGAAAAATGTGTCTTTGTTTTGTTGAAAAATGCTGACCACCGATCGATCTTCTCATTTCCTTCTTGTACTTCTAGTTCGTTTCTCATTTCGTCACCCCCTGAGTTGTGTTTCTTTGTCTTTATTCTCTTTCTCTTCTCTATTCCCTCCTATGTGATTTACGTTTATGGTTTTGTACTTTACCGCGTCCATAGACTGAGAAAATTTCGAATTGGCGCATTTTTGTTGTCGAATCTCCCATTCAACAGCACTCTCTTCTTTTCGGTTTTTTTTGAAACGGAAAGGAAACAAAAGAGATTAGATTGATGTCGGAAAGATGAGGCAACAATATGGGAGGTTTATGACTTTTTTCTTCTTGTTCTACTCAAAAAAAAATCTGTGACAACAACCATTTGGATGATCCAAATTGAATCCGAATACGATTTTCTAGTTTTGTATTCAAATCATTTTGGGAACATCTTATACGGAATAGTATCCTTACTTCAGAAGTTCTTAAAGGGGGGGGGGGGTCAAGGGAAAAATGAAGTTGTTTTTAAAATGATCAGCACCTTCGATATAGTCAAACCCCCAAGGGAATTTTTACCGAAAAGCCTAGGAAAAAATTTCCAAATTTTGTGACCACGTATACGTTGAAATTTGGAATATTTGGAAACTTACCACGTATAGCTATACGTTGAAAAAAATTTGGAAACTTTTTTTTTCTCGAGTACTAGACTTTTTCTCCAAAATTCCCTCGAGCATTATACTATATTTTAGGTGCTCTTTCTTTTAAACACAACTTGTCGATTCCCTTTACTAATCAGGATCAAGTTTATCCGATTTCTTATCTTATTAGCAGAACTGAAACGACATACCCTTTTCGCAAAACTGTGAAATTCTGATTTTTGTCAAGCGTGTGGGATTTCACGAGTTGAGCGAGGATCAGTCGTAATTTTCGTTGAATAATTGCATGCAGGTTACGGTTGTTCTTTGTCATCCAATTTTTATCCCTTTCTTAGTAAATGTTGCATGCGATAATTGCATTGTAACAGACAGCATAAAAGAAGAATAATATTTGAACAAAGTAACCAATCACAGCATGAGATCATCAAATAGGAGGGAAGAAAGAAAAAGAGAAAAGTTGGAATAAATCATTTTCGTTTCTGACGGGCGCGGAAGGTGACATGAAAATTTTATGTTGCGTTTTCCGAAATGTTTTGATTGATGGAAGAAAAAACATGTAGTTTTGTTTGAAAGAAAGAGAAAGTGAAAACAGAAAGGTTGGAGCCTCGATTTTCTTCAGAACCTCATGAAAACTATTGGTAAATTTGTTTTTCTATTGATTTAGAAACGGGTCAATACGAAGTGATGGAAAATTAAATATTTCTTTAGGTCCGATAAAAAAAATTCAGACGAAAAAATCAAACGTGCTTTCAAAGTGCGTGCTAAAAAATTCTTTCTCAACAGAATGAACTTGTTCAACATATTTTACAACTGATTCTAGAGCTGTTTTGCGATAAAAAGTGACTTCAGAAGATCAATAATAGTTAGTTTATTTATCTTAAAAATTTTCTAGACCCACAAGCTTAATATTTGTAGACTGATTTTCACATAATCAGTTATTCCCATCATTTGGCAGCCTCCTGAAGGTTTCGAAACAACTCGATTTTTGACACTCGTTCACTCTTTCAAATATTCAACCAAGCGACTTTCGTTTCGTTTTCTTTTTTCTCACACGTAATTTTTCGATCTCCCGCAGTGGTTTTTCTTTTCATCATCAGAGAAAAGTGGCAATAAAAAAGGTTTGAAACAGTCTAGATTTGGCGGCAAGATGTGTTGATTGAAACTGATGATAACACCACAAAAAGGACCCCTGGAAACAGGTGCGTTTGAGAAAAGAAAGCTGGTTTTTTGTGTGTGACTTGAATGAACAGGTGTTGGAAATGGGTGAAATAATGGGATTAGTGACTGTGCGAGCTGAGAAAATGCTCTTATTATTATTAGGTGCAAAAAATAAATAATGATGAGGTTAATATGTGAAACAGAGGGTAAATCCTGGCACAATCCTTTTCTCCTGCACATATTCAGAGTCATACAGACGAGTTGTCACACACAAAACAATAAAAACGTAACTCGGGAAAAACCATGGAAAAGTTTTTTAATATTTTCAGAAACATAACATGGCTTATATATTGAGTTTCGAATAGTAAATTTCACTTTCTCTTTGTTTTTCTCCTTATATTTTCTCTCGTTGAAAAATCCCTTCATACGCGTGTCAGTGTTTTTTCCTTCTCGATTTTCTTCTCCGTTCTAGTTGTGATTGTTGACAGCTGTACTTGTGCAAATAATGCAAATTTGAAGATTTGTTCCCTTTGCTCACAATTTTTACATTAAAAAGAGCAGGCATAACAAGACAAAAACAATCGAAAGTATTCATGTGCTGCTCGCAACATTCTTCTAAATTGGCCTCATTTGCCTCGTTTTTTTTCGTTGTTGCTCCCTTTCTCGAAAAAAGAGAAGATGTCGCCAATTTACATGTTCAAAAAAACTATTTGTATTTTTACATTTAGTAGTAGTAAGTATGGCATCTGGTAGAGCAAGGTTGGGTGGAAAAAGGAGGAGAACAGATGGTGCAACTGCTGCTACTCTTGCCTAGCATTTGGGTACTATTTCTGACATACATCTAACACATGGCGCGCGTTTTTCTTTTCTTTGTGTCATGAGAGGGCAGCTGTTGTGTTGTGTTAGAGGATTGGATTGGATTGATGATAGTATACGCACCACCCGCCAAATGTGAAGAAAAAAAACGTTGTTTTTCTCGTTTTTTTTCCGTCGCCGTCTCTCGCCCTGGTTGGAGTTTTGTTGTGGATTCGATAGATGCGCGAAAGGCACTCACACAGTTGATCTGGTTTTTTCTTCATGAGTGCACGAAAGGAACTTGTGATTGAGCAAACGAAGGGAAATAGAGATTGAGGCAGAGAGAAGGAGAGAGATATCGAGAGGTTTCGAACAATACTGTTGATTTTTTCGGCGGGAAAATTAGAAAAGAATGAGCGAGAATAGTGTTGACGCAATTTTGATTATTGAAAACTCCAGGAATTTTGCTTGAAAATGCACTTCACAACATGGTTCTCGGTAGATTTATTCGAATAATTTCTCGATTGCCTTGTGTTGTGTTCCATTGTTTCAGATAACCTTCTCAACAACACTTTTTTTTCATTTTTATTTCTCATCTTATCTGATGAAAACTATTGGCAGGTGTAGAAAAGGAAAAGATTCCTATCATACTCACTAAAATAAACACTAAAACAAGAATAATAGTGCATCAAACTGTGCCGGTCCGTCGTGATCGTTTCATGTATTTAGTATGGGTAATAAATACAATGGACGTCTGTTATTCTGACCACTTTATTTGTTAAGACTAGGGAAAAAGTATGTTAACACCTAGTCGGGGTTTTTTTTCATTCATCGAAATTAGGAGAAGGGTGAAAAAGATGAGGAAAAAGGAAATTACCTTCATTTCGTTGTGCTTTCCAGTGCGCAGCTTTTTTTCTTGCTTCGACAAACTGAATCGATATTCTCGGACCTTTTTTCTCTTCTTCTTTTTGGGAGAATAGAAGGAAAATAATGAAAGAATGGGGAAAATAAAATGAAAAAAATAGCTCCAAGTAGAGAAATACTCGGACTTTTGAGAAAGTGTAGCACAAAAAGTTTGAAATAATGGATGTGGGACTATTTGATACTTCGTCTTTGGAATTAGTACCAAAACATGATATGTCGTGCGGAAAATTTTGTATATCGTCATACGAACCAAACCATACATCCACGGTCTTGTGAAGCAATGTTTTCTATAGGACACTTATGAATTCCCAGTCTCCCAAACTTTTGGGCTTTTAGTAGTGCCAAATCTTGATTAAATTTACGCATTCCTCTTCCTATCATTTTGGTCTAACACATTCTCATTTGGTATCGTGTTGTCGAATGCTTGAATCGAAAAACACATGATTTCTTGCCGACGGGTCGAAATTTCATGAATACTTGAAGACCCCCTTGGTGTTTTACTTCATTTTCTCTGTGTTTTCTTTTTCTTTTTTTTCTCACAAGGGAACTACAAGTAGGTGTTAACGGACTTTAAAAAGAGACATGTGTCACCCGGTACAGTTTTTCATGCTGATCATCATGCCGTAGCTAACTTTTGCAAAGCTCCACACAGAAAGCTGAAAATCGAGCTCAAAGTTTGAGCACAAAAATTGAAATATCTTGTTCAATTTGAATTATTTTAGTGATGAGAGACTACTAAAGGGTTATTTGGCATGCTAGGAACGATAGGAGCATTCAAAAACCTCGAAATTGTAGTTGTAACGCTGAAAAAATGAGCCCGAAACTTTTAATAAAAAAGGTAGATCAAAAAAACGTGAAAAATGAAAAAATTGCATTGAAAAACGTGAAAATGACTAAATTTTGAAGATTGTTTTCTGATTTTTCATGTTTTTTCGAAAAATCACACCTTTTTCATTATTTTTTCGGAATTTCAAAATCACCATCGTGTGGAGAATTAAATTTCCTATCAGATCCATTAGTTTATTCTTGTAAATGTATAATTTTGAAAAAGTTAGGAGGAATTTCAAATTTTCAAATTTATCACAAAAATGTGATTTTCAGCTTTCTGGCTGAAGCTTTGCAAAAGTTAGCTACGGGATGATGTTCAGCATGAAAAACTCTATCGGGTCACATACATCCCATCTCAAAGTCCGTTAACACCTATATGTAGTTCCCTTGTCAGAGGGTCCGTTGTATCAGTATTTTTCTCTGTGCGCGCCTCGTTTTTTTTGTGCATACACACATATGTATTATATATATATGTATATATACATATATATTGAAGAGACGAGGATTAGGATACAACATGTCTTGTCTCTTCTTTTTTTTTCCCCTTCTTTTTGCGTGCCTCTTTCTCCTCCCACAATCGTTTTGCGGCATCGAAAAGTGGGCGGAGCTTATTGAAGGGGAGGGAGAGCAGAGAAAAAATGGGGTGGAGTAGTCAGTCAGTCAGTCATTCTTCAGTTGTCGGTCCGTCCATCCGCCCGCCCGCCCGTCCGCTCTGCTTCCTCCCTGGTTGTTGTTCGTTCGTCCAAGAAGTGGGCGGAGCTTTCGGGAGGATTTAGTGCGTGTGTATGGAAGAAGAAAAAGAAGAGGCCATCGTTTTTTCTTTCTCCTCGTCCTACTATTTCTTCTCTATATTTTTTGCTCCTGGTTTGGTCGTCCTCAACTATTTCTCAGTATTCTACTAACTATACTGGAATCTTTTGCATTTATGCTGACTTTTTCGGACACACGTCAAAGCGGCGCGTGATTTGTGGACAAATTTTGAAGATCATATCACAGCCAGCTTTGATGTGCGTCTATGAGGGTTTTTTATTCGTCAGAATAGAGTTTTCTTGGTTTGTTTCTTTTATTCACAAAATTTTGACATTTGTTTGAAATTTGTTGAAAACGGGCACAAACGAAAACGCTCGTTTCTTCTTTTTTCTGTGAAATGAGGCGATTAATGTAAGTGTGTTTGTGTGGTGTTGGATGTAAATCTTTACCAATTTGGTATCTAAATAATGTCTCCAAGAGGGAAAGATAGCTGATTGTACGAGAAAAATGTAATAAATTTAAATCTCACAATGGAGCTTCAAATTGTCCCCATTTTTACATTTGGCGATAGCCAACAATTTTACGGAACCGAGTCTTCTGATAAAAAAGTGTAAATAACTTTTTATTTCGAGCCTGTAAGAAAACATAATATTTAAAAAAAAAAATAGAAAATGGCCACTGAAAAAAAAAACCGAAATTTTAAAGGTGGACTGTAATATATTTTACATTGTTAGAAAGAAGGTGTGCAAAGTTGCGTCATTTGTAGTGTAATCAAAAAGTGACTAGGGCCAGTTAGGCTCCAGACGGTCCTGCGGCACTCTTTTTCGGGACATTTTTTGGAACATTTCTGTCCCGAATTGTCATTTTTTTATTCAAATCGTACCGATCGGGTTTGAGGAAATAAGTAGATACAATAGTTGAAACTATGAACTTTTTTTATAATTCTCAGAGAAAAAAGTTGAAAGTAGGATATTGTTGGGCCAGCCCGACCCAAGCATGGATAGTTTGAGAGGCCCGCGGTAAAACGGCCCCTCAAACGACACCCCTGACCTAATATATTATAATGTTGAAAAGTTGCTGAAGATTCTGTCCTTGCCGAAAACGATATCATACGCATTCCGATGTTGTGGTTTCATACGTTTGTACTTCAAAATATTTCGAAGCGATAGAACTATAAAATTGGGGAAACAATCGTAATCTCAACAGTTTCACCATACATCATATCTTCCGCATTTTGATGCGGGGGGTCACTAACTTTATAAAATAAATTTTCAGAAAAATGCGAAAATTTTTTGGGGTCACTAACTTTTAAACGAAAAAAATTTGAATTTTTCAAGTTTTTTTCGGATTTTTTTCCTGAAAATTTCAAGTTTCATTGAGAAATTCCTTATTTCATAAGTTTTTCAAATTTGAGCGTGAAAAATTTTTACCTGCAGCATGTAAGGTCACTAACTTTCCAAATTTTTTTTCTGAAATTTTCACAATTTTTGGTAGGGTCACTAACTTTCCGGAAATAGTAAAGCGCCCTTTTATGATGTATGAGTTTCACCAAATTTTTTTCTTCGTACTCCCGGAGTTATACTGTACTTGCTTCTCGATCTTATTGGTTTTTTTGGTCTAATTTTCCGTACGCACAAAATTACTCGCAATCACGGCGGCCACTTGTTCAGAGAAAATATTCTATTATATCTATATGAATAAAATAAACAAATCACAAAACAGAACAAAATTTTTTCTCAAAAAGGTTCTAAACTTAGTTGAGAAAATTTTTATTTCAGGCGTTGTGTCAGTTAATCAGTTATGATTCAATTTACGACGCACAATGGATTTTCGATCATTTCGTTCCACCATACTCGAGAATATTGGAAGATACTTCGATGCATGTGAGAAAAGTATGTGCAACTAATAACACCAACAAAAAACTAACACAAGATTACTGTCGGATTAAATATGGACTTCTAATTTTGCAGAATGCTCTTCATATTTTCGGACGTCTTGGCACTTTGTTTGGTGAAAAGTTTTCGGATGCGTTCATCGTTCCTCATTTACTTGTTTCGTGCTCTGATTTGAACTGGGCTGTCCGAAAAACTGCATGTGAATGTTTTGTCGAAGTGGCCAAATATTGTTCGGTTGAAACGAGAAAAGTCAAACTTGCTCCTGCATTTGCACAACTGCTCAACGATCCGAACAAATGGGTCCAACTCATCGCCTACAATTATTTGGGACAATTCATTTCGCTTTTCGCCGATCCCACTATCACCGGTTTAGAAATGAAGAGTGGTAAAGTATTTGTGAAAGGTGTTGATGAGCCAGATAGTTCGGGAGAGGATGATGAGGCAAACGAGACGATTTCGTCAAACGATAATTCGGGAAACAAGTTTGCAACTCTTCCTGAAAACACGTACATACCGAATGAAGACTTAACCGTTGACAATTTCAATATTATTAGGTCGCCGATGAAAATTGACACACCAAAAAGAGGAGAACAGGCAACAAAATCATTGAAAAGGCCGAAAAGAGGAGACACTTTGGATAGGTGAGTTGATAACTCCGACACGGTATCACTACGATCACTAGAATCGAAAAAACAACTTTTGGACCTTGACTATATTTTGTTGTTGTTTTTTTTTGCAGCGTTTTGTCTGGTTTGAACAAAATGTTGTTTGATCGATCATCCTCTTCTTCTCCATCTACATCATCTTCGCCAAAAACTGCAAAAGAGTCTGGATCTGCATCGTCGGTGCCGACATCTTTTCAAGGATCAAATTCGAAAAAATCGCCACTTTCATTCCACTCGGCTGTCAGTTTGATGGACAAGTGGAGTCGACGGAACAATCCGAACAATTCTCAGTTGGTTATAATATAGAATAGAATCACTCAAATGGGATAAATTTCAGACGGTTCCAAATTTTCGAAGACCCTTTAGCCGACACATCGTCGACAACAAACTCCGGCGGGTTCCGGGAAGAGCAACAACAACAGAATGATGATTCGTTGATTGTAGGAGGAGGTGGAGGAGGATTTGCGGCCAGATGCAGTTCTACTGATGATTTATCGAAATTAGGACTCGATGAGGACGAAAACACTGGTTAGTTTTATTGAATTCTGTGAGGGATGTAAGATTTCCGGGTTTTTCTTGGTTTGTCGGGTAAAAACATTCGTTATATTTTGGAGTCGATAGGTCGAAAAATGATCAACGTTTCACTTTTTTGCTGATCCCTGTTTTCACCAGTTTTTCTTTGTTTCTCTAATCTATACTTTGATGTCATTTGGTTTTTGTAGTCGTACAGTTGTTGTAGTTTTTGTTATTGTTACCTAACCGCTCGCTTTTTTCTAGCATGTTCCAAAACCACCACCACCACAATCACCACCACAGCCACCACCACCCCCACTATCATCAACATTCCTGCTCTCGGCTCTTCTTCGCCCTCTTCTCGAAAAGGTCGCGCCAGCCCCCTCAAATCGTCGTGCCTTTCGCCGTCAGCGACTTCGTCCTCGTCGCCGGTCAGAAAAATGTCGCCACGCGGCAGACCGGTGACATCGACATGTTGGACACGGCTTGATGTTCGTCAAAAATTGTTTCTTCGACGGCTCGGCGCGCTTCCGCCGTCGCAACCATCGTCGCCGAAGAGAACATCGCCGTCGCCGACACTTCGAAGTCAACAGAACCAAAACGGCAAAAATGTTTTCGAGTTTGACGCAACCCCACCAGAAGACAATGTTGTGACTGTGGTTGATGAAAAACAAAAATGTATGTAGTGTTGTGGTTTCAATAGTTCGCGCACAAGATTTAAAAATTAGAACAGGGAACAGGTGGCGGTACGATTTTTGAAATTAGAGTTATTTAATCATAGAGGGGAGATTTAGAGTGAGAGACCAACCCTAAAATTAAAAAAAATTTCGTTTTTTGACCCACTCGGGCTGATTTCATCAAAGAAATTCATGAAAAATGGGAAGTTGTATTTTACAAAAAAAAAGTATTTTACTAAAAAATGTAGCAAAGAAAAAAAGTAGTCACTTAAATTTTTTCAGCGTCAAATGCTTTCTTGAATGAAGACGAAGAAGAACCTGAAAAGACGACGTCTCCTTCTTCTTCTTCCTCTTTTTCGATTCCTCTTCAAACGATTTGTGACGAACAAGTGCCGAATGAATACACACTTTCCTATTGGTCCGCTGATTGTCTGACTGATTTCACTGACGAAGAACTGAAACCGTTTGGCGCATCGACAACATCGCCGAACACCAACAATTATTTGGAGAAACGATTGGATGTGATGAAGCAAGTGTCGCCGAAAAGAGCTGAACACGTGGATAAGAAGAAACACGAGGATTTGGGAATTTTGGACTTTTCGGACAATATGTCGATATCATCGAATGATGATGATGAGTCGGAAGAGATTCGCGAAACTCATATGGAGCAACAAACGTATAAACACGTTCCACACGAATTGGTGCATATTTATTATCAGATTATTCGGCAGAGTGAAAATATGAGTGAGTTGTTTTTTTTTTCGAAATTTTTGTTGATACGACGCTATTTCGAGTGTCAGGAAAACAATTATATATTTCAGTGACAATGGAAAAGTCGGTTTTCGAAGAAATATATCGTCATTGTGCGCACAACTTTCCCGCCATTTGCTATACTTTGGGCAAAAATGCGTGGCCAACACTTCGTTTGATGCTTTTTGACATGGCAAAGTGTCAACAGACACGTGTTCGTGCCGCTGTTGCCTATTCGATTCATGAAATTGCGCACATGTTCGGCACCGAAATAACTGATCGCGATCTCATTGAAATATTCAACACGTTGCGCGACGACGCCGACTTTGATGTTCGCGCCGGAATTATGTCGAATTTGTATTCGTTCGTTAAACACGTTTCGCCACAGAAACGCGAGTCGATGATTCGTGCACTACCGCAATTTTTCCCGGTTGGTGATGAACCAGGAAATCATTCGGAGAATGGCGATTGGAGGACTCGATTCGATTTGATTTCGTATGTTTTTTGATTAGCTAATAGATGAATTCAGTTCAGAAACAGTGAATCTGTCTGAAATGGTTGTTTTTATCACCATCTTTTGACTGTCCTAAAAACAAGTTTTTTTCGGACCGGGCCCTCGGGCTACCCTGTTCGTGTGAAAAAGCACAGATGTACTTATCTTCTGATTTTCAGGCAACTAATTGCTTTGTGCTCACTCTACGATGTTGATATAATCAATCTGCATTTATCCGGAATCGCCCTAACACTGGCAGACGATCGTGTTGCGTCAGTTCGAAAAGAAGCCGTTGGACTTGTGTCAAAAATTTTGAGTGTTTTCGTTTCTGCCGAATGGTCTGAAATTACAAAAACGCGAGATGTGGCCAACGAGACGACGATGGGAGGAAATAAATCGAAAGGCTCAAAAACATACTTATCCGAACAATTTGTTGATGATATTTCGTCGAGTTTTGCCAGAACTCAAAAATGGACTCGCAGACAAACGTATGTTGCGTTTTTGGTGTTTTCGTAGAGAAAACGGTTCTATTTTGAAAAGTTATTCCTCAAGCAGGCTTGGGCGGAACCCGAAATTTCCGAACTTCACAGATCTAAGTTGAGGCTCCGGAAATTCCAAAGGTTCTGATCCGTCCAAGCCTGATCTCAAGAGCGAACTATATTCTCATTTCAGAATGCAATTTTTTAAAACTCATGCCAAGTTTTTCAGATTTTGCTTCATTTGTAATCAAGTTTTGAAAGATTTACAACTGACAACCCAACAGTTTGCCTACTTTTTCAGTGGACAATTGAAAAATCTGGTGAAAGATAGTGAGTTTCTATAAAACATTATTTTCTGATTCTTGTTCTACATTTCAGAGGTTGCAAATGTTCGGATTTCGGCGTGCGATGTGTTAGACAAGTGGAGACAAGCAATTTTGTTAGAAAATGAGAATGTGCGAAATCAAAAAGATCTTGGACTGATTTCGGATACTCTCAATGATTTGATTGACGATCAAGACGTTGACACGGCATTTTTCGCCAGAAAATATCAGCAAAAAGGAGAGAGCTTTGAGGTTAGTTATCGCATAACTATCTGAGATCAAAGTTAAATTCTGTTTTGTGTTGGAATTTTTGAGACGTGCCACAAGTTACCTGACCTATGAGGATACCGAAATTTCTCAAAAATTTTGTCACTGTGCAAATTTTGAAAGAAAATTTTTCTTCATTGTGAATAACGACCGAAAAAAACGAAAAACAGAAAAAATAGCTCAAAATTTCTGATTTTTCTTAAAAATGTCCAGGGCTGCCGGAGTGGGGTGGGTTCCAGGTGGGCAGCCCACCTGTAAGTGGGAAAAGTGGGCTATAATTGGTAATTCCCATTAAAAAGTAGAATATTCCATGGAGGCCCAGGTGGGCTTTGTTTTTCATAAAAGGTGAAGAAAAACTAGAAATGAAAAAAGAAGAAAACGAGAGATGCCCAATAGGTCAGAGACGGTAGAGAAACAAAGAAACAACTTGTTCCCAGGTGGGATAATCCACCCCACTCCAAGTTTTCCTGTATTTTTCTGTAGTGGGCTGGGGTGGGCTGGGCTTTTTTCTAGTTTCCTATGTGGAGCCCACTCTACCCCCACTCCGGCAGCCCTGCAAAATGTCACTTTGAATTTTCGACCAAAAAAATGACACGGTACTTTTTCCCCTCTTAGGGCAGGTATGCACAAGTGGAAAAAAAACATCCATAAGATTTTTTGATAACTGTCTCTGACTTGTCATGAAAATTGAAAAAATACCATGATCTTTCAAGTTGAGACGAACTTAATTTCGACGAAAAAATTCCGTTTTTGGTCGTCATTCACAATGACAACACATACCCTTTTGTAACAGGTATGTGACATATGATCCTTTGATAATCGAATTTTTAAGGAAGTGGATGTGAAGTTCCGGACACAACGAATGAGAGAACGCGAACAAAAGTACTTTGGAGATATAATTTATACAGAACCAAATGGAAAAACAGTTCGAGTGTCGAAAAATGGAAACATCGAAGTGATTAGACTGCCTATAGTACCGATTGCTGAACCAGAAACCGAAGAAGAATTCAGTGTATTTTCTGAGAATGTTTTGGATCAAACGATAAATGCGGCAGAAGATGAAGAAGAAGAGCACGAAGGACCAGAAGAAGAACCGATTATTGAACCACCAGCGATATCTGTTGAGATATTGAACGCTCCTTCCGATTTATATGATAACACCGAATGTGTTGATATGGAAATTGAAGAGGATGATGATATTCGAGGTGTCGGAGTTGATAAATCGACAGAAACATCTGATGGAAAAATTGTCGAGACTGATGAATCCGAAATACCCATGGATCCAGCACCTTCAAAATCAATTGAGGTTGGGGCTTAGTTTTTGTTTCAAATAACTTCTTTTTTGTTTTTTGTTTTGATTTTACTACGCGCCATTTAAGCCAAACCACAGCTCAAGCGCAACGGGAACCCGATATTTCCCACCATTTTTGAAACTTTTTAGAAATTTTTCGGAGTTCAGAGTTTTTTCCGAGTTTATTTTCGAATCTTCCGAAAATTTTTCATAAACGCGCTTTTTGATGTACTCTTTCGGCCAGGCTTGTCAACAAAATTTCAACTGAAAATAAGTCCACCGACATGAAGGCCTGATTCGCACCGGGTCCACATTTTCATTGTTTTGCAATTGTCGTCAACAAAAATGTTTCAGGTTACACCTTCGAGTCCGGATTCGTCTGATGCATAGATTGTCTTAATATTCGTTTCACTTATAATTGCAGTTGTTGAATAGCCATTTTATACCCACCTGTTCCATTATGATATTTCAGTAACTCATCACTCGATTTATTTTATTTCTATTATGATTTATTCACTTTAGGTATTATTTTCCAATTATTTCAAATTTCCTGTGACATTTCTATTTTATTTTCCTTTTTTTGTATTTTCATTAGTTCACACAAAGAAGTTTTATTCATTTTTTGGTGAAAGACAAATATGGAAAACAAAGTGAAAAAATATTTTGGAGCCAGATTGCGAATGTGTTTCGATCAGTTCAGTAGATAGTTTCAGGACGATGGTAATGAAAAAAAAATATAATGTGAAACGCAAGAATTGTAGATTATTCTGGCAGACTTTGGAATTAATTGAAAATTCACATGGAAACAATCTTGATTTTTTTGTTTTCAAATTTTTGATCGATCAATGGATCCATTTTTTCGTTTTGATCTACGCGCTAATTATTTTTTTTCGGAATTCGCGATTGCTCGAAAAAAAAAACAGATTCCCCGACAGTCCATAAATGGAATTTTCGACGTTTGAAACGTGTGACCCACGTGTATTAAAAACGTGTCCAGGTCATCATGATTATTATCATCTCAGTGTTATTTTTTGGTGAACATTGGTCATTTTAGTATTTGTCTTTTCAGGGTATCTAGTAATAATTCGATTTATTGAATTCGTTAATAATGGCACCGCTTCCACCAGCACCAACACCAGTTCCACCAATCGCTTCTCCACCCGGACCAGTTCCATTCACTCCATACAGTAAGTACATAAGTAAAAATAATGTTGAAAATAGTTTTTTGATGAATTTATCCATGAACTTATCAACTGGAATTCAGATGAAAAAAAAACGGCGGAGTAATTTTATTTCCGGTTTTTTTCACGAAAGAATTACTGTAGTTTTTTTTTACAATTTCGCATCCAAAACAAAATTTTGATAGGGATATGCTTAAAGGGGGGGGGGGTAGCACGAATGAGCAAGTTGTGTTTAAAAGAAAGAGCATCATAAATATAGTATCATGCTCGAGGGAATTTCGGAGAAAAAGTCTAGTACTCGAGAAAATAATGATTCCAAATTTTTTTCAACGTATAGCTATACGTGCTATTATTCCAAATTTTCAAGTTTGCACTATACGTGGTCAGAAAATTTGGAATATTTTTCCTAGGCTTTTCGGTAAAAATTCCCTTGGGGGTTTTACTATTTTGAGTGTACTGATCATTTTTAAAACAACTTCATTATTCGTCAAACTCCCCCTTTAACATCCATAAACTGATGAAATATTTTAAATTCGTATAATCTTTTTGCTACCTTCAAGGCGGGGATATTTTTTGGATCTTCGGAGATTTTAAATTTTCAAAACACTTTCGTGTAGTTTCACGTCGCGGTGTTTGAACTTTTTGTTGACGATACAGTACTTTTCGTCGAAATTTTGTTTTTTTTTTCGAAAATTCGCAAAGCCTAGGCGCGCCTCTTTTTTTAATGTAAGTGAAGAGTATCACTATTAAATAGAATGATTGGAAAATGTTTGAAATTTTTGTTTATTACAGATTCGATATCGCAATCATCGAAGGATGCATGTGAAAAAAGATTGGAAGAAATGGGCGTTCAAAAAGGGTCGAAAATCATGGCCAGAACAGTGGAGCCAATGCAAGGACAAAACGATTATCCAATTCAAACAAATGTTTTTGGAATCGAAAAAACCGACAAAGATGTGATTGTTCACACCTACTCTGTCCACATTGCTGCCGATTTGTCTACTTCGAAAACTGCAGTTTTCACAAAAAAAGGAAACGAGGATTATGTCGTTGTTGATCGCCATGAGAAATGTGTTAACATCTTCGAAACTGTTGTTTCTCAAAATGAGGATTTCTTCAAAATTCCGCAAGACAATCGCATTGTTTACGACGGGCAAGCCCTATTGTTCACAACAGTTGATTTGTTTAAAGGAAAAGGAACAAGAATATGTTTGGTTGTGAATGGAGCTGATACCCAAATTGAATCTCTTCATAATCTTCCAACTATCAATGTTGAGATTTTTGTTGGAGAAAACAAGAAAATTGAATACACAAAACAAAATTTTGTGGACAAAACCGCTAACTCTGATCTCACTATAAACGATCGCTCATTAGCACAACTGACCGAACTACTAATCAATCAAAAATGCAAAGAAAGGTTTGTTTTTTAATTTTATTATTTAAAAAACTTGATAATTTATAGTTCTCGATTTGCTTGTTTCGAACACGGAAAAGTGTATGTTCTCTATCCGGAAAATGAGGGTTATTTAAAAAATGATACGATGGATGTTGGCGATGGAAAATCACTATTGCCAGGATTCAAAAAAACAGTTCATTTTATCGAAGGACCTCATGGCCGTTCTTTCAACAATCCATCACTTGTTGTCGATGCAATGAAAGCCGCGTTCCACAAGGAACAAATTGTTGTTGAGAAGATAATGGATTTGACACAAACTGATCGAGTTGATGGGTTGATGCCACAGAATTTCATTGATAAATGTGTTCCCGTGATCAAAGGATTGCATGTTCATACTAACCATACCGGAAAAATTCAACAAATGCAAATCGACGGAATTCACAAGGACAATGCTTTGAAGACAAGATTCGATTTGAATGATGGAAAAACTACGACAGTTGCTGAATATTATATGAGCAAGTATAAAATCGATTTGAAGTAATCATCAGTTCTGAATAATTGTTTTTTTTTTTATTTTTTATATTTTTAGGTTCCCAAACTTGAATCTGTTGGTTTGCAAACATCGCGGTAATAAGAATTTCGTCCCAATGGAATTAGTTCGAGTCAATGGAAGACAAAGAGTTTCGATAAGTCAACAAACGTCGAAACAAAGTCAACTCACAACTCGCCAATGTGCTGTTGCACCAGCTGATCGGACACGACTGATTTGGAAAGGAATTGAAATGCTTGCACTCGCTGAACCGGAGAAACACGATGTGTTGAAAGATTTCGGACTTGTCTTCTATTCGTCACCATTGATGGTAAACGCAAAAATCCTCGGAAACAAAGAATTGTCGTATGGAGGAGCCTCTGTGTCTACCGACAAAGGAAAATGGCGACAACCAACAAAAAGTTATGTGCGACCAGCTGATCCGGTTGATGTTTGGGCGGTTTATGCCGTGCAAAGTGGAAGAGGAATGAGCGACGGTGATGTTCTGAATTTTGCCCGAAAAATGATGGCCGAAGCAAAAAATCGTGGGCTCATGTTCAACACTCCGGCAGAAGCGATGGTGATCAAACAAAGTGACGTTTCCGAAAGAATAAAAATCGCTGCGAAGAATGGATGCAAGTTCGTTTTCATGTTGACCGATTCTAACATCACCAATTTGCACAGTAAGTTTTGTTTTGTCCGATTACAATTGAAGGAGGAAAATCCAATTAAACATTTGATGCCGTTCTTATTGTCAATCCGGTCAGATCATCCAACGGGAAAAGTGATCTACCACAAAAAGTCGATGAAAGAGCATGTCAAACTGAGAGATTCAGACGGTAGATCATATTCTCGTTGGATGATCTGGCTGGATTGACAATACGTTTTTTATGTGGGTTCCCAAATGTTGAGTTCACAAGAATATGGTTTTCAAACGCGCGAAGTGGGAAAAACGGGGTCCAGAAACACACACAAACACAATGTCACACACACACACACACTTGTGTTGTTCTGGGACCCGTTTTTCTTGGGAACCCACATAAAAAAACGTGCTCAATCGAATGGTGTTGAGAACGACATCAAGTTTTTACCTGGATGTTCCCTGACTTTTCTGAAGAATTCAGCTTTGGGTAAATGGGTGTGGCTAAAATAGACGTTTCACCCCCTCATCTTGATTTTCTCTCGTTTTGGTGTAGTAATCCTCAAAAAGTCTAGTGGCTTTCATTCATTAAATTATATTTTCAGGCCAATACAAACTTCTCGAACGAGAACATGGAATTGTTGTGCAAGACGTTACGACAAAAACGGCCCGTGATGTTATGAGCGGTAAAAATCAAACGATGGAGAATATTTTGAACAAAACAAATGTGAAGCTGGGAGGTTTGAACTACGTTGTCAACGATAAGTTATTTACCGATGATCAGTTGATCATTGGGGTCGGCCAATCGGCTCCCCCGCCATCCACGAAGCATTTGATGGAAGGTAAAGGAATGTTGAATCCAACATGCATTGGAGTGAGTTTTGGTATTTTTCTGTAATCTTTTTGAATATTGTCTTACAGTACTGTTCAAATGTTGTTCAACCACAAGAATTCGTTGGGGATTTCACATTATCGATTGCGTCTCAAGATGTGAGTGCTTTGTTGCAAATGTATCACGTAACTCGTTCATTTTTAAATTTTCAGACTTTCGTTTCAATGGAAGAAATTATAACTGTACTTCTCAACAAATGGAAAACCACAAGAAAAACAACTTGTAAACGAATTGTTGTCTACCGTACAGGTTCATCTGAAGGTGCCTATGGCAGTATTCTTTCGTTGGAAGTCCCCCTTGTTCGAGAAGCAATAAGCAAGTGCGGTTTCGATTGCCGGCTAGTTTATATTGTCGTAAGCAAGGAACATAATTTCCGATTTTTCAATGGTGATGTAAGTGGAGTTTGGGAAACTTGATTTATTAGAACATAGTTACTTTCAGATCAACCCAATGGCCAAACCGACTGATCAGAACATTCCTTCCGGTGTTTTACTCGACAAAGAAGTAACTAATCCATCTTTCAAACAATTCTTCTTGAACTCACATCGCACTCTTCAAGTTTGTTTTTTTTTCTAATTCTGATCAAAAATAGTAATGATTCCAGGGAACTGCCAAAACACCATCGTACACTGTTTTGGTCGACGATTTTGATGCGAAGATGGAAAAATTGGAGTTACTCACACATTCTCTTTGTCACCATCATCAAATTGTGGCTATGTCAACAAGTCTTCCTTCGCCATTATACATCGCCAACGAATACGCAAAAAGAGGACGAGCTTTGTGGATGGAGAAAATGTTAGCTAAAAAGCTATCCAAGTAAACCATTGAAAATACCTGTTTTCAGCGGATCCCAACCACCCATGACTTCTGAAAATGACAACAGCCGCCTCGTAGAACTGACGAATGAATTGGGCTATCGGGAGAGCAATTTCGCCAACCGCAGAATCAATGCCTAATTGCAATTGTGTTGTTTCTCAATGTAACGTTTTATAATTTTTTTTTCGATTATGCTTCATGAAATTGTATAGTTGTTCCCGAAATAAATACGCATCCGAATATCGCTTTTACTTATCATACTTGTTCATATTTAGAGAGTACCATAATTTTGTCAATGAGAACAAATTGCTAAACAATTTTGACGACCAAAAAAAATCGTCTATCAAACGAAAATGTTTTTAATAGTTGGGATCTCATCTCTTCGATCACACCCACCCGAAAAGACAATTGTTCAGTGTTTTGGACATCTACTTTTACTTTCCCAATGCAACTGACAAAAACCACCGGGTGATCAAATATTCGATTGCTCATTTTCTAACTGAAAGGGGGAGTTTGACGAATAATGAAGTTGTTTTAAAAATGATCAGTACCCTCAAAATAGTTAAACCCCCAAGGGATTTTTTACCGAATATTCCAAATTTTCTGACCACGTATACGTGCAAACTTGAAAATTTGGAATAATAGCACGTATACGTTGAAAAAATGTGGAATCATTATATTCTCGAGTACTAGACTTTTTCTCCAAAATGACGCCAATCTTTCCTGTTTTGGCCCACGTTCATCAGTCTGACGAAAAATATATTATTATCATGCGTTTATTGAGTTGATGATATTTAGAGAAACACAATTCAATTATTCAAATTATCAAAATCAATATCCCAAACACGATTCTTCTGTTTGATGACCGTTTCCACAGTACTCTGTAAACAACAAAAAAGTCGAATCGCAAGTTTTAGAAAAAAAATCTGAACTGTTGTTTCTCGAATTTTTGTAGCTGTTTTCTATTCGCAGAACAAAATGAGCGGCTGCCCCAGAAATCTCGAAAACAACAAATCTCGAAATAAAAACCAACCGATTCGGGAACAAATGCAACCAATTGAACACACAGCTTCTTGTCGATTTTCAACACACATCCCGCATTTCTGAAAACATTCAAGTTGGAAAAAAAACACATTCTATGAACAAATTCACTTGTAGAGATTACAGTAGACAGGCGCACTGAATATTGTGATCAATTTTCGACCCGGAACTGCCCAATAACCATCAAAACACATCTGATGAGCTCGTATAATGAGCTCAATTCCAAGTCGAGTGCACACATCATCAATTACCTGAAACGATATATTATTTCAGTAATAAATTGAAACAGATGAATAGGGCCAGCCCGGTCAAATTTTTTGGGAGCCAAAACAAGTTTTTTTGTGAGCAAAATAGGACCAAATTGTCTTACATTGACACCAAATGCGAATCCGGATCCTCTTGTACTAGTTTTCCATTCAAAAACAGCAAGATCTGGATCAGCCCAGAGCATATCATTAACAAGTCCTCGAAATGGATTTCGAATCGGTTTCGGATGATTTCGTAGATCGTCCAATTCGACCAAAGATGGTGATAATCCACCATGCATACATAGGATTTTGGTGGCAATTAGAGCCGAAATTGGCAGATTATTGAAACATCTTTGGAATTGTGCCCAGATTTCTTCGCCAATTTTCGGGATTGTTGTCACACACTCTTCGTAGAACCCATATTTCTTGTTGACACGTGCAATTTCATGATTTCCGCGCAGAAGAAATATGTTCTCCGGATATGCTATTTTGTAGCAGAAAAGCAGCATTATACATTCGATGCTCATCATTCCACGATCAACATAATCTCCTGAAACAATGTTGCATTCGAATTTTCGAAAAATCATTCTCAAAAATGTGAGATTTGAGCCATTTCGGGCCGGCCCATGATTTTGGGGCCGGAGTTACAACATGCACTAACCAGTGAAAACATAAACAACATGTGGAGGTCTTCCCAACAAAATGAACATATTGATCAAATCATTATACTGTCCATGCAAATCACCGACAACAACACAAGGCGGATCAACATCGATCAACGATCTTTCGGATGCAAATATTCGAGATGCTTCCGAAATCACACTTTCGTATTCGGATTTTGTGTATTTTATTTTGTGAACACCGGCCATAACTCTTTCATAATGTCGTTCGATTAGTTCAACAAAATCAATCATTTCAGCTGTTGGAACATTTGCTGTTTTTTCGTCCACTGATGCTTTTCCCTACAACAAAAACAATAGGAAGACTGGACAAAGGTGTGGTCCAGGCTTGGTCTGGAACTATTTCCCGGAAAAAATTGGTAGAAAATTTGTTTTCGAAAATCAAAAAGGACATTTTTCTTGTCAAAACAAAAGCGAGTCGATGTGGAAAGTTGTGGAAGCAATTTTTGTTGATCTTCGGGAAGTCCGGCACAAAAAGTTTCGAGTTCAAAAGTCGGAAAACACAGAAAATTTCAGAGCAAGCCTGATCTGGTCGCAGATGTGAGATTGGGGACCCATTGGGACGGCCAAAAATCTGCTTTGACCGGCAGGGTTTTTTTGATCGGCCTGTTATTTTGGGGGCTACAATGTGACCGCCTGATGTGGTCGACTCGAACTGTATTGAAATGCTCACCTTAACGGTGGATGCAATTGGCGGTTTCTTTTTATTCAATCTCGATTGAATACTCAACATTTCAATCATGCCAGGTTCTCGTTTATCCAAATCCATCAACCCATTTCGTATTTCTCCACTTTTTCTCAAAGTACTTCCCGCTGCAATTGATCCACCTCCAATTGTCATATTTGTTCCTTTCTCAAATGTATTCGTCATTGATTGAGTGACAACTACTGACATTGTTCCCGTATCATGTCCACTACTCTTTTTTGTTGGCCGATTGTCTTTTTCGATTATAAGTTGCGGTTTTCTTCGAGAATGGGCTCCGCGAATTGTTCGCTTTTTGTTGTTGTTTGTAGCTGGAGTAGCAGTGGCTGTGTTGTTGTTATTATTATTGTTTTTTTCACCATCTGTTACTGTTCCGCCGTTCTGAAAATATACAACATTGAAATTGTGATAGAAAACAGGAGTGTTTAAAGAATGTAAAAATGGTTCCCACAACTATTTCAAAAAATTTCCGGCTCTGAAAATTTCGAAAGCAGGGCCCGCCTTTTTCCAATCGACAGAAGTGCAAAAAACCCGCCGCGGCCTGCTATTTTTGGGCCGAGCTCTCGGGCCCACGGTATACAATCTCAGTCTTGCTTGATGAACATGTGGGTGCGGTCCTAACAGTTTTCAGAGATTCATTTCCGAGCCCGTTTTATCAGAAAGATGTTCGACCCTTCCATTCAAAAGTAGACCGGTTTCCCAAGCCCCAATATTTATTCCACCCATTCTAGTTGCATTTTTCTGGTTCGTATCTCACCGCTTCGACGTGTTCCTGAGCTGTTTTGTTTCGTCCTTCTCCTGTGCTCGCAACTTCTTTCATTGCTGACAGTTTAGCATGTTGTTCGATGTTCAGATTTCCACTTTTTTCTACTTTTACTTTGTCCTCATTTTCATTTATATTCTTTTCAACCATTGTTTTTTTTCGGTTTATTCGTTTATTTGAAACACATAAAAATGAGTCAAATGGAATCATTCGATCACGTGTCGACAAAGATGTTATCAATTATCTCGTGAACTATTTGGGATAAACAACGACAAGAAACTTTTGGGAGGTACATCAAATATAGGGAGCATGGTTTGAAAAATGGCCAGAATTTCAAAAACACGTAAGAAACACCGGAAACACTCTCCCTCAAAACGATAACATTTGTATCTGAAAAAAGATTAAGATAAAGATAATCCCGCAATAGGAAGAAAAACAGAAAGCCAGGATGAAAATATCATTTTGACCGGTTTGTCGGAATACTGTTCAGTCCCGACACGAATACAAAAATCTGCTCGGGGGACAATTTCCTGGGCCTCAATATCAAATTGTCTTGTGAGCAATTCAAATTCTCTAGCGTTTATACTTTTGACTAGGACCAGCTCTCCACGTTTCGGGACATTTCTGTCCGAGTTTTCATTTTTTCGTTAGAATAATCTGAAACATATTTGTTATTTTAAGAATAATGTTCAATATATACTCTCATATAATCACATGTCAATCGATTCTCGAAAACAACAAAATGTCTGCATCTCTCAATATTGCGTTGTCTCTATTCGTTCTCTTATTTTTTTCAAATATTACAACTTATACATCGGAAGGGACCAATGCCTTCTTCTTCTTCTTCTTCTTCCCATCAACATTTTCTTCTTTTTCTTCTTCTTTCCCGTGTTTTTTTTTCATTTTCCACCTACGTTCAATTTCTCGCTTTTTGTAACTCAAACAACACTTTTCAAATAATATTTTGGTTGTATTAATAACGAGAAAATGTGCGAAATGTTTGTTTGAGCGATTATTTTCGAAACTTCTTATTTTTGAGAATAATTGTTTTGGGCCGGCTCGAGAATTTAATGACCTCTAAAAGTTTTCACAGTCTTGGGTCACTCACGGTGATTTCAGTTGTTTTTTTGGCTACGATTAATAGTTTTCAAATGTTTTAGATACAGTAATCATCTAGTGTTCTTTGATTAGTTGAAACAATATATTTGATAAGATAACATGGTTTAGATCTTCGCCCGAAATCAGGGCCCAATTTTTTAATTCGTCTAAAAAATCGCGGTCCGATCTGACAAGTATTTGATGAATTCTCTCAGAACTGGAGAAAAAACTATTACCATAAATGTTCTTATTGTTATTTTCTCCTCGAAAATTCCTGGTCAACCTTTTTTTTCTCTGCTTATTGTTAGTATTTCAGGCTATCAAAATGGCCAAATCATATATACCTTGTTCGAATTTAAAACAAGCAGTTTTTGTGGTAATTGTGGTCGAAATGGTGTTATGTGCATTGGCTGTTTATGGCCTTTTCCGAAATTATCAACAATCAGGAAGTTCGTATTTTGCGTGGTTTGTTGTTGGAATTGTTTCGATTATCATTATTTTGATCGCTATCGCTTTACTTGGTTATGCAATTAAAACAGAAAATGCGAGATGGTTGATTCCACATTTGAGTGCGCAGGTGAGTACTGTAGTTTGACTACTTGCTGTTCATGGAAAAAAAACATGAAAAAAGGTGACAAAAAAACAAACAGAAAATAAGAGAATTTTGATTTTTAAGATTTCGAACAGCTGCTCTCAACAAAAAACAACTATTTTTAGTCGTAAAATTTATTGCAGGTTTATTTTTTCACTTTAAAATAATAATGATTGTTTTGAGAGATTTTCGTACGGTAGGTCTATTCTTGAAAATACTCCATTTGACCCAACCTACAGTATGAAACATTTACTATATTCCCGAAAAGTGTAGAAATTTCGAGCCGTTTTTGCACATTCTGAAAGAGGGCCGGGTCTGAAAATTGATTCGGAAATTTTTGAAAACAGTTTCGGCTGCCTAGTTCAGCAGTTTTTTGTTTGACTGGGCGGGAAAATTTTCTGAAAAAAACTAGGCAAAAAATTTTCGCCACTTATCCCTAGACGCATCCATTTCGGCCTACCAGACATAAGCTAATAAAGAGAGACGCAGAAAAAATATATTTTTTCTGGCTGAAAAGGTCACGTTCATTTTGTTTTCACGTAAAAGAAAAGAAAACAGTTTTCTGGGAAATAGGTGAGACTAAATAGTTTATGTTTGCAGATATTCCTGGTTATTTTCCTGTTCGTTGTTGCTCTCATTGTTACAATTCTATTATTATTGGGAGCATATCGAGGAATTCGAAATTTGATCGGAGGTCGAAAGGATTATGATGATGATGCGACGATTCTACTTGGAATTGAGATGATCATTTGTTATCCATTGATTGCTCTTTTGGAAATGTACTTTATCTATATTGTTTATAGTTTATATAGGTGTGTTTGCATCCGTGTTTCTTCAAATTAATATATGATATTTTGAAGACATATGTGTCACTACGAAACAATTGCGAATCAAGAGAATGAGAATCGCGGAAACTGGCAAATTGTTGGAGATTTTCCGAAAGACAACAAACACGGATCACCGACAATGGGCGACTTGTATCCGTACGGTCCGAACAATGCTGCTTATATTTAATTCCTTTTTTTCTGTTTTTGAAAAAATCAAACTTGCTAATTATCTCTTTTTTTGTTATAAATTCTGCTAAAATATCTCACATCACGAAAGTATGTGGACCATATTGGTCCGGCTTTTTATATTATTGAAGGCCCGAAAATTCGGGGCCGAAAACAGATCTCCGAAAATCTTGCACCTTTGCAAGAGAACACTGGATAATGTTTTTTTATGCTGATCAACATCCCATGTCCATTTTTTTCGAGCCGACCAGCTCCGTTTGCTCCGCGGACTTGAAGGCGCCCGGGCCGAAACCTGCTTCTCGCCGTCTCTCTACGAAACTGACATTCGAATGTCGGCCCGAGTCCGGACGGTGTATATGAGGTTGCAATGTGAACATGATATTTGAAGGATGAGAGAATATGTTTTATTTCAACAGAAAATGAGCAAAATTTGACAAATTATAGAATCGTTCAAATGTTTCGGATAGATTGTTCGAACTTTCTGTAGAGATTTTCCATCTCTTCGTATCCCAATGTGACGATGGTTTCTCTTAACTCCGCCCATTTCGAACTTTGATGTTCCTTCGACAATTGAATGCTTGTGTTCGGGTCCACCAATTTTGCCAACCAGAACTTTACCGATTTTTGTTTTCCTCTGGCTTCATAAAATAGTCTCGTTGATATTCTGGTGAATGATCAATTGTGATTCCTTTATATTCGCTTCTTCTTCAGTCTCCCGTAGCGCAGCTGACCATTCAGTTTCTCCTTTGAAATTTTCAAATAAAAATTTTTCTTCAAATGTAATAATTACCTCTATTGAGAAGTCCTTTTGGGGTAAAACGCAGAATAAGGACCCACCTTGATGATTTTGAGTCCCCACCTGCAAGACTCATTTTAAGGACCCACTTTTTCTGTTTTATGCCCCCACTTGGAGGGATCAAAACACACAACAACAAAAAATTATCATGATATTAATGAGAAATTTTTTGATCTGTCGTAACCGCGAGTTTTCATTTTTTTTGGTTCCACAACATTTTTGGTTTTTGGCCGTTTCTTCTTTTCTTTTTTTTTGGTTTTTTTGTCGTAGATCTACACTGATGGGTGGGTCCTCGAACTGCATTGGTGGGTCCCTAAACTGCGCTGGTGGGTCCCTGAACTGTGCTGATGGGTCCCTGAACTGCGCTGCTGGGTCCCTAAACTGCGTTGGTGTATTGTCGGTTTGCGTTGAATAGGAGGGGGTGCAATCTGCGCTGGTGGGTCCTTGATTTGCAGTATTTCTGTGGGTCTTCAAAATTAGTCACCTGGGTCCCTAATCTACGATTTTACCTATGACCGCAAATCAAGGACCCATTTCTTCAGAAAACAACTCATTTGAGGGACCCACAACGCATTTAAAAAAGAGAAATTTGCAAAGGATTCGATAATTGAAAATCAATTTTTTGACACGAGGGGACCGGCTTAAGACCATCCCGAGACAACAAATACCTACACGGATCCTAGATCGCAGAAAACACCAAACCTCTAAAACCCAGAAAAAGAAAGTAAAAACCAAGGATGCGCCAACCCTCGAAGGGCGTCAGCTACACACACTGACGTGTTTTAAGTGCGCTCGACAGTTTGAACACCTCCGGAGGTGTCACAGGGATACTATTTACTGAACATTGAGATACAAAAATGAACACTGTGCTTTGGGGGTAAAAAATACATGTTGGAATTAGGAGCTGAATTGGACTAAAATTTAAATTATGAAAAAAAAGACAAAATTCTGGCCAAAACGGCGTTCATCTCGAAAAATCGAGATTGCTCATATTAAAAGTTTAAAAGTCGATACACACACACGGTGTGTAAAATAATTATTTTGAGACCGGCAAGAAGTGTTCGCACAACACCGTGGGGGTCAGTGCACACATTTGCACTTACCGTAGTCTGAAATTAATTTTCCCACGTGTTTGTGTGTTGGCCTAAAATATTCTGCAGCGTGTTTTCGGAGTGTATGGCGTACACTCCGACACGCTGCAAAAATATTTTGCCGGTTTCTTTTCATTGTTCAATGTTTTATTTTACACACCGTGACACACATGTGTAAATAATCTTCATGTCTTCGTATCTAACTCAACAAAGGTGGCAATTCGAATTCGTGCGATGGAGCGTGTTTGATGGTTTTCTTTTTCAACAATATGTTGTGATAATATCGGATCATAACTCTGGTTAATTAAATGAAAAAGTTCTATTGAAATGAAAGAAAAAGAAACAAAAAAAGAGTTCGGGACTGAAAAAGTTGGGAATTATTTGGCTACTTGATTGCAACACAACATAATAAAAAATTTGTATGTCTCACTGTGTGTTTCGAAATGAAAAAAATAGGTTTGAAGTCCAAGAGGCCGGTCCGATAATCCCCGACCCAGACCAGGCCGCCTCATTTTCCGTCCGTCTCAAAAACCTGATTTTCTTCTATCAACGTTTTGGAAGTACTGTACTTTTGCGTGCTTTCACGATCGCGTTTTTCGCCATTCGAAAAAAGCCCATATGGGCAATAATCTGTCACATGCTTGCAATTTGATAATATATAAACATATTTATTAGTTAGAGCTGTTTAATACAATCGTAAAACCTTCGGAAGAGATGATCCATTTCTTTGTAATTAGCAGTCACAATTGTTTCTTCTAATTCGGCCCATTTCCAATTTTGATGTTCATGTGAGAGTTTCACATCATCCGGATTGTTCAATTTGGCCAACCAATATTTGACTGATTTTGGTTTGCCTTTAGCCTCATAATAGAGAGTTTCGTGATGATTCTCGTATATTGTCAATTGGGATTTTTCGAGATTTGCCTCCTCTTTTGTCTCACGAATCGCAGCTGTCCATTCGTCCTCTCCTTAATTCAAAAAATGATCAAATCATTTTTTTTCAGAATCTCACCTGGATCAACATGACCTTTTGGTGGTGTCCAATGATGAGGTGGATACGATGCTTGAAGCAACAAAAACTCTATTTTTTCGGCAACTTGTCGATAAATAACAAGACCAGCTGCTTGTACAACCTTCGACATGTATTCTCTATGAAAAGGTGACTTTTTAGATTAGAAAAATGAAAAAAAAATAGATATCCATACGACTTTCACGTTTTGACCTATATTTACTTGAATATGTATGAAACTGTTTATCGTGCAACTAAAAACAAAGAAATATCAGGACCTAAAGAAACATCATTCACCGAACCGGGTATAAAAACACGAGAAGGGAAATGTTGACGATCTCCATGTCCAAGACCGAGTGAAGAAAAGCTGAAATGTAATATTTTTTGAAACGTGCAATTTTTCAATTATCTCACCGATTTTCTCCCCAAACAAACATATTTCCTTTCTCATTCAATGCTGCCATATTAGTATTTCCTCCAAAAACCCTTGTCACTGGATAGTCATCGAATAACGGTTGATCCATTCTCGTCAATCCATCTAATTTTTCAGTTTTCGGCCCCATTCCAAGCACTCCAACTCCCCAAACGAAAACTTCGCCTAATGTTGTTGAAGCGATACAAGAAGTCGACGTTGACGCCACTGATGATGCTTTGATATTTCGACAAATATTTCGGCTCACACTCAACTGAATATTCTTCTGAGTTTGTTCTAAACCTTGACCATATTCCGTTTGACCCCAAATGAACACTTCTCCATTATCAGAAAGCGCTAGAATTGTGTCGGTGCTACCCGAGATTGATACAATATTCACACCATCCGTGTCGCCGTTGATAACAGTTGGTTCTGATTGTATACCATATTTCGAATTGGCACACTGCCCATCTTCATTCAATCCAAAAGCAAGTACTTGACCACTTGAAGTTATCAAAAAAGAAGAATCCAACGAACAATGAACAAACTTGATATCTTCGTCAACATTTATTTTTGTTGGTTTTCGAAGTGTCTCGTTTTTTTCGGAAGAAACGCCACATTGTCCAAAACAATTTTCACCAAATGCGTACACTCCATTAGTGGTAAGGACGAGAGAGTGTGCACGGCCAGAGGATATTTGCAAAATTTTTGGGTCTTCTGGAATTCTTATGCGCTTAGCTCGAATTAGATACTCTTCTGATTGTTTGCTAGCAGTCTGGAATCTGAACACACATGAAAAATTATATAATTGTTAAAGTACCTGTTGTTTAGTCCAGAACCATACAGCACATTATCCGTGCCGAAAATCGAAAAACCGAAACCAGCTGATATGTGCTGAACATTTTCCAATTCAATTTTCTTCGGATATTTCACTTGTCTTGCAGTAACCGGAGTATCTCCATTTACTTGTTTTGGTTTTACCAGGTTTGGAATCGCTAACGCACCAGATGCTGATAACCCACATCCATAAACTCGTGAGAACATCTAAATGAAGATAATACATCAAACTTGACTCAATACGGTATTTGAAAATGAAAACACGTGTACACGCGCGAACGTGTTTTTTTCAAAAAAAAAAAAAAAAAAATTCAAAACGCGCTTTGGCGCCTGTCACTGGCGCGAACGGCGCAGGCGCACAAGTTTGAATTCAAATTTCATGGCGGGAAAAACTAAATTCTCTGATTTCCCTAAATTTTCGTCGAACGGATTCAGTTTATCTGTTCCAGTTTACTTCACATCATGCCACTCACTACGTCAGGTGCTAACGTTCCAACTGAAGTTGATGACCAAAAAGACGAATCACGTCTTCAGCAGTATAAAAACGTGAACAAACACGATGTAAGTTTATTTCTCAAAATTCTTTTGTCGGGTTCTACCCAGAATCAAATGTTTTCAGGAGCTCAGAAGACGTCGTACAGAATGTAGTGTTGAAATTAGAAAACAAAAAGGTGCTGATATGATGATGAAAAGGAGAAACATCATTGAAGCTGAAGAGTCAGCATCTGAGAGTGAATCCGACGCCGAGAACAAACCAGTCTCCACTCCTGTTCGATTGACGAACGACGAGATTAAGAAAATCTTGTCAAACAATCCAAATGACGAGCAAATGCTCAGATGCTTCGAGAGTCTTCGCAAAGCATTGAGCAAAAGCAAGAACCCGCCAATTGATGAAGTCATCCGTAGTGGACTCTTGCACGCCCTTGTCCAAGCGCTCAGTCTTGATGTAAGTTTTCTATCAAAAGCGAAGTGTTTATAGTTGAAAATTTCAGAACACCAAAGTTTTATACGAGGCTGCATGGGCTCTTACCAACATTGTGTCGGGAACAACCGAGCAAACTATCGCCGCAGTTGAAGCTGGAGCAACTGCTCCGTTGATCAAATTATCAGTTCACCCAAATGCTCAGCTTTCGGAACAAGCTCTTTGGGCTGTTGCCAACATCGCCGGAGATAGTGCTCAACTCAGAGACTACGTCATAAAATGCTACGGAATCGAAGCGTTGATGCATTTGATGGGAAAACTCGACACGCTCAGTGTAACTCACGCGCGTACTGTTGCTTGGGCTTTTTCCAACATGTGTCGTCACAAAAACCCACATGCTCCAATCGAAGTTCTCCGTGTTCTCAGTCATGGGCTCACAAAACTCGTTCAACATCCTGATCCACAAGTTCGTCAAGACGCTTGCTGGGCTGTTTCCTATCTCACTGATGGACCCGATGAGCAAATCGAATTGGCGCGCGAGTGTGGTGTTCTCGAACACGTCGTCAAATTCTTCCATGATGCTGAACAACTTGTTGCACCGGCATTAAGAACATTGGGAAATGTTGCGACGGGAAGCGATGTATTGACACAGACTGTCATCGATTTGGGAACCCTCAACGAGGTCATGCCTCTGTTGGCGAGAACTAAATCGACCAGTATTGTCAAAGAATGTTGCTGGTTGGTCAGTAATATCATAGCTGGAACACAACAACAAATTCAAGCTGTTTTGGATGCTAACCTCCTTCCTGTCATCATCAGCATCCTTAAAGCGGTAAGTACCTTTTTCGTAGTCGATTCATGAATTCATTTCATGTTTTAGGGTGACTACAAGTGTCAATTCGAAGCCTCCTGGGCTATTTCGAACTTGGCTCAAGGTGGAACTGCCAGACAAATTTATCAAATGGTGAAGGAGAATGCAATTCCTGCACTTTGTGAAGTTTTGAATCAAACTAACGTTGATATGTTGAACAATGCATTGGAGACATTGTATAGTATTCTTTGTACAGTAGCTAACCAGTAAGTCTTTTTTCAAAAGTAGTTTGAGTTCTGAACATACCTCGGTCAAAAACGTAGAAATCCTTATTTTGAAAATGGCCTTCGTCATTTTTCACACGAACCTTTAAAATGTCTGAATTACTGTATGAATTTAGGAATTGTGCCGCGCGGAATTCCACGTTTTCGCCTTGGCATGGTTCTGAACATTTCTTTTCTGATTTACTCAAAAAACTAATTTTCCTATCAGAAATTAATGCTCAAAAAAAAGGGAAATTTATTGAAGAATTCAGAAATTCATAGATTTTTTCCACATCATTCATCACAATTCGAAAAAAAAACAATTTTCAGCTATCCAGCCGAGCAAGACGCGGTTAACACACAAGTCGAGGAAAGTGGCTGCCTTGATTTGTTGGAACGACTTCAAGAATCGCAATCTGAGCAAATCTACGCGCACGCTTACCGTATCATCTCCGAGTTTTTCAATGCTGAAGAGGATACTCGAAACGAGATCGAAAATAGCCCAGATGCACCATACTCTTTCTAATTCGCATGACCTCATTTTTTTTAAATATTTATGTTTCATTTCGTTGTAGAATAAATTCTTTCGCCGAACAAAAAAAACAAAAGAAGAAAAACAGCGTTTACTCTATTTTTAAATCGTTTTTACACCGAGATTTTTTGAAATTATTTGCAAATGTTCTTAGTTTGGTCTTTTTTTTCGTGAAAAGAACGAAGTTCTTATCATTTTCCGCAAACATTGCTGGAATATTGATTTGATAATTTTTTTTGAAACATTTGAAAATAATGTAAATAAGTTTGTTAAGAAAGTATTAAATTACATCAAACAAAACGTCTTTTGTCGCTGTCATTTTTCTACAATTCGAAAAAGTCGAGAAAACGTATTCCTAAACTATTCGAAACGTGAACTGATAAAGAAAACAACGTGGAAAGAGTCCGAAACTTGTTCTCGAACAATTATTTCGTTCCTTTCTTTCTATTACTTTTGGCAATAGCTAAAAATCCCTCTCTTCTCTGTTTTTCTTCTATAGATAGAATGAAAAAACGCCTAATTTTTCGTCTGGTCAGTTTCGTTTTCTTTCTTTCTTTCTTTTTTTTTTGGGCATATTGCCAGAATGTCGATTCGGGTAAACATTTTTGTTGTTATTATAAATATATAGTTACCAAACTGAATCGATAAGTACTTCTGATTTAAAATTTTGATCAATTTCTAATGGCGAGAAATAGCGTGTTAAGATGAATAGATGTTTCCCGAAAACGTATATTATTACTGAAATTTGTCAAAAAATGGGCGGTTCGTCTCTATTAATAGTAAAAACGAAAATCGGGTTTCTGTTCGACATTAGTCATTGATGAACGCGCTAATAACATCCAACCATTAACCAATTTTGCGTACATAAACATTTTGTGGGTTTTTCTATGCACCTGACTGGTGTAATACCACTTTTTTACACCAAACATTTAATTGACGACAGAAACCTTTTCTTGTCTTTTTTTGTTGTTGTTATGTTTTGTTTAACACGACTTTTTTCAAACCATTTTCTTGCTTTAAGCCTGTCAGCTGTATGAATATATTACAGAAAAGACGGTTTCAAGGCGCATAGAAACCAGAAATTATGGTACAGAAATTTTCATATTAATTTCAGCATTAAACATAAAAATTTTTATCTGAAATTAAATCATGTCATTATTATTGGAATAGTTCCAAAATAATCCAAAAGCAATAATTTGTTAAAGGCGCAACTATTTATATCAATTTTGCGTCTCGTTGCCCATTTTGTTTTGTGTGCAAACACACTGTAAAAAATAGGAGAGTACTGTAGTTTAAACAATTTTTCGTGTTTTTTTATGTTCTACTGTTTTAAAAATTGAACATTCCCAAAAGTGGTTTTTCTAAAGAGTTCATCATTGTTTCTAAAATTTCAATAGTCAAACATTTTGGACGGAAACAAATTCTCACGAGACACCAACCATTTTCACCGAAGACTTTTATTAACTTTAAAAACACATATTTACTGACGTAATTTTGCAGACAACCATGTTGTTGGAAACACTCCCACATAATGGGGTCATTGAAGATTAAGATGTTTCAAGGATTAGAAAAAATGCGCGAATCGGTGTTGAACTGTATACCCGACGGTTTTCAATTTCAAATTCCTCAAAAAAATCATCAAAAAAAAAAATGTTTTTTCTTAGTATCCATGGTTATATTCACTGTTCTACTTTTTTTCTCGAAATCTTGAAATATACAATTCGAAAAAAAAGGTTTCTTATCAAAAAACTAGACGCCGAACCGAAAATTTTAATACCCGACCATAAAATGTTTGAATAATCCAATTAAACCTTTGTGTTTTCCCTCACATTTTGTGGATGCAAGGTCGAAATTTTCCTGTTTGAAATTCTCTGTTTTCATTTTTTTCGAATCTCAAAAAATCTGACATCTGGTGTCTTTATATAAACACTAAATACTTCTTTAAAAAAAAAGAAAATAATAATTTTATTAGGAACAATCATACAAATGCAATATTTGGTCAAATGAATCATGTATTATACACCTTGCTCTTTTCGTTTTTTTTTGTCATATTTAGTAGTAGTAGTAGAGAGAAAAAGTAATATGTGTATATATTTTGATTATAGGATTTTGTTGCTCGAATATCAATAACAAGACGGCTTGTTTATCAGTAGACTTTTCTTATTTTTAATACGTTTTTGGAATTTTTCGAGAATTCATTTAGAATGAATCTTCATCGAGCTCCATTCATCTGCGCACAAATCTGAGTTTAATTTTTATGTTTTTCTAGCGTTCAAAGTTTGAACCAAAATTTTTCAGCTTTACTTTAATATTTAAAAATACGCAAAAGTATTGTGGTAGTAAACTAAAGTTCGAAGACAACGAATGTCCGGAAACTCGTCCTCCATCCACTCGAGTTGTCAAATTCAAACCATCCAAAAAAAAGATTATTCAAATTTCGCACATTTCTTTTTTTCGTGCTCATTCATGTTGTTTCTTTCGAGAGATTCAGAGTGGAAAAGAGAGGATCCTTGTCTGTTTTACTACTACTTCTACTACATTACATTTTTTCTTCTTCTTCCTCTTTTTCTTCTTCCTTTTCCTTATTTGGATAGCTGCCAGATTTATTGTTTGGAGAATTATCCGGAATAAACTAACCAATAAAATCTTATAAAATATCAATTGTTTCAGAAATATGACAACGACAGAAGAAGAACAATTGGAAGATGTTGATGAGAGAAGGCTGAATCGAGTTGCTTATGAATATTTGTGCAGATGTGAAGAAGTTCGAACGTACGTTTTTTATTAAATTCAAAATTTCATTCAAAAAACGCATTCCTCGCCTGAATCGTTGAAATTCACAGAATATATTCAAAAACAAAAATTCTGGAGCTGCTCAAATTCGCAATCTCACTCCCAAAATGCCCATATTTTCCGCAATTCTATTGTAAGAGAGTCTCCATTTCCCCGAGGAAGACTTTTTCAAAGTTGAAATGTTTCACGATTCTGACGATGTGTCGAGAAACGGTAAAAAAGATTGCAACTTAAAAAAAAATGAAATTATGCTCATACCTGGCTTAAGAGGGTACCAAAACTTTTCAAAAATTTTGTCACTGATAGTCTTGGGAAAATATTTGTTTCATTGTAAATAACGACCAAAAAAAAACGGGAAAAAAACGCAAAATTTGAGAGTAAAACATAGTTTTCAAATTTTCATGGCGTGACCCAGATATTTTTCTTGAAAATGTCATTGTGAATTTTTGACCAAAAAAAAATGTCACGGTATTTTTTCTCCTCTTAGGCCAGGTATGATTATGCCAATGTTTTCACATTTTTCAAAATCAGACACAGATTTGTGGATGTGTCCTGAACAGAAGGAATAACATTTGAAAATGAGAAATTATATAAGTGAAAAGGTCACGAAATTTATTCTGACTGATCACTTCAAATTTTCAAGTTCTAAAAATCTTAAGTTTTGAGCCTTAGAACTCAGCTACTGAACAAGTTTTTTTTTCGAACCGGGCCGTAATGTTTTATCGGAAAAATTGAAAGTAACGTGACATTTTTTCGATAAAATGTATAGACCTCGCCATAATAATTGTTCACTTCTTTTTGTTAGTCATTCTTAAAGACAAAAATACTCAGATAACAGCTGTGGAGGTCGCATCGAGGTCAGTGAAAAAACTACACCGCTCGGACCTCGCATCGAGCTCGATTAAGTAATTGAAAAAACGACCTCGATACGAGGTCGATGCGAGCTCCACAAATTTTTGATTTGTAATCCTCTATTTAAATGAATTTTCAACCAACCAACTCAACAACAGAATAGAGTAGTCGGTAAAGTGAATGTCTTTCATTCAAAAGATTGGAGTTCGGTTCCGGGTTTGGTTTTGATATTTTCTCATTTCGAACTCGTTTCACAGAAACGAGCTCGATGCGACGTCCGAGCGATATCAAAAATGAGCTTTCTGCGAGGTCGACATCACCTCGACGCGACCTCCACAGCTGTTATCTGAGTATTTTCTCATGCAGATAAAAAATAATTTAAAACGTCTAATCCGAGCCGTTTTGCAGATGGCTGTCCGAATGCCTAAAAGATGAAGCAATCGTAAAAGTGGGAGAACTCGAAGAAAATCTTCGAAACGGCGTGTTGTTGGCCAGATTAGCAAACTCATTTGCTCCAGAAATAGTGCCACAAAAAGGAATTTTCGATGAGAATCAGGAAAAGTATCGACAAAATGAAATGACACCAGTTTATCGTCATACTGATAATATAATGCAATGGAGAAGAGCAATGGAAAGCGTGCATTTGCCGGAGATTTTCATTCCAGAAACGGCTGATGTATTCGAAGGTCGAAATATGAAGACGGTGTTCTGCCTGTTTGCATTGGCCACATTATTACACAGACAACGAAAAGCGCCGCCGATGAGAAATTTGGCTGGAAAAGCAAAGTTTTCGAATAATGAACTCGAAGAAATGAAAGAGAATTTGAAAGATTCGAAATTGCCCGAATTCGGAGATGTTGGAAATTTACTTTCGGATCGAAAACATCGAGGAGATTCATCAGAAAAATTGAGAGAATTGAAAAAATCAGTGGATGAGAAAGATTTGGAGGCATTTAGTGAAGCTATAAAACAATGTTTGATTGACTATTTGGAAGTTGAATTGGCCGAAAAATATTATGGACAATTTGTTGAAAATGAGGAGAAAAAAGAGAATGGAGAAAAGGATGAGGAGTATTCGAAACTGTATGTGCAGTCTGTTGTTAATTCAGTTAACAGTAAGTCTTTCTGTTTGAAGAGAGGTAAAATGGGAAGCGGGATTCCAAAATAATCCGGAAAATTCAGCTAATTATCACTCTAAAAGTTCTAATCTCTCTTTTTTCTCTTTTTGCGAGACTTTTTTTTGGATATTTCGATTTTTCAAAAATAGTTTATTTTTTAATTCAAAACTCTTCAAAAGACGAACACAAAGTAATTCGTTTGTTTTTTTCAGATCAACACGCTCTCGAAAAGCTCGAAAACAATCCTTCAGAATCGGAAATTCTTCAAATTTTCGATCTTTTACAATTCGAAGATGTTCGCCAATTTGCCATTGGTCTATATTTAGAATTATTGAAAGATGTTGAACGACCATTGACCAGAGAAAAGGTGTATCAAGTTATCCAAGAAGCTAATTGTTTAGTTGAAATTCGAATAGCTGTTGAACATGGATCATCGGAAGATGTGTTGAATGCATTGAAGAATCTGAATTTGAAGGAACAAGTTAAAACGAGCAATGCAAAGTTGTACTACAATCGGTATGTCATTAAATAGAGAATCTAAACATATTCGTCGAAGTTTAATCAATTTGAAATAACACGCAACATTTTCAGACTTCGAAAATTATATGAAAACGCGCCCGAAGATTTCTATCTGAAAAAATCGGAACTCGAAAAACTCATCGAAGAGTTTGGAGATATTTCGGAAGAGAAACGAGTTTTGATGGAGTTGAACGAATCGATTCAAAGAGAAGATTTGGAAGCAATTGTGAGTATTTTGAAAGTGGAAGGAGATGTTTATATAGAGGAGAATCTCGAATATTATGTGACTCGAATGAAATTGAACAAACCAAAAAAACTCGGAGATGTCAGGCAGGCTATGAAGGAAGTCAATCATCAGGTTGAGATTGCCTTTGATGAACTCAAATTAGGTTAGTTTCAATTCATTGTCGCGAAAGGGAATTTGTCGGAGAAAATGTCTTGAAAAATATTTCGCAACGTGGAATTGATCTGTCACGAAAAATCTATGAAAGAGCATGTCAAAATGAGATTTTCAGACAATAGACGAAGCTCGCGTCGGACTGAATTTACAACACTTTATAATCAAGCAAACATTTTTGTCTTTTCATCGTTTTTTTGCTGGAAGTTTTCGAAAAAAAAACGATTTTAAAAATCAAACATATACACCAATGCTCCTCATGGCGAGGTTGTCCGGCAGAAGTTGAAACTTCAAACAATTATCATTTTCGTTGAGTAAACCTTAGAAAAACACAATCAAAAAATGATCAAAATCTTTCAAAATCTTTCAAAACAAATTTTAGAATGTCTGGTTAAACATAATCTGTTGATCTGAAAAACTGATAATAATGATTAATAATCAGAAAAATTGTTGCAATTATAGTACTTGATTTGAACTCGGCAATGTTGAGAGGAAACGAGTCTGAGATCCGGTCAAATCTCAAACAACTCATCAAATCGATTCGTCCGAACATATATCGAAAAGAATTGGAACACTGGTATTCTCGGCGACTTTTGACAGCACCAGAAGACAAAAAAGTCGATAATAACAATGATACGACAGGATCAACAAGTTGGTTGGCACACGAATTCGCAGCTGGCAATGTTTATATGGAAACGAAGAGTTTTGAGAAATCAAGAACACGAAAAGAACCCGAGGAAATTGGATTGTATAGATGGAACGAGATCGAAAATATGCTTGGCGAAGAGAATTTGGCATTTGATAACTATTATAAAGAGAATGAGGAAAGAGTTTTGAAATCACAAAATGCGATGAAAAATTGGATTGGAAAAAAGAGAGAACAACGACTAAGAATGGAAAATGAGGAGAAGGACAAAGCGGCCAGAAGAATACAAGATAAATATAAAGTTTATCGGAATAGAAAAGATTTGGAAAGTTTGAGTAAGTACCGCATACTTGAGAATCTGAATGTATCAAGGTATTTACAGAAACATCAGACACTCCGAATCTACCATTAGTTCGTAAGTTTGTTCATATGCTTGATGGCGGATTCAGTGATGACTTGCAAGTTGTTGACGCAAAAGTTGAAATAACTAGACTGATGGCTGCAAACAGACAGTTGGATGCAAATTTGATCGAGTTGGATGAAAAAATTGGATTATTAATCAAAAATCGATTGAATTTACAGGTTAGAAAATAGTCGCAGAGTTTCAACCGATTCGAGTTCAATCATTTGTTTTATAACAAATCAGACATACCTGATCTAAGAGGGGGAAAAGTAACTTGACATTTTTTTGTTCGAAAATTCACAGTGACATTTTTCGCAAAAAATGTATAGGTCACGCCACAAAAACTTAAAAATTACTATTTCACTCAAGTTTTTACCCCGAGAAATTGAAGTTTTTATATCGCATTCACTAATTGTTTTATTTTTTGCAGGAAGTCATTGCTCATCGAGACAAAACAGCCGAAGCAGCCGATTCTTTCACTGTTCGAACAACTTCGAAACAACAACGAAAAGATAAATCGAGTGTTGAATCGCTGGAACAACTTCTCTATTATCTACAAACAAAACCCAATTATCTGGCAAATCTCATCGAAGGTTAGTTATTTCATTATATCACTCGCAATGTCTGATTTTCCAGACAGCGAAGTGGCTGGATTGTCGAAAAACTCGTTGATTGCCGATGTTATTCTACCGATTTTCGGATTTTTGAGCGATAATCGCGAACAGTTTCTTCTCGTCAGACTTCTCTGCGAACTTGTTCGTCGTGATGTTGAAAAATTGCGAAAAATCGATGATTTTGCTGGATTCTCGATCGAAAACTACGATAACATCAAGAATGATCCGAGCCAAAGTCTCATTGAAGAACTTCAAAACTTTGTCGATGAAGAATCGCGTGTTGAAACATTCCATTTGGAACCGATTCAATTATATCAAGAATTGTACGATTCCAAAATTGAGACTGCCGAAAAAGCTATTCAAGACACTAAAGTGTCACAGATTCTGAGCGATTCGTTGAGTTTTTTGGCGAAATGGAGCGAGATTTTCAGTGATGCTATTTTCAAAAAGTTCAAATTAGGGTCAGTAATTGAGAGACTAACAGAGGTGACGGTAGTCTAACGCATATCTGAAATATGTTGAGGTTTGGGTCTGAAAAGAGCGGATGTTTTCAAAAGTACTGTACTTTCGGACCAGATCAACGAAAAATGTGTTCAAATTTTAGGCTTCTTGAAATCTTCATATTTTGTGTTTGTAAGATGAAGAGTTTGAATTGTTTTCAGAAAGTCGTGCGTCTACATGACTTCGTATCTCGAAACATGTCTTCGCCATCAATTCCCCGCGGCCAGTCATCAGGAAATTGATCAAATTGTTGCCAAATTCGCATTCCGAACATTCTTCGAATTCTCGGCTCGAAACATTTTCCGAGCTCTTGGCAAAGAGATCAGCGAAGATGTTCAGCGTCGTCTTCAGTGTGTCTGGCACTTTTTAGAATTTGCTGTTTCGAACAAAGGATATGGTAATGATAAATGGTATTTGTCGTCTTTAAATGCTCAAGTACACACCATACACAACAAGTTCATGTGAGTTTTTTCGAGAATGTTAATATTATTATTTTATTTGTTTCTTATTTCCAAGAAGACACAATTAGGCAGACACGAGATACTGTTTTTAACTACAATAATCTTTCAATTTTTGAAGGAAATACATCAACGAGAATGTGCGCAATGTGATGCTTGACGACATCTACTGTCTCAACGAGTTTACCCAATTTGACCCATTCCAAAAACCAACACTTTCCCTGATTGACAAACATCTTCAAAATGTTGTCGAATGTCTGAAAAAGAATAAAAAACTGTTGACTGAGCAACAATCAGACGATCTTATCATCCAACTAATCGCTGATTCGATGGTTCCAAATGGCGAGAAAATGTTGACACTTCAACTACATCCATCACCAAATGAATTGTTGGCTGATGGAACAAATCCACAATTATTCACAAGAGCCAAACAACGAGTTGTCGAATTGTTGATGGAAGGTGTGACTGGAAAAAATGTCATCGAATTGGTGCAAAATTCGAAAGATTCTGAATTGAGCAAAGATTTGGAAGAGCTAAAAAAAGAAGGAAAAACTGATGACAATTATCAGAGTATTGTTACCGATATTGCAAATGTAAGTAGGGTTATCGTATGACACATTCATACTCTTCATTTTTTGGTATTTTGAATGTTGGAAAATTAGGCGTCAAAGTTGAACATTTTTCAAATTTCTTCCAAAAGTTCACGTGAAATTACGATTTTTTGAAATTAAAATTATCATTTTGATTTTTTTACGCTCATCTCATTTTTGCACAAATGTTTTTAAATTGCGAAATTTTTTTTTTCAATTTCCGAGTCCCTGACAATCCAAAAAAAAGTTGCAATCACACATTATTTGCAGGATATTCGTTTGCATAATCGGCGTCAAAAAGAGCGACATGAACAGAAGAAAAGTGTGGCGGAAACGCGGCGAAAATTGATTGAACAACGAGAAGAATTGAAGGAAAAATTAGCGAGATACGAAGAATATTTAGACACTTGTTTACAGAATTTGACAAGAACCAGCCGGTATGTTTTGTTGTCCTCGAGACGTTTCATTTCTAGTCTTTTTCTTGGAGAAGTGGAGCAGTCTCTAGAAAAAATCATCCCATACTATATTGCTCTTCCACTCATTCTGTATTCAATTTTTGCATTTTCAGGCGTCTCTCATTCCGTCCAACAACCAAAGAAGCCGGAAAAATTCAAAAAGAAAGAGCATGTCTCGATCAAATCAAAACATACAAAAGTAGTGCGGAAAAGATGATAAAAAAAGGAATTCTTCTCGAATATCCACCTGGTTCCAACAAAAAATCGAACATTGAAATGGCGTCGACCGAAGAACGCGGAATATTCCGCATCACAATTTCGGACAATTCGAAGATTTCCGAAAATCTCGTCCTACACTTTCAAGATTTGTTGAAGTTGGATTCAGTTGAAGAGACCTCTTATAATCTCGACAATAAACTCAATTTCGACGTTTTGAAAACGATCCAATACATTAATAAGAAATTTTATAATAAGTAGAAATAATTACTGTAGTTTTAGTGTTTAATTTCAACCCGCCCAACAACAAAAATTCATCGATATTTACGGTTTCCTCCCTTTAAAACATACATATTCTGTTATATTTATTTTTTCTGCCTTTTTTCTCCTTCCCGCTGATAAATAAATGTTATTCGATTTAGAGTTTCGAAGGGGGTACTGTAGATGATGGTGTCATGCATAATTGTATACGTATAAATGGCTTGGGAAGCGACTGATTCGATTATTCTTCGAAATGTCGACAACGTGTCAAAGACTACTGTATTTTTCGTTTATTTTTTTGGGCGTTTTCGCTGATGGTGAAGAAGGTGAGTACTGTAGTTTCCAGTGTTAACACGGGCCGGCCCGCAGCGAAAAGCCCCAAACGGCCTCTCTGATCAAGATAGACAGAGAGAAAAAACGAGTTTAGAGTTTGAAAGATCACGTTTACGTTTGTCTCGTTATTTCTATTTTTCAAGAAAATTTTTTCAAAAGTGTCATTTACCAAAAATGAAACGCACGTCGATATAAAAAAAAACATTTTTTGGTTCATCTTTTTTTTAAATTTTTAACTTCTAGTTATATCAGAGCTCGTATGGACTTTTTTCGCTCAGTCAAAAAACAAAAAAAACCCGTCCGTTGTTTTCGGGCTCAGTGATACAAATCTTTTCGGGCTCAGTGATATAAAATCATTCCTCAGTGATATAAATCTGCAACATTTTTGAAATTTCCCCTCTAATCTCCGAAAAAACTGGCTTTTCATATCAAATGTTTGCAAGTTTTAGTTGTTAGCGATGTTGCAACTACTACAACTTCTACTGAACTTGTGGCATCGAATACGTCAGCAGATCTTCAAAGAGACGTTGCAATAACAACAAACGAACCAGAACTGGGTCTTCACGGAATAATCGAACAACAATTGAATCTGAGATTCTACAATTTCATCTGTTCAAAACATTATCATTTGGACTGTAAAGTATGCAACAAAAAAAGAAAAACAATAAATATTATATCAAACATTTCAGATAACCGAAACTCTTCAAATCTGCAAAAAAGGCGATTATGTGGCTGTTTTGGGTTTGCCTTTGAAGTTTGTTGGAGGATCGGAACAAATTCGAAAATTGGATGATTGGATAAAAAGTTGTGATCGGAATGATCAGATTTTGAATCGACAAACGATGAAGATTATTCGAAAACAGATTCGAATTCAGAACGATAATGATTGGTTGGTTTTTAGAAAACTTCGAAAACGTGTTTTCGATCCGAAAATTTCAATTTTGGTACGATTGAAAAGAGCTGTCCAACCGTGTAAACTGTGGAAACTGATACACATCTTTTCTTTTTTGGTTTCAGACATTTTCGGGAACATTTGCGAGAAATTGATCCGCAAACACTGCGCAGGGTTGTGGGCGTAACCGCCGCAGGTTATGCGAAAAGGGCGTCGTTTTTAGATATATTTTTGTATGTTTGCAGGAACAACGTGTTCAATAGTGTTCGACAAACTTCTCTTCTTCTCGTCGTCGCTTCAGTTTTTCTTTGGCTTTGAGTTTCGATTATTTTTTGGGGTTTTTTATGGTATAATAATATTGCAAAATATGTTGATGTGTAGCCGCTCCACAGGCACGCAACGCGTTTGACGACATTCACAACATTTGTACGTTTTTTTGGTTGATATTGAAAAAAGTTTTCTGCTTGTCTAAAATAAAGTTTTCTCAACTAAAAAATCTGCGAAAAAAAGCGAAAACTTTTCATTCTCATTGCCCTATAATTTGGCCAATCAATCCGAAATTTGGCCAATTCTCACTCATGAGCACATTTCCGAAAAAAGAAATGTATTCCAAAAAAAACAGAGAAAATCCTCGATTTTTTCGAGCTTTGTCTCGAGAAAAAAAAAGCGAAGAGGTGTGGGAATATTTTGAAATATATATGTGCCGGGTTTTTTTTTTTGCTTCACAGCTTGAACATTTTTTTGTTTGACGCCAAAAGACGAAAAATATTTTCGAGTAGGTGCCAAAATCAAATTTCGAATCGAATTTGCATCGAAAAAACACTTATTCTTCTTTTCTTTTTTCTCAATCTTCACACACAACAAAAATGGGAAAAGTTTTCAAACTTTGACAGAAAACAACCAGAAAAAGATGACGTTTTGAAATTCCCGGCGGACAAGTTTTCAAGATTTGTGTCCGTTGAGTTTTTTAGGAAAAAATGAGAAAAATCTGGAAATATTTTAGAGGGATTATCTGCATATTTTCATATTGTAACAGAAAACAAGTTACGGGTTTTTTTTTGTATTTTCAGAATATAGTCTTTTCTGTCCCCCACTTTTCACAGCTTGAATTTCAGTTTCTCCGAAAAAATGTCGAAAATTTTCATTTTTCCGAATAATTTTCCGTCGGAAAAAAAAATTCCGAAGGGTCATTTCCGACCCTGACACACATGATCTAAAAATAGGTCTTGTACAGGCGTTGCCCGTTGATTAAAATTTAAACGGTTGGGTTTGTCGGACAAGCCCGGCCCAACATCTCGCGAAATTTCCCGCAAAGAAATTTTCCGAGATAACGCGGGCTGTGGTCACCCGCGGGGAGCCCAAACGACATCTCTGATGCACAAGACTGTGCCTGATCTAGAAACATTTTTTCGAAGACCTTGGAATCAGAATATTCGAACAAGAAATCGAACCCGGTCTTTGTGTTTCAAAGTTTTATCAGAACCGGTCTGGAAAAATCGAACCCGGCCCGTTTTTCGACTTTGTTTCGCTTTTCCACCATGTTCCTGTTACAAAATTGGAAATTGTGGGGCAAAAGTTCGTCAGCGGGGGAGTTTCAAAAATGCACCACAACCACGTCATTTTCCAAGTTTTTTTTTTCTTTTGCTTTCCAAACAATTCCCAAACGTATCTTTTTCTGTCCGAAAAACTTTTGTCCTGGCGACAAGCCAAAAAAAGAAGAAGAAGAAGGGATCTTCCTCTTTTTTCGTTTTTTTTTCGCGAATTTGATTTTCTTTTTTTTGCTCGTCGAGCCGAGCTTTTTAAGCTCCGCCTATTTTTTTGTGGCTCACAACGAAAGAAGAAGAAGAAGTTGTAGTCCCCGAAGACGAGCAAAATCTTATTCTTTTTTTTTGTTTTTTTTTTCTTGGTTTTTACAAAGACGAATCTCATTTCGAATATCGATAAATTTAATAAGCACTCATTTTCAGGAAATCAGTATATACTATAATTGTAGTTTTCCGCTTTTTTATTTTATTTTCTCTTCGTTTTTCTTGTTTTTTTTTGTTGAAATTTTAATTGGAATTTTTGTGCTCTTCTTCTTCTTTTTTTGCTCTTATTTTTCCAGTCAGTCCTCGTTTTTTTCTCATTCGAAATAGGATACTTTTTTCGCTATTTTTCACTTTCCGAAAAAAGTCGTCGTCGTTAAGAAAAAAAGAATAGTGTCTAATTGAGTTTTTTTTTTTGAAAAAAATTGTAGGTATAAAAAATATTCTCAGACGTGTGAGAAAATCCATTAAATTTTTGCCATTCTTCAACAACTAACACTTTCAAACTAGTCTGTTTTTTTTCAAAAAAGTACTGTAGACATATCAAAGCCTCATTTTCAAGATAACTTGATGGGATCCAAAAGTCCGGGCCTCATCCCATTTTTATTACAAAAACTCAACAACTTTTCCGTTCTGGACCCGATTTTCGATTTCAAAATTTCAGCAGAAAATCGGGCCAGGCCCGACTTTCCATTCCAATCCGATTCAGTGGAAGTTCAGGCCCTATTTCGAGGTCTGTCTTCGTTTTTTTTTGTCTCATACCGCGCACTTTTGATTTCACCTGATTTCGAAGACAACATCGACTGACTACCAGTGTCGTCATCATTGTGAGAAACAATAAAAAAAAGAAAATAATATTTGAACTTCGGCTTACACAATTGACATTGGGAGGAGGTGACAATCTGTTTTTTTCGAGTGTTGAAAAATGGCAGAAAGTTTGTTTGATGAAAATTATGAATATTTCATGTTTCATCTTCTTTTTCGTTAGATTTTTTGATATTTCTTGAGATTTCCATCAAAAAAACAAATCATTTTTGAGTTCTTCTACCTCAAAAAAATAAGTTGATTCGAAATTTCATCGAAATAGATTGTTTATTTGTAAGCTAAGCTTATTTTGTTATCAATTGTTTTTTGTTCCAAATTATTTCGATTCAAGGTTCTTCTCAACTAACCATTCGAAAAATGACAACTTCGCCAGTATTAAACAACAATGGAGTTCGATTGATAATATTCGACAAAGACGGAACACTTTTGGATTTTCATAAAATGTGGCTACCGTATGCTGAGAATACTGTCAAATTGCTCGAAAATGCGACAAAACTCAATGTTGGACCGGCTGTTTATAAAACATTGGGTGTGGATATTCTCGCCGGAAAGGTGACTTTTCAGACACTTCTTCTTCTTCTTCTGTTTTTTTTTTCTTGGAATGTATCCAATTTCTTTTTGGCACGTCATTGCATAGATTTTCACATCTTGAATACATTAGACGAAGGATAAGATTTCAATGAGATTACTGTAGTTTTTCACAAGGATAAGATCAAATTCTCTTCGCTAGGACCAGAGACGAGAGTTCACGTCATTTCAACAATTATTGAGAGAGTACGAGACGCAGAGTTCGTCTCAGACAGGGATGAGATTCGGGCTTTTCTAGGGAAGAAAAAAAGCTCAGCCGGAAACGGACCTCTATAGTTTGATGTTCTTTTTTTTGCCACGAGGTTACTGTAGTCCGAAATTTCATTTGCAAAGAAAAAACAGAACAACATAGTTTGAGAGGTATCTTTTTAGACTTTTTAGATGCGTAGAGCCAGATTCTGACAGCAAAAATTCTCAAAATCTCTTGCGATTCTATTTTGGATAATTAATATATGCCGAGTTTTAGTTCTTACAGATACAAATCATACATTTTCTAAAAAAACAATGTGTAGAAATGGTTATAACAACTTCTTCAAAAAATCTCTACTTGCGGCGCTCTGAGAAAAAAAGTCGGGCCGGGTCTGTCCTCGATCATTTTGACGGCCCGAAAAACAAAAATGTCCGGCCCGTGATTTTCGTCCCAAGGTAACAGGTCTCACGTGAATAAAATAAACTTGATCACTTGTTTTGTTGCTCTGCGTCTCGTTCGTTCATTCTCGTAATTCGCTTTCTCACACGACGAGACCCAGTTTCAGGCCGACCTGACAAAAACCGATTGAAACGATCAACACCATTTTTTCAGGTATCAATGGGCGCATTGGCGGAGAAAACATTGACTGGTATCCGCGAAGATGTCTCTTTGACCCTTCAAACATTTGGCATCAATCCAACGGAAGCCGATTCGATTGTTCAGGGATGTGTTCCGGAAGCGTCGCCGGGTCAAATGTCGCCAGTTTGTGATCTACCAAAATTGTTTGATACATTGAAAAAGATGGGTATTCGAATTGCTGTTTGCACTGCTGATTCGAGGTTTGTCTTCGTTTTCTTCATTGGTTCATTGATAGAATTCTTATTGATTCAGAGCAGCTACAATAGATCAAATGAACAAGTTAGGAGTGACACATTTGTTGGATGATGTGGTTTGTGGAAACGATGTTGGAATTGTTCCAAAACCATCACCACATTGTGCAATTCAAATATGTAAACGATTGAATGTTGAACTGAAAGAAGCACTTATGGTTGGTGATACGATTGCCGATTTGAAAATGGGAAAAGTTGCGGGATTACGTGGAAGTGTTGCGGTGATGACTGGTGTTGGAACAAGAGATACGTTGAAAGAATATTCCGATTATTTCGTGAGTTTTCAAACATTGTTGAATATTTGTGGAGAACACGTTTCTCGATGGAATCAATTTCTACTCACTCCGGAGTTTTGATTTCACTGAATTTTGTGAGAGAAAAAACATGGAGTTGACTCCGGAGTTAAATTGGCGTTGATGATTGTTCGGAGCTACTCGAGCAACGCAATTTTCAGCTGTGAATTTTTGTCGGATGGGTTCAGGATAAAAAACTTGCGATGTTCGCAAATATCAAAAATTGTATTTTGGGCTTTTCAGTCGTTTTCTGAAATCTTTTTTTTTCCGATTAAACAATTCATGAATACGGGCCCTGGTCTAAGAGGTTACCAAAGTTTCGCACTCTGAATGACAACCTGAAATACAAAAAAAATGGCTGAGAATGTTCAAACTTGAAGGAAAATCATAGATTTTAATTTTTCGTGGCGTGACCTATAAATATTTTCCTGAAAAACGTCATTGTGAATTTTCGACAAAACAATGTCACGGTACTTTTTTCCCTCTTTGGTCAGTTATGTTTATTAGGCACATTATTATTTTTGGGCCTGATCCAGATTTTGTTATATTCGGGCCTATTTTCCCTTGTGTGCGTGTTTCGAAGGTTCCACCCGATTTTCTAACTTTCGCAGCTCGAAAAAAACTGCATAACTGCTGTATTTTAGAAGATACCTAATTGAAGATAGTACGGGAATCTTGGATTACTGTATTTATTTGCAGCTCGACGACGTCAGCAGATTGCCTCAATTGATTTCGAAATTTGAGGATACAAAAAGAGGATAGACTTCTCGTTTCTCGTCATTTTCAGGGAAAAATGAGGAAATTCACTTCTTTTTTTTTCAATTTTTTTTTGATCTCGAATTAACCAAACCCCTAAAAATGTCTAATTTATTGATCTCCATTTTCTCATATACTTTGGCAATAATTTTTCATCCCTTTTTTTCTGATGATACAACTGGTTAGATTTGTGCTTGAGAATAAATATACTACTATTATTATTACTGTACTTTTTGATCTGATCCGGATATTTTTCTGTGGAAATCACACACAAAAACAAAATATACATACGTTCAGGAATGTGTTGAAAACAAAATTAAAGAAATAAACACTGTTTCACAAGAAAATAATAAAAATGATGATAATTGTAATGATAAAAGGTAAAATGAGAATAGATTCGATAGTATTTTGGGAGCGGGAAAATCTGCGCCCCGGACGGAGAAAAAGAAAACACATCTACCCGATGAATTGTTGAAAGGGGTACAAAGAAGAAAATAGAAGGAGAAATTCGATAGAAAATGAATATGAAAACGAGTACAAAGCTCATGTGATGTGAATTGATTATATTTTTTGAGGTTCTCTTGTATTGTTTCGTTGTTTTGAAATGATTAACCGTCGGATTTTGGTGGAGTATACCATCCGGATTTGTTGTGAATTTGTACAAGCGATTTGAATGATTGTTGAGCACGGGCCAAAGAATAGGCGTGTCCGGGCTGAAATATTATGAAATATGGAATGTTCAGTTGCAAATTGTTAACTGTTCCCTCCGCAGACTTTGTGAGTTTTGAATTTGGTATATTTTTCACACGAAAAACAATAATTGGGACATTCAGAATTGAAAAAAATGTAAAAGAAAATAACTCAAAAGACCTTTTCAGTCAAAAACAAATGTCTTGAAAATCGCGTTTTTGAAAAAAAAAAGGGGGATTACCTTTGCATCAAATGCAATCTTGGCTTTTCCTTTGACCAAAGTAGCGGCGATTTGAAGAATGACACTTTCGATCGAATATGCCGAGCTCCATCCCTGTTTTGTCAACAATTCCATACATATCGCACCTCCTCCCAAAACAAATCCTTGGATTATCTGAAAACCCGAAAAGCATGAAAAGGATAAAGATAATCAAGCACGTGATTTTGTGTTTCCTCAAAACAAGACACTCTCTTTCGAGAACAATACTTTTTGTGGGCAGAGCTCAATACAACCAAATATTTTCAGAAACTAGAAATTCAGATAAATAAACTATAGTTTAAAAATTTATTCCGTTTTGCGTGACCTTTTCTCTGACCATTTCATTTTCATATTATATTTCTCCCATTTAGGCTACACTCCTGAAACTGTGGTCTTATCGAAAATTTTGCAAAAACGAAGTACAAAATGTGTAGGTCTAATGAAATAAAGCAAAAAGTGGAAAACCCGGCAGTTTAGATGTAAGAAAATTTGAAATTCTTGTTTTTATTTTTTAGACCCATGAAATCATTTTGATTTTTTATAAAAACCTTTTCGACTCTTCGAATGGTTACAAAAACAAAGGGGAAAAACTCACAGTTGGGGCAACAAGTCTTACAAACGGCGGATCGAACGGGAAGTTTTCATTGAATGTGAAATGGAAGAGCAAATGGTCTTGATTGTGTTCTTCTTTCAATGTTTTCATATCATTGTACAGCATACTATCCGCATCGACTTTGTGCAATTTCACCCACCATTCATACAAATTCTCGCCCTCATTGTCTAAACTGAATGAATAAATTCCATTTTTCAAGTGTTCGCTTTTGTAGATTTCTCGAATTTCTTTCATCAATCGATCTGTTGCCGAGATTGATCCTTGAACACTTCCATTCAAATGTTGTTGTCTATTTACACGCGAAACTTTATCTAATATATCTAAACCCTCTTTGGCGACACCTTCATCTTGTGAACTTCTTGGCTCTTCTTCAGCCATTTGAATCATTTCGACGTCTTCTTCATCATCTTCTTCCATCATTTCCTCCTCTTCTTCTTCTTCCTCTTCTTCATCTGTATCACCATTTGCCATTCCATCATAATCAATTTGCTGAAAAAAATTGAAAGTTTTTACAAAATCATTAAATTACATATTTTGAAACTTTTTTTTTTGATTTTCGTAAAGACTATTCTTCGAAAAAAAAAATACTTTTTGTGTCGACAATTCTAGAAAATACGTCACTGCTCAATTTTCAACCCGATCTGAAGATACGCTTCGCGAATAAGATTATTTGGATTAGGGAATTTTAGATTATGACATACGTCAGAAGAAATGAGAAAAACTGGTTATAGAAACTTGAAAAATATTTCTTCGACTACTTTAGAAATTGTTCAAAAAAAAAGTTTGAGGCATTAACTATTTGAGTTCGTGACGAGACCCAAACTTCGGCCAAAAACGTGGAAATCCTCATTTTCAAAATGACCCTCGTGATTTTTCACACTAATCTTCTTGAAAAATTTTGTGCTGTCTGAATTACAGTATTAATTTTGTGTTCCGAAATTGTGCCGCGTGGAGTTCCACGTTTTCGCCCAGGTATGACAAGACAGCATGCGCGTTAATGTGTCTCGCCGCAAAAATTCACAAGAAGATGGTATATTTTCTTACAGTAATCAATTTTTTAATTTTTTTCTTATTTCAAGCCAATTTTTTGATAGTAGAACAACAACTTGCGTTTTCAATTTTTCTGATTTTTTTAAACATTCTATTTATTAGTTTCGAGTCAGAACAAAGATAAACCAACAAACCTCATCATCCTCCGTCTCGTCGCCCATATCACTTCCTTGTCCCTCATCAACATCTTCTCTTGGCGGCGGTGCAATCTGCGGCAGTTCTGCCGGCGAACTAATACCATAGAATGAGCACAATTCGGAAATCAAATGATGAACTTGATGGAGGATGTTTGTCGATTCGTTGGTTTCAGTGAGACGTTGAAGTGCGGCACCAACTGCCGGATCATCGTCGGCTTCTGAGAACCAGATTGGCGGATTTCGCGGGTAATTTTCTTGAATATTCGCATTAATGACGATTGGGCGACCGGTCGAATCGATAAATTGCATCGAGATTTCGTCAACTGATGCAGAGACAATCTTCAAAATTAGAAATGAATGATTATGAATTTTTGAGAACATTTTTGGAACAATTCAATAAGACGGTGGCTTTAAAAATTGTTTTAGAAATAATTCCCCTGACAAGCGAACTACATATAGGTGTTAACGGACTTTGAGATGGGATATATGTGACCCGATAGAGTTTTTCATGCTGAACATCATCCCGTAGCAAACTTTTGCAAAGCTCCAGCCAGAAAGCTTAAAATCGCACTTTTGTGATAAATTTGAAATTTTAAAATTTCTCCTAACTTTTTCAAAATTATACATTTACAAGAATAAACTAATGGATCTGATAGGAAATTTAATTCTCTACACGATGGTCATTTTGAAGTTCCGAAAAAATTATGAAAAAGGTGTGATTTTTCGAAAAAACATGAAAAATCAGAAAACAATCTTCAAAATTTAGCCATTTTCACGTTTTCCAATACAATTTTTTTTGTTTCTCACGTTTTTTTGATCTACCTTTTTTATAAAAAATTCCGGGCTCTTTTTTTCAGAGTTACAACTACAATTTCGAGGTTTTTAAGTGCTCCTATCGTTCCTGGCATGCCAAATAACCCTTTAGTAGTCTCTCATCACTAAAATAATACAAATTGAACAAGATATTTCAATTTTTAGGCTCAAACTTTGAGCTCGATTTTCAGCTTTCTGGCTGGAGCTTTGCAAAAGTTAGCTACGGGATGATGATCAGCATGAAAAACTGAATCAGGTGACATATGTCTCTTCTCAAAGTCCGTTAACACCTACTTGTAGTTCCCTTGTGAGACCAAAACTGCCCGAACTCGGAATTTAAAAGAAAACACCCACCTGAAAAGTCTGATGCTGTTTTGGAAAAATGCTCTCCAACAGTAAAATATCCTCTTTTAATTTTCGAAGACAAGCCATAATAGTAGTGTAAACCCCCTGTAAAATCGATGTGAAAACGGAAAAATTGAAAAAAAACGAAACGGGAAGAGTGAGTGAGAAAGAAAGAGAGAGAAAAGTGACACATCAAGACACGAAGCAGAGAAAAACGAGAAAATTGGGCGAAAAATTGAGACAGAAAAATGAGTTGAGAATCGCGTAGATCATATGTTTGAACAGTACAAAGTAGGAGTAAACTCGGAGGGAACAAGGAAATCGAAGGAGAAACTCCCATGTATGGAATAATCAAAAAAGCAGAAAATGATTGTGTATAATTTTTTATAAGATTCTACAGTCGAGTGTAGTTTTTTTTCCACTGGGCAGTCTCGGGTCAAACTTTCTATTTAGATTATCGGAATTTTTCAACTCTACGAAACTGCCGGAACTTTTCTCGAAATAGAAGAGTTTTTGTCAAGAAACTAAACAACCTAATCAGTCATAGACCAAGTCTAGTAAAGGATGGTACAGTGTGTATTTCAGAAGCTAATGGGATATTCAGTTTAAAAAAGTATGACAAAAGAAGACAAAACACCACGAGGCTTATATCTTCAGACGATGCCGAAATATGTCGGAAAATTACTAGAAATTACAGTAACTGGCCTATTTTTCGACATGCACACAACGCTCGTAAATCAAGAAGTCTCATCGTGTCGAGGCACAAACAGTTTGAATAAGGATGCGCCTTTCGCATTACTGTTTTTGAAATATTTCAACCTACCTATTTTATGAAAGAAAAACGCATACTTAGGTTAAACTGTGCTCTGCACGATAAGATCTTTTTCGTGATTAACGAGCGTTGTGTGCATGTCGAAATATAGGCCAGCTACTGTAATTTATCGTTATTTTTCGACATCATCTGAATAGGTGAATATCCCCATAAAGATTTAGGTCACCAAAAAATTTTCGTTGTAGGTAAATCACGTATTGGAAATAAATAAAAAAAATTAATTTTCGTGACCTTTTTTCTGAATTTCTCATCTTTTAATTATGTTTCTTCGGTTCAGACCACATCCACAACGAACGCAGTAATTCAAAAATCGATATTCCTTTAGGATATTTCGAAATAGTTTTGAAAATCAATTTTTGGAACTTTGTGAATATTTATTTACCGTATTTACTCTAATATAAGGGCACCTCCAGTAGAAGGGCGCCTCTAATATAAGGGCAGTCAGACCGGTCTTATTTCTCATGATTTGTCAAAAATTATTTTTTGTTGGTGTGTTGGTTTTGTTGTAACGAGTCATGCAATGGTTGTTTCATCCAGAGCATCTCCGAAAATGAAAATGTAACCTCTAAAAACACAGTTTTTCTATGACACGAGTTTTAGAGAATATGGGTTGAACAATAGAAGGGCATGCTTTTATATTACAGTAAATACGGTAAATTGGAAAGTCGTGGGATTTCGTGGTTTGAACAAGTCATGTTTGTGAATAAAATCTTTATGAAGCATACTAAACACCATGGCAACCAATGATTCATTCGTTGTATATTGTTTTATGAAGTGTTTTTCTTTATTTTTGAACAAAAATAATTTCATTCAAATACCAGAAAAACAACAAAAAATATCTGAACTGAAAGTTTAGTCAACTCGGGCGGGACATTTTTAGACAAAAAAAAATGGTGCCCGTGATTTTTGGAGAGGGCCATCGAACAGGAATGTCATTCTAAGAAGAAATAAAACATAAAATGTTTCGTTAACAGCTGCCGAACCATACTTGGGAATCTTTTTCGCGCGGTGCAATCGTACCAAACACAACATCTGTTGCAGAAACGATAACTTCTGGCTTCAAAAGTGTACTTTTTTTTGTATTCTTCGCCAGATGTGGTATATTGACACGAAAGGGACCAATTGGAATATAATAGATTCTAATCAATACTATTTTTGTTTTCAAATAGAAAAACTAGTATTTCTTTTTTCATTGTTTTCAAATTTCCCCGCAACAATGAAATGGTGCGAAAACATATTAAGCATTCGATGATACGGTAAATCAATTCAACTTGATATTTAAATTTTTGATTTTTTAAAAAGTACAATTTCTAATATTTTTTTATTTTTTGATTGAACAGAAAATTTGCTACATTATTAGAACAAAAAAAAAGACAAGACAGTCTATACACACATAGACTTGTCCAATCAAAAAAAAATCGGAGGAACAAATTCCAGTTGGATGCGGGAAGACGAAATGAAAAGAAAAAGACATACATCGACACACACACAGATGTGAAGAAAAAGAAAAACCAAAAATTGAGTGTTTGTGTTGAGAGGTGAGAGACGGAGAGCAGGCACTATTCTCTAGATGTCTGGTGTCTCTCGCCCTCTCTCGTTTTGTCCTCATATTGTACTTGAGATCATGGAGAACATCTATTCGGCTTCTCGTCATCGTTCTCCTATTTGATTAATATTATTCACGCAGTCAGACCAATTTTTTCAAGGATGTGTCACGTCGAATTTTAGGGGTAAAACCGTAAGCCGGGAGGCAAAACATTTGAAAGTTGATGAAAAGTGCAAAAATCAGCGGATTCTTTTCTCATGAATTGATAACTATTTCTTTTGATCAGAAAACGAAATAAAAAAGATAAGAAAGTGGGCAAAATGACAAACAGATGATATTGATGAAGGTTCATGAGATTAAAAATCACAGAAGATCGTTGTGGTTATTATTTTGAGAGTTTTTCGTGGTAGTTCTGAATTAATTACGTGAACTTTCCTCTCACAATCAGATTCTCATTTTCAAATTCAATTTCTCAGGTTTAGGTCACATTTTATTTTATTTTTTCCAAGTATGTGATTTACACGTGAACATCTTTCAACTTTTAACAACTATTGTCAATCCGAAATTTTTATGACCATTGGAAGATAAAATTTGTGACTGTCGAAACAACCGTATATGATGAAAGATCAAAAATATTTTCTTGAGTTTGAAAATTTAATTATCACAAAACAGTTATACTCTAACCCAGGCCCAAATGTTAAAAATTAGAAAAACTTCGTATGATTTTTTGTTAGTCTACCATTAAACATCCGATGAAGTAGCAAGGCAAATAGAGAGATTTAGACAATAGATCAGGGATGAACTGACTGGAATGAAAATAGTAATATGTCATTTAAAAAAAATCGATCTGAACTAAAAATAACACAATCAGTCAAATCAGGTGTCTGAATTTAATTGAAAGTACAAAAGAAACGAGCGAAAACATGAACTTTATGATGTAAAATTTTTTTCTAACTTTTGAGAAACTTATAGGCATACCTCGGCCAAAAACGTGTAAATCCCTAGTTTCAAAATGTCCCTTGTGATTTTTCACACAAAACTTCTTGAAAAATTGTGTGCTGTCTAAATTTTGTGTTCTGAAATTGTGCCGCGTGGAATTTCACGTTTTCGCCGAGGTTTACTTATAGGCTGGAAAAAAATTAGACAGGTGAATATTTAACATGATTAGCAAAAAACAGGTGTTGAGAAACCCCGATTTGAATATAATGAATGGTTGATAACCAAATAATTATAAAATTAAGAATATTTAAGAAAATAAAAAAGTTTCATTATCACAAAATAGTACCGGAAATTGTTTCAAATTCGTTATCCAATTGTTGAATATAGGCAGTGATTCGGCGATTCACATCAATGTTTGTTGAGTAGAAAGTATTTTTGTACTTCCAGTTTTTGAATGCATCGTGAGTTGAACAAATTGACATTTCGAATGAGGAATCGACCAACGGGGAGTGCCACATCGCGAAAACTATTTTATCTTTTCTTCTGGAAAATATTATACAACTCGGAATGCTGGACTGAAATGTTAATTTCTAAAAAAGAGTTCTGACCTGTTTTGCCAGCCATGTAAAATGAAATCATCATCAGACCATAATGAATTCGAAAGCCATCCATCTCGTGCCCAGGAGAACCGACCCTTTTCCAATATTCGAACTTTTTCCAATTTTGAATTTTTAAGAATCTTTTGGCAACAAACTTCATAAACTGATAAATCGTGATAGTTTTTCGACGTTTTCCAAAAACGATTTTCACAAATATGTCGTTCTGTTGAGTTTTGTGGTAAGGCATATTCGATTATAACGCTCTGAAATTGATGTTATCAACAGTTTTAATTTTTATCAAACTTACATGAACAGCACCATTATCAGTTCCATGAAACGAATGGGGCAATTTATATTGATAATCTGCCCAAAACATCAAAAATTTCTGAGACCATCTCGTATTTTTGACCAAGTAAGACCCAGCCATAACTTCATGGTTCATAATTCGATTATAGAATACTATATCGATATTCGAGTTTTTTGGAATATATTTTTCGATCAAGTTATCCGGATTGATAACACCCATATCGGCATCGAGAAAAAGGAGCCAATCGTTTGTTATGTCAGAATTTTCTATTAAATAAGACAAAACACAATGTCGACGGAACATGAACTAAAAAAAAAATTTTTTTATCAGTTAGTACCTTTGTTGTAATCAATAAAATATCAGAATTCGATAGATTCAAATTTTGAAGTTAAAAAATTGAGTAATATGAAAGTATCTATTTTGTGAACATTTTTTAGAGTAAAAAAATCTCACATCGGAATGTTGACACCTTTGAGAAGCTTTGTGATTATCCTCGATGTGTATAATATGCAACTTGTATTGATGATATTGTGCATAACATTTAACCGTATCCAATGCCAAACTGTATTTCAGCAGATCTCTTTTATTTTCAGTTATTATGACGATTCCAATATCTACTTTTTGAGTGAGACCTGAAAACCGATTTTGGATATTGGACAACCATAATATTAACTCACCTCTTACTACGGTGATATTTTTCAAAATCACATTATCATATTTGTTAGCCCAATATATATAACCATTTCCAATTTGTGTTTCTTCCCAGAAAATTAATATAAAAACAAATATAATAATGAAGATTGCTAAATACTTCTGCAAAGTTATCATTTCATTCTGAAAAAAAGCTGGAATTTTTGACCTGAAAAATTGAAGAGTACAGAACGGGATCATAATTTCGAACCTAACAAAACGAGAGATCCAATATTAAATTTTTAAAGCGAAAATTTTTTATCACATAGAAATCTGGAATTTTTCAAAAAAAAAGGTGAGAAAAAATAAATTATATACATACAGGTTTACCGGACACATTTTTCTGAACAAATTGAGTAAACGTGCGTAAAAACTTTGGATATTCTTTTTTATAGACATGACGAAGGGCAGCGGTTGGAACCCATCCGCCTGGATGAACTTGAGAGACGTAGATTATATTGCATGAAACATCGTCGCGAGTAAGTTTTCGATCGAGTTCGGGGTTTTTGACTATGGTTTCACAGATCATTGAGACAGTTAGTCCGACGCGGACAGAAGAGGATGAACCGAGCTGCGAAAATCAATTCAACATTTTCATATTTTTCACAACTTTTTGGGAATTTCTGTTCTCTCAGTGACTAGAAAAAATAGGTTGTTGGTATTGCAATAATCTTTAGTGTTCCATTTTTTTAAACTTTGATGAGCATAAGACTTTTGTAGCCTTTATTTTATTGTTTATAATGTTCTTGTTTGCTGAAGTACCCTACAAACGTTTTTGAACAAAAATAACTTACCGGTACATCATCGCGTTTAATGTCTGTATTACAAACTATGTACAGATCGTGTGCGCCATTTCGTTTCATATGGTCGACTCTTCGTATATGTGATACAAACAAGGATTCGCGGGGAGCAGCTGGCCATACCTGAAAGTAAATATAAAACTAGTAAAAAAAATTTCTAAATTATTGAACGATTCCGGTATAGTGTATTTAATCGAAGGAAGACTGTAAGATTAAATCACTTGACAATTTTTGTGAACATAGTTAGATTAGTATAATTCTCGGAGATTTTTCGAAAATTTATTATTTTTTGTGTAGGGTTTTTAAAAATATGCGACCTTTTCTACACTGACATTTTTCAAAAAAAAAAAATATTAAAATTGAAGGGTCACGCCACGAGAATTTAAAAAAAAACAGATCACTGTGAAAAAAGTTAGAATTTCTGTAACGATTCAAATATTCCTCTTACGTCAGACGTGTTCGCGAAGAAAGCTAACAACTGTTGTAGAAGAAAACTCACAGTTTTGTGCTTTTGATGTAAGACAACAGCATCATTGGATATATTCTCGACAACACTCATAGAATCCAACGTATGATCCCATTGCATTTTATATCTCGCATCATAAAAATAATGCATAAATTCGAGTGCAGTTACACCTTTGACACTATGTGTTGCTTTTAATGGATCAACAGGCAATCCTCCTTCATCTTCGATTTGTCGTGTATACATTTTCATAGGACCATCTTCTGCGAATAATGTCCACACATTGTCCTCAACACCAGCCAATGCGTACTTCAATTGTTCAATGGCCAAAAGATCGATTTTCGAGAAAAGATTGTGAGTTTCGACTACTTGCATGTTGTCATATTGACCTGTGAATGGTGTATCATAACGAAATTTAGGAGTCGACGGAGTTGGTTGTGATGGTATAACAGCAATATCAGGTGGAGTTGGTGAAACTGATCTTGTTTCAAACTCGTCGGCATCATAAAATTCATCACAGTCGCTGGTCTGAAAAAATAGGGAATTTTTAAAGGAAATCTTTAAAGTATGGGACATTTCTATACAAAAACAGATTCTTACCACATCAATATCTTGTCTGGCCACAATAGTAGTCATTGTCGAGTTATCATCTGACGCATAACAATCATCTTTTTCAATTTCTCGAATACTTTCCTTCGCACATAACAATTCCTTTTGCTGTCCTTCATTAGTTAGTACAATTTTTGATGATTTGACTATTTCAACAATTTGATTTATATTAACAATAAGTGCTAAATGTGTTGCTTTGATTGATAGAATAGTTGCCTGTGGCACAATACAACTAGCTCCTCCTTGTTCCAAAAGTCGTTCAACTGTTGCCATTTGATCTTTACACATTGTACGATAGGCTTCAATTTCTGACAACTTTGTGAGTAATGTTTTAGCGGGATCGTCATCGGATTTTGCCAAAACTGCTGATGAAACCGAAGGATTTCGAGAGTGGCTTTTCGTGCTAGTACTACTGTAGTCGGAGTCAGATTGAATCTGAAAACTCTTAATTTTTGTTTTGATGCTGATGTTTATTTTTTTTTTAGTGACAGGAGTTCAAACAAAGATTATTGGTTGTTGTTATAGGTTAGTCAGGTGTTTGTTTAGGACTATATTGAACTACAAGTTTTTTGTTAAATGTAAATACTAAAAAATTATCGACTGTTTTCGTGAAAAGTTTATGGAAATTACCGTTTCTCTTACAACAGATCGCATCCATAGCAGTTTCGAGTGTGAATTTTCAGCTTTCAGATACCATAATACATTGGAACCCATTGAAATGGAAAATTCGCATTCATCAAGTTCATTAGCTGTGATTATAGCATTTTTCAGAAATATACTTCCACGACAGCCTTCAGCTTTCTCGATTTTTGATTTATAATAAACCAAATTTCCATCGATGATCTCAAAGTACCGTTCTTGCCAACCGTTGTAGTAATTGGTCCATTTCCTCAATATTCCATTCGTTGGCAAAACTCTGGAAAATCTATTTTCTGGTTGATAAAACGATTTGTTAAACTCACACTTCGTTTTCCATAGTTTTCGAGACACTAAACTGAATGAATGGCAAGACCTTCGTGCTCTCTGTCAACATTCATGGTATATATTTAGTTTTTCCAATATTGACACACTTACCTAAGTCCGCGTGCGACCAAATCAAAGTATCCTTTTAAACATAAAAGATAAGAAAAACCGGTTAGTATTCTGAAAATACAATGTATCTACATAGAAAAAAATGATTAGTTATTATTAGTGTAAAAAAAGTTTTTTGTCTTTGTTTAATTTTAACGATTATTTTTCTGAGAACAACATGTTTAATGAGCAAGAAAATTTCAACTTGAAAAACATATATACATTTTACCCTGGAAACCAACACAAAATTGCATGGCAACCGGTTTTCAAGAAACAAAAAACATCACACAAAAAACAATAAAAACTACGGATCAACAAGTGCGCTCTAATCTCAACCTGGGCAAAGTGCCAAGATGGGAGGAGCCTATTTCTTACCACGACATATACGGTAACACAAGATGAGCTGTGTCGCTGATTTCGAATGCGCTGGAGGGTGTATTGCTTGCTCGCCTCACTTGTCGTTGTTATCGCCTCTGAAGTCGATACTTGTTCAAAGTCGGATTGTCACAAAATGAGCAACACTGAGAGAACCTTCATCGCTGTCAAGCCAGACGGAGTTCACCGGTACGTTGTTTTTTTAACAAGTCGTTGTAGAAGAGTTTAGAAAATTAATTTTTCGAGTTACCTAAAAATTGTTTTTTTTCAGTGGACTCGTCGGTAAGATCATCGCTCGTTTCGAGGAGCGTGGTTACAAGCTTGTTGCTCTCAAGCAACTTACCGCTTCGAAATCCCACCTCGAGGTTTGTTTTTTTTTAAATAAATTTAGGCCGTTGAAATTTATTTCCAAATTTTAATTGGAGTTAATAAAAATTCATTTCAGGTGCATTACCAAGACTTGAAAGACAAGCCATTCTTCCCATCACTCATCGACTACATGAGCTCTGGACCAGTCGTCGCCATGGTCTGGCAAGGACTCGACGTCGTCAAACAAGGACGCGTCATGCTCGGAGCCACTAACCCATTGGCCTCTGTCCCAGGAACCATCCGTGGAGACTTCGCCATCCAAACCGGACGCAACATCTGTCACGGATCCGATGCTGTTGACTCAGCCAACCGCGAAATCGCCCACTGGTTCAAACAAGAAGAGATCAACGACTACGCCAGCCCATTCATCAACTCATGGGTCTACGAATAAATGCAAAATTTTAAATAATTTATTTTGCAACCGTGTGTGTGTGTGTGCCCAGTGAGATTTTACAATTTTTGAAAACATCTTTTTCTATGTTGATAAAAAAGTATTGCCTCCATATCGTGTTTAATAATTTATTCATCAAAACAAGTTGACTAATATATAACTTATGCTCGCAGTTCTCCTACTTGCATGAGCTTCTTGCTTAGATTAGTATTATAGAAATCAATCTCGGGGTTGTCAAGGTGATTTTCGAAATCGTTCAAATCCCTATAAAGCTTCTTTTGAATAGCAGCTTGCAATCCTCTCAGAATATTGACTCCTTGAAAAAGCGTTCTGGAATAATCCGATCATAAATATTATTAATAACTTGTTTACCACTCACTTCGCCTCTTTCCAGTTATCAGCCTCCTTTTCATAAGCCACTAATCTATCCTCTTCACATTCAGCCATCAAACGATCATTCATCACTTGGATAAGAATAGAAGGCGAATTAGTAACACTTGAAATCCTATCAGCTAGTCGAATTGCATACTGATTCAAACTTTTATCAGTGGTTGAGCTATTGGCGAAGTAGACGCCAACTATTTGCTCTCCGAATTTTGAGTGTACCAAGGTGGTGGCGATTTCCAGACTAGGAGCCAAAGGTGTAGCCTCGTGACATATTGGAACACTCGTGGTTACCTACAAATCAGAAATTTATTTTCCACGTGAAAAAAAAGAATTTGAGAATATTTTCAATCCTAAAAAAATGTTTAGAGAAAAACCGTATGATTTTTTCACGACTCGCGAATCTATTTTTGAATTATTGATTTTGTTTTGCAACTTCCGAAATTATTTAATTGCTTTGTTCAATCAAGATCAGACATGCTTCTGTGTCTGTATTCTATTTAAATGTACAAAAATTTCGTTCCAAAAAAATATTGAAAAAATACCGTAATCTTCGAGTCTTTTTTCTGTCCAATCAACAATCCCAAAACTCCATTCGATGGATATTTCAAACAGTGCAGAACAATTGTTGAATATGGAACTGGTTGTGTCTCCACTTGCAGTTTTCCCATTCTACAAAAACTGTTAAAATACTGAACATTGCAAAAAAAACAAGTAAGAAGGGATCAAAAAGAAACCCATAGAGAAAAATAAAGTTGATAAAAATATTCATTTATTCAAGGGCTGTAAAAACGGTCAATCGATTAATCATTAAAAACCAGGTCTGTGGACCGTGTTTACAATCCCTAATTTATTCACAGGTTGTACAAAATATACATTTTTGGTTAGTATAATTAAAAATGATGGAATATTGAAAATAGGTTAGTCGTATATTGATAGCAATATTTACAAATCAGGCTCACAAGGGGTTACCATTTCCATGAGGTTCGGAATAAAATAATCCAATCTTTTTCTGTACATCGACTTCGGCAAGCGGAATTTTTTGATGTCTTGTTTCCAAAATGCAACCTGAAAAAAAGTTGTAATTTAAAAAATGACGAGTAGGCCACCTCAGCCTATCACGTAGTCATATTTTCAGGATTTGTGAAGTATTGAAAATTAATCTCATAAGTGACATTTTCTATTTCAACGCAGTTACATAGAACGAAACGAAAACTTCAAAAATCGGTTTCACTCATTTTGAATCACACAATTCAGAAGGGGTAAAAGGGTGTCTTATGGAAAAAAAGACATTTTTATCATAAATAACGTATTTTCAGAGGCAAAATTTATATGTTTCGTTTTTTTTTACAGTGACAAAAAATAAAAAAAAAATAAACTGTCATACTCTTACGCCAGGTTTGCGTGGATCGAGAGAAACAAAGTGACTTTCTAAATGACTCACTTGTTTTTTATAAATAATCCGTGCAACCATAAACTGGGAAAATCGAGTCTTTTCAACCAAATCTGCAGCTTGTTTTAACGATTCTTCTACTGTTGGAGCATTCGGTGCTTTTTGTGGTTCAATAACCGACGTCGGCCTGAGATAACAGAAACAAATGTTAAAAGTATGATATGAAACAAACACTTACTCATAAGCTCTGGTTATCAGAGTCAAAAATCCGGGTCTTTTTGTGAAATCTCCATGTTTCTGTCTCTGCAAACAAAGTTCTATTAGATTGAATGTTTTTTAAACATACATATCGATATTCGTTATCCTGTATCATTCTACGTTGGAGGCTACATTTTAGGCGTAGTTTCTCAACATTCCATCTGTTTGTTAATTTGTTTCTGAAAGTTTAAAACTTGAAATTACACAAAAACGCGTTCAAATACACTAACCGTTCGTTCTCAAATTCCTTCCAAAGTTCAACCATTTCCGGAGGGCAATCTGCAGGAACATCTTTTGGTTTCGGAGCATTTCTGATTATTCTTGGAAAATATCCCCAATCTCGATCCACTCTGTGAACCAAATATTCAGCCTCTTTCATTAAAATTGGTCTTGGCGGATAATCATTTCGAAGCTCTTCTTCGTGGGAATAATTTTTACGAAACTGAAACAAACAATATTTTCTCCTGCTGAGCGAGGAAGAAACTCACTTGATTCTCTACAGTATGACAAGCTCTATTCGGATCTCCATTCAGCATATGCATACAAACATTTCCAAACTTTGGATTTCTTCGAATTGGTCGAACAGTGCCGCCAGGATTGGACGATGAACTTGGCTCGCTGACCACCTTATTTGTGACTACAGTAACCGTGATTTCTTTCCGCCCAGTCGAAGTACGGACCGGCTTTTCATAGATACCTTCTTTTCTAAGGAAACGCTTCTGAAATCAAAAATCAATAAATAGGTTTTCACGTGTTAAATGACCCGGCGACTCATCGAGAGTATTCGTTTAAATTGAAAGTATTCATCATTTTAAGACATATACGAGTTAAAACACAGTTCAAAAACATAAGAAACAAAAGTTAGACGACAAAAAAGAACAATAAATAAAAATAAAGTTGGATCAAAATTTCAAATCCTAATGAAGCAGTAGAGCGCGTTTGCGCGATTAATCCAACTCTATGTTTTATTTTCTGTTCTTTTTTGTGTTGTAGTTTTCGCTATACGTTGTTTTAGACTTTTCTTTCACTCACATATGTCTTAAAATGGCGAATACTTTCAAAATAACCGAATACTATAGAAGAGTCGCCGGGTCATTTAAATATTTTATCAACATCTTGTATTTCTGACGTCATCATCAGGTTTCATTAAATTCGAAAAAAAACTTATGAATAAAAAAACGCAGTAACCATTTTCCTAATCGTTCAACAAGCTTGAAAACTCCAAAAGAAGAAGTCTAAAAGGGAATTTCACAATATTTTGACGTTTCCGTTTCAAAAACATTTTAAGAGTCACTAAAAAGATACAAGTGCTCGAGCGAAATTGTGTTTCAACGGAACTGAAATAAGTATTTTCGTTCCGAACGTAAGAAACAACTCTGAATATTTTGTAGTCCAACCGAAAAAGAAGAAATAGAAACTAACACTTCTCAACCCCGGTTTCTTTTGCTTTGTTGATAGCAGACATTTCCTCAATACATATCCTTCGGGAGGAAGAAGTACTTCAACATCTTCCGTTGTATATTTTTTCCGATCGACAGTTTTCGTTTTTTGTCCTCCTACTTCATCGATGATTTCTATTTCGGTATCAGCAGTCTTTTCTTTATTCTTTTTTTCTTTTTCTTTGTTCGGAACATCGTCGATTTTTGGTTCAGATTGGGCCGCTTCTTCCGGAGGTTTCAACGTGATTCGAAGTGGTGGCACTTTTCTCGTTTCATCCTCTTCGTATTTGCGTTTGAGTTGTCGAATTGAAGTTGAAGTACTATCAAACCGAGAGAGCGGCTAAAAAACGAGGGTTTATTATTACATTTTTTGAAATATTTCTATTACCACGTTGTCTTCTTCATCATCTCGAAACTCGTAAACATCTTCTTTGGTTTCTTTGGAAGTTTCTCCTTGGGAAGACATTGCAGAAAACCCTGAAAATCAATTTTGTTTGGGAGACTGGAATGAAAAATCGGTTGAAAACGTCGAAAACTTTAACTTTTATGGAATTATTTTTTACACGGAGCATAACTTCAAACACAAAATTTATGCAGTAATTCAGACAGCACATTTTTCAAAACTTTTCTTCTGAAATAAAAAAAAACACTTTCCACGTTTTTGGATGATATGAATGCACAAAATGTGTTATCGATTTGCTCAATGCATAGATTCGTTATGTATATTTTTATTAAAAACAAAGTATATACCAAAAAATTTCCCACTATCGTGAAAAAATGGATGAATGAAAAAAAAAAGAAAACTAACTTTTATCGAGATCTCTCACAAAAGAGCGTGGTGCAGAAACTGATGAATAAGAACTCGATGGAGCAGTATCTCCAGCACCGAGATAAACAGACGCCGTTGTTCGTTGGAGCGCACTTTCATCTGTCTGTTTTTCTTCTATATCTGGTTCATAATAGGAAATTGACGCCACGCCGCCACCTCTTTTAACACTTCTTGGTTTACCGCGTCTCGCTTGCTCGCCACCTGGTGAGATATTTTTAGTTCCTCGTGATTTACGCTGTGGTCGACTTGAAGGTTCCTGGAAAAATCAACATTATGATAGAATACGAATAGCTTTTTTTTTCAAAAATTAAAATTCACCTTTTTAGCTTGTTTGGTAACTACTCGTTTAATACGAGTTGAAGCAGCACGACGAGGAGTTGTCAATGTGAACTAAAAAAAAATGTTTTTTTGAAAATGAATTTATATAGGCCACGCTGTTGGTTTTCGATTTATTTTTGTTGGAGACAATTTCCGGATATGTACCACATACGTTTAAAAAATTTGGCAAAATTTCGACGAATTTCTTCCAAAAATTGAAGTAAAATCCAATTTTTCATTCCGGCGAAAACTTCTGAAATGTACTTACTGTTGGGTCATCTGGTGAAACACTCGGTGTTGGTTCGTCTTCTCCCTGAAATCAGAAAACCCCTTATCAATGATAAATTCCAAACAAACTGTCTTACTTCGTTTTTTGGAAGTTCTGTAGAAATCAATGCGCTCGAGCGGCATGCTGGTTGTGATGTTTCTTCTTCGTCGTCGTTTTCTTCTTCCTCTTGATCATCTTCCTCTGAGTTTGTCAATCTTGGCGATGAAAAAAATTTTGGAGGCATTGAACTAGTAGACGCTAAACTGGCAGGTAGTGCGGTTGGATGTGTTGTTGTTGTTTGTGATGTTGTTGGTCTAGGATATTCAACATCAAATAACTTGAGCAGGTCAGCATCATCTTTCAAACAGTCACTGGGCAAAGCACCTAGCAAATTTCGAATATTTGGATCAGCACCATTTTCAAGTAATATTTTGATCATATCGTGATTCCTTATTGCGCATGCATCATGTAAAGGTGTGACACCTGATTCGATACTGCGCAAACTTAGTTCGGCTCCATGCCTTATCAAAAGCTCGACTACTCCATAGTGGTTTTTTTCGCATGCTTCATGTATTGGCGTCCACCCGGCGTTATCTTGAGCATTAATGAATGCGCCTTCTTCGAGCAATCTTTTGCATTCCGCCACATTTCCTTTACGCGCTGCGACGTGTAGACTAATCTCTCCCTTGAGATTTTTTCGACAAACCTGAGGAATTTTTCTTATACCTGCGACTGGTGGCATGTAGTTTTCAAATAATAATGTGCTGGCTGTGTTTTTGAAAAAAAAACCGGAATTCCGCGGAAAATTATTTTGTATGCATTTGTGCGTCATTTTCTGTGTTAACAAAAGTGTTTGCACTGGCTTAGTTTAAATTTTTTAAAATTCTCACGATATGCGCACGCGATGTGTCGAAAAACATCGCGCGTGCCTTGCTAACTTGAATATTCTGGTTATTCTGTTGAGAAAAGTTATGTTAAAATAACACAAAAAACCTATTCAGATGATGTCAAAAAATGACGAGAAATTACAGTACCTGACCTATTTTTTTTTGACATGCACGAAGCGCTCACGGTGTTTTAGTCTCCTTATAGAAGGGACAAATGAGAGAGGAAGACGCAAAAATGAAAGAAAAAAGAATAGAAATGTAACGTGAGAGTTGCAGAGAAAATAAACAGGTCTCACGGCGAATACTTTTTATTCCCGGGAATTTTCAACAGTGCAATAGAGCGAACATTCCTCTTTTGTCAGCGTCAAGTTTCTCGTTTGTCCGCCCTAAAACAAGGTGCGCTCGTAAATCAAGAAAAACGGTTCATCAAAAAATAGGTTGAAATAATTCAAAAATAGTAATACGAAAGGCGCATTCTTATTTAAATTGTTTGGGTCTCAACACGATGAGAAGTTTTTCTCGATTTACGAGCGTTGTGTGCATGTCGAAAAATGGGCCAGCTTCTGTAATTTCTCGTCATTTTTCGACTTATTTCGACATCACTTGAATAAGTTTTTTGTGCTCTTTTATGTTCTTTTTACAAACTTTTCAGTTGCAACTGAATAACCCTATAATTCGTAGTTGCATTTTTAGGGAAAAAATAGGGTCACTTTTTCCATTTTTACTCTACGTCGCAAATCGGAAAAGATTTTCCTTTTGTTGTGAAAAATAGGCCCTAGAAAATGTAAGAATGATAAATAATTCACCATTGGAAGTTGCCTTCTTGTTGGTGTCGAAGCACCACTGTTACAAGTTTCCTGTTTCGGGGAATTCAGCTGAAAATCGAAATATTCCTAGTCGTCAAAAAAACATCGCCATACCTTGACAATAGCAAGTTGTTGTCTAACAGATATTGGGCAAGTACTTGGCGAAAATGGGATAGACGACGAGTTTGTACTCCTGAAAAAAATATGCAAAATCAATGTTATTAAAATAATATAAATATGAATGATAAAAATGTTCTAACCGTCTGACGTCTCTACTCTCCTTACAATCTATACGCAATTCGTCTGACATCTCGGCTGTCTAAAAATCTCTTGTCCGTCCTGAATACAAAAATTATTTGAATAATTTCGCCTAAAAATATATATACTTTTTTTTTCGAAAAGTGCAAAATTCAAAAAATGATTTCGGCGCCAGAAAAGTTTGCAAACACTGTGACGAACAAATGCAGAAAAAAGGCTTCCTAAACTGCGATAAAACATATGAGGTCACTTGAAAAAAAAGAGAGAAAACCTCAAATTACTATCATTACTATGTCTGACTTGGTTGATAACAATGAACTCAAAAACAAAAAAAAACAGGCCGGCCCGGTTTTTTCTGAACTTTTCAAAAAAATCAGGATCTCACTTCTTGGTCCTTTTTTCCAGGCCAAGCTCGATTTAACGGGAATCATTTTGAAAATATGTAAATCGTAGAGAATGAAGGGAGACCAGGTCGAATATTACGGGCCGACATTTTCAATTCTTCGGCCATTTAATAAAATCTGAAAAATTCTCAAAATAAAAAAAATGTTCATCTGTAGAAACCTTTTTTTCTGAAACACTGAAACACTGAAAAATTAGAAAAATACAGTAACTTCTCAAACAAAAAAACAACATTTTTGTCAAATTAAAAACACTTTATGATAAAGTTTTCCTGTCACGGCCAGCCAGTCAAATAATTTAAATACAACTACAAATTAAAGCCAAAACGAAATAATATTGTGCCTAATTATAAATTCAACATTTTGTTTCTATATACTTATTTGTGCTCAATCCTTTTTTTGTCGTTCAAACTGAATTTCGGCAAAACATTCTGCCATATTTTCAGCGAATGGTGTTTCAAGTTGAATCAATTTCGGTTTCTTATCTATTTCATCACGTGAATATTCGAATAAGAATGTTCCACCTTCTTCCGGTACACGGAAATCGACAATTTTTGACCACTCAATTTCGAGATCGGCAAAATTCTGAAGAAAATCAGAAAATTATAGAAAAAAAAACAATAAATTGACAAACCTCATCATTTGATTTGAGCAATAAATTCTTGAATCTAATCACGACAACAATATTCTTTTTCGATTTTTTCAAAATACACAAACTCTCGGGAAATGTGATCTGATTATATCCTTCTAATCCTCTTGCCATTTCCAATAATTCATCCATATTTTCCTCATTTATCATTGATTTTAATTGATAATTTTTTCGAGATGTTATCAATTTACCATTTTGAATATCAGATATTGCTTGGAGAAAACAAAAATGTTTGAATATCAAGTCTTTTCTGCATAATTGTCGCTCTTTTTCAATGTCAAAAATGAATTTTCGAAGTGTCAAACATGATGAAGAAGCTGATGAATAATTGTGAGTATACAGCTCATGAGCACATTCATTATCCATCACTTTACGCTCTGTAAATTTGTTCTTATCGAAGGTCAAAATATGAGAGGACCTCAAATTGGGAAACGGCCCGGACCATCAGGTTCGTGCGCAAGCGAAATCGATAACTTCGGCCCATTTTCGGAATTTTTTTCGGGTGGAATCATTTCCGAAAGTTCCGAAGAGTCTGTTCCGGCCAAGTTTGGCCCGGAACCCTGATTCCTTTTTGGATTCAAAGTTCGAGAAATTATAGGCTTATTCACAAGAAAAAATGTAAACAAAAACGAGTGTCTAAAAACTTCGGAAAAGGGCGGGTTTAATTTTCAAAACTTTGGAGGCCTAAAAATTCAGCTGCTGAATCAAAAACTGACCAAAACTAGAATCCAAAACTTCAAAAATGGCACACGCTGCGGATCCCTCTCTGCTCATGTGTAATTTTCGTTGAACCAACGAATAAAACATTGAAATCGAAACACTTTTCCTTGTTCTTATCGACATTGGACCACCATCTGGCAATAAAATACGAATCTCAACTTCACACATCGGATCACATTCCATCAGAAAATGTTGAACAATATCACTTTCGGCGATAACTCGAACACTACAAATCTTTTCCAAATATTGCTCTAATCCTCTGCGTCTCGCATCTAATTGTTGTTCTGATAATTTGAAAGGCCATTTGCCGGGAAGATGCGGAAATTGAAAGTCGTAAAAATGTTTTTTGAGCATTTGATGCATCTCGACAAATTCGGAATATCTTCTCGAACCCAATTGTCGACTGGCCATATGAATATTGAAAACAACAAATCGTTCGATTCCATCATTGATTGTATTATAAGAGGGAACCGAAACAGGAAGACTTCGACTTTCCGAATAGTCATTTCCATAGCTTATCGAACTCTCTTCTCCATAATCATATCTATCTATTTCACTATCATTCACTGAGATCACAATCATTGTCAATTCATCTCCTCCGTTTTTGATCAATTCAACTACTTTTCGATGTGTTGCGCCTTCAACATTCGAACCATTTCTGAAACAACAAAAAAACAAATTTAGTTATTGAAAACCGGGGCCGCCCCGAAAACGAAAACCTCACGATGTTTGCTCGTTCGAGAAAATTCGAAAAAAAAAACAAAAATTAATTATTTTTCGATTGGTCAGAAAAAGCTTGTTGTTGTTTTTGTTTTTTTTTTGCATTCTAGCCAATTTTTTTCATTTCATTTTTTGATGTGTATAGCAAAAATATAGTTTTGTTTTGGTTTTTGTTCCAACTCACACTTGTAGTATTCGATCTCCTTTTCTGAGCCCTGCAATATCAGCAGCTCCCCGATTCAGAACAGCGCTCACATGTTGTAATGGTGCGTATAGTTCCCCGTTTACACTTCTTAGTTGTCCTCCTTCGCTTACTTGTCCTTTTACATTGAAACCGAATCCCGTGTTTGATTTCACTATTTTTACAATATGTGGCCGTGGATTGAAAATTGGTGAAATACTCGCTAAAAATGTATTCTATTCAGATTTTTTGTTTGATTTTTCAATTTCACGATCAGTAACAGAATGACTCAATCAGAAATTTCCTAAATTTTTACAATTTTGCCAAAATTTTAAAAAACAGTTTGAAATAATATACGTGACCTTTCTCCTGAGTTTCTAAATTTTAAGTTATGTTTCATTGTTGCTAAAATGAGTATCTGATTTAAAAAAATAAATTTCGTAGAAGGATATTTCCGAAAATACAAAAAATATATAATGAACATAGTGCAAGTCTTGAAAGCCCGACATTTTCGGGCCGGCCACTTTTTGGTTTTCCGGCCCGAACAAACAAAATGAGGCAAAGTTTTTGAACTTCAATTGTGGTCGGCCCGATACAGTGTTCAAGAATTTTGAAAAACTCAAAAAATTATTTTAGGTTCACAAAAAATGTCCAAAAAACATAAAAGGTAGATCAAAAATAATTAGAGTGTTCTCATTTCTCTTGCCCTCTCATTTTTCATGTGTTCACTCCATGGATGAGGGCCCAAAATTCATAATCCGGACCGGGCCGACTTTCGAACGTCAGTTTCTCAAATCCATGAATAGAATTTTTGTTCAAAAAACTTTGGGAATTATTTCCACATTCTCGCTCATCTAGGAAATAACTATACGTAAATGTATATATTCAGAGCCCATTTACGGCCGGGCCTTTTCTGGCCAAAAATGAAAAATCCGGGCCGGCCTGAGAGAGGCTAAATCTTACCCCTATCTAATTCAAAAAATTGTGTTCTATCTTTTGAAAAGTGAATATTTTGAAATCTAAAAAAAAAATTCACTTTGCCCGAAAAAAACTTGAGAATTTTTATGAGAAAGCTTCTCGCCAGATTTCTCGACAACTTGAAGCAATTGCAAAAACAAAAACAGTCTATTAAATATGAAAAGAGTTTTACAATTCTGATAACTATTTTTGTTTTTTTGGAAAATACAAGACGATCCTGTTCTGTTTTTTGTTTGGCTGTGAATGGCAAACTCACAAGTGGTGGATGATGTTGGTTGTGAATCATCCGAATCATAATCATAGGCTTGCATCATTTTCGACCGAAATTCTGTAAACAATCAATAACAAACAGTCATTTTTTGAAGCGAGGAACCGAAAAAATGTGAAAATGAAAAAAAAAATAGTTGGTGAGAAGCGAAAGTGAAATTCCAATAAATCATGACGATTTTTTGTCCGTTGTTGTTGTTCGACAATTATTTTTTGAGTTTCCGTTTTGTGATGTGAAATAGAACAAATCAGAATTGATTACAGTAATCCCTGGGCTTCTCACAAAATGATGTGAATATTCTCAGAACTTGTTCAAACATCTGGGAATTTCTCATATTGACAACAAAAAAAAAACACACAAATTTTGTAGTTCTCAGAAACTACCATAATTTGATGAAAAATATTGAATGAAACCTTTTTTTCTAGCAAAAAGTGCACTTTCTCTTATCTTCCTCTTGGTTTTTGAAAAAAAAATGATAAAAATATTAGAGAATAGAAACTCCAGATGTTTTTTTTGGTTGGAAAATATACTAACAGCTGGGAAAGTTAAACGAAAAAAAAAACAATCCGTTTGGAATTTCGAAATAATTTTTATCCTGAGTTATTTAGAAAAAAAGTTTTTTTTTTAATTTGTGAAAAATCTGGTCAACACATTAATACATTCATTCACACTAGAAGCAGTAGTTTCAGAAGGAAATTATATACTAGAAAAGGAGAAAAAAATATTTTAGAAATAGAAAAAAAAACTTTTTCTTGGTGGAAACTCAACTTAATCATACTAAAAGCATGTTTTTTTAGTTTCAAGAGTACGAAATAACCACTCAGAGAAAACCCGTCGAGATCGCAGAAAGATCAGGGTGAGATCGCATAAAGTTCAAATTGAGTTCGATTGGATCTCCATGTGAGATCGATTTGAACTTTCTGCGATCTCGATATTTGAATAATTTTGAGTTCGCAGAAAACTCGGGGTGAAATCGATGCGAGCTCAAAGCGAAGTCGATTTGAATTTTCTGCGATCTCGTTTTTTAAGTTTCCATTTCGAGCTCGCGAAAAACCAGAAAATCACCATCATTAACTTTTCGTTGCAGTCGCCTTTTTAAACATTTTGCACTCGCTTACAAGTATATACATATATATATTTGTAAATTATTCATTTACATAACGAAAATAAAACGTATCGAAAAGCTAGACATGAAATAAAAAATACAATTATCGATAAATTAAAACGACGAAATAGATCTATTTTATTATCATTCACTTTTTTCATTGGTTCGCTGGGTCGAAACTCAAGTTCAGCAAACCATCATTCACTACTTCTTTTTCCACTGCCATTGTGTCTCCGAGAATAATATTGGCTGGATCGCCCAATCCGTAATTCGGCGAGGAAGTGTCGAATTCTTGTTCCTCGAAATATCGATTTCTGGATGACGATGGTTCGAGCTGGCCTTGTGTGGTGTATAATTGGAGCTCTGCGTTGAGTGATTTAACAACTTCGTCTTTCGTTGATTTGAAAGTTTTATGCTCACATTCCAACTGAAAAGTAAATGAGTTGGTTGTTTTCACAAACTTAATTAGATTCACCATTTTTCTCCAATCAATAAGTCCTTGAGAATTGATAAATTCTGTATACAAATGTGTATCTGATCTGAAAACGTTGAGATTTATATTATGAGTTATGGAACTAATTTCGAACTTACAAGACTCTTTTAATACGGCCCAAGATCTGATTTTTGAAAAGAACTACTTCTTTTATATATTCCTGGTAACCGTTGTTTTGTTCTTGTTCAGATGTTCCAAATCCGTTGTGAATTCTGAAAATTATTTATGAATTTTCGTTTATTGACAAAACATACACTGGTGAATCTTTTTTGAAATCATGAATTGTGTATGTTTGAAGCAACACTTTCGGGTTGTACTCGTAAACTATCAACACGAAATCTGGAAGAAAAAACTCAACGATTTCTGTTTTCATTCACTGACTCACCGACAGCTTGATTCTTGACATATTCCGGTAATTCGATGAAACATGACCTGGCAAATTTTATGTCTTCTCTTAAAGCGAAATATCGAATATTGTTGTGTATCACACAGATCTGGAAAATCGCAGATGTATGAATATAAGTTTTCTTGAAAACTAACGTTTTGAAGAAAAAATATGCCTTTTTTGTTTGATTTTCAATTTTGATTTTCGACGAGTACCTAAATTTCGAAATTATATGAAATGAAAGAGTAATTATAATTTAAAAAATCCCACCTCCTGTAAAACCAGAATTGTTCGTGGTCAAATCGTCATTGACGTCAATGTCGACACGAATCGGCATAAATGGTTTTCTCAATTCAAGACCTCTTGAAAGTTCTTCAAATTTCTTTTTGACTGCAGTATCTCTAGCTCGCTGGGCGCTAGTTCGTTTCAGCTTCATCTTCAAAATTTGCCTGATGATTTCTCCTGAATAAGAATTTATTTTTCAAGCTATTTTTCATTTCTTACGTCGTTTAGTTTTAGATTGAACCATCGAGTTGTTTTATCTGTAAAAAAAGACATTGCACACAAAAATCATGAAAGAATTTCAAAGTGAGAATAATAATAATGCATGCACCGAAAAAAAGTTAATATCAGGAAAACGAATTATAATGTAGTTCATTTTCTGATCAATTCAAGGTTGTCTAAATACCCTATGTATCTATAACCCCTGAAATTATTTCGATAATCACACTGAATGTTATTCAAAAACACGAAATGTATGATTCCAATGTGTCATCACGGCCAATTTGGCCGAGAATTCCAAACAAATGGCATAGAAGAACAATGATCCCTTCCTATTTTCGAAAATTTTCCCTGTCTGCCCTGCGTCGTTTGGTATTTATTTCTGATTAGTAACAAAACTGAAGTTTGATTAACACGTTCTAAATATATATAAGGCATGAAGAATTGTACAAAAACTTTTAAAATATCAATCGGTGAAACTTAAGCGAAAAATCTTCGAAGAGCGAATAAAAAAAAACAATGAAAATTTTAAATGACCGCAAAAGTTGTCGATCTCGCTGCGAGTTCGCTTCGAGTTCGCTTCGAGATCGCTTCGAGATCGAATCGACTTCATTTTTCATTCAGTTTGTCGAGATCGCATCGAGCTCGCATCGATCTCGTTTTTATTTTGTTTTTTGTTGATCTCGAATCGAATTCCAAGAAAGGTCGTTTTCAGCGTCGATCTCAATTCGATCTCGACGGGTTTTCTCTGAGCAATATATTATTAATAATCAAATCGAAAAAAAAACTTCCTCGAAACTCACGAAAAAATGTTGAAACACTGAGAAATCGAAAAAAGCCAACAACAAAAAAGGGAAGAAGTTGTATGTATCCAAGTATACTCGTAGAACATGGAGGATTAGAGAAAAAAGGGAAGGACAAGAAGATGATAGAGACGCAGACAATTAGAAAAGGCGAGAGAAAGAAGGAGAAGAAGAAGTCAACTCCTGCTAATACAACTCACCACATATTTACATATATATTTATTTATTAGTCTCAATTTTTAGTTTTTTTCTTTTTTCCTATTTCAAGAAAATATTGGAAAATTGTGAAAAAGAGCAAACATTTTTATCGATTTTCTTCCTTTTTTGAAAAATCCAATATTTCCTTTTAAAAGCTCTAGTTTTAATTCGAAAAACAATTTTTCAGGCAAAAAAAACATGTCAATCGAAACTGTGGCCGAAAGACGTAGAAAGGTGAGAAATCGAAAGAAAAAAGATCGTGAAAATGAATGGCGCGGACTAGTCGGGCCCGGTTCATTCATAAAGTTTTTGAACAAGAAAAACACGCAGAAAAATGAGACAGACTCGGGTCACGTTTTTATTGAATATTCCCTCTTCGTTTTATTTTCACACGTGATCTGTATCAAACTCTGCGTTTCGTACTCTCTAAAAAGTTACTTTCTTCTATTATCTCAACACGTGTTGAGACGAATGGATTGACAATACTTTAATTGTAAGTTTCAAAAAACAACCTTTCCAAAAAAAAAGTAACGTTTCAAAAACACAACTCCATGGGGGAATGTTATGAGAAGAATTCCGGAAAAAAAAAACATTTTTTTTGGTCGAATAAGAACATCTGTTGAACATGAAATAATTTTTTTTGGTTGTGAAATATTTTCGGAGAACAGCCGTCAGTTGGTTTTCGGACTCGTAGTTAGTTTCTTTGGGATTTAATAAAGCGACAAAATAGTCAGACAGAAAAGGAAACAACTTTTTTATACGAGCCGAGGAATGCGGTTTTTTTGTTATTCTGGAGTAAAAAAAAGGGCTTCTCTTAAAGAATTTGTAAATCTTTATTAATGTTTGTGGTAACTCGGGCCATGTTTTTATGGTGGTCAGATGTCTATTTTTCATAATGGTCAGGTGTGAGATTTCGGGGAAGCCTACCGGGCAGCATTGGACTAAAATCTCACTTCAAATTCTCAAAATACATCACAGAAAAAGAGTGGTTAAAATGAAGTTCAAAAAGTTAAAAAAAATTTTTTTTCGATAGATCCGGGCTAGGGGCCTAGGCAATTAGACCCAAATTTTTGAAAGTCCAGAAGTTTTCACTTGGGGTCGCGCCATATTTTTGATATTTGTCCAATTAGTAAAATAGAGAAGGATACCCTTTTTTGTAATGATTACAGTGTCTGCTCGGCGAGCTCCCTCCCCATTTTCTTCGTCTCGCCATTCCAACTTCAACTTCTCCGATTCCTGTCGCTCAACCTGAACTTGTTCAACCGCGTCTTGTCAGTTTTGTTCCACCGAATACACGTGGTCGTATTTCGGTGACAATTCACGAGGCAAATCTTGTCAAAAACTACGGAATTGTTCGAATGGATCCGTATTGTCGTGTTCGAGTTGGAAATGTTGCATTCGATACAAATGTGGATGCAAATGGTGGAAGAGCGCCAGCTTGGAATCGAACACTCAACGCCTATCTACCAATGAATGTCGAAAGTATTTATGTTCAAATATTTGATGAGAAAGCATTCGGACCAGATGAGGTCATCGCTTGGGTTCATATCATGTTGCCGACACAGATATTCAACGGTGACACTGTTGATGATTACTTCCCAATGAGTGGGCCACAAGGAGAGGCAAAAGAGGGAATGATTCATTTGACATTTTCGTTTTCGCCAATCGAAATGACACCTGAAACTAATCCACCACCACCACAACGTAAGTTCGAACACATAGAAGTCACAAAAACACACAAGGTTCTTTATTGGAATGTTCTGACCACGCCCATTTTTTATCCCCTTTTTTTTGTCAAGTCACGTGGGAAACTTTTGATTTGTTTCTCTTTGGGTGTGTAACACTGATTTTCTGGAATTCAGAATATCTGTTGAATCGGGAAAAATCCTGAATGTGGCCCGAACATGAAAACAAGGGACCCGGGCCCAATGTTTGAACAAAATTGAAATTCCGGGCTGGCTCCGTTTTTTTGTTAAGGTCCGGTTCACAATTTGAAATCTAGGAACAAATTGAAGTCAATCGTTTCAAGAAAAAATCGCAAACCCGGGAATTAAAACAAATCAATTGTGTTATTTTCAGCGGTAGAAATAACCGACGAAGACACGAAAGAGATCGAATTGATGTTTCCATCGATCGACAAAGAAGTGATCCGATGTGTTTTGGAAGAACGTCGAGGAGACAAAGAGGCAACTGTTGCCGCACTTCTCGAAATGACAGCAGAAACAAATTGAGACAACACAACAGACAACAATGTTTATAATTATAACTAAAACGAATGATGTGTTGTGAATATTTGAACATAAATTATGATTTAAACCATCCTAATCCAGCTGCAATCATTGAGCCAACTCCTGTTATTGCGGCAATCACACAGAACCAAAAACTATACCCGACCTTCTGAAAATAAATGTTGAAATATCTAATTGGGCCTGGCCCGATAAATCTGTAAATATTCTCAACAACAATGAAAAACAACTCACAGTATAGACATATACTTTTCCAGCTCCACCAAGTCCGCCGGCGAAAAAACTAAACGCAAAAATGAGTAAAAGCGATAAAACTCCCGAAACAATCATATCTACGAAAAGGATCGATTTAAGGTCTAGTGGAATTCTGTCAGGAACAACAACTTGAACAATCAGATAGGCAATGTATAGAAAAGTGATAGCAAGAGTCACGTAGAGGATTATCGCTGTTGTCGATGCCCACCATGGACCCTGAAAATGTTCCATTTTTCTGATTCGCTTGGATCATCCATGATAGAACTGAACCTCCTAATGAAAGGTGTTGATAACGTCAACTTCTAGTATAGAATACATTTTTTCTGATCAAAAATTCTCGTAAAAATGAATATTTTTTAAAGGTTTACGAATTGGCTTATACGGTAGCGGTTTCTCTCTCAATGTTTCTCAAGCTTATGCGAAACCGAAACCGGAAATTTCTGACCATTTTCGGAACTTTTTTCAGGCAGAACCTTTTCTGAAAAATTTTGACGGAATTTTTTTCTGACGAGACTATTTTCCAAAAAAAAAATTCCGAACTTGTTTTCCGGAAAAGAGTTTGGGTTGGTTCCGCTCGAGCCTATTATCTACAATTTTTCAAAACTATTCACAATACATTAATTTTTGTTGGCCTCAATAATCAAAAATCGTTGTTTGACCGCATAGTTTGCTTATCACGGGCTTGTGTGGTTGCAAACATTCTATTCGAATTTTACATGGAAACTAATATCTACTTCTGATAAGAGGTATAATACCGGTCTGTTGTTCTGAGTCCACCTGGGAAAAGTGTTGTTAAAAATTGAGAAAAATGACGGGTCTTATTTGGTGAATAAAACCAATTTTTTCTTAAAATGGTCTTCGTTTCTAACACCCGGGAAGATCAATTTTCCCAGGTCGGGCTCAGAATAAAAGTCTTGAAAGTCGAGTCGCCGCGAGACCCCAATGAAAAATGCTATGCTTATTTGAAAAATCACTGACCGATGGGTATGGTATTAAGGAAGATGTAACACAAAAATGAGGAGAATGAGTCCAACCACCTCCAAAAGTGACAATAAGAATAAGTTGACAAGTAATCAGAATTAGTGATAAATTAATTTTGCGTAATAGTTTTGGATCGTCCATTATTGTTGAAATTCAGAAGAATGAGCAGGTAGAAAAACGAGTGAAAAGTGATAAAAATATTCGAAATATTGATGATAAGACGAGAAATTGTTGACTGACTGCATTGTACGAATATGTTTATGACACATACATATAAATGACTATCTGAATGATTGTGCAATGTGGAAACAACATGAAAACACAATGGGTTCAATTGTTTGAAACTCTTTCACAGACATAATGAATCTGACGAGAAACGGGTTAGAAGACCGGAGAAAAGCCCGGCTGGAAACGGGCCTTAGATATATCCGAAGTTTTAGTGCTTACATATACAAATCAAATTGTTTTCTAGAAGACCAAGAGAGCGGAAATGGTTTTTAGAACTTTTTCGAAAAAGAAAAATCTTTTCCTGGCTCTAAGAAACTGACGTTTGAAAGTCGGACCGGGCCTGACCAGGCTTTTTTAGCGGGCGGAGAAACAAAAAACCCTGGCCCGGTCCGTTTTTTTCAAGCCGGGCCCTAATCTCATCCGAAATTCTAAGAATGATCCGAAATTGATCCGAAATTCTAAGAATGGAAGAAAACCCGCTACCGTATACAATGAATAAAAAGGTAGACCAAAAATAGATTTTGTAAGCCTGAAAAATCGAAATATTTTCAATTTCAGAGTTCAGAGGGAACAAAAAATCATGCAAAGTTTGGGCACATTTTCGAAAAAGAAAATAACTTTTTTGCGAGAATGTCTTTTTCAGACTCAAAAAGTATTTCTGATCTCTCAGCCAATACTGTAGTTTTGACGGCCACAGCATCACTTTTTCAGTCAAATTTCAAAAATTCCAGTGAATGGTTTGTTGCTCGTTAAATGTTGTTATTTAGTTCAAGTGTGACTCACATTTCAACCAAACGAGAGCTCCCACGCCACAAAATCAACACAATCGGGGAGGATTTGAAACAGGGCGAGAGAATAGCATGCGATATGAAGAGGGACTAGACATCGAGACAGTGTTCGATGGTATAAATTGGATAAGACTGTGCAGAAATGTTTATTTTTTGAGACTACTTCTCGTTCTTCTTCTCCATCTTCTTATTTATTATTATTTTTATTATATTATTATATCATAAAAATCAACATGTCACAAAGCTATCATCGCCCACGTCCCTCAGGAATGGCTGGTTAGTTTGAAATTCTCACGATTTGATGAGAAAAAAGGTTAATTTTCAGGAGCCATTTTGGACAAACAAGCGAGTAAATTCAACGATACCGAGGCCGGATACCTTCTGGAATGGATCAAAGAATTGATCAAAGAAGATTTCGATACTGAAGCATCTCGTGATAATTTTAGAGAACAACTTAAAGATGGACAGAAGTTGTGCAAGTAAGTCAATATTTATATTGGATGATGTTTGATCACAACAACATTTATATTCTAGATTGGTAAATGCAATTCAAGCAGGAAGTGTCAAAAAGATCATGAAGCCAATATCGAACTTCAATTGTCTCGAGAACATCAATCAATTCACTGGAGCCGCTCGTAAATTCGGAGTCAAAGACGAAGAAACATTCCAATCGGTCGACTTGTTCGATGGAAGAGATTTGTTCTCGGTAACTGTTACACTTCAAAGTTTGGCGAGAAAAGTCGAAAAACTTGGAATTGCTCCACCGAAACAAGTGTCAAAGGATCAAATTGTCAATATTTAATATTATTTAATTAATTTCTTAATTATATCTGACTGCATTTCTCCGAATACTTAAACACACATAAATCACTTCTTTTTTGCACAAATATATCAGATTTCAAAGTGTTAATTAGTTAGTTAGACGTTGCTCGGATTTCGGAAAAATGAGCAGAATAGGCGGGGGAACTCGCATAACTCACCATTCTACTTATGATGATGACTATTTGTAGTTTCATCGAATCTTGTTTTTTTCTGACTACAATACTCAATTGTTTTGTATTCAACACAGTTTGTAACATAATCGGTAAACCAAACACTCATCGTTCTCGTTAATGTTGTTTTTGATTTTTCCTATTCTTATGATTTTTTGAAAGTTTCTCGTGGATAATTTATACTTTCTTCAATTCGGAACAGGAATAATGTTTCAGCGTATAAGCCCGGCCCGATAATCACGGTCTAGGCCTGGTCGGGTCGAGAACGTTTGTTTTCCGGGTAGACTAGAATTTCGAAGAATTTGTGTGTTTTTAATTTAGATCACACGGTATTTCAGGGGTGCCATCGAAAAAAGAGAGAACAGACGAAAAAGATCAAAGGTGCTTTCAAGGCGGAGAGTAAAAATTGCGGGTCTGAAATTTCGAATTTTGTTTTTTGACGAGATTTTCCTTTTTCAATGTCATGAAAATTCTCAACATATTCCACAACTAATTTTTGAATTTTCGAGATAAAAAGAATATTTTAAAAGGGTCATATTAAATGTGTTTTTCGTGCACAAACATTCAGACCCACAAGTTTAATTTTTGTAGATCACAAGCGCTAATTTTCAAATTATCAGATTTTCCTATCGTTTGGCAGCCTCCTGAAGGTTTTGAAGTACCGTGATCACCTAGAAACCCCTTATGAGAGTACGCAAAAATAAGACCACTGGAAATGAACTAATATGACATAGATAAAAAATGGGCGTGGCTAAATACAGTATATTTCAATTGATGGAACATGTGAAAACAGGGGAAAAAATTCATTTTTTTTTATTTGTAAATTCCAAGATTCCGTGTTCCTCATAGCGAAAATGCTACCGTTAGTAGCCACGTCACGTTTTACGTTTTCAAAATATCGTTCTCTAATTTTTTGTCCTGACAATAAATCTAATGTGATGGAATCAAGAATCAATCAAACTGGTCTTGAAAAATGGAAAAAAAAATCAGCGGGAATTCGGAAAACTCAAAAAACGACAGCCATGGTTTTTGCACATTTTTTTAGAGAATCGTGATAAGTTCAAAAAACCCAATCTTGGAACTTCGGAGGAGCATACTCCACTATAAACACAAAAAACGCTTAGGCCAACACAAAAATCAACTTGAGACTACTGTAGATATAAATGTGTACATACCCCGATACTTGTTGTCGGAAAATATTCTTCCTGATGGTTGCAATTCTCTAAACCAGTTCGAAAGATCATTGTGCTTTTTCACATGAAAAAAAGGAGGGATAACCCTGTCTGAAGTATATTGTCACTTTGTGTGTGTGTGTATCGAAAATGCAAACAAATCTCGAGAAAGAGTTACGAAAACTGATCACTTCAAAAAATATCTGCACAATGGTCAGCAAAAAAAAAGAACTGTTTACTTCTAGAACATTCTCAAACCACTTCACTGTTTCTCGAGGAGGAGCCGTCTTGAACTATTCGCCAAAAGTACAATAACTCAAAACACGACTAGAATATGTATCCTCCGGGCACCCCAAGAGGTCCATGTATTTTTAATTATAAGATAAGAAGAAGGAGAAGGAGAGAAGAGGAAGAGATCTGTTGTTGTTCTCAACCATCAGATATTTTTCAATTATTTTTCGCATCGTCAACAACCACACATACATATGCATTTCAGTGTCTATTTTACCATGGTGAACAAAATGTGTTCATGGAATTCATTTCGAATTCATTTGCCATGTCTACTCGCTGAATCTAAAAATCTGACAAGATCGCGAGATAATCCTTTTTTTGTTCTAGACATGATCTCGATTGTCCCTCTTGTCGGATTTTGTGTAACGGGCAGGTTGGGTCAGCCCGGCCCAAGCAAGAAAACACGGGCTTCTGAAGCCAGCGGTAAAAATTTCAAAAAAGCAACAGGAACTGCCTTCTCGGCCCAGAAGCCCGACTCGACGAGTGATTATTGGGCCGCGCTCTCGGGCCTCGGAGCTACAATATTTTTCCTGCTTCAGTAACTTTTTTGATAAGCAAATTTCCATGTTTTTATTCAACTTCAGCTGATAAATAATAATCATTGTCCCCGATGAAGAACCGCGATTCGCAATTCAACAATGTTCTTCCCATTGTCAATCTCCATTTTCCAGTTATTATTTCTCCCAAATATTCTGAACTAAATCTTGGCGCAATAAGGCTAGTAGACAGAGTGAACTTTCCATCTTCCGATTTCTTTACACAGAAACACATAATGTTTGAAATAGTTAGAAACTTACCACAATTGAAGCTGACTCTACTTTAGCCCCGTATGGACGAGTTCCGGGATTCGTCATTTTCTCGAGATACTCACTGACAGAGTAATTGTAATTGCATGTTTCGAAGTAGAATTTCGGCGAAAAGTACTTTTTGGCAGCAGTTTCGTTTTTAGTTTTTGTGTACTTCCAGATTCTTTTGAAAATGTGTCGAGCAACACGAATTCCATAGTCATTCTGCAATGATAGATGAATAAAAACCAGGAGAAGAACAACGATTTTAACTCTCATTTCTGAGAAAAGGAACAATGACAACTGGTTTTAAACAACTGAAATTCCCAGACAAATAAATGTTGTTGAAAACAGAAAAAAAAACACAGTATAAAGAAAATAGAAAATAAAACTTTCGAAAAATTCTCCTTTTCAATGGAAACCTAAAATGAGAACATTGAAATCGTCTGTGAATCGGACCCCGACAAAAAACCAGGGAAAACGTAGGAAAATGTATTTTTGTTCTTCCGTTTATTGAACATTGTATATTCCAGGCCCGATTCAGAATCCTAATTTTCTTGTTCCGGTTTTTATTTGGACATATCTTTTGTTTTTTCACACACACATATCAATTCTTTTTCGTACTATACTTTCAGCCGATACCAGAAAGTTTCCTTTATTTCCGATCATTTTGAATTTTAGTTACGCAATCACTTATTCAGGCTGGTTTTGCTTTTTTCCTCGTAGTGGCAGTCTCATGTGGCTCTTTTGAGCTGGGTTCGTTCTAGTCATATTTTGAATGACTTTCCCCGTTTGAGTCAAATGTACGGAACGGGTCCGATTTGCCAAACTCTGGGGCTTTCCATTCACATATTTGATGTTTGGATCTGGTTCATATTTGATTATTTCCGGGTTCATTTCTTCAGTTATATATGTTCAAACAATTCAAAAAGTATACATTTTGCTCTCTGCCATTTGTCTTCTGATGATATTTTTTCGGGGTTCCCAACGGGACAGAAATGTCAGATAAAAACGTCATAGGGGCCACAAAACATCACATATATACACTTTTCGACAACGAAAACTTTTTTCTTTTATTGTTTTTTTTCGTCGTTAAAGGTCACGCTTCAAAACCACTCAAAGTGATGGTTTTGAATGATTTTCTGATAAAAAAAATGTCGATCAGAATCACATGGTTACTGTAACTAATGTCGATAAATTCCAATTCGAGAAACTATTCGAAATCAGATCTGGATATTGAACAAGTTTAAAATTTCGTTCCGAGACCGGAAGCTGTTTTTGGTTGAGTTTCTGGAAATTCATTTAGAAAACCATGTCAAAAAGGCAATAAGTTAGCTCAAGTACAATTCTCGAAACTGCCAATTTCATAGTGCTAACGATTGCTTCCTTTCCACTGAATTACTTTCACCTAATTGTTGTTGAAAACTTTTCATTCTCAACATTTTCGTAAATGTCTATTTTCAAATGATACGGGTTTTGGTGTTTTTTCTGAATCACATTCAACCAGGCCTAATTTCATTATTCCGCCCAAAAATGGTCGAATTCGGAGAGATGTATGACACTGAGATCATTTTTTGGTCCTATTCTTGTGTTCATTTTTTTACGAGATCGATCTCGTCCCCATTTTATCTTTAGGACACTGGAAATATTCGAACATTTGAGTATCTGACGGACCAGAATATGGTTGAATCTACCATTTCACTTTGATGTTAAACAGATCAAAAATCTTTTGGTCTTTTTTTTGGCCCGATTCAGAAAAATCTTGAAACTTAAATAAACCCACACATAAAAAGATATTATTTTCCGGTGCGAAATCCAGATTTCAGAAGGCCCGATCAAGTGTTCTGCTCATTCTCTCACCTCTCTAGTACCCTATCCTATCCAATATTCTTCGCATTCTCTGTGACTGTTCATCCAATCAGGTAGCTACGCGCAATTTTTTGAATTCTCGCGCACTGACTGTTCATCCAACTCTGAAAAATTTCAAGATTCAATTTTTGTTCAACCAAACTATACAAATTTTGATAACTTATTCAAATCGTACATCTACCCATCACATTAGCAATGTGTGAACGGCTAGTATATTTGTGTTCCCCTCTCCTAAAACTGAATCACTTCAGAAAAAATAATAATTCCAACTTCCGCCGCCAAAAAAGGACAACCCTTTCAATCCCTGTGAGACTTTTTTGTGACTATTTTTTACTGGAAGAAAAAAAAACGAAATATTTTCAACGAATTCAGTTTTCTTATGAAAAATTGCTGAATAAAGTTGACATAAATTTCAAGTCGAAAAAAAATTGTTTTTTTTTCTCATTTTTGACAAATAACTTTTTCTTGTCCCATCCCATAAACCACTAATTCTTGTCATTTTCAAAGTCCTTTTTTTTGTCTATTTCAGGGTTCATCTTCAACTTTGGAATAATAATAATAATAATGCAAGTTGCACACTTTATTGTTGGTATGTTATGACATCTAAATACTTTTCAGATATATCTATTTTCAGGTCTATTTTTTGTCACATTTTCATTGTGTATTGGAGAAGGAGGAAGAGCTGGTTGGCAAAATGGTGTTGGTTTATGGGGGAAACGATCAGCGCCTATGGAATTAACAGTCAGTTATTATTAAGTGATACATGCTTTTCAATATTTGATACAATTATTCTCAAGTCTTTCAGGAAAATGAAATTAATTGCAACATTTTTCATTTCTATTTTTTTTCAAGTTTTTTTATGGAAAAAGTTGAATTTTCTGGAAAAAAAGGTCGAGTTTCAGTGAAAAAAAAAAGTTTGAGCTCAAATTTGAGTTTAAAAAAAATCTAATTACAAATCCGAAAATCGGATATTCCAATCGGGACTGGCCCAAAAAGTGTTACCGATACGAACCTGAAAATAGGGCCTGAAACCAGTTTTCATTCTAAAAAAACTTTTAAATCACTAGGCGATAAAGAAAAATCCCTTTTTAAATCCAGAAAAACTGATTTCGGGTCCGGTTTTAATTCTGGGCCCGTTTCATGAGATAAAGTTTTGGGCCCGATTCAGAAAACTTCCAAAAAAACAGGTCCGATTATTTTTTGCTGGGTAAGTCAGTAAAAATTTTAATGACGAAGCCCTATCGGGTTTGTTCTTACGTTTTCTAGAAGAAAAAGAGTTCTAGAAATAGTTTCCCTGCCTTTTCAAAACATTCTAGTTGCGGCTCTGGGAAACTGACGTTAGAAAGTTAGACACGGGTCAGAGCGGGCTGTTTTTCTCCGACCAAGACACAAAAAAGGCCGGTTCGATTCGTGATTTTCTGGCCTTCGGGCTACAAGCTCAAAGCTAATCAAGATAATAAGAAAGAGACTGGAGAGAAAAGTTATATTCTGGTTCTGAAAATATCTCACCTTCAGTTCGTCCTAAACATCATCGGTGTTCATCCCATTTTCGATTGCGGCAGTCATTGAAACTAACTCACATATCATCTGAAAACCAAAATATCAATTTTTTTGAAACATTATTACTTTAGAGATTGTTTTCATGAATTTCGAAAATCAACGTCAACCCGATTTCACACCCAACTCCAATCCCAACATTCATAGTCATTAAGGCGAGTGAACTTCTGGTCTAACCCATCATCGAATTCCAATACTCCCGCATAAAATGCAAGTGCAAATCCATCAAAATTCGCACTTTTGTCGAAGTTACTGACAATGGTAGTACTCTGGCTGTTTTTCAAAAGAAAAACTGGAAAACTCAGGGAAAGACTCGCTGACTATACAGTGGATCGTCATCAGATTGTTCCGTCACATTGACTTTTACAAAAAACACATCAACTTTCGAATAAAAATAAAACTTATCTTTATAATTCTGTCGTATTCGAATATTTAGAAATTCATAAATGAGACATTCAATTGTAAAATCATCTATCAAAATGAAATACGTGTCACGTGAAATATTTGACACGTTCATATATATATTTTTAATATTCGCTTTTTTTATTCTAACAAGAATAATTCAAAAACCAGATTAAACTTGTGAAAGAAAAAAACTTGTAAAATTCCAAGAAATTTTGCAGTTAGAAGAGCAACAATACAAACGAAACAATGAAAATTGGCGAAAACTGAACAGTTTGTGGGGAAAACGAAGTGCTCCGACTGATGTTCTGTTCAAAAGGTGAATTCAATTCAAATTTTCAACAAAACATATTTTTCTTTTTCAGAGCTGAACCAGCACAATGGCAAATGGCAAGTGGATTGTGGGGCCGAAAATAATAGAAAATATTGTTTTTTTTTCTTTCAAAAACTCTTCTTCAACTTTATACAATATTTGTATGTAGAAGAAGTATGTTGTGTGTGTGTATGTGTGTGTGGTGTAAATTTGTTGTGGTGGGTTGATAAATGAGTTTAATATTTTTGAAATTTCGAAGAAAAAACAGGTAAAAACGTAAACAACAACAAAACAAATAACAATGAAAACAGAAGAATTGTTCAGACTAATCTAGTTAGCAGGTGGTGGTAACAATGAATTTTCGATAAAAAGTGGTGCCAAAAACGAAATTGGTGGTAGCGAATAAACCGGACCCGCGAACAGTTTGGCGGATTCCGGGCGAGGTTGCCGGACAAACTTCTGGTCGCCCAATTGATCGTCAGATGATTGTGTTGAAGATTTGGCCAATTCATGGAACGGTGTTTGAGTGTTCAGGGCTAGTCCAGATGATAAACGTTTCGATTTTGAAGTCGGCAAACTCTGGCGAGCAGTGCGATATGTCAAGATTCCCTAAAATTGTGAAATGCACATTTGGACCTCTTGAAGTTTTTTTCTGATGTTTAACTCAGAAAATTCCAGACTTATCAGAGACTGAGCGGCCTGAAATTCGCTATATTTCAAAAGAAACATTTTTCGTCCTAATTTTTTGTCGCTGATCTATTCGGGCTACTTTTTGCAAAAAAAAAACATAATGGAAACCCTATAATCTGCGCAGCTCAAATTTTCTCGCGATCATATGTGTCACACAAGAGAGGTAGAAAAGTACCCTGACGAGAACCGAAACGACAAAAAAATATCGGGAGCAAACATATACCAAAATGCTGAGAAGCCCATGGCTCCTTCCAGAGGTATCATTTCTCGATACTCATAAAACATCAAATTAAATAAAACCGAACCTTGTCCGTTTTGGCGATATAGATCAACGTTCTCGTTTTCTGGTTGTGCAACACAATTAAATCATTGACAACTGACGACAATTTAATAGTTTTGAGAACTCTTCCAGTTTCCGCGTCGAAATTCATAACTGCAAGATATGAAAATGAGGATTGGCTTGAAATCTTATCAAACCTTGTGACTCTAAATATGCAAAACATCCCACACTTGACGACACAAAAATATCAACTCTTTGCTGAATTTTCCAATTAACTGCCAACACAACCGTATCCCAGCATACAACTCCTTTTTTGTGTGAGATTATCAGATGTTTCTCGTAGAATTCACATTTTAAGATCTCATCTTCACACGTCAACACATCAATGATTTTCATCTACAAATAATCTATATTTATTCTACAGTAGTCGTAAATACTTACGTTGGCAACATTCCATAGAACCAATTGTTTACCGTGAGCGGTAGCAAATTTTCCGTTTGATTGAATTGAGGAAATAGCATTGATAGGAGCTTCTTGCCAATTTCGAGCACGTGTCAAATCTTCGCGAACATCTTGTTCGTTTTCACTGAATTCCCAAACACTGATATTTCCTGACGTTGAAGCACTGATGATAGTCTGAACAAAATACATTTACTCAATTTTGAAATTTGGTTTCTTTTTAGAAAAAACAACTTTGGCTCAGGCCGAGTTGGAACGAAATTGTTAGAAAATATATTCTACAAAACTAACCTTCTCAAATCGAACACTTTCTGTTTTGCAAATTGCTAAGAAGGAAACATCTTTCTCAACGGCAACTGTTGTGACTAAAGTTGACAGAAACGGATCGGTCGGAGTTCTCTTCCAGAATCGAATATGATTTTCAGAGTCGAAATTCAAAAATTTTTCGAGTGTAACTTCATATTTCAATCCTAATGAGACATTGGCGACATCTCTGAATGCTGGCTTGATTCCAACAAGCGACATATCGCCATCAACAGCATTCTCCATTGTGACATTCATCTAAAACATCTATCGACTCTTGTTTTTTTCAAGCAAAACTTACAACGTGCGAGGTTTTACCAAGTATCGGATCCGCCCATTGAATTGCTCCCGGTTTGGCGTTCATCACAAAAAACCTTTTCGTAATTGGATCACTAACAAACACTGTGTTCAATGATCTAGGGCAATATTGCATTGTTGAAAAGGATTCTTTGATCGCCATTGTTGCCAAAAGTACAGTATGTATCGAGTTGTCCTCTGTGATTTTTCAATTGTTATTTTTCTTCAAATTAATATATTACCTAGCTGCATTACAAGAGTTGACGAATCATCAGAAAGACAAAGTCTCACAACAGGTGCCGTCAATCGAGGCAAAAGGGTCGGCAACTTTTGTGATTTCGTGAATCTTGCCAACACACATTCTGCTCCTGCTGATAGCAAATTACCAAACTTTGTCACAACGACTTGTGGTGCAACTTTGTTCCAATGACTACTACTGTATGTGTCTGATACTCCTGCAGTTCTCAAATTCGACCTAAAAACAAATAGGTCATATAAGAAGAGAAACGATCATATTGAAAACTTTGTTTTCAGAAAATTTTCGAGGTTCATTCTTCTGGAATTTTGTGTATTACTACATTTTTGATTTGGATGTGTGAAGCTAAAATGAGAGAGGTTGGTTTTGACATTAATATTCCCCTCAAATGTTACGGGCGGGATTCGGGGTATACATAACCCGAAAGAGAAAAAGTACCGTGACGTTCTCAAGAAAAAACGGAGAGGTCAGCTCACGAAAATTGTAAAACTATGACTTTCTTCTAAATTTTCTGCACTTGTTTTTGTTTTTTTATCGTCATTCACAGTGAAAAAACTATTTTCACAAATTTTTCAAGATAAAAAACTTCGTCCTACCATTGATAGACCAATCCATTCGCTGTAGTTACAGCGAGATAATTCGCATTGGCGGCAATTCGAACAAAATGATAATTAGAGTCTTCTTTGTCGTTTCGATATTCCGTTGCTTTTTCAACTTTTCGGTCTTTTGTCAACAACATCGCATGAACCTCTTGATTATGACAATAGGCAATTACATTTTTATCGATCACAATTTGTTCGGGACTCAAATAAGTTGGAACTTCAACAACTTTTTCCAATGATCCTCCATTTCCCGATGTGAATTGAACATCGAAGAATTTCTCTTTTGTCTTGTCACTTTTTTTCGAAATAATCCAAAAATCTAATTCGTCTTTTTCGTTTCTTTGAGCAAACACACCACTGAAACTTTTTTGTTACTTTCATCTAAGAAATTACTTTAAACTCACACTACTGGGAAGGCTGTAACTCTTGTCGAATTTCCTTTTTCGAAAATCTGTTTTTCAGTAATCTCAAAACTAGTTATTTCACCATTTGCAGTAACTGTGATAACCTGAAAAAATTATCAATTTTTCTGATTGACAAACATTTTTCGCTTTTCAGACCTTTTCGTTGGTTTCAAAAAATACACCAACAACATTGGCATCATGTTTGAGTGTTGTTGTTGAGGTATTTCCGATGATAACTTCACAATCTGTTGCAGTAGCAGCAATTACAATTCTAAAAAATTATTTAATATTTGGAAGTTTTCAAATAAGAAAACTTACGAGTTATCAGGGCTGATTGCTAAATGTGAATACTGTGTGCTCACAATGTAGTTTTCAACAAACTCAACGTATTCCATCTAAAACGAAAGTTGCATCTGATAAAGTTATAATTTAATGTCAAAATATTTCAAAGGTACACAACCTCTAAACAAGTTGAAATGGAAATTATTTCAAATGCAATATTTATACACATGTAAAATGCTTGGTTAAAATGTATTATGCGATAATGTTCAGCATATTTTGTGCAAGTTGTGAGAAGTGTATATAGCATTAATCCGTTCATGTACACGTTTTCCATTTTCAACTACGGTGTCGATTTCGATTTTCACTTCTGATTCTGTTTCAATATTTCCTTTGATATACTGCAACATTCTATCACGAGTTGGTAGAGTATAGACAGCAACTTTAACAGCAGTTCGAATAATCCATGGATGATGTCTGACAAAAATTTAAGATAAATAATTTTAATGGAATAAAAACAACTCACTTGGCTAGCGTCTCATCGTATGATTCTTTGCATATTTTCGCAATACTATCCTCTTCTGACGCAGCGACCGCAGCATTCATGAAATCGACGATAAATTCTAAGGCCCGATTGAGGTGTAAAATCGCTACACATCCGCTGTTTTTATCCATTTTCTTTTCTTTTTCAACTTCCACCATCGATACAATCGTTTTGTATGATTCCGAATCTTCTTTATGCAATAGCTTTAGTTGAATAATTTTTTCTTGAACATCCTTTTCGACGAATTCAAAGATTTTTCCAAGCATTTTGATGAATTTACACAGCTCTTCGTAAACTTCGACGAATTGAATTAGATTCACATTTTCGTCAAAAGTGGAGATAATCTTCATTCGTTCTGCTACTGATTTGATGCAGAATGGGCGGGTGTTTTCGATGTCTTCTGGCGATTCTACCATTTTCTACGCTAAAAAAATGACAATATATTCGAAATGAAAACATTCATATTATTTTTGGCAATAATTCTCAAATTATTACGCTTGAAAGAAAAAAGATGTGTCGAAAATTTTTGAAATAAAAAAAATTAATTTGCATGGTCTCACCACGCAGTTTAAATTAGGAGATTGCGCCTTTAACCTTTATTACGGTATACACGGCGACGAACAATTGCACATTTGATTTTTATTTTTTTCCAAAATTTTTCGAAACATTTTTTTATCAAAAAAATTCTCACAAGGGAACTACATATAGATGTTAACGGACTTTGAGATGGGATGTATGTGACCCGATAGAGTTTTTCATGCTGATCATCATCCCGTAGCTAACTTTTGCAAAGCTTCAGCCAGAAAGCTGAAAATCACATTTTTGTGATAAATTTGAAAATTTAAAATTCCTCCTAACTTTTTCAAAATTATACATTTACAAGAATAAACTAATGGATCTGATAGGAAATTTAATTCTCTACACGATGGTGATTTTGAAGTTCCGAAAAAATAATGAAAAAGGTGTGATTTTTCGAAAGAACATGAAAAATCAGAAAACAATCTTCAAAATTTAGTCATTTTCACGTTTTTCAATGCAATTTTTTTATTTTTCACGTTTTTTTGATCTACCTTTTTTATAAAAAGTTTCGGGCTCATTTTTTCAGCGTTACAACTACAATTTCGAGGTTTTAAAATGCTCCTATCGTTCCTGGCATTCCCGATAACCCTTTAGTAGTCTCTCATCACTAAAATAATTCAAATTGAACAAGATATTTCAATTTTTGTGCTCAAACTTTGAGCTCGATTTTCAGCTTCCTGTGTGGAGCTTTGCAAAAGTTAGCTACGGCATGATGATCAGCATGAAAAAATGTACAGGGTGACACATGTCTCTTCTTAAAGTCCGTTAACACCTACTTGTAGTTCCCTTGTCAATTGAGTTCATTTTTGAAATCATGAATTTTAGGTATTTTTGGTGGTTTTGAAACAAACTTTTTTTTTGAGCGGTTCAATATGGGCACTACTTTTTTCTCAGTTATGAAAAGAAATGTAAAAAAGTTAAAAAAAAAATTTTTTAACGTTGGGTCACCTATTTTATATTATCACATCAACTACTTAATTGTTAGTTTTTTACAATAGTTTTTTAAATAGAGTCAAATACTGAATTATTGAATCACTAAAACTCTACGAATTAATCCTTCAAGAGCTTGTATAATCGATAACAAATTGATGTTGAAAAAAAAAAATGAAAATCGAATGTACGAGTAACTAATGTTTTTTCTAATGAATCATCTTCTGGTCATCCAGTGTGATCATGTGGTAATATCAAAACAATGACTCATAAAATTGTCTTTCAGAAATATGATTTGATTGAAAACAAAAATCAATACCACTCTCAAACTACAGCACAAACGTTGTAGTTAGAACAAATAACAAACCACAAAAAACGTACTGCTCTTTAAGATAATATAAATAAATAAATATTTAGTCGAATTAATACATTTTTCTGAAAAATATGTAGCCTATTCCGATTAGAGCGTTCATTGCTATTTGAACAAAGCGTGCTCTATTGCAAATAATTTTTGAGGGCATTTTTATGTTTCGTTTTTTTGTTTTTACCATTCACTTCAGTAATTTACAGAAATGGAGGCATTACAAGCATATGGAAGTGATAGTGAATTGTCAGATGATGATGTAGTTATGAAAGATATAGCAGCTGGAAAGTCTACTTCGTTGAACATCAATTCATCACTGGTGGTAGGTTTTTCGAAATCAATACTTTTTAGGAGAAGAAGTAAATCCAACAACTTTGAACATTTTAGGTTGCACCAAGTGTTGAAACTCGTAGTGATATTCGACAAGTTGCAATGATCGACAGAAAAACAAAAGAGATAAAAACAAATCCTACGTTTGAAGAATTATTCCAACCGGAGAGCGGACCAGTAAATCACTTCAAAACCGATAAACAAAGAGCACAGAAAAACACGCTGACCGGTTATGTCGAACCTGCTCACTTCAATAAATTTCATTTTGACAAAGAAATTCGCAGCTTTGACACATTAGGCTACGCCAGAAACCCGACCGCCGACCGAGGAACCGAATTTGTTGGAGACGTGAAAAAAGCTGTTGCAGAGGGAGGCGCGACACTTTTCGAGTCTAAAAAAACTGGCGGAGAACGAAGAAAACGATTGAGAAACGATGATCCGAGTGATATTGATGGTTATACTGGACCTTGGTCCAAATATGAAAATGAGAAAACAATTGCCAAACCAACGCCAGAATTACAAAAGGAGATGGATGAAATTGTGAAAAAACGGCAAGAAAAAAGCAGACGGTTCAAGAAAGAGCAAAAAGATAATGAGCAAATGGCTGAGGAATCTTCAGTTTTACATCGTAAGTTTGATTTTTCTTTCTTCAATGAGTTTTTTTATTATAAAATACGGTTTCAGTCAAAGAAGCAGAAGATTATCAAGGACGATCATTTTTGGTTCCCCCAAGTTTCACAGGCGTCAACCTCAGAGAGGACTATGTTCCGGAACGATGTTTCATACCGAAAAAGCTTACACACACATACCGAGGACATTCAAAAGGTGTCAATTATCTCCAGTGGTTCCCAAAAAGTGCACATTTGTTCCTTTCGTGCTCAATGGACACTAAGGTTAGTTTTTTTCAAGTTTTGTCTTTGAAATAATTTGTTCAATCCCAGATCAAACTATGGGAAGTTTACGATCGTCAACGAGCAGTTCGAACATATTCTGGACATAAATTACCTGTGCGTGAAGTCGCATTCAATAACGACGGAACACAATTTCTATCAGCCAGTTTTGATAGATATGTGAAGTTATGGGACACCGAAACTGGACAAGTTGTACAACGATTTCATACTGGCCACGTTCCATATTGTCTGAAATATCATCCAGATGATGATAAAAATCATATGTTTTTGGTGGGAATGCAGAACAAAAAAATAATTCAATGGGACTCAAGAAGTGGCGAAATTGTACAAGAGTATGATCGACATTTACAAGCTGTCAACTCCATCACATTTTTCGATAAAAATCGAAGATTTGCATCCACTTCTGATGACAAATCCGTGAGAATTTGGGAATGGGAAATTCCAGTTGATACAAAATTGATTCAAAATGTTGGACTACACGCCATTCCAACTATGACGAAATCTCCAAATGGTATGTTATTCGAAGAAAACTTCAAAACACTAACAAAAAAACTTATTTTTCTCAAGCTTCGAAATTTTTGCATTTTAAAAAGTAATTTCTCATTTTTTAGATAAATGGGTTGTTGGACAATGTATGGACAATAGAATTGTACTTTTCCAATTGATTGAGGATAAACTAAGGTTCACTAAAAAGAAAGCGTTCCGTGGACATAATGCTGCCGGATATGCTTGTAATGTTGATTACAGTCCTGATATGAGCTTCCTAATTTCTGGTGATGCTGATGGAAAATTATTCGTATGGGATTGGAGAACTCATAAAATTGTTGGAAAGTAAGTTTTCGTGTTTTCTAAAAGTAAATTTTTATTCCAAAAATACACGTGAAATGCTGATTTAGTACCAATTTATTATTCATTTCAACGCTGAAATTTCTCGTGCTAAATAATGATACGATACTTTTTATTTCGCTTACAAATCGTGAAGTTAATTATCTCACTAAAAATTGAAATCACCAATTTTTGCAGATGGAAAGCTCATGACAACACATGTATCGCAGCTCTTTGGCACCCACACGAAAAAAGTCGAATGATAACAGCTGGATGGGATGGTCTTATCAAAATGTGGAATTAGTATCAGATCTCTGTTTTCAAAATTAACGAGAACATTTTATTTAAAAAAATATATTATTTTTTGTATATTTCCATTTTTCTTGTTATTTTTTTTTCGCTTTTTAAAAATACATTTTCATTATTATCTTGGAAATTGAATGTTTCGTGAAAAAGTGTTTGCAGCACTGAATTATATCTTAACACAGTCTTGCTTTACAAAGTTGTATTTTTTAAGAATGGGACACGTTGGGGAAGTGATTCACGTAGATGAGCAAGATGTGGCGTATGAGATTGAAGTAGAAAACGATGGAGAATTTGTGGTATCGCCTGAATTACAGGAAGGTGTTGATGCACCGTATTATCATCATCAAGAAACTGGTTCGTTTTTTTTTTTTTGAATTCCCGTCCCGGTCTAACCTGACAAAGTGGTAAAACATTTTATAAATAACCATGTTGTGCCATAAATGTATATTTTGAATCTGAAAGTTTTGCGTATTTACACATCCCAGATTCCAGGTGCCTCTCTGAGTTTTTGATTATCTTTTCAAGTAAGTATAAACAAGTTTTCAGACATTCCTTCAACGTCTGAACAAGTCTATGATTACGTTCCTGTTCACGGGGATCGTCTAATAGATGAACACGGTTTTGAATACATATTCGATGAACCCACACAATCATATCAACAAATGTTTGCACAACAAACACCTCAAGAACCTCCAAAACTTCACGCTAATATTATTGAAGAAGAAGTTGAAGAGGTAGAAGGAGTTATCGAAGAAGAACAATCGCAACCAGGACCATCAACATCTTCGAATAATGTTTACATGATAAAAAGAGGAGGAAAACGAAAGTATCCCGAAAAGATGCCCGGTAAACTTGAACTGTACAATCCTATTTCGTTTACTACCAGCTTCTCGGAGAGTATGAAAACTATAAAAGGAAATAATACGAATATGAAAAAGTTGGTGAAATATTCACAAATAAATACAATGAATCCGGATGAAGTTGAACAGGTGGTTGAAAGTGGACAAATAATGAGCAAACTCCAAAACGAAATCACAAAATTGCGAAAAGACAATGAAAAACTGAAAAGAGAGAATGAAGAAGTTCATCGAAAACTGATGGCAGTCACTGGTAAACATGTTGAGGCACGACAAAATAATCACGATAGCAATATGACTAGGAGAGAATTACAAAGACATCTCAATTCTTTACGGTAAGTTCATCCTGATTCATTCTCCCGGAAAAATGTACCGCTGCAATTACTTTGACCGAACTCCCTAATCAGAAATAGTGTTTAGATCTCTAACAGACGTATACCATTTCTTTTTCAGGCAAACTCGGAAAGATCTCATCAACACTACAACATGGGAATGACGACGAGTTTTTATAAAGTGCATTACATTGTTAAATTTGTTAACTTCAAAATATTAAACTCCTACTGATTTATTCAAATGATTTTCACAATCAAAAAGTCGTTTGACTTTATCAAAATATCTGATTTTTAACAAATTTAATTACTTATTTTATTGTAGTTTCATCAATATAATGCTTTGTAAATTAAGTAGAGCAGTTGTCAACTCTTCCAGACTTCAGTTCTCTGCAGCAGCACAAAAATTAGAATTTAGTGAGTCTTTTTTTGTATATTCGCACCCAGTGGGATTTCAATGAAAATATTTTCACATAGATCAATTCCGAAGAGTTTGTTTTGTGGTTTTCTCTCACGAATTTTATTTTCAGAAGATGAAGTGAAAGAAAGGGTTGAGAAGTTGGTTGCCAGACAAAATGTACCGAAAAATAGCGGAAAAGTTCAAAGTTGGAAAAATCCGTGAGCACATAAGACGAAAAGCCATGAAATCATGACATTTTTGCAGAATCTACTATGCTCCACATCAACATGTTTTCGAGCAAACACCTGATTTTTCATTCAAAGATGGTCGCCAAATTCATGTGACATCTCAAAAACAGTTGAACTATCGATTAGACCAGATTCGATTAGCAGTTAGTTGTTTTTATTTTTGTTTTAACTTTTTTCTCTGGGCTCAAAAAGTTCACAATTTCAGTGGTTTTATCACTAATAAAATCTATACGGAAAAATAGAATGTTCACGTTTTTATTTTTTCTAAATTCAATCTTTTTTGCGAGAGATATTTTTCACAGTAAAGTTGTTGATAATCTCCAAAAGTTGAATACGGACAAGTTGAACCTCTCTTGTAACGTTTTCCTTTTTTCACTGGTAATAAATCTGTTTCGTACACTCAATTGAAGATCAATAACCATTACAGAAGAAAATTGTTGAACTTCTCGATGAAACGAAGGATGTTGAGACAATCTACGAAACTGAGTTACAAAACAGAAGAAGTGAAGAAAATGAGCTAATTCAAAAACGGCCCAAAGCTAAGGGGTTGGCTAATATTGCCTAAACTAAAATTGTCTGTTTTTAGGTTATAGATTTGTTTTTCGTTTTTTTTCTGTTCATATAAGATCATACTCTATTTTTGCTCGTATTTTCAACAAAAAAGGTTTTGTACCTTTTTAATATCTTTTTGATTTGCAAAACTTTGACTATTCAATTTTCAGCTATTTTTTCGAGAAAAAATGGGAAAGTTCAAGAATCAGACCAAGGTATTTTTAACTCAAAAACTCTTGATTCATTTTTTTCCTTCAGAATCTTCGCAAAAATAAGGTGGCTACGAGTCAGGGAAAAGTAAGACAGATGAAGAAAGTGGTAAAGGCAAAACATAATCAAATGGAACACGAGGCTGAGCCAGAAGTTCCAGTTGTGAGAGGATTGTCAGTTTCCTCGCAGGTCAGTATTTTTGTTTTTAATTTTCTTAAAGATCTCGGTCCGAAAATTACAAACTGAGCCGGACTTTAGTTTTTCCATCTCCTAAAATTACCCGGACACACTTTCAGAGGTCAGATTCGTGAATGGGAATGTTTTTTTTTTTGAAAAAGTTGTGCACAATGTGTATTTCAGAAGCTAAATTTTTAGGTCACAAAATTTTTAAAAATATTTTTTGATGGGATTTATTGTCAATCCAGCCAGATCATCCAACGAGGATATGATCTACCGTCTGAATCTCTCAGTTTGACATGATCTTTCATCGACTTTTTGTGGTAGATCACTTTTCCCGTTGGATGATCTGACCGGATTGACAATAATTGTCGTGACCTTTTATCGAATTTCTCATTTTGAAATTATATTTCTCTGGTTCAGGACACATCCACAAAACTGTATCTGATCTTGAAAAGAATAATTAGAATAGAAAACCTATTTTCCACTTTATTGTGTCTTTGGTGAAGTGACCTTGGTAGTTTTCTTTGAGATCTTCGAATCTTTTTCCCGACACTATTTCTATAATTATTTACAGAAGGATCTCGCAGATGGAAAATTGAAAAATGTGCCAAAAGTCAACGAAAAGAAGCTGTTCAGAAAATTCCAACTTCCAGTCAGAGAAGGGTTCGAATCATTTCACCAGAAAATTAGTTTTAAATTCATCATCGTTTCAGTAAAAAGATTCTCGACGCTCCATCAGGAAAACGTGGAACAACTGCGCAATACATCACAAAGAAAAAGGCTAAAAAGATGTACAAAGTGAGAAAAACAATTTGACCATGAAGAAAGTAACTTTGTCGTTTTTACAGAGAATGACACAAGATGCAAGAGACACTTTCAGAAAAATGCAAGCAGAGGGTGTTGAAATTGCAGCAGAAGAAGGAGACGAAGAAATGGAGTCGTAACTTTTCAGTTTTTAAAAATTTGTTATTGTTTTTTCCCTTTGTTTTTATTGTTTGTTGAAAATAAAATTGTCTAAACGAAAACAACGACACTCCGCGCGACGTTGCACACCGCGAAAGAACATGTTTTTCAAATTTGAATTTCGACTTTATTTTTTTTTCAGAAATTTTCGAAAAACAACATTCTATCAGTAACATAAAATGTCAATAGCCTACGATTTCGAGCCGGATGTCTCCCCAATCTATGATGACGAGTTCGAAGATGATCATAGTGTTCATTTTAGCTCATATGGGACTCCGGTACTGTTTAAAAAAAAAAGAAAAAGAAAATAGTTGATTTTTCCAGAAAAGTAGGCCATCTTACAATAAAACATTAGGAAGTGCGCATATGGATGAAGGACGTTCTGAAGTTGTAGAAGACAGGTTAGACCACACCATTTTCGTCAACCTCAATCCTTTGTTTCAGCGATGAAATCGTTCCTGACAGCACTGTTGGTGCCGAAGAAGATCAACAAAAAGTTCTCCATGGAACATTCATCGTTATATCAGCCGGATGTTGTCACCCAATTAAACGACACTTTATTCGAAATTTAGAAGAAATGGGAGCGAATATACAAGTTCGAGTTGATGCAGAAACTACACACGTAGTTATTGATAGATATGCTGATTCAGAAGTGTTACGAGAAGCAATGCATCGACAACCACATTTGAGTATGGTTGATGTAAAATGGATTCAAGAGTAAATACACGAAATTGTGCTTCAAGTATTTTATTATTTTTCAGGTGTATCGACAAGAAAATGAGAATTCAAGAGAAAGAATATTCTATGAACGACTGTCATTATTTGAAACAATCTTGTCGTCGTCTTTCTACAAATCAAAACTATGATCAACAAGTGAGTGATGCTCGTTTTTTTCGGAATGTGTTTGAAACCAGAAAAATATCAGAAAGCTAGAAATTATTTGAACTTCCTTTTTGACATTTCAATCATTCGAAATCTTAATTAGGTCATCACAAAAACACAAAAAAAAACATTCTCAGAACGAATCGGATTTTTTGAACATGACGACTTCGGACCTCGTTGAATTCATCGATCAAATCAAGTCTTTGTCAGAGAGACTAGACGCCTTGATGAACTGTGAGATAAACTATTTTCTCCCCTCCTAGTTTTCATTTTTCAGATAATCCATTGATTCGATTCGCTTATCATTCTCCAGATTGTCCAAGTTTGAAATTTCATTAATTTTCCGTTCCGAACTTCATTCTTTCCAGCCAGACGTCGACCAACACCTTCTCCGGCTCCGGAAGCACCGAGAATTCGGAACGTCGCCAAAATTCGTAAAAACATCAATGAAATGTCGCAAACTGTTGATATAAAAAGAAGACGATCATTTAGTGGATTTGTTTATGCACATCGAAAAGAGGCAGTGGGGGACATTTTACGAATTCAAGAAGAAAATCGAGGTTTTTTTTTTTTGAAAATCTAAGAAAAACAATGTCTTTCAGACACAAGAGAAACTTGGGAACCGGAGAAAATCCCGAAGAATCATCGGAGTTTGAATAACCGTAAGTAAAAATATTTCTTATTTCTATACGAAACAATTGGCTTCAGGGGTTCCTTTAAACACAATTAATGACATGAGAAAAACGATGCCCACTGAATTGCCAGCTATTCATGAAACATATCGCAATAATGCGAACTTGACAAAACATAAGAGCAATATTGCGAACAAGACCGCGTCGAGAAGTAGACTGGCGAAAGAGAGAAGAAAGGTATTTTTATTTAAAAAAAAACGAAGAGATCTGAAAATGCCAAAAAAATTGAAGAAAAATCATACTTGTGTGTCGTGACCTATACTTTTTTATTGAAAAAGGTCGCACTGAATTTTCAATGAAAAATGTATGGGTCACGCCACGGCAATTTTTGATTATTCATGTTAGTCATTTTCTGTTTTGTTATTGATCGTGTTTTCAGCCAGTTAATCCAAATGATGATCCGGAAATTCAAAAAGCTCTGAATATCGGAGCTCTCACAATCAACTCGAGTCCCGATGAAATGCCTAGACCAGCTAGTTCCAGGAGAAGTAAGTTCAGTTTGTTTTTTCAAAAATATTCTGACTGTTCAGAAAAGGCTCCACTTGTTGTGACAAAATCGAAACCTCTCAACGATTTGATGATTTTTGATAGCAATGATTTTATTTCGGATGTGTCAGGAATTCGAAAACAAGACGAAGTTTCTAAAAATCAAATTGTTTTTACTGGATTTGGAAGAGAAGATGTCACTCATTTGAAAAATATCGCTCAATATTTCGATCTGTCAATTATGAAAGAATTGGATGAGAAAAAAACAAAGTGTGTTATAAGTCGAGATGGTCGCAGAACATTGTTAGTCATCAAATCAATTTGTTTGAATATTCCCATTGTTAAACCAATTTGGGTGAGTCGGTGTTTTTCATTTGAATCTTCAAAAGCGCGAAGAATTGAACTGACAAACAAAAGTACTGTAGTTTCGACGAATTTTGTTGAGATTGTTGATTTTTTTTTGGCCATAACATTTATTTTGTCATCGAATTCAATGTGTTACTATGGTCCAGTGCTCAAAGTGTGATGATCATCTTTTTCTTGGAAAGAACGTAAAAACAATATTTACGTGACCCTTCGAATCGCAAATTACTCACTTTTCTCTGTGTCTCTTTCAACCATGTTTTCAAACATTCGTTCAGCTCGAAGAATGTGGAGAAGATTCGAAACTACTTGACATTCCTCTATATGAATACCCTGAATGGAAAAATCTGTTGAAGGTATTTTGTTTGAAAATCTATCAAATTTTGATTCTTACGTTCCAGAAGCGGAAATCAGTTAAAATTTCATTCTCGCAGTTCAACTCAATATTTGTCACACAAAATTGCAATCCGAATCGGTCAGAATTGTCCTGGTTGATAAATAAATGCGGAGGAACAGTTAGTCGGAAACTACAGAAATGTGGATTGATAGTTGCAGGAGAAAACGAGGAGTTGGAAAATATTTGTGCAAACAAACCGGTGGTTAACCCTATTTATCTAATAGGTAAAAGTTTCCCTAGAAAATTTCTAAAACTTTAGTGTTTTTCTTCAGATTCAATAACTAACAACGAATGTCTTCCAGTTGAAGACTATTCAATCTAGCCGAAAAAACAGATATTCATACGTATTTAAAAGTTGAATAATACCCTCATGTTATTTGTGGATTCAAAACATCACAATGTAGTAGTCTTCCGAAAGTTGAGCCGATTAATAATTGTTCTTCGAAATAAGCCAAAGAATGGCTTGATGATATTGTAGCACCGTCATTCGAGTAGGGTTCTGTTATAACCCACGAAACACCATCCTCCTGAAATTTTTTTTGGGTTTAGTTTTCAGAAACTCTCAATAAAATTTCGGAAAAAAACTTTAAGAAAAAATTTAGCTTTGAACCCACCTGCATCCTAATTCGCAATACTTGACTAGGACTCCGTACATTCGGCTCGTTCGGATTGTTGTAGTGGAGAATGGTTTGAAACAAAACCGGATGACATGTAACCCATAAGTCACCGCTTTTTTTGTCGATATGAATACCAACTACACTGGATAGTGTTGATATTTCAGTTTTTTGATTCATTGACAGATCTTTGTCTACTGTGTAGACTCGTATTATCTGAAAAATTAGAAGTTCGTCGTCATTTGAAAACTCGTAATTTTTTGACTAATTACCTCATTCAAAAAACTCGAAACATACAAAAGGTTTCGATCAGCATCATAATTGATGGCTGATGGCGATGGGAAATTCTCGATAGAAGGGATTAGTTCCTTTCCATTATAAAGATATACAGTACCAAAAGTACTTTGAATTGACAATTCAGCCAACTTCAAATAGTGATTGTTGAAGTAGGTGAAACTGGTGACGAAGAATCTATCGGCACCAACAACGGTTATATCTTGGATGTTTGTCAACTTTTTCGAATCACAAACTGCTTTTCGATGGGAAAGTGTCGTTTTGTCGATGACGTGGAAAAAATGAATGCAAGAAGATGATGGATTGAGAACGTAAAGAAGAACTCGTCCGGATGATGTATAGGAGGATATTCCAGACGGAGAGAAGTTCGACTGTAACAGGTAGGTCTCTTGTTTTATTTTTCGCTTGAAATATTTGAAGAAGGACCGATCCCGAACAAAATTATATACGATCAGAATTACGCCATTCCTATTGGTGTCAAGCTTTGTTCAGTTGTGAAAACCCGCAAAGCCTCGGATTAAATTGCGAAAAGAAAGGGTGAGTTTTAACACCCGTATGTTTACCTTATCTTTGTAATCATTCCAGTTAATTGTCATTTCTGTCAAATCATATAAATGTGGATTTTGATTCTGTGATGTTGGGTCGATTTTTTGTACTTCGAAAGTTGCGATACCAGAAGATGTTGACATATTGAAAGCTGCAAAGTATTGGTTGGTTTTTTTTATCAGAGTGGGTTTTTTCCAATGCTTGAAGCTAAATAGGTCAGAAAAAAGTGAATGTAATACGTCTCACCTTTTCCATAACCGTATGTTATATAAACACGCTTCTGCGATTCAACCAGATGAATTCCAGCAGTTCCTTTGTCTGCAAAAAAAAAACATTTGAATTAAATATATTTCATACTCTCTTGATGTGGGATTGTAAGCGAAAACCCGAGAGACTGACCCGAAAATCACGGACCGGGTCGGGCCTGGTTTTTTTGTTGTTGGTTTTTTTTTTCAAAGAAAGCCCGGCTAGTATTTCGAAAGTCAATTTCTCAGTGTCACGAATACAATTTTTGTTGTTGAAAAATTGTGAAAGCTAATGTAACTATGATTCTCACATTTTTCGGTGATCACTCGACATGGACCTGGAGTGTGATTATATACCCGTTTGTTTGGATCCATCAACAGACTGAAAATATTTCAATTAAACTATAAGAAACCCTCTCGAAAAAACTCACATGAATCTGATTATAAAACTAGAAACAAAAGCTAAAACTATCCAAAAAGAAATTCGATGAATCAGTGAATATAACGACATATTTCTTTCTCTAGTTTTGTGTAAAAAATGTGGAAAACTAAGTCAAGAAGAAAATAATTGTCGAGTAACCAATAGCAGCAAACGAAAAGGACCCTTATTTTGTCAAAAGAGGGATCTTGGCACATGGCCAGATGGACACACGAAATAGTGTAAAAGCATGAGAGAGTGCGAGAGAGATAGAGAAAAAGAGAAGAAGCTGGACACCAAGAGGGCAAATATATTCATGATTTTTTGAATTTTTCGCCAAATTTTTTTAACTTAAATTCTTGTGATAAGTTGGTTTACTGTATTAGATATCAAAAATTAATTGAATTTTCTCAATTCCAAAGGGCGTATCCCTAATTGTATCGAAGGTTTTTCCATTTTTGGTTGCTAGGCTGCGCTTCCAGAAAAATTTTCTGTGTTTTTCTCTTGGACAATATATAATAAATTTTTAATAATAACGTTTGTGTTTGCAATATGTTTTTTAAACATAACATTTTGTTCGAAATTGAATGATATTGTTTTTGTTTTTTTTGTGGCCCACGTGCCAACAATCTTTAGAAAAAAACGTTTTTTCCAAAATTGTGAGACTACTGTAGGGTTTTTTTTGCAGCGGAAGAAACGTGCCCTGTTTCTCTACAATACTTCTTCGAATTTTTCATCAGTTTCTATTCCTTTTTCTGTGTTCATATCTGGCGTGTGACAAAATTTCACCACACAGCTCGCCAAAATCGTAGAGTATCCTTATATTTAAAATGGCATCTCTGAATTTTCACACTAAAAAGTTAGTAATTTTTTCACTGTCAGTTAGAGTTTCGTGTTATTCTCCGTGGGATTACCCGCATACCTCGGCCAAAAACGTGGAAACCTTTATTTTCAGAATATGTCCCGTGATTTTTCACAAAAAAGTTTTTAAAAGTTTTGTGCGGTCTGATTTACTGTATGAGATTTGTGTTTTGAAATTGTGTCCCGAATTCCACGTTTTCGGCGAGGTATTATTAAACGGTTCGAGCAAGGTATGCGCACAGTTTGTGTTTGACTTGTTAAATTTAAAAATCTCAAAAAAATTTAAAAAAAAAAACGTTCCTAGTGGGTCAAATAATTTTCAACACGTAGTTTTTAGGCCTATTCCTAAAGTATAACCGACGCTGCCATCTGTCCGAACTCTTTTTTTTGCTGAAAATTCTTTTGTCCATAGACCTGAATTACTTTTGAGAAAGTTTTCAGTTTTTCGCCCTTTTTTTATAAAAAAAAAAGAACTTCATTAAATATTCTTAATTTCTTACGAAAACCACGAAACAAGAAATTGGGAATAGGGTTTTGTATTTCAGCTTAATGAATATTGCTATTTCACAATAAGCGAGTTTCGAGTTACAAAATACTTCAAACTTCCGATTGAGTTCGCCATTTTTTTTAGCATTTTGTTTCGAATGAAGTTTCTTCAGACCATCTTAAACATCGTAGACAACGGTCCAGTCGGGTCTAAAACAAAACTGATAATTCCGAATATGAGTCATTTCGTAAATTGAAAATGTCCACCTGTTAGTTACCATGTGAAATTTGAGAGTTTTCATAGTGTAAACAAACAATTCCTTCTTCTCTCAGCCCTTTTTATCATCAAACATCGAAAACTCATAAGTATATATTGACAGTCTTTTGAATATTTTTCCCATTTTTCATTTTATGTTGCAAATTCTTTCCAATGACGAAAAAACCAATCTGTAAAAAGGAAAAATTCGAATATTTTTATCAAATAAAGTTAATCTACTTATTTCGCGTCTCTCTTTTCCTATTTATGAAAAATTTCCATATTTGAACTTTTGCTTATTTTTTAAACCTCCATCATTTCTGAAGAAATGAACTAAATGCCGCCATAAATACGTTTTACTAATATCATAAATTCTTTCATTTTTACTTATAACTTTTCAGAGCAATGTCAGTAGCAATTGGACTAGGAGCATGTGCGGTATCTTCATTATTTTTCGGCTCCATGTTTGTGCCTGTTAAATCGGTTGATGCTAAGGATGGAATATTTTCGCAGTGGTTAATGTCTGTTGCGATTATTTTTGTCGGATTTGCTGCTTTCGTTTATTCAGAATTTCCTGGATTTTATCCTCTTGCTATGTTGGGTGGAATGTCGTGGTGTTTAGGTAAGAAAATGTTTTTATGAAAAACATAAAGGAGGGTGATAAACTAACAAGTTCTCGAGTACGGTAAAATTTACATTTTGGTGGAAAATAACTTTCCAGTTGGTTTTTTTCTTTTGCCTTTGGGTCGTCTCGATTTACTTAGTCATAGTTTATCATTGGTGATAGATTTTGACCATAAAATGTTGCAAAATTTCTAGGAAAATGATAAATTTTGTGCTTCGTGTACAAGTAGAACATAGAACTGCCACATTGTATACATATTTGCTTTTCATTTTTAAAAGTCACTGCGTTTTCTCGATAAGAAAAATCGGAAATAGTCTGTGCGAATTCACGTGAACATTGTCGACAAAAATAACTCTCAAACCCAAAAAAGGTACGGTACTTTTTTAAAGAAGTTTGAACTTTTTTCGTTGGTTGTTTTAAACCTAAACGTGTTATAGTACTGTAGTTCTGCATTATGATAAATACTAAACTGAGACCAATTATTGTTATTATTTTCAGGAAATGCGACAGCGATTCCAATCATTTCCCGATTAGGAATGGCGATTTCAATACTGATTTGGAATACAACAAATTGCATTACCGGTTGGGCTGGTGGCCGTTTTGGCCTTTTTGGAATGAAAGCATCCATTCCTGCTAGTCCTCTTCTCAACTACATTGGACTTGTTTTTGTCGTCGTCGGTGGTGCGCTTTTCTCTCGTGTGAAAAGTACACCAAAACCGGCGCAATCAGCTCTAAAATCATCAAATTTGAATCTTGATGATTTGCCAGAAAAAGAGGCGATGCTTGAACAAAGTGAAAGTGAACCATCGGGCGGAGGTCGAATTGGAGCTGTTGTCGGTGCTTTGATTGCTGGAGTTTTCTATGGAATGACATTTGTACCGGTCAATTATATGATTGACAATCCTGACAAATATCCAGGTTATCCATCTGATGGATTGTCCTATGTCTTCTCACATTATTTCGGAATTTTTGTCACATCAACTTGTCTTTTTGTGGTTTACGCAATTGGAAGGTGAGGATTAAAATACCGAGGAAAACAGTGAAGGAGTACAAGAATTTTTGATACCCTCTTAGGTCAGGTATGCGTCGAAACTTTCGAAAACTCAAAACGTTTGCAATTTTTTGTCGAAATCGAAACAAATCTATTTAATTGTTTAGTGTTCTTTTCACGATTTGTTGTTGAGAATGGAATATTATAAGTGATTCGTTCTAAAAACTTTCAAAAGTTTCTTTTTTTGAAGAATAGTACCGTTCAGCTTTTACCAAAAGTGGTCGGCAATTTCCAGAAAGTCTACTCAAAAACCCCCACTCGGAAAACAAACTTGTTTTAAAAGCTGGTTCTTTCGGAAGGTTTTTGAATATAATTAATTTGACACATTTTTTCAGAAAAAGCAAACCTTACGTAGCACCTGAAATCTGTCTCCCGGGAATTGGTTCCGGTCTACTCTGGGCTATTGCACAAACTTCTTTCTTCATCGCTAATCAAAATTTGTCTCAAACTGTCACTTTTCCAATCATATCTCAATTACCAGGATGTATCGCTGCTGCTTGGAGCATCATTTACTATAGGGAAATCCAGGGAAAACGGAATTTCATCATTCTCGGGTGTGCATTGAGTGTCACCCTTTGTGGTATACTTCTTGTAGGGTTATCCAAAACGATCGAATTGTAATTTATAATACCATTTCAAATTATAGCTTGTTTTTTTTTTGTTAATTAAAAGCCTCTGTGATGATGAATGTTTATCGTTTCGGGTTTTTGCATAAAATAATTAATTAGTTTTCTTGCACTGACATTTTCAAGAAATCGTGCATTTTCAACAAGTTGTTATAGTCCTCCGTTGTCATTTCAGCTTCTTTGAGATCCTTTTCAAAGTCAGTATGTTTCTCAATAATTATTTTCCTCCGATCTTCGAGAACTTTTAATGTTTCAAGATTCTTCGACGATACAGGTTCTGAAAGTGTAAATATAAATATTTCATTTTATGTCCGGATATATTTAACGTACTTATTGTTTCCAGAACAATTTGAGCATTTTGAAGTTTTTCTTGAGTGTCGTGTGCTTCTTGTTCGAGATTCAGAACTTTTTGAAGAAGTTCGCTTTTTCGTTGTTCTGAAAATGGAATATTAACTATAATTAAATAATTAAAAAAAAATGATTATCGATACTCACCGAGATTCCGGTTTGTGAGGAAATCTTCTGGATTTTGTACTCCTTCAATCGTTTTCAACTTTGCTGTCGTTTCAAGAAACCTTTGAACACATTCCTCCGACATTGTTATATATTGAAGGTTAGAGATTATAAGTATACTTTTAAAAGATTTTTTCAGGGGAAAAAAACCGAAAAAATTGCAATTTCCGCGTTCATCGTACACCGTGCCAGGGCATTGCACAACAGGCTCCGCCCACTTTGAGTGTGCCGCCTTGTCGAATATTTTTCTTTTCTTTTTTTCGGGTTTGCAAGTAAATACTGATTATTCAGGTAAAATGGCCACCGGTGCAGAGTTTAGGCAGGATATGCCTCCGAAGGGAGGCTATCGAGCATTCAATTTCAACAGAACTTTCCCAAAACTAGTCTGGAATCGTGAGTTATTTTCATTTTCTAAAATAACAAAAATGTATTTTTCAATTTTCAGCAGCGGCTGTTGTTGCAACAATTGCCGGAGCTACAGCTTATGGTGTATATGCCGCCTTGGAGAATAAAAAAACCGCCATGTAGGTTTTATGAATACTCACAACGAAAATATTCAAAATTTCAGAACTGAGAAATTTGAAGATGTTGATGTCAATAATGCAATGCAACCTTTCTTGGTAGCCGAAAGAGATAGAGAGTCAGTAGTCATTCGATTTTAATCAAATCATATATTTTAAAAGTTCCAGTTGGCTCAAGCTATTGGCAAAAAATCGAGCCCTTGAAGAGGAAATTATGAAAGATGTTCCAGGATGGAAGGTTGGAACATGGTATGGTGAGCCGGTATACTTCACTCTTGGTGAAAAATGGTGGGATCCATCAGCAACTGAGGTAAGTGATTTAAATAAATATTGTTGGAAACACCTGAAAACTCCGAAATGACTTTCATAATAGTGTCCTATTATATTCGCATAACTTCGATGTTTGTGCACAAAACAATCGAATTACAAAATAAATCAGACGCTGGTTTTTCATGTGTTTGCAAAAAGAGCAAACTTTCTTGTTTTTCAGAGAAAGTTATTTATTTTATCTAAATTTGTGCATCAGCCAAATTATTTTTTAAAAAATCAATCTTTGAATGACCCGACTCACGTCACATTTAGATTATTTTGTTTTGGAATGTTTATCCATGTAAACGAACAGTATAGAAAAATAGGAACTAAAAGATGTTTCAAAAACTAATGCTTATTCAAATTTTCTTGTTTTTTGTTTCATAATTTTTTTGAAGACTTGCGGGAAAATAACAGGTACTCCTGATAAAACATGCACGTTTGAAAAATTCTCATTCTCAAAAATCTTCGAATGTAAGAAATCTATTTCGTATATAAATTTTTTTCCATTTCAGGTTTTCGCTCATTCCTGGGGTTCAGTCGAGGCACGCGAGCATTTGTGGCGTCAACACTCCGAGTATGCGGCACCAAAGTTCTACGATAACTGGATTCCAAAATCCATTTCTAAGTACTTTTGGTAGATTTCCTCATTTGAACGAATGTAGATTTGTTTTATTTTCATTTTTTTTTTGTAATTTAGTGCCTATAAATTGGTCATTCTTAAAATGAGTGTTTTAAAATGAGAAGTCGTTTACATAAAAATTTTGGTAATCTCAAAAATGATGAGTTTCGCAAGCAGGATCCCAAATTTGAAGTTGTGGGTTTGTAATTTCGTGCGCAAATAACATAATTATTATAGGCCATTTTCAATAACTTTTTGTCCCGAATATTCTAAACTGTGTTGCGGAAAAGGTCTAACACATTCATCGAAAAACAGAAAGTTCGTCGAAAAACCAAATTTTAGACCCACAGTTTATAGTATGCGCCTTTAAAGCACCTTTGATCTTTTTTGTCTGCTCCCTATTTTTTGATGGCAGTTCTGAAACAACCTCAGTGAAATGAAAACTCCGGAGCAACTCCAAATTGAGGAGTTGATTAGGAGTACTCTGAAAAAACTCTGGAGCGGCACCTTGTTGACTCCGGAGAAACTCCGATAATTAATATTGGAGTTGCTCCAGAGTGAATAAGGTGTCGCTCCAGAGTTTTTTCAGAGTACCTCTAATCAACTCCTCAATTTGGAGTTGCTCCGGAGTTTTCATTTCACTGAGAACATGTAAAAAATTTTTTTTTTCATTCATGGGAACTTTTTGTTCGAACTTCGAATAATTCTTTCAAGTACGGTAATAAAGGAGCATACCCGTAAAAATGTTTGTGGCCTTGAAGCGGGGTGTACTGTAATGCGCGCTCCGTTGTTTTTTATTCGGATTTTTTTCACATCGAATTGAGAAATTAGTGAAGATGTTGAACGTTGCAAAAAATGCTCGATGTGCGAAAAGAGCTGTGAGGAGCTATATGAAGTGGGTTAAACATTTTTTAAACATCCATTGGGACTATAATTCTTGCAGAAAACCATTGAGTAGCAATCATACATTTGATGTTATTGATCATACTTACGATGCTGTCGTTGTTGGTGCTGGTGGAGCAGGTCTTCGCGCTGCAATGGGTCTCTCCGAAGGTGGAATGAAAACTGCTGTCATAACCAAACTTTTCCCAACAAGATCACACACAGTAGCAGCGCAAGGTGGAGTCAATGCTGCGCTTGGAAATATGAACCCAGATAATTGGCGATGGCATTTTTATGACACTGTCAAAGGTTCTGATTGGTTAGGAGATCAAGATGCAATTCATTATATGACAAGAGAAGCTGAAAGAGCGATTATTGAACTTGAAAATTATGGAATGCCGTTTTCCAGAACTTCAGAGGGAAAAATTTATCAAAGAGCTTTTGGAGGACAATCGAACGATTTTGGAAGAGGCGGACAGGCGCATAGAACTTGTTGTGTTGCTGACCGCACCGGCCATTCACTACTTCATACACTTTACGGTGCATCATTGCAGTATGATTGTAATTATTTCATCGAATACTTCGCTCTGGATTTGATAATGGACAAGGTAGGAAATATATTAGTTTCTGAAATTTCTCATTCAATTTTCAGGGTGTTTGCATAGGTGTTATTGCCATGGACATTGAAACTGGTCAAATTCACAGATTCCGCTCCAAAAATACTGTTCTCGCCACCGGAGGATATGGTCGTGCTTACTTCTCATGCACCTCAGCTCATACGTGTACTGGTGACGGTACCGCATTGACTGCTCGCGCTGGAATCGAAAACTCCGACATGGAGTTCGTACAATTTCATCCAACCGGTATTTATGGTGTAGGTTGTTTGATCACTGAAGGCTCTCGAGGAGAAGGTGGATATTTGGTGAATTCGCAAGGTGAACGTTTCATGGAAAGATATGCACCGGTGGCTAAGGATTTGGCATCCCGAGATGTCGTTTCGCGCGCGATGACGATGGAAATTTTGGAAGGACGAGGAGTTGGAGAAGAGAAAGATCACATTTTCCTTCAATTACATCATTTACCCGCCGAACAATTGCAACAAAGATTGCCCGGAATTTCGGAAACAGCTCAAATCTTTGCTGGTGTTGATGTCACCAAAGAACCAATTCCAGTTATCCCAACAGTTCACTACAATATGGGCGGTGTTCCAACAAATTATCGAGGACAAGTGTTGAAGTATTCTCCAGAAAAAGGTGACGAAGTTGTTCCAGGATTGTACGCTGCTGGTGAATGCGGTGCTCATTCAGTTCATGGCGCTAATCGTCTCGGAGCTAATTCTTTGTTGGATTTGGTCATTTTCGGAAGATCTTGTGCATTAGAGTGAGTTGTAAAAACAAAACAAAATATTTTGTTAATTTTTTCAGTATCTTGAGCCGAAACAAACCGGGAGACAGCATCCCAGAACTTCCAAAAAAATGTGAAGAGAAATCTATCGACAACATTGACGGTTTGTTCAATGCCAAAGGAGATATTTCATCGAGAGAACTTCGCGCTCAAATGCAAGCTACCATGCAAAAACACGCAGCTGTTTTCAGAAGAGGAGATATTTTGAAAGAGGGAGTTAAAAAAATGTCGAAATTGTTTAAAGATCAACAACACTTGAGTGCTATTGGAGATCAAGGAAAAGTATGGAACTCAGAGTTGGTTGAGACCTTGGAGTTGCAAAATTTGTTGATCAATGCCAATCAAACTATCGTTGCGGCTGAAAACCGTACTGTGAGTTCAATTTCAAAAAATTGGATGAACGTTTGTATGAATTCTGCATAATTGTAGGAATCTCGCGGGGCACATGCTCGCGACGATTTCCCTAATCGTATCGACGAACTCGACTACAGTAAGTCATTGGACGGACAAGTCAAGAAAGAATTCAAAGATCATTGGCGTAAGCATTCGATCATTGGAATTGATCTCAATAATGGAAATGTCAATCTGAAATACCGCCCAGTCATTGATACAACTTTAGACAAATCTGAAACTGATTGGGTTCCACCAAAAGTTAGATCTTATTAAAAATTAAAATTTATCAGATAATAATGTTAGTTAGTTGAGTATGAATAATGTAAGTTTTTCTCTTTTTGTAGTTGACATAAATTGTTTAACTTATCAAACGTCCAATCGTTCTCACCATCATATTTTCTAAACGAACATGTTCGCTCTATTGCACGTATTTATTTTTTCATGAACGCGTTTGTTCATTTTTGATGACGTCTCATTTTTAATTTTAGTAGAAAACAAATTCTTCATTTCTTTCTTTGTAGATCCAGAATGGACGGACTTATCGCTATGCTTCCAACGCCTATCCAAAAATTATCAACGCATTTGGATTTTAGAGGACAACGAGTTGCCGAAACAACTTATCACGTAATAATGACGCAAAATCTTCTAAAAAATTATATATATTTCCAGGTTATTGTGACAATCGCTGGAATAATTGGCTTTTTTGTCGGATTCTGGACTCAACAACTTAGTCATTCGATGTACATTGTGATGGCCGCATCGCTTTTCACAGCGTTGATTATTTTGCCTCCATGGCCATTCCTTTTCCGCAAGAATCCAATTGTGGTGAGTGTTACGTTTCACATCAATTCGATGATAAAAATTCCATCAATATTGAAAAATAACCTTTTGTAATTTTTTTTGCAGTGGCACACTCCTGCATCGGAAGAAAAAGAAACTAAAAAATCGAAATAATAATAAAAATAGTGCTGAATTGGGTCTGCATTTCGCCTTCTAAATTATATGTATTTATTCTCCGTTTCTGTGTATTTTAATTTATTGGGAATAAATAAATAATTTACTTGGAGACCTGGTTAGATGTTATCTTTAAATACTGTTCATATACGGTTTGAGTCATATTTTGTAGCTTTAAGACAACTTGAAACTAAGTTGACAATGATCAGATGTTACGTATCACATACAATGCTCTCCGAGGCGTAAGGAGAGCTTCCTCCGCTTTTGTTTTGATTCAGAATGCACAAAGATCAGGATTTGTTGCACATCAGCAGAAACAGGTCAGAATGTTCTCCAGTGGGTGAGTTTTCAAAACAGAAATCTTTTAAAATTAGTTGAACAACAACTAATGTTACCTATTTCGAGGCACTCACATGTCAGTCTCCTGACCGCAAATAACATAATATGAAAGGCTCCGGGCCTCCGTTAACAGCCCAAACGACACCCCTTCTTTTTTGGATAAAGTTGAATACTAAATTCCATAAAAAAATATAAATTTGGTTTGACCTATTCACAAACGTTCTGATTTTGTAGAAAAAGTATCATAGTCCATATTTTCTTCAAAAAACTATATTCAAAAAAGTTTTTGAAAAACCCTCTATGAAAAATTCCAGATCTAATAATAATAATAATGACAACAACAACAACAATAGTAACAATGCAGAAGATTCACCAATCACTTCCAGCGAAGAAGCGTCTCTTGAAATTTATTCAAAAGATATTGTATGTTTTGACATAATTTAAAACTATTGTAGTCTCTGCAGGGAGGTGTAGCTCCGATTGCAGTCCCCGCTGAAATGCCAATTGTCCCTATCATCGCAATTAACAGATATCCGCTGTTTCCTGGTTTCATTAAAAAAGTTGATGTGAGTTTTTATTCAAGATTTTTTAAAAATTTAATTTTCTCTTCAGATTGTAAAAGATGAGAATCTGAAAGCGTTGATCAGAAGACAATTAGCATTAAAATTGCCGTATGCTGGAGTTTTTGTGAAAAAAGACGAAGAGTAAGATAAGATAAGTAGTTCTCAATTAAAGAAAGTTTTTTGTAGGAATAAGGATGAGACAGTATCTTCGTTGTCTGAAATTTATAATACTGGATCATTCGTTCAAATTATTGAGGTTCGTGATCAAGGGAGTGTTTTGGAATTGGTTCTTAGTGCACATAGACGGTAAGTATGCTCTAGAAATCAAAAACAAGTTCTGAAAAGTCAAGCAGAGTCAGAAAAATTGTACTTATTCCGAATAAAAAACCACACTTATTTTTTGTAGAATTCGCGTGCTCGAACCAATTGACGAAATCCAACACGTCGTTTCTCAATCAGCTGCTGGTAGTTCACAATCAAATTTGAATGGTCGACGAGTTCGCGGAAAACGAGGAATCTTCCCACCGCCACCACCACCGCCTATCACAACATCCACCACAGAATCACAAGAATCGACTGAAACCAAAAAGGGAATTGTGATGGTGAAAACAGAGAATGTTATGAATGAGCCGATTGCAAAAAATAACGAGGTTAAAGCAACCATGATGGCAATTGTCCAAACAATCAGGTACACGATTTTTGTGTGTTCCTGAAACATTTATTTTTTGTTCGGTCTGTGAAACGGTTTTCGTAGAATCACACAGTTTGGAATGTGTTTTGCACGAGATGTATTGTTTCAAAATGTATCAATTTTACAGAGATGTTGTTCAATTCAATCCGCTGTTTGGACAACAGATCAATCTACTTCTTCATCCATCGCAAAATGTCATTGATAACCCAGTATATCTTTGTGATTTAGTCTCGACCTTGGTACAATCAGCAGAGACTAAAGATTTGCAAGAAGTTATGGAGGATGTTGATGTAAGTAGTTTCTCAAACAAAAAACCTGGAAAAAACAAGTTTTTAGGTGTCGAAACGTTTGAAAATGGCTCTTTTGCTCATTCAAAAAGAGAAAACCGTTGCTAAACTCAAACATGACATCAATAAAGATGTTGAAAAAAAGGTCCAAGATCACCATCGGAAATATCTGTTGAATGAACAATTGAAAGTTATCAAGAAAGAATTAGGCATCGAAAAAGATGAAAAATCGACAATAATTGAAAAAATTGAGGAGAGAATCAAAACATTGAAAGTGCCCGAATACGCTTTGAAAGTTATAAATGAAGAAAAGCAAAAGCTTCAATTTTTGGATCCACATTCAAGTGAATTCAGCGTGACAAGAAACTATCTCGACTGGTTATCATCGGTTCCATGGGGAGTTCTTTCTGAAGAGAATCGACATCTTGGAACGGCGAAAAAAGCATTGGATGATGGACATTATGGTATGAAAGATGTGAAGGAACGGATTCTCGAATTCATTGCTGTAAACATACTTCGACAAAATATTGGCGGTAAAATTCTTTGTTTTCACGGACCACCAGGTGTTGGAAAAACCAGTATTGCTAAATCGATTGCGGCTGCTTTGAACAGACAATACTTCCGGTTTTCTGTTGGTGGAATGACGGATGTGGCTGAAATTAAAGGACATCGAAGGACGTATGTTGGAGCGATGCCCGGAAAAATGATCCAGTGTTTGAAAAAAGTGATGACGGAGAATCCGTTGGTTTTGATTGATGAGGTGGATAAGATTGGAGGTGCTGGCTTCCATGGAGATCCGGCATCAGCGCTTTTAGAATTATTGGATCCCGAACAGAATGCCAATTTCAATGATCACTTCTTAGATGTTCCTGTAGATTTGTCAAGGTGAGTGGAACGAGGGAGTTTATCACATAAAGTAGATGACCATAATCAAAATTTTCCAATTGGAGTAAAAAAAAATGAAGATTGTGTACTGTTGTAAATTACAAACTTATCTAAGACGTTCGGAATTAAAAAAAAAAACTAAACCAACTTTCGAAGTTATCCAAATTTAGTACAACTTATATTTCAGAGTTCTATTTATCTGCACTGCGAACGAAATTGGTCGAATTCCCGGCCCACTTCGAGATCGAATGGAAATGATTGATGTCAGTGGTTATCTGGCAGAAGAAAAAGTCGAAATCGCTCATCAACATCTCATTCCACAAACAAGAAAAGAAACATCACTAACTGAAGATCATCTTAAAATTGAGAACTCTGCTCTCGAAGAACTCATTAGACACTACTGTAGAGAATCGGGAGTTCGAAATCTTCAAAAACATATCGAACGAATATTCCGAAAAGCAGCACTTCAAATCGCCGAACAACAATCGGATCACGAACCGGCGACAACTGCTATCTCGTCGGAGAATTCCGATGTTCTCATCACAAAAACTGAGCCAACTCAAATTATTGTTGATTCGGCAAATTTGCAGAAATTTGTGGGAAGACCGAAATTCGCATCAGATCGGATGTATGAAACTACCCCTCCTGGTGTTATTATGGGTCTTGCCTGGACTTCGATGGGTGGATCAGCATTGTATATCGAAACAGTGCTAAAAAGAAGTGTTGATCAAACTTCGGACAAAGATGGAAGTGTAGAAACAACTGGAAATCTTGGAGATGTTATGAAAGAGAGTGTCCGAACCGCATTGACTGTTGCGAAGGGAATATTATCGAAAGAACAACCCGAAAATCGATTCTTGGAAAAAGCGCATATTCACATTCATGTTCCGGAAGGCGCAACACCAAAAGATGGTCCTTCCGCTGGTGTCACACTAGTCTCATCCTTGCTATCATTAGCATTGAATAGACCCGTTGTACAGGATATGGCGATGACCGGAGAAATTTCGTTGACTGGAAAAGTGTTACCTGTTGGAGGAATTCGTGAAAAAGTTATTGCAGTAAGTTTTTAGAACGTTAAGCGGCACGGGGTTTAAGATCCAAAAATAGTTTCATAAATCCGGGGCAAAATAATTTTCATGTCCGAGATATACATATAATATATGATCTAAATTCTGTTTTTTTTTTCAGGCTCGTCGAGTGGGTGCCAAACGTATTTTCTTACCAGCCGAGAATCGACGAGATTTCGAAGACTTGCCAGATTTCATGAAAACTGACATTGATGTTCGATTTGTTTCACACTATTCCGAACTCTATTCAAATCTTTTCGATTAGTTTTGATGTATTTTTCTTGTCATGTTAACTAGGACCTGTTATATATTTTCTTTTTTTCGTTATTTCTTGTAATTATTTTTTCAACAAAAAACAATTATTTTTCGTTTGCTCGTTACATTCCTTCAAGAGTTTTATTTTCTCTGAAATATACTGTTTTTTGAAAACTTTAAAAACCAATTCAGTTTTTCAGAAATGGCAGTTATCGAGGAAATTTTTGAAGGCGAAGAGGAGTTTGTTGTCAAGTGTGAAAATTTGAAGAAAGATGGTAATTCGAAGTTTTCACAAGGAGAGTATGAAGATGCGGAAAGGATTTACAAGGTATTTTCATACTAGGAACAGAAATATTAGAAACGCCCGCTTTGAACATTTTAATTTGAGAATTTTGAGAAATATATGAGAAAATACACTTCTAAGAATCGCTAAAAACAGAAATAGAATGTTCACGTATTTTGCAACTCAGGCAATAGAAAACTCCGGAGTTCCACCAATTCGTCTCTTATACTCAGGCAATAGAAAACTCCGGAGTTCCACCAATTCGTCTCTTGAGTACCGCCAATTGCGCTCCGGAGGGCCCTCCAGAGCGTCTTTGAAGAAAATTGGTGAAATTTTGTGAAAAAGGGGGGAAACAGGTGGAGCTCCGGAGGAATTTTGTGGGCTTCGATGAAATAAAGTGGGATTTGGGGGAGCTCCAGAGAAAATTGGTGAGTTTCTGAGAAATGAAGGAGAAGATCGGTGGTCCACCAGAGAAATTCTAGGAAGATTTTGTGGGAATCTGTGAAGCACTGGAGTACTTTTGGTTAGATTTCTTTGGGTAGCGGTGATTTTAGTGTTAGTTCGAAGCTTCTATAGTACTTAAATTGTGAAGAGATGTATTATAAACCAAATTTATTGAACTGACAAAAAATCAAAAACAAAAAATGAAAAGAAACATTTATAAATTTATCCATCGAAGAACTTGTTCAATTGTCGCGGCTTCTCAGCTTATCCATTGCTTCAACATTTCTCTGGTTGTTCGTGTGACTTTCTGTAAAAAAACAGCGTGAGGTTTAGAACTTTTACACATTTTTTCATTTTACAAAACTAGAGAAATATATGCTTAATGAAAAAATGGCTGTCACAGCTGTGGGACGTTCAGCTAAAATGCCAGGCTGTGGGACGTTCAGCTAAAATTCGTGACTTATGATTGTTCAAGAACTTCTCGGGGGAAAATCCGCACACGCGTCGCACAGGGTGCGACGTTTTTCCTTCTATCCACACATGTGCGACAAAAAAGTGGCTGATTCAGAGAAAAAAATTATATTGAGAGAAGAAAAATGTCGCACACTGTGCGGATTTTCCCCCGAGTTCGTAGTTTGAAAAAATTTAGCTTTCCCATGTAAGATTTTATATAGCTAAAATCGTAACTTCTAGCTCACCTCAAGAAAAATATTTTGGTCGTCAGATTCTCGGTTTATCCTCCTTCATTTCCATTCGATTTTTCATTGCTTTGTGTTTTTCCAATTTCCAAATCTATATTCGCATGTTGAAAGTTAATATATTTTCGAAACGTACGAGTCAACAGCTTCTGAAACAAATTTATACGTAAAAGCGGATTATGTTTTGTAAATGAAAAATATGTGATCATCACATTTGAGAAATGTGTTGTAAATCATCAAGCTATTTCGAAACAGACTAAATTTTTCTAACTCACCTTACAAAAATCGTTTTTTCGCACCGTTCTATATGAATTCCTCGTATTCGAGTTCCGATTTGCTGTCGTTTTCATAATATTTTCATTTAATTCCCATAATATACTCCATATTCGTTGGTTTTCGGGAATGACGGCCAATATTAACAGTTTCTGAAACGACTTTACTCGAATTTTGTTGCTAGTGTATATCAACGTAAGAAATTGTTCAATAAAAAATGAAAATTCCGCTGAAAACATGAAAAAAAGAAAGATTTTAGGACAAAAATAGGAAAAAAATAAAAATAAAAATTTGAAAACTGAATTGTCATTCGAGCGCGTTTGCGCTTTTCTGATTTCCTCCAGAGGCCCTCCGGAGCTCCTCAAATTCTTTTCGGAGAGAATTGGTGAGAGAGAAGAATTTCCCAATTGACGATTATTTTGTGCTACTCCTGAGTAATTTGGTGAGAATTGGTGGAATTACGGTGAACTTTGGTGGGGCACCGGAGAAAACGGCGAATTGGTGGAACTCCGGAGTATTCTTTTTCCTGAGAAGGGGATCAGGAATTTTGGGTTAGCAAATTTGTTAATTATCACTGAAAATTGAGATGGGGACAAGTTGAACATTCATTGATTTTAGAAAAGGACTGCAGTATTCAAATTTTTATAACTAATATATAATTTTAAAGGAAGCGTTCGAAATATGCCCGAAAGGATCAAATGATCTGAAAGCGGTTCTTCTTTCAAATCTGGCTGCAGCTCAAATCAAACTCGAAAAATGGCAGAACGCAGCTGATTCTGCGACAAGTGCCATTGAGGTAATTTCAACATGAACATCAGCAAAAATAAACCTGTTATATTACAGACCGGTGTCACCAACGAGAAAGCACTTGAAAGACGAGCTTTTGCTTATTCCAACATCTCGGAAAAGTATGAATCCGCTATCGAAGACTATAAAAAGTTGCAGGTTGGATCAAAGAATAATTATAAAATTTAAAAACTGTTTTCAGGAAACATTGGAAAAACGAAAACCTGAATTCGAGAGAAAAATAGTGGAGTTGAACAAGAAAATTGAACAAAGAAATGAGGAATTGAAAAAGGATGTTATGGAAAAGTTAAAAGGCTTCGGTCGGTTTCGAGTTCAAAAGAAAACGGTTTTCATTCATATTTTCAGGTGACTTTTGTCTCCGCCCATTTGGTCTTTCAACCGATAGTTTTGAACTCAAACAAAATGAAAAAGGTGGTTATTCGGTGCAAATGAAACAACAGAATCAACCACAAGAATCATCAAACAATACGGAATGATTAAAGTTTATATGTAAATAATTACGATAATAAAAATAGAAAAAAGAAAGTCTACTGTTGAATTATATCCTTGCACACAACTACACGGAGTTGTAGTTCCCAAAAACAGTCGGAATGTACGCACATTTTATTCGGAAGTTGATAGAACTTTTTTTCCAAATGTTTTTGGCACCTAAATTATGATACATCAGCTAAAATTGAAAGATGAAAACTAACACAGAACATTGGAAACATGTCGGATGCCAAGTTGAGTTCAACGCTTCACAAATGTTCGAAGTTATGAAGTCACCACATCCTGAAAAAAGTGCAAGGGTTGGAGCACATTTTCTCATTTACCTTCACAAATTGGTCGAGTTGTTTTAACGTGGCATTGATGACAAAGAATTATACCGTTCTGAGGAACACATCTAGAATTTTGAATTAAAAATTGTGAAATTTTGAATTTGCGGCATTTCGCGATTTTCAGACCAATTATAACTACAGTACCTCTCACCATCATTAATTCGACAATTACACAAATCACACATTAGATGATGAACATGCCACATCTATAAATATTGAACTATTATCAAAATGTTCAGCGATTTTCAGACAACTTTTCCATTTGCCAAAAGAGCGGGCTCCTCGCCAATTTTCACACAACAATGTCCGCATTCATTCATTTCTCGAAATAAATTCGAAAAATGTCATAATCAAAAGATTAACGTGGAATTGTTCTGACATTGAAACGTGGAACAAAAAAAACAAGGTTTTCCCAAAAATTTGAGTATTTTTGGAAATTTTTGAGCAAGTGAGAAGTGACACAAAAATCTAGTGAGTCTTGAAAGGATTACTGTAGTTTGATGATTTGTTTTTGAGACATGGAAGATCGTAACATTACTGATGCAGATAGAGAATGTCCAAAACAGGTCGACTACAATGAACGAGTCAAACCGATGAAAGATTTGAAAGCATTTCAACCGGTATCAAAAACAACTCGGGCCGGATCGAAAAATCATTGTTTCAGGGAGAAAGTATTGGAAAAGCATGGAAAGTTGTTCGAGCCATTGATGCTGAAAAGGGATTCAACACAATTTATGTGGCTGAACATTCAAAGAACAAAAAATTGGCGGCGATTAAGGTTTTGAGTTTGTCGGAAGGGTAATGTAGATATGAGTTTTCAGATCGAACGAAAAAATGAACCGATCGAAATTCTGAAATTCGAGGTTTTTGTTTTGTTGAAAGTTGAGCAAATGAAGAAGAGCAAACAGTTTTGCAAGTGAGTTTCACACCAAACCACACTTTTTTCGAGAAAACCTGAAAAATCGGAAGTTAACTAACTAATTCAGAAAAATAAGTTTAACTTTAAAAATCAGAAGTCACATTATAAAAAACGCCGAATAGATATGAAGAACATGAAGAACAAATTTCAGAAATTCGGGAAAAAGGGAAATCATTCTGAAATTCCCAACTACAGTAATACACAGGTTGAATTAAATTAATTTTTGAAAATGGCACAAATATTTTCCCGCTGGAATTATATTTTTTTGCGATTTTTTCTAGATTGTATGAAAAGGGAATTGAGACCGACTACAATTGGATTGCGATCACTTTGTGCGGCAAAAATCTTCGTGCTCTTCGAAAACGTCTTCCCGGTGGAAAATTGTCGCTTTGTTGTGGTTTGAGTGTTGCTCAACAATGTCTGAAAGGAATTGAAGAAGTTCATCGGGTAACCAGTTTTCAACATGGTCAAAATGATGCGGTCCTACTGTACTTTTCAGCTTGGTTTTATTCATCGAAACATTGCTCCGTCGACATTTGCAATTGGTCATTATAACGGAAAGAATCCGGAAGAACTGCGCAATGTCTACATTCTCGATTTCGGATTTTCGCATCAATACGTCAAACCGGATGGTAAATTGAAGGCGCCAAGTGCGAATCCGTGGAAATATGTGGGAAGTCTGAGACATATGCCAAGAACAGCCTACAGTCATGTCGAATTCAGTCGGATGGAAGATTTGGAAATGTGGTTTTATATGACGGTCGAATTGATCAAAGGGTGTTTGCCGTGGGCACATTTGAGAGTGAGCTACTTGTTTTGGATGAATTTATATTTATTTTCTAACAGGATATGAAAGAAGTGTTTGAATACCAGAAAGCGTGTCGTAATGGTCTTCCGATGAGAGAATTGTTGGGTGGATTGCCAGCTGAATTTGTCGAAATTATGCGTGCGGTTAGTCCTACTTCGACATTTTTCGTTGAAATTGATCCGGCCGATTTTATTTTCAGATTTTGTTGTGAAAAAATTTGGCCCGATATTTTCAGTCTCGAGCCTGCGGACATTCATGATTTTTTATTTTTTTTCAGGTTGACAAATTGTCGTTCAAAATTGAACCGAATTACAGTGACATTTATGGATGGTTGAATAACGCGATTTTGTTCAGTGGAAAATCGGTAAAAAACATTGAACATTTTCATTGAAAAAAACAAAAAAGAACTTATTCAATTACAGGAATTTCCGTATGATTGGGAAGAGATGGAAATTGAAGAATTCAAAAACCCGCCAAAACCGGCCGAAGAGAAAAAGAAGGAAGGGGGTGAGGAGAAGAAAACGGAGGAAAAGAAGACGGAAGAAAAAAAATAGACCGATTAGTAATAAACCATACTATAACTCATCTTTGACAATTGGCAAACGTTTTGGTGGATTTTCGAAGAGTTCGGAGGCATCATCGAGTTCTTTTGGAGTTACAATACCGTCGTTGTTGAAATCGAGAATCCAACCAATTCCTGGATCTCTTTTTCGACCTTTTGGTTTTTTCAACGATTTTTTCGAGTCGATTTCCGTTTCGTCTCGTTTCATGATTGTGTTCCATTCTTCGAAAGTCACCAAATTATCTGAATTGATGTCGAAGTATCTGAAATAGCGAAAAACACATTTGGGGAGTGGTGGTGGTGAGTTTTGGGGTGTTTCACTAATTTCAAACATTTTCAAGACCAAGTATATATTTTTTTGATTGAGAGATAGAGAAAGAAAATCACAAACTGTTCTCCTACAGTTTAAAATTTTAGAAATTTTCGATGACGGAAATTTTTGGTTGCGGACCTAGGCCGTGGAGGTATGTGAAAAAACCTGAACAGAACCAGGCCCGATAAAAATAGATGTTTGAATTGGACTCGAAGGTCTTTCAAATGTTCAATTATCACCGCGTTTTTGTGTTTTGAATTGAAAATTGAAAATTCTCTAAAATCAAAAAACAAATCATAATTTTCTAAAAGAACAAGAGTGTAGAGAAGGTTCTCTCTTTTTTTTGACCGGCCAATAAAAAAAAGCCCAGTAAATTTTCAAAAAAAAAAAAAAAAAATCTGGCTCGAAATGTATTCGAACAATGTAACTCACTTGATATAATATTTAGCTGCTGTCACATTATCAATATCCTCATTTTTCCATCCTTTTCCGAATTCTTTTTTCATTTTCTTTTGATAATCAATCATTTCATTTTCGTTCAATTTTCCATCCGAATTCAAATCCAAATTCTCAAATTGTTTCTCATGAGTGTATGGTTCAATTTTGATCATTTCCAAGTTGAATTGTAGCCAATTCTCATCATTCGGAATACCCTTCCAAACTCTTGTTTTTGGTTTTCGACTCAGCCGATATGGAACATTGACTTTTCTCAATTCTTCTTCGCACATTCCTTTGAGACCCTGAAAAAGTATGCAAGCCATCAATCAATCATTGTGTTTTTTTCTGAGAGAAAGTAGGTTAATTGTGGTTAACTATATAGTTAGTTATAAATGGCTGACCTTGTCGAGACCTGGTATGATCATACCGGTTCCTAGTTGAATTGTGACCGGTGATGTTCCATACGTTTGGAATACTTTCTTGTTGTCTTCGGTGAATACTTTGTAATGGAAAGTGATGAAGTCGAGACGTTTTGCTTGTTGTGGACATTTTGCGGGCACAAATGTTTTTTCGATCTGACCACAAAATACAATATTTTACAAATCATTTGACAATAGAGACTTAGGCCAATTTGAAATTAAAATGAGATAGAGGGAGGAGTGAAGATGAAACTTTTGACCTGGGTTTGTTTTTCAATATTCGGTCACATGTTTTAGGCTTTTCCATGACAATTTCTGAGGTTGACCTTGTTCGATGAAAACTTTGAAAGGGGCCTTATCTTTTTCAAGGAGGTGCTATCAGTAAAATTATGGTTTTCTTAAAAGGCCCGAACTCTTCAGAACATCTGAAAATTTTACTTCTTATTCGATTTGGGCCTTATTTTTTCTCCATGTCTTTGATTATACTATTTTCGGTTCTTGTCAAAAAAAACCCCTCTGAATAATCCTATAAACAGGCCGTATATTTTTGGTCTATTTTAACAAAAACTTTCGGATTTCAGACTCGTTCAGTAGTCGCTTTTTGTTGGATCCAATCAAGAAAGTTTTCGGGCCGGACCGGAAATTCATTGAAAAGCATTTTTTTAATTTTCAATTTTTAGACGCTTTTCAAATTAATTTCTGTTTTCATCTAGGTCAAATCAGAAAATAGCCGAATCTCACTTTGATATCGAGCGGTCCTCCGTTGTCCATCTCTTCTAAATGTCTTATTTGTGCGGAGCTCATTGGTGCTCCTTCGCCACGAATCTCAATCACCGGTATATTATCGTCATTTTTCAAAGATGCTGCTCCTTTAAAATATACTTTTTTTCTCAAAAAAACTTCAATATAAAACTCACCAAAAGATACTAGAAATAAAAATAGAATATAATACATTGCATATAAAATAAATATATCCTTTCTCACAAGTACAACAAATAATAAAAAATGAATAAATAATACAGGTTACAACAATACCGTCCACTTCTCCTGACCTTGTTTTTATTCATCTCAAAAAGTGGGCGGAGTTTGGTAAAATAGTACGGTAGATATGGAGACACAGACAGTATTCAAGGATAATTATGAGAGAGGGAGGAAAAGAAAGAATGATGAGTGTTTTCGGAACGGTTGAAGGGAAACAGTGAAAGAAGGAGAAATTGATGCAATTTTCGATTGTCGAAGAGCAAAATCTGGAAAAATGGGGTACTGTAGTTCATGTTTTGTACTATTTATTTGGCTGGAATTTTTTGAAATGAGCTTTAATTGCGAAATCTGTTCATTCTATCATCACGTCATCGAAAATAACTATTTCCAATTAATTTGAATCTCGACATTCGAGTAAATTTAATTGTCAAAAATAACTTTATTAGAGGGAAGCGAGAGAGTATACGATTTGAAGAGACACAAACATTTTATTTGACGAGGTATTGCGGACAGTCTGCATTTTGGCTTCTCTCGCCTCTATACTCGCTGCACACTCTTTTTTATCCTGTTGTTTTTTCTTTCCTTTTTTATTCTTGCGTGCTCATATACAAAATCACAGCAAAAAAAAAAAAACTTTTTACACAGAAAAAATTAACTGCGGAAATTCAAAAAAAAGAAAACATGTTTTCGAAAAAAGGGGAGTTTCAGGTTAGGGGCGTGGTCGCAACTGCCGCACACTTTTGTTTTTTTTCTTTATTTTTTTTTATTTTTCAAGGAAATTCAATCTAAAAAGATAGTTTGAAGAGCTAAAAAGGAGAATAGAGTAGTAAGAAGAAAGAACAACCCGTTGTAAATCATTTACAATGTGTCAATCATCGATAGAGTGGACATAACTGCCAATAAAAGAGCAAAAACCAGTATTCCAGTTTTTCTTTCAAAATCTCATAAAAATCACTCGTAAATCGACAAAAGAGCAACAGGATAAGCTAGATTTGATAAATATATCATAAAGTTAGAAGAAAAGTAGTTTTCAAGTAGGAAAAATGGCTAAAAATTGTGAAAATTTAGTATTTTTGTTAAATTTACCATGTTTTTACATGTTTTTCTTGCGGGTTCTACTTGAAAATGTTCAAATATGTTATATTAAGAATCAGTGAGTAGCTTAGTAGACATATGAGCTACTGCAAAAGACAAATCAATCGTTATTCATGCCAATATGCTCTAACACCTTCCTTGCTCATTGTCAAAGGTCGTAAAAGGCCATAAAACATACTGTTCTCCTTCCCAATAGTCTTATTACTCTCTCAAAACATTGTTTTTGCTGTAAACATAGTTTTTTCCTTTTTTGAAAGAATAGAAAGAAAAATAAATTTTGAATTCCCGCACACACAATTATTTGTGTGCATACACCGCGTGAAGAAAATTTCGTTTCTTTTTTTTTGCTGTGTAAAATATCGATTATTATAACTTTAATTCCAACAGTTTCATTTTCAGCGGGTCGTGTAATAGTGGAAGGTATCGATGAGTGTGACGACTCACGTTGCCGAAGTGTTTCGGCAAGGAGTGTGGGCGTCTTTAACGGGAGGATGGTAAATTAGGCATTGTGCCAAAAAAGAATTAACTATCTTTTGCAGGTACTTTGAACCAGGAAATTCGTTGTTCGCCAATACGGTTCATTTATATGTTTGGTTGTTGTTTATGCTTTTTCCGCTGCTAATTGGAATTTTCGCATCGGGAGTTATGTCCATAACATTACTTGTTTCATATACCGCTTTCACTGTTTTCATTTTCACACTTATCAAATTAACTATAACTTATTTGCATATGATTTTTGATACGACCGATCCTATTGTTGTCACGAAAACTATCAATGATTCAATTGATGAGATTTTTCGAGACAGTGATCGTAAGTGGAAAAAATTTTAATAAAAACAAACAATTTATGATTTTAGAACCTGTTGATATTGAAATGATTGAATTGCGCGATATGGGACTGCAAATGCGAAATTTCGATCGACCATTCGAACCGCGTTGGCCAGGAAATCAGACAGGTCGTCGAAGAACACAAGACAGTGGAATGATCGGAAGAACATCTTGTGAAACATCAAGAAGAGTTCGAATTGAAGAAGAACAAGAAATCGAAGAGGAAAAAGATGAAGATAAAGAGGATGAAATTGATGGAATGAAAGTCATCAAACATGATGATCCGAGAAATATGAGACAAAGATCCGAACCCAACATTTTACAAACACATATTTTCGAGGATTCTTGTGATGGTGAGTTCGATTTCTGAAACAAAATTTATTACGTGGGTCAAAGTTGTCGTTTTTGGAAGTTATACCATGTGTGTTAAAAGATGAAAAATGATCCAAAACGTTTGTATTGTAGTTCGTCGTCGATCTTCCGAACCTGCAATTCAATTCCTGGTACAATTAGAAGACGAACCAATTCCAGTCAAACCAGTAGAACCTCGCACCAAATTCGAACCATTATCAGCGCCCACTCAGAGACGAACAACTCGTCGTAGATCATCAACAGGAACCACGGCAAGCTCATCTTCCGGTAAACGACAACGAGCCAGTCGACGAGCCGGTTCACCTGCTGTTTTCGCGGGAAGTTTAATAAAAAGTCGCGATTCGCAAGAGTCGTCGCGAAGTATGCCGTCGTCAATCGGCTTCACACCAGTTGTTGTTTCTTTGGGAAGTGGGGGAAATGAATTGGACAGACCGACAACGTCGAGATATTCGGCCGATGATGGTAGGTGACGACAAAAACACTATTTTCATTTTCGAAATTTCATATCTACCTAACCTAGTCTCTCTAAAATACGAATTATTTTTCAGCTGAAAATGCATCTGACATCAAAGTGGAAATCACAAAGTTCCTTGAAGAACTCATTGATAAACATCCGGAAACATTGGATGCAATTGAAAGTGTTCGAATGAGTCGACTTGGACGAATCAGACAATCACAAGAAGCACTTCCAAGACCTTCCGAAAGTACGGGAGGATCTCCTTCAACTGGATATATGTTCGGTGTGCCAAATGCCCTGAGAAATGTTGCGTAAGTGATTTGAAATTAAAAAAAAAGTGTGAATCAGATATTTCCAGAAGGCGATCAATAGCCGATTGGAATGCTGGAACATCACAACAATCTTCATCCTCTTTCTCACAACATCATATTGCACAAGGGCATGAAGATACAACACAAGGAGCTGTTCATTCATTTCAAGATGATGATGGAACTTGGTGGACATATACATTTGATGAAAGCGGAATTGGAACTGCACAACCACTTGGATCAGGAAGAGCTATTATGGATTTGTTACATCGAGGAGGAACTGTTAGTACGGAAAAACAAAAACATCAATTAGAAGCATTGCCTGAATGTATGTATGATAGTAGTGAAGATGAGAAAGAAGTTGATGAGGAAGAAGAGGAAAACGACGACGATGATGATGATGATGAAGATGAGGATGATGAAGATGTGAATGTTCCGAGCACAAGTAAAGCACATGATCCAATTATGATGAAATGTATAGATCGAGCATGTTCGAGTTCGTCAAATGAATCGTGTACATATATGCCTACTTTGCCATCTAGTGTATTTCATGCTCCTTCGGGAACTGGTGCCACTAGAACAACGTGAGTAGATTAATTGTTTTTCCCCGTTTTCAGTATATTATTTCCAGATCAACACAAGGCAATCAAATAGTGTGTTTCACAGCGGCTGCGTCTCGTCTTCGTTCTGCGATTGGATCGGTTACAAGTGATCCTTCCTCATCGCAACATCAATCAGAAATCGAACCCGATTCAGTTTGGCAAATGGAACAAATCATGGATCTTATCGAAAGTAACAACGGCCGAAGAGATAGTGCGCCGCGCGGAATTCGCACTCAACACAATGATGCGGTATTTCGATCGCAACTCGAGAGTTATTCGCAAGCTCCGTCGCGTTATCGATTCTTATCAGAAGTGGCGTTCTCGAGTCTTCATCCAATTCAACCATCGCCATCTGGACGTCAACCTGATTATCCGAGAAGACCTTCCAATATTCGAAAATCCTATTACTATCAAATGAAAATGTTCCCGAAAGTTCAGAAAAGTTTCAATCTCAAGGTTAGTAAATTAAAGAGAAAAAAGAGAAATGGTCAAGATTTTTACAGTTTGATCGTCCGTCGGTTGATCGTCTTTTCGATCGAAATCGATACTTCTATTCGTTCATCTTCGACGTTCTACTTGGTGCAATTGTTTCAGTTTTGGCTGCTTTCATTATATTTTCGGATATTTATTACGAGTTGAGACTTGTGCTTTTTGCAATTGTCACTGCTTCGGCACATGTGAGTTTTTTCTTCTAAATGTTTTCAAAAAGTTCGATGCAAAAAATCAGAATACGTACATAAGTTCGTAAACCTGTGATTTTTCAGTTCTCTCTTCTGAAAAGTGTCCAACCAGATGCAGCTTCACCTATTCATGGTTTCAACTGGGTTGTTTCTTATAATCGTCCTATATATTTCATTCTTGTATCATCCCTTCTGTTATATTTGCACTATCTTACGGATTATGTGCCAACTAGTGATTCATCTGAAGTCGAGTTGTCGTGGCAGAGTTTGTGGACTGGAGGAAATGTGATGGGATTCATCATAATAGCAAGAAATTGTGTCGCTTGGTTTTTGTTGTTGTTGCCGGTTGTTGCTACACTCGGATGGTTACCGCAGGTAAGAATATGAGGCAAAAAAAAGAAATTTGAGTTTGCTGGAAATCAAAAAATGAGATTATGGGTTTTTCAAGGTTTTCCTTTCTCAAAATGCCTTAGAGATTTGAAAAAAAAACAAAAATCTCACCTCTGCAGAAACTACAGTATTCTAGTTATACTTCTCAAATTGTCTCGGAATAACTTCTTGAAGTCATTTGTTCAAAAAAAATATTTTTTTTACAGACGAACACTCTCATCCACCATGTTTTTGAACAAATCGAAATGCATGTGTTCGGCGGAACTGCCTCGTTTGGCGTATTCTCGGCATTTATTCAACTCTTCAAAAGTGTTTTTGTGTACACGATTCTTTGTATTTTGTGCCGAATCGCCTATATTTCATCACCGAAATCGACACAAAATCCAATTTTTTCGGCATTCATCGCCTCTACAATCGCACTGTCATATCTTCTCAGTCGAATGTCATCCAATCAACAGTTGACAGTTGTATTGTTGAAGATATTAGTATCGCCAATCAGAAAATTGACAAGAAGTATGTCGGATTCAGAAGAAAGAGAAAATGATGATGATGAAGTAGTAGGAGGAGGAGGAGAAGGAGAGGATGTGAATGGCAAGAATGCGAATGATAACGGAGACGAATCTGCTCAAATTGCCGATGAATTTGCGAAAATAGTTCGACGTACAATGTTCCAACGTGCTCGCTATGATCTTCTTTTCACTATATTTCTGGTTCTCTTCTTTTTCGCACTCCACTCGACATCTCTATTCACAGCAACTCAACCATATCTCACACACATTCTTGCTACAATTTGTGTTCTTCTTGGTACATTCAATCACTACATTTATCCACAACTTCGATCACATACACCATGGTGTTTGTTGTCGCAGCCGGTTTTGAGATCAGCCGAACATCGACAGTTCGAATCGCCCGATGCCGCCAAATTGATGGTTTTCGAAGTGGTTCATATGTGGATGGTAGCGATCGAGAGAAATATTGTGAGTTTTTACTATTTTTATTATTTTTCGGCTTGGCCTTTTTTATCGAAAATATAAAACATAATCTCATTGAAATTTTTAAAAGTACTCTGAAAAACCGGGCCCGGTTCGAAATAGACAAACTTGTTTGAACTCGATCAAATTTCGTTGTTTTTTCCAGCTTTATCCTATGTTGATTACCTCAATTATTACGGAGAACAACTGGAAACTCAACTACCTGCTAGTGCCGTTATGTGCCCTTCGCCTTTTTCGCGGCAGTTTCTCCCAACCACAACTCATGTTCATTCCAATCGGTTTCGCGTCGATGACAACCTATTTCGATCTGAGTAATGTGTTGAACAACAGCACCGCCTATCTACTTCTTATCGCCTATTTGTGCGTTGCCATCTATCCAAAAATCATCGAACTCTACCTCAAAATCAACTTCATTATGGTATACGTGGCACCGTGGCAAATTAGTTGGGGAAGCGCGTTTCATGCCTTCGCGCAGCCGTTTTCGGTGCCCCATTCGGCGTTAATTGCGGTTCAAACAATTATTTCGAGTGTGATATCGGCACCATTAAATCCCTTCTTAGGTGTGTGTTCGAACCAGAATTGACCGGAATATTTCAAATTTTAATTTTTCCAAAAGTCGGAATTCCATATATCTGGTTCCAATTTTTTGTTGGTGAAGTTCATTTTTAAAACTTTTTCCTGTGAAAAAAAACGGATTAATCTCAACAAAAGTGAGACCAAATACCTGTTTCCGATTCCCCTCTTGTTTTTCCAAACTTTCTGCAATTAAAATTTTGTGCAGGTTCCTCATTCTTCACTGCATCATATGTCCGACCTGTCAAGTTCTGGGAACGCGACTACAACACAAAACGATCGGATGCGTCGAACACCCGTCTTGCGTCTCAAATCGATCGAGGACCAATGATCGACGACAGTAATCTCAACGCGATCTTCTACGAACACCTCACACGAAGTCTACAAAAGTCGCTGGCTGGCGATCTTGCGATGGGCAGATGGTCGACAAGTGTTCAACCCGGAGACTGTTTCATCCTCGCTAGTTTCTATTTAAATTGTCTGGTTCACATTATCGAAGTTGGCAACGGTTTTGTCACATTTCAACTGAGAGGTCTCGAGTTTCGCGGAACATATTGTCATCAGAGAGAAGTCGAGGCTATTTCGGAGGATATTCGCGATGGGACCGGATGTTGTTGTTGTGCACCCGGTAGTATTCCTGGATTTCTGAGTTTGAACACTGCATTCGGATTGAGATGGTTGGCTTGGGAAGTTGTGTCCGGTAAATATATTATTGATGGATACAGTATCTCGGACAATTCGGCTGTCAACTTGTTACAGGTAACACTTTTTCTAATTCTGAGTAGACCACTATTTTTTCGCAAAGTTATAACCGGGCTAAACCGCAAGAATTTTAAATCCGTAAAAACCCCGCAAAAGAAGTATGGGCCACCCGGTCCAAGAAAGAAAAATTTTTGAAGGGCGGGTTGCGAGCCCTCTCAGATGGCCCAACCTGATCAAAACCCAAATTTTATAGGTTCACGAACTCCGTCGCCTTCTCGTCACTCTTTATATCAAATGCATAGTTTACTACGCCATCACATCCCCCAAACTGTTTCAATGGTTGTCTGATTCGGTTGCGAGTGCATCGATTCGAAATGTGATGTCAGTGCCGAAATATGTCGATCTTGATTCGATGTTCTGTTCGACAAACGATGAAGACTACGACAATGCGGAAGGCGGAATTTCGCGTCATAGTTTTGCCGGAAAATACGAAAAATGGATCAAATTCTGTTTCAAACGACGAGTTCAGGACAATAAAGAGTTCGATATGGATTTGTAAGAAAAATTTGGAAAAAACACGAAAGAAATGATATGTATTCAGGTATGAATCGGAAAGGCAAAACGCTCTCGGACTTTGTTATCTTCTTTCGTTGGTGGCAAGAAGATCTTTAGGAACAGCGGCTTTCAATCGACATTCAAGTGCTGCCGAATCGTTTCTGTATGGATTACATTCTCTGTTCAAAGGAGATTTCAGGTATTTCCTTTTATTTGTTCTGATTTTTTTAATAATCTTTGTTTAAGAATCACTTGTGTTCGCGATGAATGGGTGTTTTGCGACATGGATTTGTTGCGATGTGTCGTGTCGCCGTCTGTCAAAATGGCTCTCAAATTACATCAAGATCATTTCGCGCATTTTGAAGAGTTTGAAGATAATGAAGGCCTTTATTCAGTGATTGGAGAACTTCATACAAAAATGTTCATTTCACACGAACAAGATCCGGGATGGCGAAAATCGATTTTGGCGAACACTCCTTCGCTTCTCGCTTTGCGACATGTTTATGATGATGGACAGGATGACTACAAAATTATTATGCTCAACAAAATGCATCTGAATATGAGGTATGAATTTTCAAAAAAAAAGGTATATTTCCTATTCGATTTTTTGTAGAGTCATTAAATTGAACCGCGAATGTGTTCGCGCATTCTGGGCCGGACAACAACAAGAGCTCATATTTCTCCGAAATCGAAATCCAGAACGAGGAAGTATTCAAAACGCGCGACAAGTTCTACGAAATATGATAAATAGTTCGGCAGATCAACCAGTCGGATATCCAATTTATGTTTCGCCGCTAACCACTTCTCATATCGAAACGCATCTCCAAATTGAGAGCATTTTCGGACCGTGTTTCACATTTGAGGTTTGTTTTATTTCTCGAAGAAAATATTTATTTCGAAATATGATTGTATTCATTCAGGGAGTCCGAGATATTGGACGAACAATCTGGAATCGTGTTCGAAATCACTTCGATCCGTCCGGAAGTACTTCGGCTCATCAACAACAATCGATTCAAATGCAACAGATTCAACCATCATCTTCCTCGGCCAATGTTCCACCTCCATCTTCGACTCCTCGTGTCATATTCCGCATCGGAACTCCCACAAATGATCAGGAATCAACTGATAACGATGTCGAAGCGGCGGCTGATCGAGAAGTCGAATCGATAACAAAGAACATTGTTCCGCCTCCTATCACAACAACAACGACTACCGCCTCAAACAACACAAAACTCGAAAATTCGATAGTTGAAATGACAAAAGATGGAAGTGCGCGAGTATCAGTGATTCAAACACGAAAAACAGATAGTAGCAATAGTGGAAATAGCAACGAGACGAGACCGAATATTCCGCAAATTCTGAAATCGACAAACATTTTGGGAGAAGATCGCGAGATTTGTGTCGGAGCTTGGATTCAGATTTCTGATCCCGAACATATTTTCCAATGTCTTAATGAGCCGCTCAAATCGACGGGAGATTGTTTGGTCGTTTGGCCGGATGAGGCGATTCAAAGTGTGAGTCGCTGGGGTTTTTTTGTTGGCTTTCTATTTAGAAATGAGGAACGGGTCGGAAATTAAAGAGCCAAAAAATGACGAATTAGTGAGAAACTTTAGAAAATTTTTTCTAAAAGTTCAACTTGCGCGCAAGCTTGCTAAGGTGTGGTCAGATGTTGAGTTTTGTTAAAAAGACCGAAAAAGGGCATTTTTCACCCACCCAGGAACCCTGGAATGACTTTCTCAGGCTGGACCCGACTTTTTGAGAAAATTTCTCAAACAAGTACAAAACTATTTATTTCGCCAAGGAAATCAAGAATCAAGAATTTGCGATAAAAATAGAAAATCAAAATGAACAATAAATGATATCTAAAATTTAGATGTCTGGTCGTTCGTCATGGCTCTATCGACCGGGAAAAGGAATGTGTGGTCGTATTGTATATACATGGTATCCGAACCATCCCCTCAAATCGAAACGAAGTCACGTTGGAGACTATATTCATTTGGTAACATTTTCCCCCCAAAACTTTTCCTGCAAATTGTTCTATTTCTCAGATTTCAATTCCTTCTATGGGTAATGGTCTTGTACCGATTGCCGAAAAAGGATGTCGAATTCTAACTCTGCAAGATGCATCTTTTCACAGTGTTCTGGGAAGTACGATAAGTGTTAGTTTTCTATTCCAAACTTTCTCTTCGAATATTTGAATGTTTAGGAACATACGGAATTCCATACGAGATATATTGATGCGTTGGTCTTGTGCAAAATAGTTCCCGGACTTGTTTCGCAAAAAAATGTGTTTACGAAAAAGCCGCCGTTTCCTCCAACCGTCGCATCGAATCCAGCAACATCTTCGACAAATGCGCCACAAGATTGTGCAGAACAATCAACTAGTACATAATTTGTAATTAGTCTCATCTGATTTAATGATTTGTATATGTATACGGGTTGTTTTTTTTTATTAAATTTCCATAATTTATATGAATGTTTGTTGAAAAAGTCATGGCTTTATCGACAGAAAAAGATCACAATAAAAATGAGCAAAAAAAGAGAGAAAAACAATCAATATTTTCTCAAAATGGGTCGAATCAGTTTGATCGAAGGATAGTCGAGAACTTTAACCGGCATTCCCTTTGACATGTAGAAGTCGACGAGTTCGCTGACTGTTTTGAATGAACCCACTTCTGTGTGGATTTTGTGCTGAAAATGTTCATTTGAACAACAAAACAAGAAAAGGAAAACTGACTGATTCGTCGAGAAGAGTTAGATGAAGATCATTTGTTTCTGTTAGACCGCTCAAAATGAATTGACCTGGTGATTTGTTGCTTTGTCTGAAAATAATATTTGTTTTCAGGAAATACAGATACAGAAATCTCGGACCGGGCCACGATTTTTCGGTTCAACCGGATAAATCGGCTCGGTTCAAAGTTCGATCTCTTACAAAAAAGGTTTGCAAAAATATGACTATTGGAAGACAATATGGCCTAGAAAACCAAATGGGCGGGGCTAAATACAGTACATTTTTGTTGAAGGAACATAAGGAAAAAAGTGTCAATTTCCCAATGTACAGCGAAAATTCTACTGTGCCACCTTTCAAAATATCATTTTCTATTTTTTTGTTTGAAATTGTGAAAATGTTATTTTCGGGCCTCGGGTCACGTTTTCACGTGGACTTTCGAATTTTTTTAATCAAAAAATGAATGAAACATTTGATAGTACTCGAGTTTTTTTCGGGCTCAGTCTAAGGATTCGGGCCACCTCGGCCCGCTTTGCTGTTTGGCACCTTGACAAGAGCAAAACAGAATATTCATAATTATCTCAAACTCCAAAACGATGTTTTTTTTTGTTTCTCGAAAAAAAAGTGGATCCGTCGAAATTACATATTACAGCGCTGACAAAAACACCCTTTTCGATTTAGAGGTTCCGAAAACTTCGCCCAAAACATCCATCTAATTTGTTATTATACCTGACTAAAAAGTCTCCAGGCCTTGTCAATAATGGTCGAGCCTCTTCTCTCGACATTTTTCCATGATAATATAGTTGTTTCTCTAAATTCATAGCAACTTCTGCGAAATGTGATCGTCTTTTCGGAGGTGTTGGAACAGCGAATCCATCATTTGGTCGAGAAAAACTCGGATTAGCAGGCTCGACTTCCAATGACATAACTTCAATCGCCGCATTCAAACATTCAGCAAATCTGTCCACTTCTTCAATATCACCAATATCAAATACATGACATTTTCTACCATTTCCATCAAAGTTTTTTGCAATATACCCGAACATTGTTGATGTACTCTTCAAGTTTTCAAAAAAAATATATATATATAGAACAATGATTAAAGGAACATACATCGATTCCACGTGTTCCAATTGATAAGGTCTTGAGTGGATGTCGATGAGTGATTCGATTATTTTTGATTATTTTAACCATACTCGATGATATGTTTATTTCGACTAAATTGTTGTCTACTTCGAACTCGCCGATGATCTGAAATGTTGAATGGAAAAGTATTGTTGGAATATAAATGTTTACCCTTCCGACAACTGAATTCACTTCGTGTTGAGGGCAAACACCGACTAGTCCAGCTAGATGTGATATGCATTCTCTGCAACAAAAAGACATTTTCAATACAAAACGACTAGGACCTTCACAAACAATGAGCCGATTCACCTGATTTGTTCCGAAAATGTTTTGTCTAAAAGTTGGTTTGGGTCAGTCCAAGGATTTTCGGGCCAAATATTTTCTGGGCTCAGTTTTCGGGGACATTCTCTGCATTTTTTTTCGGACCTAAATAATTAGTGTCACTTTTTCAATTTTTAAACATTTGAACTTTTCGAATCCTCACAAAAAAACTCACGTAATTGTTTGTGTCCTGAGATCTTTAACCATTTCATTGACCGATGTTTCTATTGGCACGTTTCCAAGATACTTGAAAAAAAAACAATCATATTAAAGGAACACATGACTATAAACCTACATTAACCGCAAAATTGATACTCTGTTTATTCCGTAGATCCTTTAAATATGTGTTCTGTGCCATATCGAACAAAAAAAATACTATGTTGATTTCTATAAAATAAGAAGGTAAATAATCAGAAAAGAGCTGCTAAACAACAGGCAAAACGGAGTATCGTTTGAGAAATGGAGAATAAAGTTTTTATTATTAAGTAGAATGTACACGTAATGAATGATTTGGGAGATTTGCAAAAATCGGAACAAAATATGATTAATTGAGCATCCAGTCAGGAGGTTGAACAAAGAAAACACCACCATCTGTTGCACAATATGTTGGACACACCTGAAATTGAAATCGGAACTTTTTGGTTTGCATTATATTTTGGAAAAAAGGTTTGTTGTGAAATTGAAACTGCAACCTGACCAAATAGTCTTCGTCTAAAGATCAAGTTCCGTTTCTTTTTCGACGACAAAAAAATTCCGAGAAAATGACTCTAAAAATAAACAAAACGGTGATTCATCGTTGTTGAGATAAGAGACGCAGAGTTTAATTGATAACAACTTTTATGACAAACTCGAAAACTTTTTAGTTTTGATTAGTCACGTAGGTTTTTTAGTTTTGGCATTTTTTGATTGAATAATTCTGAATGAACCAGGAATGGGACTTGAGGTCGTTTGCGCTAACCGACTGGGCCTGCTCTTTTATTGAAGGTCAAAAAAGGACCAGCCAGAAATTGGCCTTGATTATATTGACGATCAAAAGTCGTGCCGGGCCTGGCCGCGTTTTCTTTGAGCAGCCGAAAAATAAAAAAGTTTCAGCCCGGCCCGGGATTTTCGAGCCGGACTCTTGGGTTACAAATCTCACTGCTGCGCTTTGCTTTCAGTCGCATTTCAAAATAACTCACTCCTCGGTTGCCTTCTTCTCCTCGTTCTCCAACAAGTCCTTCTGCTCCAGCCGATCCATCGGATCCCGGAAAACCGGGTTTGCCTTTCTTTCCTCTTGGTCCTTGTGCTCCAATCGGTCCGTCGATTCCGGGCATTCCAGGCGGTCCGGGTGGTCCCATCTCTCCCTCATCACCCATTTCCCCAGCCGGTCCCGGAATGAATGGTTTGGGTGTTGCATCGATTCCCGGATCACCGACTTCTCCATCAAGACCCGGAATACCGGGCGGTCCTTGTGGTCCCATCGGTCCGATTTTGCCGTTCTCGCCACGTTTTCCGTTTCGACCCGCTTGACCCGGTTTGCCTGTTTCGCCTTTGACACCCGCAATACCCGGAATACCCTGAACACCTCGTGGACATGGATCGATGCAAATGTCTTTGATGTTCTTCTCGGGTTCACATGGTAGACGAGCTGGTAGACCGGGAGTTCCTTCGGCCCCTTTCGGACCAGGTAAACCATCTCGACCCGGCAAACCAGGTGGTCCAGATGGGAAACGACATCTTAAATGTTCGAAATTACCCTAGGGTTTCTCCAATTTGATAACTTACTCGCAGTCTCGATCCCGCGCAATTTGACCAGTTGATCGCAAAAAATCATCAATTTCATCTCTTTTTTGACGAGTTATGTTGATGAATGAAGATTGAAATATTTCGACCAATGTCTCTTTCAGCTCATAAGCTGTTTCCTGCAAAAACTACAGTAATCTCAAGTGACCTTTTTTATGAGAAGGCTAGATGAAGTTTTTTTTCGAAGTTTTTCGCTGAATCGAGTTTGACGCATTCTTTTAATAAATTAGAAAAAAAAAAACAAATTATGTAACCTTCCAACTCTTCAAAACTTTCAGCAGTAGAGATCCAAAATTTATGATAAATCTGTATAAAACATTTGTCAGACCTATATTGGAGTATGGCACAATTGTTACTAGTCCATGGAAAAAGAAGATCAAGAAGCTGGTTGAAAGTTCGCAAAACAATTTCACTCGTAAACTTTTTTTTAGAATTGAGGGAAAATATATAAACTCTAATGACAAGGAGTACAAATTCGTAGAAGCGAGAAATCTTGAGTATGGCTTACGTAATCTGTCGGTTAGACGGACTAGACTTGATAAAATCTTTTTATGTCAAATCAATAATAACAAAATTGACATAGATACATCTAATCTCTTTACTCTGATTACTGGTAATGTCACTAGAAGCACTAATAAATACCATTATAAAACTCCAAAATCAAATATACGCAAACACTTCTTTGTTCATCGAACATGTTCTCTCTAAAACTATATTCAACAAGATTCAATGCGACTCGTCTATTTTTGTGTAGAATACTGCGCTGACTTCACCACGGGCTAAAAAATGAGATCCTGGCTATCCAACTTACCACCTTATTCTTTCTTTTTTTGTTCATTTCATTTTCAATGTGTACTCTATACTTGATATTTGTATTGTTGAATTTTATTTCACGTGTCAATCACGTATTTTAAAATAAAAAAAATAAAATAAAAAATAAACAAAACCGGCCCGAACAGTCTGAGACCTAGAAAAAACGGGCTCAATTTTCATAGATTCAGGGTTCGTTTTTTATCGGATCCGGCCTGATTAAGTTTCGTTTTAGAATCGATTGAAAAACCACCTACGATATTCGAATTTTCTTCGAAAAATAAAAAGTTATCATGTTCCCAGAACTGAAAAATAGAGATTGAATTGATTAAAAAAAAGGTCACGTCCAATCTTATGATGTTCACATTTATAAGGAAGAAATATTATTGTTGACCTACCTGACAATATTTGGAATCTGCAACATTTTGTCTCAACGCCGGTTGAAGTATCGTATTCAACGGATGAATTGACAAACAAAATGATGTTAATGTGGAAAGAGTGACAAGAAACGAGACAATTATAGTGGCTCCATAGGCCACTTCTCGTTGATTCGAAGTTGTCATTTGAAAAGTGAAACAATCACGATGATGATAATATCGATGATGATGATGATGATATAAAAAACAATGAAATGAAGTTTTTTGGGCTGACCCACAAACCGATATACGGACAATACAATAATGAAAATGAAAAGATAGGTTAGGATTAATTAGCAAGAAAAAGAAGAAGAAGAAGAAATGGAAAACGAAACAAACAATGTCCATTTACTTGTTTTCGAACTATCTATAAAAAGGGCCCGCTTTTCTGAGAACATAATGAAATATGAAAAGTTGTATTGTTCTAGCAACTTGTCCGCCTATTTTGCTGATTTTTGTGTCGAGTTTTGTATTTTTGGAATTGTATGAAGTTGGAGAATATTTGAAAGAAGAAAGTGATAGTTATCGAATATTATGGGGATCTGTCAAAGATGAGATAATGGCTATCCAAAGACACAAAAGGTAACTTTGGCAGGGGACCTGAAAATGTCCGATAGTCCTATTTCAGAATTTCAGAAAAATTTATTGGATCATCAATAATGTTTAGACTACATTTCGAAATAAATATAGTTCTGTTTTTGAGAAGTTATTTTGTTTTGTAGTCTCTGGCTGGGCTGGGCGGGACTCTCGGGTTTTTCAGAACATCCGAAATGTTTCCAAAACTTCTGTCTATTCCTATTGTTGAAAAATAAATTCTCCAAAGTTTAGTTCTACGAACTACTACTCTTCGGCTAATAGAGATAGAGAATTTTGTGTTGGCCTTCCGGTCCAATGATATTTGTGAAGGGCTAAAATGCTGTGATTTTCCAACTTGAGTTTTTCATTTTCGAAATGTGTGATCAATAGAGTTTCTCTCAACTTTATGTTTTGTAGACAAGTGTCTCGTTCTGGCGAATGTTCTTGTTCAAACATGAAACAATCTTCAAAATGCCCTCGCGGTCCAAAAGGCGTTCGAGGTCAAAATGGATCGGACGGATTGGCGGGAAATCGAGGAGTAGACGGAAATCCCGGTCAACCGGGAACATCCATGATGAATGTGGCAATGTCGGACGGGGGATGTATCAAATGCCCGGCAGGTCCTCCGGGATTTCCTGGCGAACCGGGTCCACCCGGTGTACCCGGACCACCCGGAAATGCTGGGGTGAGCGGGCCAGACGGGGGAGATACAATTGGACCAGCCGGGCCATCTGGGCCTGCGGGAGTGAATGGAATTGATGGAGCGGACGGGGAACCAGGACAGGATGGAATGGATACAATTCACATTATATCGGAGAAAGGAGCCAAGGGAAGAATGGGAGATCAAGGGTGGGTTGAATTGGAAAATAGGAAAATTATGAGATATATATTGAGATGTACTGGAAGTCGTGGTAGTCGAGGAGGGGTTGGCGAAGCAGGTCAACCAGGCATTCGCGGTGCACGAGGAGACGACGGCGAACCGGGTACATCGGGAAGTGCGGGCGAACCCGGACCATCAGGACCACCCGGTGTACCTGGTCAAGATGCCACATATTGCAAATGTCCCGAACGGAATAGCTATCCACAAAGTTGATTTATTCGGTGAACAAAAAAAAATGAAATAAATAAATAATCCGCACTGAAAATCGCAAAATGACCCGAAAATTTTCCGAAAAATGGAAAGAGACGACAAAGAAAAAAAACAGAGACTAGAATGAAACAAAAAACCGGGAGGAATGGGATGATGTCTAGACACAAACTTCACACGATCTCGGACATCGCAATCTCATTTCGGGCCAATTTTCGCATGCTCCACCTTGAGCCCATGATGGACATAACGAATCATGGTCGATGCAGCTGAAATCAAATCACTTGTTAATGTTGTTCCGGGCCGGCTCGAAAAGGCTCGATATGATTCGAACGCCCGATTTTTCAAAAACACGAAACGCAGAGTTTGCCACGTGTGAGATGAAAAATGAAAGGAGGAGATGAATATTTAATAAAAACGTGACCTTTTTCTCTGCGTCTGTTATCTCTCAATATTTAAAAAATGAACCAATTTTTTTTGCATGAAAATTCTAAACTAGAAATATCTCTTCTCCGGGTTTCCGTTTGTGTTGTCTGATTACTGTAGCTTAGAGAGATATGTCTCTTTCGGAAGAGAGTTCAAGAATCAGAAAGTTTTCTCCAAACATCAATTAGAAATAACTATGTATAATTTTTGAAATTATTGAAAAATCTAGTTACACACTTGAAATAAAACCTTGAAAAAAGTTCAAAAAAAGTTCTCTTCAAGTTACAGTAATTTGAAAAAGGTCTCCATGAAAATGTGATTTCTCATTTTGATTCTGTCAAAAACTGACCGTTTCGGCGGTGATCTCTGTGTGTTTGCGGGCAGTTCGATAGTCTTCTGAGCTATCACTTTGACCGCTTCCCATGTTTCACGAGCCGTCGGCAGAATCTGATTCTCGGCCAGCAAGAAACCGTCCCAAACTTGTTCTTCTGGACGTAACTCGAACAAAAATGAGTATTTGACATGTGCCTTTCCTTTGGCCCAATCTTCCGAACCACCTGCTGCCGGATCTGCAACAAACCCCTATAAGTTTCCCAGTTTTTCGGGTCGGCCCGGAAAACTTACATAAAGTATCAGCACCGGTTCCAACTTTGTATTGAGTGTTATAAACACTGTTCAACGCTTGAGCAGCCGACAAAGCAGTTGATCTCTATAACAAAAACGAAAAGCGTGACAAATATTTGAACAAAGAAAAAAGCTAACCAAGTCGTTGAGATCATTTGAATATGTTCGAACTTGATGTCCGAATGGGTACATCAATATTTGAGAATATGAATGGAATGTCAAGAACGTCGAGATTCGATGTCTTTGCACGAAATCTCGAACAGCCGCAGTTTCTGGTTCGGAGAATGCATACGCACCCTGATAGATTTCCGAACATGGATCTGTCGACGATCCGACTTGTCCGAAGAACCAATCAAAGTTACGATTCAGATCGACACCTTGACAACATGTTGTTGATGGTGGTTGGAAGAGACCTATCAATTGAACATGGAGCAGAGAAGATTGTAGAATATAACTAACCTGATGTTTGTTGAATACACTTTGCCGGCGATCGATTTTTTCGCCACAATCGAATCTCGGGATCATTGCTACTTCTACTGTATTCATAACCATCTGGATTCAAAAGAGGAACAATGAACCATTCGATATTATCGACAAAATGTCGAATTTGTGTATCTTTGTCGTATTGTGTCACCAATTGATGAATAAAATAGAGAACTGTTGATGGGGACACCCATTCTCTCGCATGTATTCCGCCGTCTACCCATATTCCTCGTTTTGTTGCTCCGCTTCGTTTGTTTGTTATCTGTTGTTCAAAACAGATTAATATTATACTTTTGATATTTTTCAAACTGAAAATAATAACGAGCAGGCCTGCCATATATCCGGAAAATTAGTACTTTCAGGTACGAATCACACTTTTTTTCAGGAGAAGTAATGGTTTCACAACTTTTTCTTTTTCAAAAACATCTATTCGTGGCTCTGAGGTCAGGCCGGGCTTTTTTCACCGACCGAAAAACAAAAACTCGGCCCGGCCCGGCCCGGCCCGGCCTGACCCGTGATTTTCGGACTATAAAGTTTGTTCAAAGGCGCACACATTAACAGGGGCATTCGTGACGAGAGTTTTCTCATTGAAAGATTGTATGATTCTTTGATTTTAATTCTGCTTCTTCGTTTCCCCCCTATCTTTCTTATTTTTAACGGTTGGCAGCCGCCTGAAAGTTTTGAATAATTTCAAGAATTCTTTCTTTTCTTTTTTTGGTGGAGTATAACGTGACCCCAGAACTCAACAAAAAACAAGAATTAATACATTTCTAGAAATTTTTGTTCACCAAAACAACGTTCATCTGTGTGTTTGTTGCGTGTGTTTACCTTGATCAACGGAATCTGTCGTCCTTCGTGAGTAGTTCCAATTGGTTGAACAGAAACGAGTTCGGGATAAGTGATGGCAAGCGAATTGAGATAATTGATGACATCGGCGAATGAGTGATATTGCGCAAGATTGAATTGAACCGGAAAAAAAGGAACACAAAGGTGGACAAGATTAAAGGGACAAAGGTCAAGTGGGGACAAAAACAACAACACAAAAAACACACACACTTTTTGTTCTCGCCAATCGTGAAGACGAACTTGTTTCCGAAGTTTGTCGCGTTTCTCTTTTTGTTCGACGATCACTCTGCAAAAATTGGTCATGTTTAGGAGATTTCGGGTTGTCTAGAAATTGAAAACAGTAGAGGATATTTTTGTCCATCTCCCTAAAAAAAACTAGGCCCGAAAGTATACAGTTCTCAGAGTTAGACATTCTGACCCCTCAGTTTCCAACAAAAAAAAATGGCTGAATTAGGATTACTGTAGTTTCAAAAAACATTTTTTTTCGTAGTTGCTTTCATTTTCATGGTTACTACTCGTTTCGTTTCTATAGTTTCAATTCGAACCAAATCCATAAATAACTTTTTTTGTGATCCGGTTTTAAAGGGAGGTTATAAGGCAATTTTCGAAATTTCTCGCCAGTTCCACTTTTACTCACTTTTGTACATCATCAATCATAACCGAATGACTAATTGAATGATCATCGAGTTGCTTCAAAAACAGTTCACTTTTATCATCCGACAACATAACATGTACTTCTTTACCGATTTCAGACGGTGATTTCCAAAAATCGAGCTGAAATATTTTGAGTTTTTTTTGGAAGGCATTTTCCCTTTTGGTTCACTTTCCATTTTTCTGCCTTATTCGAGGTGTAATATACATATTTAATACTAATGTTGCAACCTGTTTCTAACATAAGCCTATGATTAATTTGTATTTATTACAATGGGAAAATGAATGAACAAGAAGAGAGAGAAAGTGAACACTTTTGTTTGTGTCATTTTGTTCTTGACCAAAAAATATACTCATATTTGCTCATTGATTGTTAAACTCGATAATATTCACACAATTTGAAATCGGCTCAAAAAATGAGTGTTCAATTTTCGAATCTAGAAGTGTGGTGAATATCTGATCTCACCTTGACATCATTCATATAAACAGTCTGAAGGAAGTCGATCTGCTCCTTCTCGGTGGGTTGCAATCTCCAGACGGTAAACTTTCTGAAACCGGATTCATAGTTTTTCACAGCTTTCATATATATTAAATCTAATCTTTCAAATCCCTCGAAAGAAGACGAAAAACCAGTTCTAGATTGAGAAAAAAACGAAAAAGGCGAAAAAAAGAAACTCACTTTTGTTTAGCTGAAACATGATCGAAAAAAATGAGCGAAAAAATTGGAATCGATATAAGTAACAGTTTCAGACGTGTCATAATAACACTTTTGAACAATAGAGACAAAAAAAAGTAGAGGAAGAGGTGGTCGATGGTGAGAGAAGAGTCGTCCCAAAAACAGAAGAAGGCGGGTTCATCGCGCGCCCTAAGCTCCGCCCCCTCCCCATATTTTGGAGGAAAAATAATAATCGAAAAAGAAGAAGGAGAAGAAGGAGAAGAAGGCTAAGGAGGCTAAGGAAGACGAAGATGTGATGAAGCACGACGATTTGTTTGCGCAACTCATTCCGCGCCGCCTGTTTGTTTTTGGAAAACGCCGCAGCACAAGAAAACGCTACAGCATTTCGCAAAAACGTTCGACGGTTTTGAGACGATACCCGACGAGGAAAAAAGAAGAAGAAAAAGGAGAAGAATGACCAAAAAATAAACAAGGTTGAAAAGGGAAAGATTATCAGGAATTAGAAAAAGTTTGGAGCTCAGTCTGGGCTCGGTTTTATTTAAAAATAGAAAAGGTGGGGTTTGAGAACTAGCCTAGTTTTTTTAACCTAAAAACTCCAAATTTCGGTTTGTTTTTGAATTTCAAATTATTGATCCAAGTGGGACCATCGGAGCCGATTTCGGGAAAACACGTTGGTTTTCTCGACAATAGTAGCTTACGGAAACAGCATCCACAAAACCCATTTAAACAGTTTGAGAAAATGATATTCAGTACGTAGCTCAGAGAAAACCCGTCGAGATCGAATTGAGATCGACGCTGAAAACGACCTTTCTTGGAATTCGATTCGAGATCAACAAAAAACAAAATAAAAACGAGATCGATGCGAGCTCGATGCGATCTCGACAAACTGAATGAAAAATGAAGTCGATTCGATCTCGAAGCGATCTCGAAGCGAACTCGAAGCGAACTCGCAGCGAGATCGACAACTTTTGCGGTCATTTAAAATTTTCATTGTTTTTTTTTATTCGCTCTTCGAAGATTTTTCGCTTAAGTTTCACCGATTGATATTTTAAAAGTTTTTGTACAATTCTTCATGCCTTATATATATTTAGAACGTGTTAATCAAACTTCAGTTTTGTTACTAATCAGAAATAAATACCAAACGACGCAGGGCAGACAGGGAAAATTTTCGAAAATAGGAAGGGATCATTGTTCTTCTATGCCATTTGTTTGGAATTCTCGGCCAAATTGGCCGTGATGACACATTGGAATCATACATTTCGTGTTTTTGAATAACATTCAGTGTGATTATCGAAATAATTTCAGGGGTTATAGATACATAGGGTATTTAGACAACCTTGAATTGATCAGAAAATGAACTACATTATAATTCGTTTTCCTGATATTAACTTTTTTTCGGTGCATGCATTATTATTATTCTCACTTTGAAATTCTTTCATGATTTTTGTGTGCAATGTCTTTTTTTACAGATAAAACAACTCGATGGTTCAATCTAAAACTAAACGACGTAAGAAATGAAAAATAGCTTGAAAAATAAATTCTTATTCAGGAGAAATCATCAGGCAAATTTTGAAGATGAAGCTGAAACGAACTAGCGCCCAGCGAGCTAGAGATACTGCAGTCAAAAAGAAATTTGAAGAACTTTCAAGAGGTCTTGAATTGAGAAAACCATTTATGCCGATTCGTGTCGACATTGACGTCAATGACGATTTGACCACGAACAATTCTGGTTTTACAGGAGGTGGGATTTTTTAAATTATAATTACTCTTTCATTTCATATAATTTCGAAATTTAGGTACTCGTCGAAAATCAAAATTGAAAATCAAACAAAAAAGGCATATTTTTTCTTCAAAACGTTAGTTTTCAAGAAAACTTATATTCATACATCTGCGATTTTCCAGATCTGTGTGATACACAACAATATTCGATATTTCGCTTTAAGAGAAGACATAAAATTTGCCAGGTCATGTTTCATCGAATTACCGGAATATGTCAAGAATCAAGCTGTCGGTGAGTCAGTGAATGAAAACAGAAATCGTTGAGTTTTTTCTTCCAGATTTCGTGTTGATAGTTTACGAGTACAACCCGAAAGTGTTGCTTCAAACATACACAATTCATGATTTCAAAAAAGATTCACCAGTGTATGTTTTGTCAATAAACGAAAATTCATAAATAATTTTCAGAATTCACAACGGATTTGGAACATCTGAACAAGAACAAAACAACGGTTACCAGGAATATATAAAAGAAGTAGTTCTTTTCAAAAATCAGATCTTGGGCCGTATTAAAAGAGTCTTGTAAGTTCGAAATTAGTTCCATAACTCATAATATAAATCTCAACGTTTTCAGATCAGATACACATTTGTATACAGAATTTATCAATTCTCAAGGACTTATTGATTGGAGAAAAATGGTGAATCTAATTAAGTTTGTGAAAACAACCAACTCATTTACTTTTCAGTTGGAATGTGAGCATAAAACTTTCAAATCAACGAAAGACGAAGTTGTTAAATCACTCAACGCAGAGCTCCAATTATACACCACACAAGGCCAGCTCGAACCATCGTCATCCAGAAATCGATATTTCGAGGAACAAGAATTCGACACTTCCTCGCCGAATTACGGATTGGGCGATCCAGCCAATATTATTCTCGGAGACACAATGGCAGTGGAAAAAGAAGTAGTGAATGATGGTTTGCTGAACTTGAGTTTCGACCCAGCGAACCAATGAAAAAAGTGAATGATAATAAAATAGATCTATTTCGTCGTTTTAATTTATCGATAATTGTATTTTTTATTTCATGTCTAGCTTTTCGATACGTTTTATTTTCGTTATGTAAATGAATAATTTACAAATATATATATGTATATACTTGTAAGCGAGTGCAAAATGTTTAAAAAGGCGACTGCAACGAAAAGTTAATGATGGTGATTTTCTGGTTTTTCGCGAGCTCGAAATGGAAACTTAAAAAACGAGATCGCAGAAAATTCAAATCGACTTCGCTTTGAGCTCGCATCGATTTCACCCCGAGTTTTCTGCGAACTCAAAATTATTCAAATATCGAGATCGCAGAAAGTTCAAATCGATCTCACATGGAGATCCAATCGAACTCAATTTGAACTTTATGCGATCTCACCCTGATCTTACTGCGATCTCGACGGGTTTTCTCTGAGAGTATTATAAACGTAAAAAAAGTTGGCGTCGAAATAAAAATTGTTTTTCAAATCGTAAGTTTCGCGCGCTGTGATCTCCTCATGAACACACAAAAATTCGGCAAATACTGAATGGGTTTCCCGAAATTGGGGTCTCCGTTCTTAATGGGGGTCTGAAAAGTTGAAAAAGGGGTGCACGATCCGTTCTGAATGGGGGTCTGCAAAAATGGGGGTCAGTTTGTATTTTTAAATGGGGGTCAAAAAAGAGATTTTTCCTGTTTCGTACTATTGTATAAATTTCTTTGTGTATACCTACGATTCTCACCTACTTAGACATAGGCTTAGTGAACTTCCGAAAGGTGCAATTTCAATAACTCATCTGGTTGAATAATATTCCAAGAATATTTGGTGATCAAGAAGAAAATCGCGCTTTAGAAGTCTATATAAATACACATTTTCAACATTGAACTTTTTGGATGTTCACTAAGACTAAGCCTTCGTAGAAAAGAAACCTACGAAACAGGAAAATTGTGAAACTCTCGAAATAACGTATCATTTAAATATGACAGATTGACCCTCTTTTTTTCAGACCCCCATTCAGAAATACAAACTGACCCCCATTTTTCCGGACCCCCATTCAGAAAAACTAACAGACCCCCATTTTTTCCCAAACCCCCATTCAGAACGGATCGTGCCCCCCTTTTTCAACTTTTCAGACCCCCATTAAGAACGGAGACCCCCCCCTTTCGGGAAACCCATTCAGTATTTGCCAAAAATTCAATGATGCGCGAGGTTTTTTGGTTTGAAAAAATTTTCTATTTTGACGCCAATTTTTTTAACGTACGTTCAGTACGTATTCAGTACGTTGTCAGTACGAAAAAAATAGAAAACGAGAGTTTGAAAACGTGAAACGTGGAATGGCTACATTTTATAATGGGAAATTATCTTTTTTTTTTCTCACGTTCGGAAAATAAACGAATCTGAATCGAACCAACAGGGCTTGGTAGGAATTGGAAATCAGAATTCGCGTTATCCCGGATTTCCTACACTTTTGGAATTTTTTTATGCCAAAAAGTTTCCGAAACGAGTCGAAAGTTCGGAAGAGCCAAAATTTATTTTGAAAAAATCAAAAACTGCTTCAGTTGATTAAAAATGCATTTAGAACGGTTTTTTTCGTTTCAAATCGATCTGCCTTTTTTGCGAACTCCTGGTTTTCGAAATTCAAATTTTCATTTTTCCAAATTTTCGTTAAAAAATTCCAAAGAATCATTTTCGACAACGAGTGAGAAAAATCGCACGCCACGTTGTCTCAAAACGTTCAGGAGGCTGCCAAGCCAGAGGAAAAACTATCATTTTTTTTTCGTGTTCCTGGCCAGGTTCATTTTTATATTTTCCTCCGCTTAATATTTGGTTAGTTGCCCAGTGAAAAACTATAGAATGCAGAACTTTTGCCTGGGTCGATTTTTTGTACCCATTTTCAAATAAATCTAATTCTGATTTCTCCGATGAAAAAGTTTTGTTCTTACATTTAAAAATTTATACTTTACAAGTGAAAAAGAAAAACAAAAATTTAAAAAATCGGTGATTATTCAGATTCAATGGAGAAGGAAAAGTCGACAGGTGGCTGAAATGTCATCAACTGTTTCCCATATTTTTGTTTCGGTTTCTTACCCTTTTCTTGACCCTCCATCTTTTATCCTTTCCATAATTACAAATTACAGTAGTAACCAACTCATTCTCCTTATCTTTCTTCTTTTTGTTGTTACTATTTTTGGATCCTTTTTGATCTTTTTTAGCACTTTTCTCATCGCTATCAATCTCATCACTTTTAGCTTCTTTCGTCATTTTCTGAGATATCTTAACTCTTTGTCGTTTTGATTTTTCTCTTGGCGAAACTGCCATTGCGACAACAACAGCATCCTGATTCTCCTTCACTTTTTCCTTTTCCATTTCCTTTTTGATATCTTGTTGTGATTGTGTTGTTTTTTCGGCAGATTCGCCGCGACTTCGAATACTTTTCTTTGAGGTTGTTTTGGTTTTTGTTGATGAGTTTGTTGTTGATGATAGTTTTCGACTTATTTCACGTTGTCGCAAGTTTTTCAAATGTTTTTGTGATGCTTGTATTTGTTTGGCTTCAGCTTGTTTTTTCTTTTTTATCTGAAAATTGTTAGTTTTTTGAAAACGTACGTCTTTCTGAAACACTAAAACCATCTGAATCGGGCCACAAAACGAACAGAGTTATTCTACCTACTCCTTCAAATCTAATAGGTGCAATTTCGAAAAAAAGTCACGTTTCACCTTTCAGATTACGTAACTACGCCACATGTTTGAAGTTAGGATCCGATTCAGAATTTGTTTTTTTCTCTTTTTCTTTTTTTGCGCTCAATTCAAGGAGTTAGGGTCCAACATTTTTCGACTTTTAGAGAATATAAACTAACATTAATGTAAACAATGATGACTGCAACAACGACCACTCCAATCACGACAACACCACAAAAAACACCAATGACGACGTGGATTATCCAATCGTTTGATCCACTTGAATTTTGACTCTCTAAAAAGAAAAATGACAGTAACCTACAACTAGATACAGTACTCGTTTTACCTGCAGACATCTTGATTTAGTTATTGAGTGTTATGAAGAAATAACATCAATTCGGGTTTGTTTTTTTTCTTCTTTTTTTTCGACACGTCAAGTCAGTTCACGTGAAAGAAAACATGACCTCTTTTGAATATTTTTGAAATCTATCATTTTTTGATGTAGACAGATAGTTTTCAAGCTCGAATCGTTTGTGAGTACGGCATTCAAGATCTGCAAAAAGAGATCAGAATTTCTTGGACAATTTCACTAATAGAAGAAGCTAGATGTTCAGCTCTCACAAATCAACTTTACCGTGAGAAGTCGTTGTGTTCCTTTGAAAAATGAATGATAAAAAAACTCAGTTTTTCTGTTTCTGAAATTGGAAACTTTTCCTATTTTTTTTTTTGAATCTGGATTCCGCAAAAGGTGACGTGAATATATATGTTCGGGCCTCGTCCGACTCTGGGTCCGTTTCAACCATATTTCGAACAACCCGGCCCTGCGTCTGGTCTGATTTTGCAAACATGTTTCTAAAAAACGAACCGGGTCGGATTTCTTGACTCTGTTTCGATTTAGAGACATTGTTTATGTTCTGTTTCAGATTTGGTTATTTTCGGGTCCAATATAATCGAACTTGTTCAAAAAAGGCCGGCCCGAGAGATCCCGAATCTCACCCCTGATTTTTGTAGTGTCGTGAGATGTATTTGAAACAATTTGCATGATGATTCTACAATACCTATCACAGCTACATAAGTCATAACTGTTCAATTCGTGAGAACATTTCACTCATCAATAATCAATCTCCCTTGATTGATGACAATTTTCCAGATCCGCCCAGAGTGGAAATTTTCCAAGGTTCGGCCTCGTTATAATTAAGGCCATGAAATGAAAATAAGGCCCAAACTGTGTTATTCTCGACTGTTTTATGTCATAGATAGATTGCTCAACTATGCACCAGTGCACACAACAAGTTTCAAATCCATTGTTGTTATCATTTCATGCCAATGAAATCCGGCAAATTCAGAGAGAGTACGAGGAACAGAATCTGCCACGTGTCACGCGTGAACTCTTATTATTTCAATGACAGAAAACGTGACCTTTGTAATTCTCTTCAATGTACTTATGACCTACAGAACTTTGCAGGATCGAGTTGTGGCAAGCGTGCAGATCTGCGGTTTTTCACAACTCAGGGAAACCGTGGCGAAAATCTCGCGAAAAGCTTTGCCAGGCGTTTTTTTCGCTGATTCGCTTACAGGCTGATCAGCCGTTTTTGAGCCAGAGACTCAGCGTAGAAATGGCTGATCAGCGGCTGATTAGCGGAGCAAAAAAACGTCTTGGCTGAAATATGGCTGATCAGCTGGAGAAAATAGGCTGAAAAGAGGCTGCGCAGCTTCAACTCAGCCAAAGTTTCCCTGAGAAGTTTCGCTGTCAATCTACGAGATTTTTCGCGACAGATTATGAGGACAACTTGGATGTTTCCCCGAATTGTTTTGTTTTCTCAAACACATGTCAATGACTGACTGACTGACTGACTGACTGATTACGTTATCATTCTCACAGCTTATATCCATCTGAATCGATTCTCCTTCCTCGTCTTCTTCTTCTTCTTTTTTTCTTTCTCTCGGTTTCACTTACCTGTTTCGACAAAAAGAATTGATATATTGAATTCGTTTTTTTTTTCTGCTTCTTTTTCTCAATCATCTCTTCATGACAAAACGCCAAAAAAACGAACAAAAACAGGATTGAAACGAGGGAGGAGAAATATGAAGAATTTCGAAGAAGAAGAAGAAGGAGAAGAAGAAGGAGAAGAAGGAGAAGAAGGAGAATAGAAAGAACAAGTGGATGAATTTGTTGTAGTAGGCGATGAATTCTTCTTCTTCTTCTTCCACTTACCTATTATTTATTATTCCAATTATATTTTTGTTAGTTGATTCGGCTAGTTGTCAATTTTCAGTTTATCGATTATTACCAAAAAATCAACAAGATTTTAGAGTTATTCAGAGTTTGTATAAAAATGCTACACATTATGATGTGAGTTTCAACTTCGACTATTCTCAAAACTGTTCTCATAATATGGGGTTAGGAGGGCCCAGTTCGACATATAAATGTTAGTTTCTCGGAGGCCCGAAAGGGCTATATTTCCGAAAACTAAAAATTGAGAAGCTTGTTCAACAATTACCTTTGTTTTTGGCAGTGAAAGTGATTTTCAAGGGTTACATTAGGACAATTAGAAAGGCATACAGTAGACAAAAACAACCTACAGTACTTCCTAAAACTACACTTTGAATGTTTTACTAAACCTACAAGACTATATCTCAACAAAAAGAGAAACTACAGTACCCCATGTGTGTAGTTTATGATTTCTTTTGAGATCAAACACATTTTTCTGTGTATTGAATTGAACCAAGTAGGTGAATCAATCTACAGTAGGCTTATTTGAAAGTGAATGCGGTTGTTTGAATTCATTTGAATTATAGCTCAATTTCTGGAAAACGGGCAAAGATAAGAACAGTTTTTGGGATGTGATGGTAGAATCAAAGAACGAGAGATTTCTGATTGGTTTCTTGTCCAATCACACAATATCACACATCAAAACAATCAGCGATGTTGAAAGGTTTGATTCGATTATCCTATTACCTAATCAAATATTGTACTGTTACAGTTTAATCAATCGACACGAAAATACAACATCTGCATTTAGTCGTCGACTTTTTGATGATTCTTCTTCTTCTTCTTCTTCTTCTTCAGCTCATTATGATTTCCATACTTATGGATCATATCAACGAATGACTGATTGGTTGAAGCAATTAGTTCAAAAATATCCGAAATTAGTACAATATATTACAATTGGAAAAACAACTGAGGGTAAATCGATTGATGGGGTCGAAATTGGAGGAGATTCGAGAACAAAGAAAGTGTTCTGGATTGATGGAGGAATTCATGCAAGAGAATGGGCTGCACCACATACTGCGCTCTTTTTCATTCATCAGGTATTCAGCAGCCTTGTTTTTATCAGTACGACTTTATAAAACTGAGTTCATTCTCATTTCATAACGAGGCCGGTGCTTTAAAAACCCCCCGATCTCTGTAGTAGAGTCAAGACTCACGTGTAATTTGTTTACATTCCGAGTTCACGTGTGACACGTGGAAAATTCCGCTCTTTAAAGGTGGACTGCGAGATAATTGAGTGTTTCGTCTTAAATATAGTTTGTGTGCCCCTGAAAAATGATGCGAAAACCAAAAAAACGCAAAAAATTTGATACAGTGCCAGGAAAAAAACAAACACAAGCAATTCCGCCTTTCCGTCTTCACGACCATGTGCGCTCTATCGAACCATTATAAATTCAAAAAAGTACACACATTTTCGAAGAACTTCACTACACTATAAATGACGCAACATTGCACACCGTCTTTCTCAGATATATCGCAGTCCACCTTTAACAAATTTTTCATTGACTTGAAATGATGTGAATCAATAATTTGACCTGCCGAAAAACAAAAAAAACCCGGCCCGATCCGTAATTTTCGCTCCGGGCTTGTTAATTTACAACAACTTCACAAAGAAAAACAGAGACTTTTCGTGAAAACTTCAATGGAAACATGTTTTCAGCTAACATCTCGATCCACCGAACCGGGAATCAAAAAGCTGCTCGATGAAATCACATTTGTCATCGTACCATGTCTCAATCCAGATGGTTACGAGTTCACACGATCATCCAGCAATCCCCATGTCAGTTTTCCTTTTACTTTTCATTTTTTTTCTCATTTTTTCCAGGTTCGATTATGGCGAAAGAATCGTTCAAAAATGCAATGTCGCAAAGATATTTGGGGTCGTAATCGATGTTGTCGCGGAGTCGATCTCAATCGTAACTTTGATTTTCACTTCCGAGGTTTTTCTTGCGAGAAATTGAGAAAAAAAATGATTTTTTTTTGCAGAAAGTGGAACAAGCGATGATCCATGTTCGGAGATTTATCAGGGACAAGGTCCGTTCAGTGAACCAGAATCGCGAGCGGTTCGAGATGCATTGTTATCAGCGAGATATAAAGGACGAACCGAAGGATATATCACACTTCACACTTATTCACAGGTTAGATATATTGAATAATATTCGAAATATCGAATCATAAGTTTTTGTCCAAAATTGGGTTTTCAAATCGGACGAAACGTTCCACTTCCAGGCCAAGGTTTTTCTGAAGATCAATTTAGTTTTTCTGTTCTGTGGAAACGAAAATCGGATACACACCAACTTTATAAAATTATCATTTCTTTGAAACGTATATTTTTCGGGTTTCCAGAAAAATTTTTATTTGAATTTCAACCTGGCCCGTCTGTTTTCTTCTTAACTGAAAACACTTCCAATGAAGAATTTTATAAAAAATTGTTTCAGAATTATTTTCGAATTAGTTTTCTGACCTAATAAGTCACATTGTAACTGTCCACCCCTCTTCAAATGATATTATCTGTATTTCAGATATGGATTCATCCATATGGTCACAAAAAAGACGCTTATCCTGGAGACATCAAGGACCTTTATGAAGTCGGAAAAAAGGCGGCAAATGCTCTGAAACGTGTCTATGGCACCAAATATATTGTGGGAAGTGGAGCCGATACTCTTTACCCGGCATCAGGAGGATCCGAAGATTGGGCCAAACATGAGGCAAAAGTCAAATATGTTTATTTGTTGGAATTGCGACCAGATGAGAAAAGTAAGCAATTTTCTAGAGTGAATGAAAACAGACTGATGTCCCGTTTTTGTTCACCTTCCCGTGACACGTGAGTCTCGTATTCTCTCAAAAATCTCCTTTTTTCGTTTCACTGACTTGACATGTATTCAGATTGGGATGGATTTATCCTCGATGAGAAGGAATTGATTCCAACAGCCAGAGAAACTTGGGAAGGAGTTCGAGTTGTAGCCGAGGCGGTGTTGGAAAGAATTCAAACATCGAAGACAGCAACGCCGAGAGGTACAGTTATATCAAGGTGCTTTCGTTGGAATTGGGAATACTTTTTGGTTGACTAACAACAAGTTGAAGCATATTAGAACGCGTTAGCAAAACACTGCCGTTTTTTTGTAATTTCAGGCCCGTCGGACCTGTTTTAAGCTGGAATCTTATTGTAGTTTTCAAATTCAAAAAAAAATGTCGTTTTGGCCCGACAAAATATTATTTACTTTCACTAACCTGATTTTAGTTTGTTTTCTTGAATTCATGAATCTTTTTCAGAAGCACCGAAAGCTCGCGGGTTTCGATTCGGCGACGGGACAGAGGGCTCATGCTTCGACATTCGACACGCTTGTAAACGATGGGTTCAAGAACGAGAAGAATTATGCAAAACTGTTCCGATATTCATGCGCGAAAATTGCGCCTATTCATGCTCTTTTTGTTAAACACACACATTTTTGTATTATAAAGAATTGAAAACTGTGCCCGTATTCATAAAATTGTTTAGTCGGAAACATTATTGTTCGGAGCTATGTAGCACTCGAGCAACGCAATTTTTGGCATCGAATTATTGTCGGATGGGTTCAGGATGAAAAGTATTAGGACTGTCGTTTTCAAGACACAGAGAAAAACAGAACATTTTCAGTTCGAAAGGTCACGTTTTTTTTAAACATTTTTAAATCCAACGTTTTTCGGGAAATGAACAGAACATATAGGCCACGTCGAACAGGTCCGGTCTTTCCGGGTCAGGCTCGCAGGCTTCCAAAAATATTACCATTGCTGTTTTTGTCAATTCAAAAGATCCAGCGGGAATCCCAAAACAAATCTCAGCGCTGATTGAAACTATTAGAATAAAATCGCTAAATGGGCGGAGAAAAGTACAGTACTTGAAAGTTAAAAAAAAAGAGAATCACCTCGGGTACTGTAATATAAACAAAAACATGTGTAGTATTTTGTAGACCAACTTGATCGGCGCAAGTTTTGTCGTCTTATTTTCATAAAGTAGGAGTTATACAATCTGTGTGAAAACACGAGAAAAAATAAACGCATTTTTGGCGGGTGCACGCACGTTTTGTTTGTTTTTGTTTTGTGCTCGCGCACGGGTCTCCTTTGTGCTCTTTCTACTGATGATGAAGATGAAGAAGATTGTCGGACACGACAAATATGTCGAAATGTCAAAAAGTTCTCTTTTGAGGCTACCTACCCTTTTTCGCAGTCTCGACCCGACTCTTTGACCACCACTATAACAACAACAACTATTATGCGACTATTTCACTCGATTTTATTTATTTTCTTTAATTTTGAACTAGTTTTTGCGATTCATAATGAAGAAGCACCTTTTGCTTATCATAAGTGAGTTGTCGAAACTGTTGATTAATATCAAAAACAACTTTTTTGCAGTTTCAAACTAATCCGAATAAATCCTGAAACTCAGGAAAATGTTCAATATTTGCGAGCACTTTACGAAGATTCATCACCATACGAATTAGATTTTTGGCAACCTCCAACACAGATTGGAGCAATTGTTGATGTGACAGTTGCACCTTCTGATGCAACATTGTTTGTTCGAGATTTGGAAGCAAAACAATTGAATTATATTGTCGCTGTTAACGATTTATCAAAGTTAGTTTTTCGTTCTCTTATTTTGAACTTTTTCCGAATCACAATCACGGGACGTAAAAAAATGCTGAGTTTTTGAAAAAGTACATTTTTGTATCTCGAAATTTCGGCACGCTTTCAAAATAAGTCATCGACGAAATTTAATATTTGAAATGAGAACTGCAGAGCAATCGAAAACGAACGAGGCGCCGATGTGTTCTACAACCCAGCCAGCGGTTTCTCATACGACAAATACAATTCGCTCGACGAGATTCATACCGAAATGAAAAAGTTGAAAAAGGAATATCCGACAATGATAACATTGATTGATATCGGTCAATCTCACGAAAATCGAACACTTCTTGTCATGAAGATCACCGGAAAAAGAAATCCACTCGGGTCGAAAATATCAATGTGGATTGATGGTGGAATACATGCACGAGAATGGATATCACCAGCAACAGCAATGTATATGGCACATGAATTGATAATTGGCTATGAGAATGATGCGAATATTGCCAAATTGTTGGATCATATCGATTTTTATGTGCTGCCAGTTATGAATCCAGATGGTTATGAGTATTCGAGATCGAAGAATCGAATGTGGCGGAAGAATCGAAGTCCGGCCAAATGTCATCGACAACATTTCAGCACGATTTGTTGTCAGGGAGTCGACTTGAACCGCAATTTCGATTGGTTTTGGGCGTGTGAGTTTGCAACTAAAAGTGAAACTACAAAGGTCTTATGGGTTGTTCCTAGATGAAATTTCAAATCAAAGTTTAGACAAAATGCTTTAGGCTTCTTTCAAGAAAGACTAATGAGAGTCAGGCGCAGAAATTATTTGAGTAGAATTTTAACTACTTTGGACTGAAATTTTTTACTTGAGCTAATTTTTTACTAATATGAGATTTTTGAACAGAGCTTTCTTTGGATATCTCAAGTTTGTCGTGACTTATGGCGTCAATGTTTTTAACACGTAATAACTCGGCTCAAAATAATTTTTGTATATTTTGCCACGTGTGAGGTCACGTGAACAAATGAATTATTTTTTCACGTTGATTCTCTCAGGTTATGCCTCTGAAATCTGACATTTTCGGGCCAATAATAGTTTCTGTCACACCAATCACATTTTTCCAGCCACCGGTTCATCGAATGATCCATGTCATGATACCTATCACGGAACATCGGCCTTCTCCGAACCCGAATCTCAAGCTGTTCGAGATTTTCTCGAACAAAACACACCGGAAGCGTTCATCTCGCTCCATTCCTACTCTCAAATGTGGCTGATTCCATACGGACATCGAAAACAAAGTTATCCACAAGACTATCATACCGGATTACGACCATTGGCATTGCGAGCAACAAAGGCATTGTACGAGTTGTATGGAACAAAATATCAAGTTGGAACTGGTGCCGATTTGATGTGTTAGTTTGTAAATAATCTTCCAAATTTGAACTATTTTTTTTGGATTTTAGATGAAGCTTCTGGTGGTTCGCATGACTGGGCTAAGGGACAACTCAAAGTTCCATACGCTTATCTCATTGAACTTCGACCGAAGAACACAATGTTGGGACATGGTTTCCTTTTACCTGAACGTGAAATCATTCCAACAGGACTCGAGACATTCGAATCGATCAAAGTCGTCGCCGAAGAACTCATTGCTCAGTTTGTTGAGCCGATCATCAAATCGAAACTTGCTTCAAGTATGTTTTTTTTTATATTTTCAATTCGAATGTTTGTAGCATTGCCACCAGTTCGGAGAGGTTATTCTATAATCGATACAACAACTCAAAAACCAATCGAGAGTAGTACAACAACTACCACCGAAGTTGCAACTACTACAGAACCTTCTTCCACTTCCACTTCCACTTCAACTACAACAACGACAACGACAACGATGATTCCAACGACAACAACACAACAGGAATCAACAACACCAACAACACCAACAACAACAACACCAACAACACCAACAACAACAACACCAACAACACCAACAACGACAACAGTCACAAATGATCTCGAAACAAAAATAGAAGAAGAGGTACGAAATAAAAATATTCGTGGAATAAAATGATCAATATTTTCAGCAACCAACTACCCAACCTTCGGTAAAATGTGTTGATTATGGTGATTATTGTCGACTTTGGGGTGTTCTTCAACTTTGTTATCGTGATCAAGTCACCAAATTGTGCCCGAAAACTTGCGACACTCGATGCTCTTTTACTTAATTTTTGATATTTTATTTTGGTACCGATGTTGGTTAACGTATGACATATTGTCAATTATAACAATAATGAAGTTGTTTTCATCCAGAACACCTCCGAAAATTAAAGTGGAACCTCTAAAAACGCAGTTCTTCTACGGCATGAGTTTTAGAAAATATGGGATGAACAATAGAAGGGCATGTCCTTATATTAGAGAAAATACGGTATGTGGGTAACCCTGCTGATTAGGGCCTGGCCACCTGGCCTCTGAATCGGACCCGAATGCATTGTTTTTTTTTTTGAAATTTCATCTCAACTATTGTCAGTACAAAAAAAATAGAAAACGAGAGTTTGAAAACATGAAACGTGACATGACCACGTTAGCCTTTTCTCTATACACGCGGATTTTATACATTTTATAATGGAAAATCATCAATTTTTATTTTTTCTCATGTTCCCTAAACGAAATGTACTGTATTTAGCCCGCCCATTTGGTTTCCTAGGCCATATTATTTCTCTTCCAATGGTCTTATTTTTTCTACCTTAAATATAATACTTACAAGGGAACTACATATAGGTGTTAACGGACTTTGAGATGGGATATATATCACCCGGTAGAGTTTTTCATGCTGAACATCATGGCGTATCAAACTTTTGCAAAGCTCCACGCAGAAAGCTGAAAATCACATTTTTGTGATAAATTTGAAATTTTTAAATTCCTCCTAACTTTTTCGAAATTATACATTTACAAAAAAAAATTAATGGATCTGATGTGAAATTTAATTCTCTACACGATGGTGATTTTGAAATTCCGAAAAAATAATGAAAAAGGTGTGTTTTCTCGAGAAAACATGAAAAATCAGAAAACAATCTTCAAAATTTAGTCATTTTCACGTTTTTCAATGCAATTTTTTTTATTTTTCACGTTTTTTTGATCTACCTTTTTTATAAAAAGTTTCAGGCTCACTTTTTCAGCGTTACAACTACAATTTCGAGCTTTTTAAGCGCTCCTATCGTTCCTGGCATTCCCGATAACCCTTTAGTAGTCTCTCATCACTAAAATAGTTCAAATTGAACAAGATAATTCAAATTTTGTGCTCAAACTTTGAGCTCGATTTTCAGCTTTCTGTGTGGAGCTTTGCAAAAGTTAGCTACGGGATGATGATCAGCATGAAAAACTGTATCGGGTGACTTATGTCTCTTCTTAAAGTCCGTTAACACCTACTTGTGGTTCCCTTGTTAGAATCTCTCAATACAACAAATAAGGTTCATGTTTTTATTGATTTAAAATTTCATATTTTTTGCAAGCAATATTTTTCACTATTTTGTTCTTTCTTGGGTTTTGATCTCTCTCACAGACTCGAAAGAGAAATCCAGTAAAAACTGGGAGAAAAGCAACTGATATTAACAGGTTTATGAAGAAAAAACAACTAACGTTTATTGAGAGCATTGTGGTAATGTGCATTTTCATAAACTTTTTGATTATCGGCTATCATGGTTTGTGCCTGCGTGTAAGACGATTGGAACGTTTATTTCCAGTTGGTGGATTGGCTGGAGATGGTGATGTAGAGGAAGATTCTCCCAAATCATCTTCTTTTACCTCGCGATCGACTTCCTGTAAATGTTTACACTGTTTTCTAGAAGGTTTCTTCTATTCACTCACTTTTTCAAATGGTTTCCATTTCCCAGTAGACTTGTCATAATTCTTGTTCCGAAAATCGTTTCTTAAATAAGCTACAATCTCATCTGAATACCAACACGAAAACTCACAAAGATTGGAAACTAAATTCTGGTTTCGAACCAATTGCCCTTTCAGAAAATTGCCATATAAATTTAAATTGTTTTCTTGTAAAACCGATTTTCGACATCAATTCACAAAGTTTTATTTTGCGTTCATAGAGTTCGTTGGGGTCAGCTAAAATTTAGAGAATCATTCAAGAGATACATATCACCTAAACTTACTTGTTGATGGTTGAACTTGTGGAGTATCATCTTCAAAATCGAAATCATCAACATCGTCAAATTCAGTTGGTTGATTATTTTGTTGATGTTGTGAATGTTGTTGCACATTTGTCAGTTGGCCACCATTATTACACGACAAATTATCTAAATAATGAAAATTTACAAGCTTTTCTGTTACTTGAAAAATTTATTTTCCTATAAAACGTTGATTTACCAAAATTGATTCTTTTTCTTGACATGACTAGAACACTTCAATCCTTTACCAACCTGTAAAATTAAAAACAATATTATTCCCAGAAAATGTCTCAATTCTTCACTCAAGCAACACAACAAATATTTTTAACAAAAAAAAAGATTATGAAATTATAATTCTCATCACCGCGCCCAGCTCTTCCGTATGAGACCAACAAGAAAGTTTTGTGTACCTTTAAAGTTTTTGGTACAGTATCCATACAGGTTCAGAAGTGGTGGAATTAAAAAATTTTGTAAAGAGTTTCAGAAAGAAAGGAAGCGCTTAAGCGAACAATTCCTCAGATAATCAGTGTGGAGGTAGTGCAGAGCTCATTCAAAAACTACATCGTTCAAAGGTCGCATCGAGCTCGAAAAAAACTAATTCAAAAAAAAAACGACATTGATGCGAGCTCCACACCAGGCTTGGTCGGAAATGACCCTTCGGAAATTTTCTTCCGAAAATTATTCGGAAAAACCGGAACTTCCGATTCCTAACAAGCCTGCTCCACACATTGTTTGATTTATCATCATCATTTTTAAGACACCCTAAATACGTTCGTATAAAAAAAACAAAACACTTTTTTGCCGTGGTTTACTGTAATCGTACACACACACACACACAAACGGTGTTTGCGGACGCCAATCTCCCGGAGAACGAATTCGGACACCCATTCAGAAGAACCCAATTAGAATTTACCCTTTTTTTTCTTATTGTGAAAGATCATTACCAGATTTCAGATATTTTGCTCAACCTGAAGAAATCGTCAAAGAGTCTCGAAACCACGTAAAGTTTGTCGTGAAACGCGAGATCGCGAGAGACTTCACTCGCCAGATCTCCCAACAAACTTCCACCACCCACTCGAAAAACGTAAACCATTCCAACAAATGTTGACGACCGTAACCCGAATAACAATCCAATTCCATTGCGAAAAAAAGCGTGAAGAAAATAATAAATGATGTTTTGAACTTGTTTCGTTTAACCAAAAATTTCCATGAAATGATGATATAAAAACATTAACATATTGGACTACGAAGTGGGATAGTATAAAACATACTAGTTTTCGATGAGTTCTTTCGTTTTTTGCTGTTATTATAGATGTAAAAAATGGAAGTGTCAAAGAACGATGAAGAAATTGAAAGTAAGAAGGGTTCGTGGCGATTTGAGCTGATATGCGCGGTGATGCTTGGATTCGGTCAACTCTGTATTATGACCGGTTTTGATTCGGAGAGCTTCATTCTTGAGTCGGTGATTCATTCAATACATGAGAGAGAGCCTGAAACAATCAGCTCGTTGGCCGGCTATTATGGGTAAGTGGTTTTTGAAGCCCGCGATGCTTTTTCCCTGGAATAACAAAAACCCAAAAAAGAGTGAATCTTTAGACAAGCCGTGGTCTACTTGGCCTATATGATCGCATGTCTCTTCTCATCCTCTATCATAAACGTGTCCAGTCCGAAAACATGTCTTGTACTCTCGGCAATTTTTTTCACCAGTTTCCCTGTCGGTTTTCTATTTACCAACTCATACTATTACTATTTCTCCAGTTTTGTTCTAGGCATTGGATTTGCACGTGAGTTTCGCAAAATAAACCCAACACAAAACAAAACAATTGATATTTGTTTGAAGTGTACTACCAGGGTCAAGGTGGATATCTGACATCTCATTCAACTCGCGACACCATCGAATCAAACATCTCAATATCATGGTCAATCGGATGTTGTTGTATGATAATGGGTTCGATGATTATTGCCGGTGTGACTAAATTGACTCAGTCTAACATGGTTATTGATACAACTCATCACACGGAGAGACGTTTCAGTGATTCCGAAATGTTCGTGTTTATATATTCGGGACTGTGTTTAAAATAGAAAAATTATTTTGTTTTCCGGTCTTTCTAACTATGACAAACCGCCTTTCTGGCTATTCCGATTCTATATTTTTTTTGTTCTGTTGGTTGGACCCGCTCCAGAGATCTGGACCAGATTCTATCGGGTTCCAATTGACTCAAGGAGTTTGGTCCATACATTTCGTTGGATAACCTAGATCAGTATTTGAAACATTCAAAAATATAATGATTTTCGAAGAGCGAAAATAACTTTCAAAATTTACAGTACTCTTTGTTTTGCGGCATTATCCGTTTTTTCGACGATCGGAATTATCAACTTCTTCTTATTACCATCAAGAGATGTTGATAATTGTATCGAAAGTGGTAAATCGGAAAAGAGATTCACAGAAGGTCTTAAATTGACCATCGAAGTTATGAAATCTTCAAAAATGCTCAAATTAACACCAGTTTTTGCTTTATGCGGATTCAACACATCGTTTTGGGTGTCCGTATTTCCAACCGCTATGAATTTCACAATGCATAACTCGGACATGATTTACGCTACAGCTATTTATAGTCTTGGAGTTGGATTGGGCGAAGTTATAAGTTAGTTGAAAGATTTTATCTAAATTGAAATATCTGTTGCAGTGGGTTTATCAATCTCATTCTTTTCAAAACGGATAAAAGATTTCGGACTTCTTCCAACAATGTTTATTGGTTCTACAACTCTCACGATATACTGTATAATAATACTTGTTTCCACTCCTTATGATGCCACTTATCGACCGACTCATGAAGAACCTCTTCTTTTCAATCATTCACAATACCTCATTTTCGGTCTTGCCCTGATTATTGGTATCTCAGATTGTTGTATTAACAGTGTTCGAAGTGTTGTTTGCACATTGGTCATGCCGAAGAAAAGAGCTCAAGCATTTGCAGTTTCTAAATTCCATCAGGTAACTCAATTTTGTTTCAAATTTCAATCAGAACCTCAATTTGTTTTCATAGGCTTGGGCTTCTTGTCTTCTGTTCTTTTTGACACCTTATATGAACATCTATATCTACACAATTGGTCTACCAATTCTCTCGATCATCGCTGCTATTTTATTCTTCAAAATTGCACGAGGAATACAGAAGATGGAGAGAAGAAAATTGACCATTCAACAGAGCAGTTTGCACAAAATTTGATCATTTTGTATTTCTATTTTTCCACAGATAAGCTACGTGTATTTTATGATAAAAGTTGAAAACGAAAATTATTTGAATAAACATAAGTATCGACTCTTGTTGCGCGCTGTTTTGCTTTTTGTCTACATTTTGATAACTTGTAGTAGTGGTATCTAGGAGCTCAAAAATGAAAATCATGTTTTGAAAAAACGAAAAACTTGAATGACTTCTTCCATTATCCGAACTTTAAAACCAGTCTTTGTTTTCAAATTGAGACCACGGAAAATGAATAAATAATCTCAAAACACGTTCACGTTCCACTACCACATTCTCGTGAAACAAATGAACAAAACAAGTTCACGCGAGAGAGATATAGGCTTTTTTCAAGCACCGGCCTCGTTATAACTAAGACCACGGAATGAAAACAATGCCCAAACTGTGTGGTTCTTGACTATAAAGCCCTACTGAAAAAATCAACTGCCCAAACGTAAAAGTTCAACATTTTGAGATTGGTAGATTAGTTCAAGAATACATGGAGGTCCTATTCCTGCTTTTCCCCTAAACGTGTTCTTTTGATTTTTGATGGAGATTATTCAAATTAACAACTTTCCACCTTATGATGATTTTTGAAAATTGATGATTTTAATAATTTCTCCAAAATCGAAGGTCATGTATGTTCAAATTTCAGCATCAAATTGATGGCTCCTCCCACTTACCAGTGTAAAGAATTCGTTCTTTACACTTTGCGAATTAACATATTCTGGGATTCAAAAAAAGGCGAATAGTTGGAAGAGAAACAAACGATTTATCGGCCATTTTTCTGCGTTTTTTTTTTGATACAACAGAAAAATGTCAACGATTTCGAAGACCAAAAATGTTACGTTCAAAGGTTCAGGTCAATTTGAGTTCTCGGGGAAAAAACTGCAAGTTTGCGCCAATATGGTCGAACTTCTGGTCGAACTTCTAAACTTCTAATAATTTTTCCCTTCAAAAGTTGAACAATTTGAGCAAAGAATGTTTATTAAACAAAACCCAAGAATGTGTGAAAATAAATACATGAGAAAATGCAAACAGAAAAACAGAGAAAAAACCTAACAAATCCATGAATTCCAATACCCGGCGATGAATGGCAATTTAATTGGATTCAAAAGTATTAACCTATCACGTCGTCGTGCTCAATGGCATCATTTCCTGAGAATTTGTGGAAGAAGGCAAGCGAGAAGTGGAAGAGAAACCCAACAAGTTATTCAAGTTGTATCGGAACCATTTTAGTGGCAACTGTAAGAGGGTTGTTTTCCAATGTTTTTGTTTGAATTGATCTAGTGATCTATTTACCTGTGCAAGAATAGCTGGAAGTAGAACAAGACCATGAAACAGGCCCCAAATAACAACTAAAGTGATTGTTTTGACAAATACCAGTGGAAGATAGTTTTGAAGATGAACAAGAGGCAAAATACATAAAACAGTTGATATACCAGCTTGAGTCATTGGCCATGCAATATTGATCAAAGTATATTTGACACGAAGATATGATGTGTCCAACATAATACGATTTCCACTCCGATCCTCATAATGTCCTATTTGATAATGATAAGTTGTATGTGCAACAAAATCGACGGCCATTCCAATTGAAACCAAAACTGCACAAAGTGAAACGGGATCCAAATCGAGATGCCAAAAAGATAAATAGCCAGTGACACCAAGTGAGATTGATAGAATAGCAAGTGTTGCTGTTATTACTGATGTCGGATTTTGGATGAAAAGAAGACACACAATTGCCATACAAATGAGGGTTACTGTCACATTTTGTTCGGCTAATGGTTTTAAACTAAGCATTTGATCGACGAACATTGCATTCACATTCCATACAGATGCATTCAGAATTGGAAATGTGTCCACAAATGATCGCCATTTGATCATTATGTTGATTCTATCATCCCAAGATGTACTGTTTCGAAACACGAATGTCATCGAGAAACTTTGAACCGGTATTCTGGAAACAAAAACACTGGAGTGTTTAGCAGTTTTCCGACAACGTTTACAAGTTTAATTATGAACAATAAAATAATTGGCGTTGAAATAGAAAATTAAATTTCAAAAAATTAGTTCTTCACGTGTGTTTTTTAGAAAATATTTTGAAAAAATGTTCAATTTTGATGCCAGTTTTTTTGACGTTCATAAAACCACAACTGTGGCCCGGTCCCGGGGATGAGATTTTAGTCCCAGGGGCCGATAGCCCGGCACGAACATCACGTTTTGCGGTGGTTAAAAAATTTCAGCCTGGCTTGGCCCGACTTTCGAACGTCAGTTTCTCAGAACCGCGACTAGAGTTTTTTGAAAAAGCTGTGGGAACCATGTCTACACTCTTGTATTTCTAGAACATCTATGATTTGTGTCTGGAAGTACTATATTTTCGAATAGATTTGAGGCCCGAGCCCAAATCTCACCGCTGCCCGGACCGGTGTGTGAAAACCACGAACAAATCGACTGACCCGGTTTTTTTCTGTTCAAAACGTCTTGTCACGTCATTCAGAAATTTTATTGAAAATCATTTTTTTTTATTTGATAATTCTTAACTATGCGTTTTTAAATCTATGCTCCAACTGATAAAAATATGAAAAATAAAATAGTTAAAAAGCTACAAAATATTCAACTGATAAGACACTCACTCGTTTGAAATGTTCAATTTCATCGATCCTTTATGATGTCCATACACAGGATGATTGATAAATCCATCAAAATGTCGATAATCTACAGTATCCGGCTTCGATTTTGTCGTATTTTCCATTTCTTCATAATCAAAATCGTTTTCCTCGGCATCCCAGAAATATTTATCGTAATCACGAACCCATGAAATCGTATAAACTCTTCCTCGACATTCGGGAGAACTTTCGAATTTTCCGACAAGATTTTCAAACGACTTCTTCATTTGTTGGTCTGAGAAATTGAATGGTTTTTGAACAAGTACAGTAACCGGATAAAATTCTTTCCAAACATATTCTTCGATCAAACGATTTGGTTTTCGAATCGGAGTGTCTAATGGCAATATTTTGGCAGTGTCAAGTTTTGCCTGAATTCCAATAGTTCCCAATATTCCGAATCCCCAATATACTAAACTTCCAACAATTAGAAGAGCGAATATTGCCTTATGACATATTAGTTTGCAATAAATATGAAGAAATTTGTCGATAAATTGAGTTCTTTTGACAGGTTCATGTGTATGTTTGTTGAGAACATAAACAAGAAGTGGACAAAAGAATGTGATAGTATATAGATAGGCAAAGAATAAAGCAAGAGCACATCCGAAGCAGAATATCGACATCTCTTCAGTTGGTGACCACCATCCAATTAGAAATACAACCACATTTGTGACTGTTGTTGTTGTTATTGATGGACCAACTTCATGAAGAACATTTGATAATTTCAAACATGGTGTCTGGTTTGGATCTTGTCTCATCCATGCGTGCAATGTCAAAAACGCATCATTCACTCCAATTCCATTGATTAAAAATGGCATGATTAACATTGGAGAATTGGTTCGAAAACCAAGATAATTGTTGAGACCAAGAGTTGTTATAATGGCAAATGTTGGAACAAGAGCACATGAAATACCAATGAAAAACATTCGAAAACCGGCGAAACCATAATAATAAGCAGAGGAGAATACGGTCACAATGACAAAGAACAGCATGGCCGAAAAACCGACAATGAAGTATGGTGTCATTTTCTGAGCATCTTTGTTCATTTCAGTGTCCACGATTTCCGCACCAATTACCTGCAAATATACAACTTCCCAGTAAATTTGGAATCTAAAAAAAGGACGAATACATAAACCCTCTATAGAACAAAAATCGACAATCCCAACTTTTTTGAAAATTCATCAAATCGAACAAGAAAATAAGAGATTTGGCCTGAGTTACTATGTTTTTTTTTCCGGTCGGAACCATTTGTCAGAATGAAGCCCGTAAGCCCAAGAGATTTGTGATTTTTAGGGATGTCCAAAACCCAGACCCCGTCTGGTTTTGCGTTCAGCTGGAGAGAAAGACGTGGCTCTTACTCAAACCAGTTTAATCTACGTTTCAACCATGAATTAATACGATCTTCATTTCGCACAATGTTTTGTTTGAACTCACGTGAATTTCGAGAAAATTGTTCGGATTCGCTGTATAATTTTGACAAAACTGAAAAACTTCCAATTCCCATTTTCCGAGCCGTTCAAAATCTTCCAAAGTCTTAACTTCTGCCAAAATCGCCAATGAAATTATCTGCAAAAAAGGCACTTGAACAATCAGCAAAAAAAACGTTGGAATTTGTTCACCTTAACATATTCGATATTGGTAACAACGGGATTGTCATTTTGGGTCATTTCCAAAATATGAACATCTGTCGGAATACTCTCATTCACATTGACCCCAAAAAAGTTTCGCTCTAAATGCAATTGATATCCGAGAAGTGTAGCGATTGGATAACTCAAATGAAGACCCATTGTGTTCGGTTTATTTGTCTTCTTTTTAAGAGCATCCGAGAAATATTTGACAGGATCATTGGCTTGACAATAGTGTCCACAGAAATCACCAAATTTCACATTTCCACCATTATTTGTAGTTACTGTTAAATTCGATGAAATATACTGCCATTGCTATAAAAATCAAATATTATTTCTGAAAATGAGAAGAATGAAATTCGAACATACTCTCACAGTTTCTTCTAAACACTCAATTCGATGCATTGATCCGTTATCTTTTGCTTGAACCAATAGAGTTGTCATAACTGGATCACCTTCGGATCCCAAAAAATTTCGATATATTTGGTTTTCGCGTCTCGCTCGAGAGTCTTTGGGACAGTATCCATCACGTACATTGTCACGTAGTTTCAGTCCAATTAGCCCAGCTGAAAATGAAAGTATAGAGAATGTTTTAAATAACTATCATGGGTGAGATTGTAGTCCAATCGCTTCGAGTCCTGCCCGAAAATAACAGGCCAGGGCTTTTTTGTTCTTACAATTAGATCGGCCCAAAAAAGTAGGGTCAGGCCCGGGCCGGCACGACACGGCCCGACTTTTGAACGTCAGTTTCTCAGAGCCGCGAATATAATTTTTTTAGTGTTTCACATGTGTAGTGGACCTTGTTGTGACAATGAACAAAATTGATTTCATGAAATCATTTTTCTTCTAGAAAATTCCTATGCAAATTTTAAAGGCGCATAGAATTTCCCGGGTTGGTCTGGCCATATCTCTAACAAATCACGAATAATTCCATAGAAAAAAATTCTAGCAAAAAAAACAAACTTGATGAGAGGAGCATGAGAGCAGTGACCGCGATGAATGGAAGTGGTAGACGTCCGATGAGATGACCACATGATTGGAATATGAATCCCAATGATAATTTTTGAAGAGGCATCAGAAGTTCGGCGGTTTTTCTTCGTTGTTGATTCGGTCTAACCACTGCTATAGATGTCGGACGATTGTGTATTGATTCGTCTTCATTCATCTGAATAAAATGACTAAATCAAGTTGATTCTTAATTTTTCACAAAAACATGACTAAATTGAGACTCTCATTTCAGAGAGAAATCAGAGAAACGATAAAATAGTCATCCAAACTCTCTTGAGTCATCAATTATTTTTTCTAACCACGTGGGTGTCTCATGCTTCACAGAACTTTATAATGAGCAAAATGAATTTGAGCCTAGAACCTAGATTTTTTTTCACTGGAAAATGAATATCTACATAGAATGAAATTGAAGCGAAAACCCATTAGGATAATAACTCGGATTTATTAGTTTTTTGTCTGTTTGTTTTAGAACGCGGAAGAACCAATTGAAAATACAGAAAGAGTGCTCACAGATTAGGGCTGGAAAATGAATGAGAAAAGTTTGAATGGGAACCCCGACACCAAAAGAAAAAAAATAAAAATGTGTTGACCTTGACGTGAAAACGAGAAAAATTGAAGTAATTTGCTCATTTTTTGTTATCTTTACTTCATGAGAATTTGGAAAAAATAATAAGAAGGTGAGCAAGAAAAAATACCAATGAGTTAATCCAAATAAAAATAGATAACAATCTGAGAAAATTCTGAAAATGGGAAACAATTGGGCTCGTCTGAAAGAGATAAGCATTTTTTAATCTGAAAACTTGCCAAAGGAAAGTGGAGCCAGAATAGAACAAAAAAGAGTTAGCTCTTGGGAGCACAAAAGAGAAGAACTCTCAAAAAATGATAACATTCTCTGAAACACACTCCAAGACTACACAAAAATGATAAGAAATATTTAGAATTTAGAAAAAAAGTGAAAACCCATTTCGAACTCCTGATATGTTATTGATATTTATCACCCGATAAATTTTCGCCAAAACAAAAAAAAAAACAAAAACGAGAAAAAACAGAGGAGATGGAATTCTTGAGAAAGTGCAAAAAGTAAACAATGAACACTTGAACACAACAATTTGTGTTTTTGTTGGGGGCAGAAAAAAAACTGATACATTTTTTTTCATTTTTATTTTTGGCGATGATCATTTTTTTGTTTTGTTTTGTGAGGGAATGATTAGAGAGTGTGGAGAAACCGGTTGCGGAGAGAAATTGAGACATTTTTGAGAGGCAATGAAAAGAAGAGAAATGAGAGAAATTGATTAGTTTATTTTTTTCTCCATCATGTTTTTTTTTTGGTGCAAACTGTTGATAAGTTTCACAATCAGGGTCATAAATGTTTCCAATTATTTTTAATTGGGTTACTGTGTCGACAGTTTCGAGCAAATGTTTTAGTACGAAATTTGAGGTTTGGTTCAAAAATTCTGAAAGAAAATCCGCTGTCAGGCCCGGTTTTTTGTTTTGGACAAAAATGTTGGAATTTTGCTCCGAAATGTATTATCCGCATTTCTTCAAAATTTGCAAAACTTTCTATCAATAGTAGTTCTGCAACAGAACTAAAGTGCATCTGGCCCGAAATATATTTTTTTTCGAAAAAAAATGAAGATGATCAGAAACTGGTACGAAACATTAAAGTTGTACATTCCATCTGTTCAGATGATGACAAAGATGAGAGAAACAAATATTTATGAAAAATTTCCATCGCGGAAATACAAAAACAACACCGCATTCGAAGATGTGAAGGAACTGTGCGTAACAGTCGCGCACACTTTTTTGCTCTTCATTTTTTTATTGTTTCTTGAGGAATAAAAAAACTGAATCATTCAGATCAGAAATACAGAATAATGTGCATCAGTGTTCCATTTTCAAAACTCTGAAATCCTGCCGAAATTATAAGTTTCAATGTACAGTAATCGCGTGTCACCGATTGAATTTTATATAATACGTGATGTTTGTAATTCTTGGCAGATAGTGCCAGTAACAACGTCAAAGTTTTGTAATTTTTAGGTCTGTCTGAATTTTTGATTTTAACCTAATTAAAGCAACACCTGAAGCTAATCCCTACGCAAGGCATACACATTACAACTAATAAAAACTCAAAACAAGAGTATTTTCCTATAACTGTGAGAAAAAAAAGATGAAACAATACTTTAAAATGAGCGAGTTTGAGCAAAAAACCAAAAAACGGACAAAAAACATTTGAAAAATCTCCTGAGATGGCTGAGATTGAACTGTGCATTTGTTCGTCGAGGTGTGTTCACACTTCTCTGGCGCGCTCTCTTCTTTTTATGTTGTCTCTCACAGGCGGTGTGTACGACACTCCGCTTTGCCTTTTGTTTACCGTAAATCTACAAGCGGGAGAAGTAAGGTGGGAATTTAAATTGAAAAGTGGTTGTTTTTTCGCTGAAATTCGTTTGTTTCTCCGCGTAAGTTTTTCGTTTTTTGTGTTTCAAATATGATAGAGTAGAAGTCTTATGAGTTGAATTCTTAATGTGTCATCAGGTTTTGCTGTATACAGCCGATAGCTTCAGGATTTGCTTTAACAAGAAAAAACGTGTAAATATAGAAAAAAGGTCAATCCCGAACAGCTGTCACATCGACTTGCAACACTAAAGAGCACACAAAAAAGAGAGAGTGCATAGTGAAAAATCTAAAAAGTTTTGACTTGATCTTTGTGAGTTGAAATAAAAGAGGAAAAGATCAAAAAAACAGATGAGGAGAAGAAAAAGAGAAAAAAAAATAAACATGGAAAAGAATAGAATACATAGTGTAAAGTAAGTATTATATATCACTTGACACTGGAAAAATCTGAAAATTGTGACACCCAAAAAAATCGTTATATATATATATATATGATTAATCATCAATCTGTTGAAGATGGGCGGAACAAAAAGAGGCGGGCCTAATTGTTGTGCCGCTAGAAGAAGAAAAAAAACATTTTAAACTTTCGAAAATTTGTTCAACGTTTATTGACATAGGGTCACTTATTAGCACCCTACTTGAGAAATGAAAAAATCAATTATTCGATATTTGCTTTGAACTATTGAGATGATTGGCCTTGGTCCGGGCTGGACCAGTATCTCAAAAATCAATTGGTTCCAGTTTTTTTCTGGGTGTTCCTGAACCGGTTATTTTTTGTTAGAAAGATTGATTGGACCTTTTCCGCATTCACAAAAAAAAGTATATATTAGTTCAATCTATGAAATCTGTTCAAACAAATAATATTTATTTTACGATTTTTCGTTAACACAGAACAGAAAAACCATTAAATAATATTCATAATAAATATTAGCACTTTTTCGTTCAAAAAAAAAAAGAGATGCAAGAATAATTAGCATTATTACGAAAAATTTGAATTTTTTGGGAATTGGAATGTCCAGATGGAGGGTTCTACGACAGGTCTGTGGTTAGCCTCACCACTTTTTTTTCTGATTTCGTCAATTTCACACCCAACCAGACCTGCTATTTTCAAGATTTCTCCGGCCCTGCTCACTTTATTTTAAAAATTTAACTAAAACAACTGACAAAAATTCAAATGATTTTCAGAGAAACCTAAAAATAAATATTTAATAATAACGTGGCGTGATTTTTTTTTTTTTTGACAAAGGAAGTTCAACTTGCCTCACTCACAATGTTTGATCAGATTTTTTTAGCTGACTAATAAGGCCACCGGGATGAATGTCAGTATGTTCCCTTTGTTCTATGTATATTTATTCAAAATTGTATTCAAACCGTTAAAAATGTTGGCGTCGAAATTTGAGTTTGTTTTCAAATTTCTTCCAAAAATATACGTAAAAAAGAATTTTTGAAGTTTAATTGTTCATTTCGGGGTCCGCGACCGTTCGCCACTGTGACATTCCGCCACTACGACATTTCGCCACTATGACATTTCGCCACCACATATTTTGCTATTTTGACTTTTAAAAAAACTTTTCATGCATTTTTATTCTAGCATAAGAAAGAAAGTTACATTATCAGTCAAAAAAAAATAAAAAATTATTTTGAAAAAACCTAGAGACAAAATACTCAGTGGCGAAATGTCATAGAGGCAAAAAAACAAAGTCCGCGACTGTTCGCCACTACGACATTTCGCCACTGTGACTTTTTGAAAAGTGGCGAAATGTCGTAGTGGCGAAATGTCACAGTGGTGAACGGTCGCGAACCCAAAATTTTTTGTATCTCTATCTCTATATTGTATTTAAAGGTGGACTGCGAGATAATTGAGTGTTTCGTCTATAATATAGTTTGTGTGCCCCTGAAAAATGATGCGAAAACCAAAAAAACGCAAAAAAATTTGATACAGTGCCAGGAAAAAAACAAACACAAGCAATTCCGCCTTTCCGTCTTCACGACCATGTGCGCTCTATCGAACCATTATAAATTCAAAAAAGTACACACATTTTCGAAGAATTTCACTACACTATAAATGACGCAACATTGCACACCGTCTTTCTCAGATATATCGCAGTCCACCTTTAAAAAAAAATGTTGGGTTTTAATTTTTTGCAAGTTTTGCAACATATTGGCGCAAGAGATTACCGAATATTCAAATATTTCTCATCTACGAGTCCAGAACCCTTTAACTACACCGTTTGGGTTTTTCCTATTTTTGTGTTTAGAATTTTTAAAAGTTTTTTGCAACGTAAAGAAAAAACAAGTTCTGAACATTGCTAGAACCCCTCTCGGAAAATCAGAAAAAAATATAAGTGTACATTTTGAATTCTTATCTCCTGAGGTTAAAACAAAACTAAAACATTTTTCTGAAAAATCAGTTTTATGAATGTGGCCTGAACCGAAGAAATAAAATTTGAAAATGAGAAATTCAAAGAAAAGGTCACGACATTCATTTTTTGGATATATCACGCTTATAATAATGTTTCCTTGAGTTAATTTGCGAGAAATAGATTCAAGAAGCAGGGGTGAGATTTGAGCCATTTTTGGACGGCCGTAAGCCTGCTCTGATCGGACCGAGGTTTTGAAAAAAAAATCAGAAAAATCCAGACTGGAAACGGGCCGAAACAAACCCGAAGACTTTCAGATACCATTCATTTTTTTTCTAGAAGAACAAGAGTGTAGAAATGTTTCCCACGGGTGAATAAATCATTTTTTACAGCTCTGGCAACTGACGGTAAGAAGTCGGGCCGGGTTTTTTTTTGAGCGGCTGAAAAACAAAAAGCCCGGCTCGTGGTTTTTTGGCCGGGCTCTCGGGCCCAGTCCATTTTTCAAAATTGGGCCCGGTTTGAATACAGTGATCATATTCATTGCAGATGGAGGTCTCGTTAGCAAAACCAACATTTGAAAATATAAAAGTTCACTTTTACAGTGCCTAATCTAAACTGAAAAAAAAGAAAAAACACACAAAAAAGTTCAAACTTTTTCAAACTCAATTAGGAATTGGGCAGAACCAAAAGCTAAACAAAAGTTTGGGAAGAAAAATCAATATTTTAATATAATAAAAACAAAATAATTCGCGATGTCTACCTGCCAACCAACCACAACCAGATCCACTTTCGATTTCAAACACCACAAAAAATTGTAATTACAAAAATTTGAAGTAGTCAGATGAGAATCAGATATAAATGAAACAAAACTTGGGTATGGATGAACAACCTTTCAAATTAATGAAGCGGTAACTAATTGATTAGAAATATTTCTCATACAAGAGTCGAAATGAAACAACCAACGAAGAAATAACAGATGGATGTGGTTGTGTTGCCCTTTTTCTTCCATCTGAACATGTGCTCACACATTCATTGAATAGTGACGCAGAGGAGTGACCAGTTGTGGTGTGAAGGTCCGTCTTTTGGTGCATTTTTTGGAGAAAAGAGTGAACGCCAATTATACTAGTAAACATGTTCATCTACGTTTCATCAATGTGAGAATCAATTAAAAGCAGAATTTACTTAAAACCGGAAAACAACAGACACATTTTTAACAAGTCAAAAACAAACAGTATCTGCAAGATCAAAAAATGTTGGTAAATGGAGATATTACATGGTGAGGCTCATGATAGCGTTCACGATGTCGTTGTCGGATTCTTTGAGAGCTCGGATGGCCTTGTTGCGGGTGGTGTTTGCTTGGGAGATGACAAGTTCGATGTCTTTCTCCTCAATACCGGTAGAATCTTCCTGTAAATGTTTTGTATGAGAATAATATTGTCATAAGCTAAATTAATACCTCAACATCTTCGTTCTCATCCTCTTCAACAGTCTTGAGTTGTGGAGCTTCACGTTGTGGCTTCATGTTCTCAATAGCCGACATTTGAGCGTGTTGGTTGAGGTCCTCAATCTTGGCTTCTCCGAAAACGATGTAGGTGTCCGATCCTGGGCTCTTGAATACGTCTGGTTTGTTGATGACGAAAAGAATGTTCTTGGATTTGCGGATGCAAACACGGGAAACTCCGGTGACTTGTTTAAGTCCAAGTTTGGAGAAAAGCTTGCGAGCCTGCAAAAATTGGATTATGATTGTTAACATGAAAACTATTCACCTTCTTTTCCGAGCGGCTTTGTTTTCCTTGCTTATCAACTTGATCTCCGAGTCCAGCGGCTTCAGCAACACGTCTTTGTTCCTCGGTCAACTCATGTTCTCCTCCCTCGTTGTCAGAGTCGTCCGAAGCGTCAACTTGTGGCTGCAACGAAAACTCCACAACTATCGCACCGTTAGATTTTCAACAAACCTCCTTTACTGGCTCTTCCTTGTTGCGGATTTCGGTGCTTCCGGTCATTTTTGTGATTCGTGAACCCTAAAAATTCGATTAACAAGTTATAAAAGAGTATCAGAGATAATAACTGCGATAAGAAACGCAATCAAAGAATATATGAATTGAAAAAATTTAATAGAACTTTATTACAGAAAAAAAGAGAACTAGAAAAAGATTAGTTTATACATAAAAATATAAGTTGACGTGGATTAATTCAGCACAAAACGACCAGCGCTTGGAACAATCGTAATCAAAAGGCAATTATCTATACATCACAACAAGGCTTTCGAATCACGACCTACATTTTTCTACACAGAGAAAGCCGAAAATCAAGAAGGGCAAATAATTACATACCCACAGAGGCTATCAGTATCACACAACACGAATTATCACAAACCTCGGAAAATACAATTAATACAACTTCTACTCATTACCAAAACCTTCCGTCATTTCAATGGCCATGTTAAGCTTTTCAGCTAGTTGTTCATAACTTCGATATGGCGGTAAATCGAGTCGATTGAAACAAGTGTGAGATCGAGGAAGCCAGTTTTCTTTACCAACTCGTTCAATGCAGAACAATTGAGGGCCGGTCGAACCCATAAGCTCGGCGAAACCTCCAACGGGGACACGGCAAGTTCCAGTGACGAATTGCAACAGTCGAGCTCGTTTTTCTTGATCCAAACTTCGTACCCATTGCCAAAACCATGCTACTTGCTTACTTTGTGGTGCATAATGACGATAGACTGTATTTCTTTGCCAGTCATCAACATCGACATCCTGCATACCACAAAGAAGAAGTTCCAATTCCCGTTCGTCGAAATATTGCATCCACTCAAGAGGAAACACGGAGTTAAAACCAGTGAAGAACGCCTTCGTTTGCTGTTCAACGCCACGATTGAACCGCCACTCCACTAAAAGTTCGATATATTCGAGCTTATTCGCTTCAGTAACTGCAATGTTTGTTCCGCCTTCTTTGAGCTCGTGAGATTTGACCTCTCCCAAGAGTTCATAATCAGCAACAAAATAAAGTTCCATTTCACATTCGTCAATATCATTCTCTTTGATCCACATCAATGAGTTGTAAATTTCCGAATCGACTTGTTCAATATCTTTCAGTGCAATTTTTTTATTGAGCATTTTCTTGTAGAATGGCATTGTAAACCCGCTATATATGAATTTTCCGTGGAACAGAGCCTGAAAAATCTCTTACAAGGGAACTACAAGTAGGTGTTAACGGACTTTAAGAAGAGACATGTGTCACCCTGTACATTTTTTCATGCTGATCATCATGCCGTAGCTAACTTTTGCAAAGCTCCACACAGGAAGCTGAAAATCGAGCTCAAAGTTTGAGCACAAAAATTGAAATATCTTGTTCAATTTGAATTATTTTAGTGATGAGAGACTACTAAAGGGTTATTTGGCATGCTAGAAACGATAGGAGCATTTTAAAACCTCGAAATTGTAGTTGTAACGCTGAAAAAATGAGCCCGAAACTTTTTATAAAAAAGGTAGATCAAAAAAACGTGAAAAATAAAAAAATTGCATTGAAAAACGTGAAAATGACTAAATTTTGAAGATTGTTTTCTGATTTTTCATGTTCTTTCGAAAAATCACACCTTTTTCATTATTTTTTCGGAACTTCAAAATCACCATCGTGTAGAGAATTAAATTTCCTATCAGATCCATTAGTTTATTCTTGTAAATGTATAATTTTGAAAAAGTTAGGAGGAATTTTAAATTTTCAAATTTATCACAAAAATGTGATTTTCAGCTTTCTGGCTGACGCTTTGCAAAAGTTAGCTACGGGATGATGATCAGCATGAAAAACTCTATCGGGTCACATACATCCCATCTCAAAGTCCGTTAACATCTATATGTAGTTCCCTTGTTAGTTGTCGTTTAACTATTTACTTACCATCGCAATGAATCGACCAATGTACTCGAAATATTTAAGATGATCGGGATTAACAAATGAGGCTGGATTTATTTGGAGACTGTAATTATTATTACCCGCATACATGAAAAGGCAATACATCGGATTCAAAACTTCGTGCGACAACAAGAAAAACCATTCTCTGAAAAAAAATTAATTATTAAACATAAACAAACAAAACTAACCTCGCTACACCACCATAATCCAATCCTTCTTCGCCTTTAAATTGGATATACAATCTTCGTCGCAAATCCACAGCATTTTTTCTCATGATTTCTTGGAATGAATCTTCAAAAACATTTCCTCTTGAGACCGTGATCTTGACATGGTTTGGAACACTGTTTGAAAGACAGAGATAGCGGAATTGCGCAATTTTCCAACGGAAGCTTTTTTCGATTGCCATTTGAACACCAGCAACTCCCAGAGGACCAACAGGTTTTCCAGTACGCGGATCATTGTAGGTTGTACTTTTGGATTGGTGATCGATGAAGAATGGAACACCTTGTTCGGTGAAGCGCATTTCCCATCCATCGGGGAGGGGTTGATCAGAGCCTCTGAAAATATTTGATTATCCTAAATTCCAGTGGTATTTAAAACGTACCCTTGTGTTCGGGGATCTTCCCATTGAGTTGTCCTATTTACATGATTGACAAAATACATCCGACCTGTGTTTGGATCCTGACGTTTTTCCCATCCGTCCGGGAGAGGGCCAAGAGGATCATCAGCAGAGAAATTATTCTGTTGTAACAAAAATCGTTGTTCCCATTGCAACATCGCCTGATCTCTCCCTGATTGCCATTGTTCATGGGCTTCGAGCATATCGGCGGTGGGCCGTTGCCATGTTGTGGTGCGAGTATTATGATCAACATAATACACTCGCCCTCGAGGATCTCTTCTCATCTCCCATCCAGCAGGAAGTGGTTGCGTCGATGGTTTTTCCCATGTTGTGCTTTTTGTGGTATGATCAACGTAGTATTTTCTACCGTACTGATCAAACCGCATTTCCCAACCATCCGGAAGTTGTTCATCTGGAACAGCCGGCGCAGCCTGATTTTGTTGTGGAGCAATTGTATCTCTTTTTCCGGAGTTTGGTCTTCTAGATCCAGAGGATGAGACTCCATTAGAAGTTGAAGCCTCTGATACACTTGATTCACCTCTCGATCCTGCAACAAGTTAATATTATTCGACATACATCAATAAATCATGTGATTACACAAAACTGGTTAAGAAAAATCAATAATCGATAAAATTTTTAAATACCTGCGCTCCTTCGTTTTTTGTCGATAAAGCCCGCTAATGCTATTGACAACGTATCCGTTTTGGTGTAATCTTTTGCTGTGAGTTGAAGATTCATTTCAGGAACTTTCACTGAAAAATTAAACATTCATAAACAGTAACATTAAAATAATCTCACATTCTCCATTCTCAGTTCTTTCAAGCGTGGAAAGTTTCAACTTTGCCATTCCAATCAACGAGTCCTCGAAGAGTTTGACCTTTTGTAAAACTCGAAACGTCAACGTTGAAGAATCGATTGCGGTGATGTTAACGTTTTCTTTCCATTCCGGCGAAGAAGTCTTCTTTTTCACCGCTGTTTTCTTAGCTGTAACAGTCGGTGAATCGCTGCTCACTTCAACATAACAATCAGCTGCCTTGCTTAGAGATGCAGAGATTACTGAAAATGATGACGTATATTAAACATTACGAAATATTCGAAAAATACCTTTAACTGTGATTTTTGATGGTTTTGTTGATCCATTTTGTTCAACTGAAATACCATTGCTCCCAGAGCTTCCTGGCTGCTGTGTTGACTCATTCCGAGCCATTCGACAGACCAAAGATGGCTGAAAAATTAAATTATGAGTTCGAAAAAAATTAAAATCTAAATTGAAAAGGAAACGTCTCGTGACTAAAATATAAACAAAACTATTTCTAACCTATTTTTTTAGTAATACAAGTACATCAACCGAGAGAGACAAACAAAAACACCTCAGGCAAAAGAAAAGAGAAAAGAAATCCATAACCGCTCTAGAACTTTTCGTCCCTCGCCCAAAATGCGTCGACAACATGCGTATCTAACTCGAAAGAGGCGGCGATTTGAATGTGTGCGGTAGGGCATGTTTGCTTTTCTCACTTTTAAAAATGTGTTTTTCACTAGATCAACAACTTTTGAAAGATACAAAAAAGTGGAAATAGATAAAATGGAATAAATAAATGAAAAATGACAGAATTTATTTATTCGTGAGTAAAAAAATTCAACGTTTCCGCTTGTTATTTTTCACATTAGAAGTTTCGAGTAGCCAATTATCAATGTCATGTTTGTATTTTTTTCCCTCCTCAAAGACAACAAGTTCCAAATTTGCCAACTTTTCAGCTTTGTTTTGACCATGTAGTGCGATAGCGATAATTCCTGAAAAAATTTATAATTGAATCAATAAACAAACATGCTAAACAAATACCTCCTAAACGTTGTGTGAGTGTGGAAAGCAAACATTTAGAGAGTTTGTAGGCGCCATCTGGATCTTCTTCTTTCATCAGTTGGCACAATTCTATGCCAATCGCGTAAAAGTTTTGTTCTTGGCGTGCTAGATTGATATTTTTAGCATCGGCAGTCAACACACTTTGCATGGTTGGACCGTATGTTTGCGAAATGTTTATCTGAAAAAAATATCGGGGTTTGTGATTCGCATTTTTGAAGTTTTATTAAAAGTTGAATACTTAAAACAGTGAAGAATTGAGTTTCCCAGTTGCTAGAAAGTGAGCCTATTTCGAAAAAAAATGATTGTTTTCACCGATTAACTCCTTTTCTCATGGTGCCACATACATTTCTGGTGAATTTTTTTGTCAGTTTTCTCAATTTTTAACACCACTTTTCCCAGTTTCCCAGTTGGCCAAAACGACAGCCCTGCATATTTTACAGCCATCGAAAATCTAGAGATAATCCTGTCGCAAAAAACTAACCCTGCAATTCGTTTTCACTGAATCAATAAGCCAAAAAGGAGCATCAACTGAACAACCTCCAGCATTCACTTTCGGTCTACCAATTCCGATTATCTCTTCGTAAAAATCTGAAACTAATTTTTGGTAATCCAAAACAACCAAGTTTTACCTTCTCCGAATGCATCACTTTCGAATGTACAAGAAGTCGATTCAGATTTCGCGATTATGTCATTCAAATCGAAAAAGTTGGAAGGAACATTTTGAATATCATCCATTTGACGATTCAGTGTTTTTCCAAACAAAAATTGTCTTTCAAACTCGCGCAAACAGTTGCAAACACTGTTACGCACTATTGCACACAATGAGATTGGAGGAAGTTTGAAAATATTTATTTAATCAATGGACACAGGTATACAAAAGTAGACAAAAATGAAGATAGTTTTCACTTCTTTCCAAATCCAGCACACGGATTCGAACATCCGCTTTGTTGACAACAACCTCCACCAGCTCCACCGATGCAAGCCAAAGTTTCTTGAGTAGATATAGTGAGAATGATGAAAACTGTGATCATAGCCTGGAAATAAATAGAACCTAACTTTTGTTATCAAGAAAAAAAAACTCACGAGTTTACAAATATCCGAAACAAGCGACATTTTGATTAGTTTCCAGTAATGTGTTCAAATTCAGCGGTTCTTCACACTTTTATAGCTACCTTCACATTCTAATCCCACCCACCATCTGAAAAATTGTTTCAATCCGGCTTTTCGCATGTGATGATGGCTACCAGTCATCCATTCAAATGCAAATGTTTGTGTCGCATAAAAGTTACGTGATGAGATGAGATGTGATTCTAGTTTCGAATTTCCACAAAAAAAACGCATAGGTGTTCATTAATCCCATATGAATTGCAAAAATGTCCAACCGCGCGCCGTTTTTATTGGATTTGAAATCGCGAGGAAATCATGCCAATTTACCGGGGATTCGCTGAGGTTCTGTCGAACACTACTAACTTGTGGAAACCTATTTGACACCCTAGAAAAATAGTGTGTTTTGCTTTGGACTACTGTATTTTTTCGGTTTTGTTTGGATCGTGTTACCCTCCAATAAAATACCAGGCAGGATTCGCATGAAAAAATACAGTACTTTTTTTTTAAATTTATGGTTTCGGGCCTGATTTTTCAACTTGTTCCGGAAAATAAAGCTGCGATCGAACTTTTCGGAAAAAAAATCCGACCAAACACACCCATGATGTCTTTAGGTTTACACGAATTGCGGTGAAGTGTGGTTTATATTATATTGATGGTTCGTTGTGAATCTAGAAAATAAGTTGTGTCTAGAGCACTGGACACAGAGTAAAACACGTGTTATGCGTGAACTCTAATTTTTTTTTTTGATAAGATACAAAAATGTTTTTTTCCAAAGTTCTTAGTTTTGAATGACACATTCTTCTCGTTTATTTCCATCTGAAAGTGAAATAAAAGTAAAGCGAAAACTTGTATAATACCACAAAAATTGAAAGTTTTTCTCATAAATAAACAGTTTTTACTATTACGAATGCGTTTTTTGTTAGTTGTTCGCAATCGTTTCCGAATATTCAAAGATGAATTTATTAGAATAACAGAAAACTAAAAATATATACAGAGAAAAGTTATTATTTTTGACGGTCAATATTATTATCCAGAAGCGGGACATGGGTAGCATTGCTGAAAAATATTATGAATTTGGAAAATAAATGAAAGAAGAGTTGGTCACTTACAGCAGTTCCAAAGTTTCTCTTTCTTCTCTTTCTACCTTCAACATTAGATGTACAAATATTACAGTCTTCCTAGAAATCATTAGATTGTTTTTATGTTCTTTCAAATTGTTTTGACTTACAAATAGATTCCGTTTCACACGATGTCTACATTGTGGGAAAGCCATACAATTTTGTTCGGAAACATTGATATTTGGGCGGCCAAAGTTTCGTTTGACACGATGCGGGGCCAATCCGCTGATACCGCATTGAGTACACTTTTTACGACGGAATACGGCTTCGCGTTTGGTTCGTTTTTCGGCGTATACTTTTTGGAAGACCGCATATTCAACATTATTCAAACAGTCATCACTTTGTTGACATGATTGTCGACGACGAATTGTTGCTTCAGATGATTCGGATGATTTCTGCAAATAAAATGAGCCCTCAAACTTATTCCGACGGGTTGAAAATTGAAAAACCAGGAAGGCCTGTGATTTTCAGGCGAGGCTACCGAGCAGGCTTGAGTAGAGCAGGAACGGGAAAGTTCGAGTTTTTGAACATTTTCCGAATAATTTTCTCGAAACTTTCTCAAATTTATTTTCGAAGCTGTTCCGGAAATTGTTTCCGAAATATTTTATTTTTTGCAACTGAACTTCAGTGCCGAACGTTCCAAAAGGTCAGCACCGCTTGAGCCTGCATTCGAGCTACAATTTCACCCCTCTACCAACCTCATCATCATCGTCATCATCAAATCCAAGTTTATATCCCTTCTTGTGTCGAATATCAGCAATCGCTTCACTAATCGACATCTTCTTTTCCTCTTCTCCTCCTTCGGTTTCTCTCTTTTTTCTACTTGCCAATGCCAATGTAACCCATGCTGGACAAGGTACACATGCCGCCGAATTGTCCGGAGCAAAGAATTGTCGTTTCACTCTAACGTGTTGTTCATATTCTTCAACCTGTTTCTTATGACTTTCTAATGCTTTATAATATTTTTCCATTCGATCAGCATTTCGCTTTCTTCTCTTTTTCTGTGCCAAAACACAAGCCGGGAATTTGAGACATCCACCTGGTCCAGAACCACCTCCTCCGTTTCCCATTTTCGATAATACTTTGACAATATCCAGAATTCCTTTTGGATTATAAGCCTGTCTCTTGGATCGTTCATTGATCATAAATTCATCATTATCACAAGTTTCGTCCGCATATCGTTTCTCTCTTCTAATACATTGATCTCTCTCTGCTTCTCGTTTCTTTCTACCGTAATAACCATTACACGGTTCACAATATTGCGAACCGATCAGGTTTCTTTTGTATCTTCTGACATGAAGAGTACATTGTGGATGTGGAAGACATCCAGCTCGTTTTTCTCGTTTGTGCACTGGTACTCCAATTGGTGATTGTTGTGGACGTTGATCTCCGAGGAATGGATTGTTATCCGAATATTGCGGTTGAAGATATGTACAAGCAACACAGTCGAATGAACGTTTAGATCGTTTCAATGGGTTACCATTCAAACAAAGTTGACACTGCAAACAAATTTTTGAAAATTGAAGTAACTTTTTACTATTTCGAGACCCATCGGGCCGAATTAATTTGAACAGGGCCTTGAACAGAATTGTGACATAGTCTCAGCGTCAAGGGTGAAATTCAGGCCGTTTTTGACCGACCGGAAGCTCTGACCTGCCGGACTTGCAGATACGAATCACATATTTCCTAGAAGAACAAGAGCGTAGAAAAGTTTCGCACAAAATTATATTAGAGGCTCTGAGATACTGGCGTTCAAAAATCGGGCCGGACTTGTTTTGACCGACCCGTTATTGTCGGGCCGCGCTCTCAGGGTCCTCGGCCTACAATCTCACTGCTGCTCACCGTTTCTCATAAATATCAGTGTCTCTTACTCACCCCTCCATTATCAAAATTTCTTTTCACCCTAACATGCGCTCTTTTGAAATCATAAAGTCTTCCAGCTGTTGGAGGTGTTCCCACATGATCACTTGATTGTGTTGTTGCTTGTTTGACAGGTGTCGATGTGGCTGTTTTGACACCGGCTGCCGATTTTCGAATTGGCGAAGAGACGAGACGATCCGGCGATTTTTGGCCGAGCAGACTCATTGGTTGACAATGCAATCCACCGGCGACTTGTCTTTTCGATCTTTTTCCCAACATCAATCTCTTTCGACACGGACATGTTGGACACGAACGAAGACACGGTGGAACGACAGCGAGACAAGATGTGTCGAGTCGAAGTTCGGGACAACACGGCTGTTCGGGTGGACAACATGGTTTCTGTCCCTGATCACAACATGTTGGATTTTGATAATAGCAACACGGCCGACCACATCCACAATCACCATTTGGACAACCTGATCGACACGGTGTTCTACCATACGGCGATGAACCACAACACTGAGTTGGTGGTTCGGGAGCCGGTGGAGGTGGAGGAGGAGGCGGAGGAGGTGCGGCTGGTGTTGGTGGAGGACAACAGGTTCGTGGTGGATTGGGTGGCGGCGGAACACCGTGATTGCCTTCGTCGTCTTCGTACTCTTCATATTCTGGTCGACGACCGCGACAACATGGTTTTGGACAACAATTTGGTGTGGCTGGACAACAAGGACCGAATGCAGGTTGACAACATGGTTTTGGAGCCGGTGGGGGAGGACAACATGCCAGAGGTATTGGCTTTTGTGATGAACAGCATGCTGAAATATACGTCAACTTTAAGATCGAAATATAATTTTCATAGAGTAGAAAATATTTTTTTTGAAAAATTGGCCTTCCAATGTGCAGTCAGACCGGGTCACGGTTTTTCAGAAAAAAAAACAAAAAGAAGCTCCAGACGAATCGTGATTTTCGGCTCGTTCGGAACCGGAAATTTTCTGGGTATTTTTTCCGTAAAAATCGACTATTGATTGGGTATTTGACTCTCTTTCAGGAATGAGATTTAGACAACTTCAGTCCCGCCGGAAGCCTGCTTTGACCGGACGCGACCTGTTTGGGCTTCTTCGTTGAATGCCAGAAAATAAATGTGGCCAGAAAAAATTCGCGGCTCTGCCAATCCTCTTTACTGTCTTCAGAATTTTTTCATAAACTTGTGTTATTACATTCTGATTCTGAAATAATTCGTCCTATTCTGTTGTTTTTTATATCTTGAAATTCGTCCCTTTTCCAGAATCATCTTTTTCCGAAAATAATTTTTTTTTTACATTTAGTTTGTGCAATTTCCCGAGGACCCATAGTTTTCTGCAAAATAAAACCCGATCGTAACACTTACAGCTGGAACAGCAAGATCTATTTGGGAACAAATCGCATCCCGAACATCCACACGAACATCGTTTTCTTCTCTCCAATCTCAATGTCAATGGCACCAAATTGGTCTCATTCACCCCGATAAAATGCAATGGAATATCAGCTGATCTCAGATGAGTATCATATTTGATTGTCTGTTTTTCCACTTCTAATGAGGCACTTGCCAATGAAATGACCCCAATAAGAAGGGTCCATTTGATGACCCACATAATCTGAAACAAAAAAAATGAATATGAGAAGAAGATGATTGTTGCATAATGAAATTGGCTTGGATGTGGCAAGGCAAAGCAAGGCAGGGGGAGGGGATATGAATGGCGAACCTGTCCAAGTTTCTTCTTCTTCTCCTTCTTTTTTTTGGTCAATGCCAGAAACTAGCTTCGAGACTAATTCAAAAAGATATCGAGACAGGTTTTATCACCCACACATGTACCTATTGTCTTTTCGGTTTTCGTCGTCGTTAAGGGATATTATCGAGAAAGAAACAAAAAACTATGATGATGATGATGATGATTAGCTCATAATTAGATAAGGCAAGCTTTTCTATTCTCTTAAACAGTTTTTTCAGTTCAATCAGCAGGGTTTTCAAACTTGAAACTGAACCGGGCCGAGTTTTGTTTTTCGATTCGGGCTTTAAAAAAAAACAACTTTAGCTGACAAAAAAAAACAAAACAAACAAATTTAATTTTTTAAAATTACGTGACCTCGAAAATAAAGAAAGTAAAAACGTGTGACGTTTCTTATGTGACACGTGTTTCATTTATCGCTTTCTCCATTCCCAACCGTTCATTTTTCTATTTTTTGAATCATTCAAACAACTGCAAATCGACAAGATTGTCCAGATAAGTTTCATTATCATCTTTCGGGGCTAAACTTTCTAGTTTTTGATATAGTTGAAAAACTATGTCAATGTGACCGAACAATCTGATGATGATCCACTGTATAGTCAGCGAGTCTTTCCCTGAGTTTTCCAGTTTTTCTTTTGAAAAACAGCCAGAGTACTACCATTGTCAGTAACTTCGACAAAAGTGCGAATTTTGATGGATTTGCACTTGCATTTTATGCGGGAGTATTGGAATTCGATGATGGGTTAGACCAGAAGTTCACTCGCCTTAATGACTATGAATGTTGGGATTGGAGTTGGGTGTGAAATCGGGTTGACGTTGATTTTCGAAATTCATGAAAACAATCTCTAAAGTAATAATGTTTCAAAAAAATTGATATTTTGGTTTTCAGATGATATGTGAGTTAGTTTCAATGACTGCCGCAATCGAAAATGGGATGAACACCGATGATGTTTAGGACAAACTGAAGGTGAGATATTTTCAGAGAACCAGAATATAACCTTTCTCTTCAGTCTCTTTCTTATTATCTTGATTAGCTTTGAGCTTGTAGCCCGAAGGCCAGAAAATCACGAATCGAACCGGCCTTTTTCGTGTCTTGGTCGGAGAAAAACAGCCCGCTCTGACCCGTGTCTAACTTTCTAACGTCAGTTTCCCAGAGCCGCAACTAGAATGTTTTGAAAAGGCAGGGAAACTATTTCTAGAACTCTTTTTCTTCTAGAAAACGTAAGAACAAACCCGATAGGGCTTCGTCACTAAAATTTTTACTGACTTACCCAGCAAAAAATAATCGGACCTGTTTTTTTGGAAGCTTTCTGAATCGGGCCCAAAACTTTATCTCATGAAACGGGCCCAGAATTAAAACCGGACCCGAAATCAGTTTTTCTGGATTTAAAAAGGGATTTTTCTTTATCGCCTAGTGATTTAAAAGTTTTTTTAGAATGAAAACTGGTTTCAGGCCCTATTTTCAGGTTCGTATCGGTAACACTTTTTGGGCCAGTCCCGATTGGAATATCCGATTTTCGGATTTGTAATTAGATTTTTTTTAAACTCAAATTTGAGCTCAAACTTTTTTTTTTTCACTGAAACTCGACCTTTTTTTTCCAGAAAATTCAACTTTTTCCATAAAAAAACTTGAAAAAAAATAGAAATGAAAAATGTTGCAATTAATTTGGAATAAATAAGGTCACAGTTTTTTTATTCATTTTCCTGAAAGACTTGAGAATAATTGTATCAAATATTGAAAAGCATGTATCACTTAATAATAACTGACTGTTAATTCCATAGGCGCTGATCGTTTCCCCCATAAACCAACACCATTTTGCCAACCAGCTCTTCCTCCTTCTCCAATACACAATGAAAATGTGACAAAAAATAGACCTGAAAATAGATATATCTGAAAAGTATTTAGATGTCATAACATACCAACAATAAAGTGTGCAACTTGCATTATTATTATTATTATTCCAAAGTTGAAGATGAACCCTGAAATAGACAAAAAAAAAGGACTTTGAAAATGACAAGAATTAGTGGTTTATGGGATGGGACAAGAAAAAGTTATTTGTCAAAAATGAGAAAAAAAAAACAATTTTTTTTCGACTTGAAATTTATGTCAACTTTATTCAGCAATTTTTCATAAGAAAACTGAATTCGTTGAAAATATTTCGTTTTTTTTTCTTCCAGTAAAAAATAGTCACAAAAAAGTCTCACAGGGATTGAAAGGGTTGTCCTTTTTTGGCGGCGGAAGTTGGAATTATTATTTTTTCTGAAGTGATTCAGTTTTAGGAGAGGGGAACACAAATATACTAGCCGTTCACACATTGCTAATGTGATGGGTAGATGTACGATTTGAATAAGTTATCAAAATTTGTATAGTTTGGTTGAACAAAAATTGAATCTTGAAATTTTTCAGAGTTGGATGAACAGTCAGTGCGCGAGAATTCAAAAAATTGCGCGTGGCTACCTGATTGGATGAACAGTCACAGAGAATACGAAGAATATTGGATAAAATTTGAATTTTGAACACAAATATGTTTTTTTTTCCAGATTCGGTGAATGTGATGAAAAAGAAGTTTCGAGGCAATGAAATCAGACATTTACAAAGCAACGCATCTCGTTATCATTCTGTTGATTCAATGTTCAATCGGATGCTCCAATGGTCGACAAGGATATATGTTTGAAGATCGAGAGGAACGCTCCGAAGTGAGTTTGATTTTGAGGGAAAAACCGTGGAAACCGTGGCCCCTCCTAAGTAGAAAACTGAGGAAAAAAGACTAAACACATCATCGCAGTAAGAGAAGCGAAGCATTTTTTTGGAAGAACCTAATTTCGTAGATATGAAGGTTTACATCGACAACAAGGTTTTTAGAAACGATGAAAACATTGAATTTCGAAGTGCCCACGGTAATTAATTATTGCCTGAGTACTGTATCCAGAATGAGTCACAATGACTACAAATGTTTTATTTTTTGTTTCTGATAAAATCGAGCCGGCCCGATACTTTTTGATTATCATTCTGTACCCGTATTCATTAATGCGGCGTCCAAAAAAGAAGAAAAAAAGTGTGTCCAAAATCAAAAAAACCAAAAATGCGAAATCTCAAAGGTACATCGGTATTTCTCAAAAAATTTGTTTGTAGAAGAACCTTGATGTCTAGCTCATATGATCTTACCCTTTTCACTACAGTAGAGTTGTGTTCCTTTGAATATTTACGGGTTTTCGGTATTTTTTATGTTTGAAATTGGACACACTTCTTCACTTTTTTTTTGATTTTGGACGCCGCATAACATGTCTCGATTTATTGTTCAGAACAACGTTCTCCCGAACAATCATTGTTCCGAACAATCGTTTTTTTCGGACGAAACATGTTAATGAATACGGGTACTGGTCTCGTTTTTTGGACCTGGTATTCGGTCAATACGTTTCACGGAAAAAAAAGAGAAACGTGTTGACATCAATTTTTCGAATTCGGTGTGAATCAGATTCCCACATGCAAAAAAATAAAAATAAAAAATTATCCACGTAAAACGCCCCTTGGCATGTTTTTTTGCAACTGCGGCACACTATTTTTTTCATTGGAATTTACCGGTCACGCCTCTTTTTCCCCCTTTTTTTGCAAAAATACGTGGACACGTTTTTTTTTCATTGTTTTTGTTTATTTTTTTTTTGCATGTGGATTCCTAGGAAGGAATTCCTTTATGTGTCACTTTTTTTGGCCGATGTCGATATACTTTGCATAGGCATACACTTTTTTCTGTAAATACTTGAACACTTATCTTTGACTCGTTTTGTTTATTAAAACTAAAAATTGGATAGTACAGATGGGAAAATCGATGCGGTAAATATGATTAGGTTAGAAAAAGATTATCAATCAATTTTCAAACAACATAAAACAAAAATCAGAGGTTGGGGCGGTATATGGGGGGAGCGAAACAACTTCCAGAAGTTATGCGGATAAAAATTGGGAAACACACAATAATAATAATAATAGTGATAGTAATGAAAAGAAATAAATGGTTAGAAGCGTCTACCATCGCAACAACCTCACAACAAATCCCTGATCGGGCTAAATTCAATTCGAAAAGCGACAACGAATATAAATTCCCCGAGAAACCGGTAAATTTAGTTAAAAGAATAGAATCGCGACAAAAAATGGATGAAAATGTGGGAACGGGGAAACGGCGTGGAAATGCACTGAAATACAAGAAAAACAAGAGTTTTAAATTATGCGCAAAATACAAAATTGTGCGGCGGGGATTTCGAATTGTCGGGCACAAAAATTACTAAAAAAAAAGAATGAGAAAAGCATATAATAAATATGAAAGGAAAAAAAAACATTTGCATATCAACAAAAAGTTCGAATTGTACACAGGATAAGTAGAAAGATGGAGACAGGACTTTTTTTTGTGTATTTTTCAGGACAGGGGTCCATTTTTCTAGACAAAAATGAAACAATGTTGAAGGGGCAAGATTGAGACAGACTAATCACAAGACTACTACATGAGAATGGATGGTGTTGTTGTTGTTGTTAGTGTAAAATATGATAAAACTACTAGCGGATGTTCGAAAAAATATAATCGGGTGACAAAAATTACTCATCAAACAGAGAGACACACACAAAAAAAGAAAACAGGATGAGACAAGGATATATGAAACAAAACAAAACAACGGGGATTTGAAAAACACGGGAAATCCCAGATGGACAGATCTTTTTGGGATTGAATGAGAATAGTGATGATAATAAGTTAAGATGAAAGCATTCAGTCCAATGGGCGACGATATCCTTTTTTGGCCATTGTACGCGAATTGTAATTGCAAAGAGCGCGACCGAAATGCAACATTTGTGATTGCAAGCGAGCCGAGAGAACAATAATCACGACGTGTATCTGAAAAGTAGTATGTTAAATATATTGCATATTTTTCAAAACAGACTGATTTACTAGTCATTCGAACAACTTCGATGTTTTTCTTTTTAATTTTGTAGAATTGAGAAAACTAACCTTTTCTGAATCTTTGAATCCAGTCATAACATTTTCGTATTCGGTTGTCAAACGATGAGGGAAGCAGGCCGCATTCTTGATGAAAGTCTTAGTCGATCTGTCCAACAAGATGTTGGTCTGAAAAACATGATTGTATTTTCTCGACTTTTTTCCAAATCTACTCACGTTGACATAGTTATAATCATCGTGTTTAATGCCGAACAACAATTGAATGTAGTTCCAAACAGCGAGACGATAGTTGGTAGTATCTATGCTTTCGTAAGATCCCATGAAACGATAGGTCAACTTTTGAATTTGCTTGAACATGTTGTCCAAAATTTCAGCACTTTCTGGCGCAAATTCGTGAATCACGTTGAAACTGTGATCCCAGGTGAATTCCTACAAAACCAATGCTCACAATTTGAATAAACAGAAAAAAAAACTAACATGAATCTTGAAATCCTTGATTCCTCTCTCTGGACGTTTCTTGAAATCAGTGTAGCCAAAGTGTGGATTTTTGGAGAATTTTCCCAATGTTGCCTCTGCCTCCTCTTCTTCAGACACCGATTCGGGTGATTCGTTTCCACTGCAATCGAAGCTGCTGAAGTTCGAGTTGGTCGATCTGTTGGTTTCGATTCCGCGCATGTTTTTGACAATCAATTCGACTCCAGCAGTCGACGAACTTTCGAAATCGTCGTTTTCTTTGTCAAAAATCTCGTCGTCGTTTCCATCGCTCAGATATTCGCTGAAACATTTTTGAGAGTTTTTATTTTTAAAAGAAGGCAAATGATCTTACTATCGAGGGCGGTCTTCTTGAAGATCAAGACCGATCGAACGGATGAAAGTGCACAAATTGTGAACATGCGACAAAAGAATAGCTGCGTGTACCAGTTCATTGAGAGTGAACGTGTTTCTAGGGTCAGGTGAACCGCGAGCGATGAGTGCCTGGAATCAACGACTTTTTATTGATGTAAATTATTCTGTAAAGACAGTTCCACGGGAAACTATGACCATTTTTTTTTTAATAATCATTAGTTTTATTTGATCACTTAAGTCTTGGTTCCTAATGTAATATGGTCACTTAATTATGTAAAATTTTGCGAATATTAATTTTGAGCTACTCAAACACACGACTTGTTTTGTATACTCACCTGAATCAAATCAGCACTAACCAGCCATGGTTGATGTGCAAGATAACGATTCATTTCATCGAGCAATTGGAAGCGGTTATCAGCATAACACAACCCATTCAACCAATCCGGATCTCCGTTGTACTTGAGGAACATGGTTTGATGATACATGACTAGTTGATCGCAGTGATGTCGAGTCGCCGCCATAATGCACATAAAATGACGTTGCGAATAAGAAAAGGGGCTCGACTTGAACAAGACATAATCGCAAAGACGATGAAAGTTACTATGAAACAGTGGATGAATGAAAGTGAATCTGAAATTATTTATTTGTTTTTTATTCGGCTAATTATACTTACTTGTAGATACATTCTATTGGACTCAGCTCAATTTTCTTCTCCTTTTCCTTATCTGAACTTTGATATAATGACAACGACATGATTAATTTTGTGTGTGTTTTGAAAAGGTGTGAAAAATTGGCGAGAACCAAAAATTCACAACGTAGAACCCGTTTTGATCTGGAAGAATACTGTTTTGAAAATTTTTTGGGTAAAAAAAATTAAAGAAAAAATTACGAGATGGCCGAGGGACGAGAAAAAATTAGGCCATGAATATTTTTTTTTCACGTTTTTCACGAAAAAAATGTTCCAGGCACAAGAAAGAAAGAAATAAAACGGCAACAAATGTTGAAAACCACAAAACAAACAAACACATTTTTCTGCACACCAAAATGTTCGCCAATAAATCACAGTTTGTAAGTGTTATTCTCTTTCTTTCTCTCCGCTTTTTCAGGCAGAGAAAGAAGAAGAACAAGTAATCAGAAACCGCAAGTGTTACGAATGGAGAAAAACACACAAAATGTTTTTTCACCCTTCTCTTTCTCATTTTCCTTATCTGAATTGGCCATCTTTGCGAGAGTGTGTTTTTCTTCAAATAACAACAACAACAGCCGTCGAAAAAAACGAAAGAAACGGCGAAAAAAGCACTAATGATGTATAGATTTTATGCACGGAAGACGGAAAAGTACATCAAATATGCGCAGTGATTCACACCCTACTTACTACCAACCAACCAACTAAACAAATAATAGAACGATGGTGTCAAACTTGTGTGTTTTACTACTGTCACACCAATAACAATGACAGAGGAAAAAAGGAGAACAAAAAGAGAAAACATCTGCGCACTTGAGTGGCATTACCCGGTCATAACCTTTTCCTGACCTTTTTTCTCGGACATCCTTCTATTGGGCGATGTTTCTTTTTTCAACATATTTCATCAGTTGAAAATAAAATATGTTAAAAAATGATAAAATAACACAAAAAATTGAGTTTTTTGTTGTGTTATTTTATCATTTTTAAACATTTTTTAACATATTTTTTTTCAACTGAATAACCCCATGATAAAATTACACAAAAAATCTATTCAGACAATGTCGAAAAACTTCAAAAAATTACAGTACCTGGCCTATTTTGCGACACAAACGCTGGGAATTCAAAAAAGGTCTCATCGCGACGAGACACGAACAATTTACATAATGCTGCGCCTTTCGCATCACTGTTTTTAATATATTTCAACATTGTTTAAATTGTTTGTGTCTCGTCACGATGAGACCTTTTTCATGGTTTATGAAGTTCCTCTGTATGTCAAAAAATAGGCCGAGTACTGTAATTTTTACTCATTTTTCGACATAATCTGAAAAGATGTTTAGTTTAATTTTATCATACTTTTTTCAGCTGAATACTATCCCCATTAATTAAATCTCAAGAAAATAATTTTCAAGTTGCACCAGAAGAAGGGAAGAAGAGAGGAACTTTGCAATATTCTGTGAGCCTAAAAAAGCGTGAAGAATTGTTTTTTGATGTTAAGCTTCTGAGGTAAATATAGTCGGACCCATAAATATTTTGAGATCAAAATTTGTGTTTCAAAATTTCGCGATTGGCATAGAGCCACGAGATGTTTGTGTGTTTTAAGAAACATGATTTTTGAAACACACCGTATTTATTGTCTAATCGCTTTAACGTTGTCCTAAAAATAAAATAATGAGCCTATTCAAGGATACAACATGTTATTATAAGTACTCTAGTTAGTCGAAGAAAAGAAATCAGAGTAGTATAATTGGCTATATTTATAAGATGTATTTTGAGAGACATAGAATGTTAGAGAAGAAAGAGGAGAAGGTGTCGGCAAAACGAAATATAAATTAACACGAAGAGATGAAACATTGAAACCGCGCAGCAACAAAAAAAACGGAGACAAAGAAGAACCTGACATATGGAAATGTGTCCTCCTCGGCGCCGCAGTTGACTAATTATCCATCTATTCTGCCAACCAGTCAGTGTGCGAAAAAGACAAATTACCAACATGGGGAAACCACAATAACAACAAAAAGAAAAAAAAAAACTACACGCAATCAATCGCGCCCCGATGACAATGTTTAGAAAAGAGGCGGTTTTCATCGAAAAACATATTTTCTTCGCCTTTTTTTCGAAATGTGTTTATTTGCTGGGAGTCATGGCAAATAAACAACACACAGGAAAAGAACAGAAATGGGAGAGAAAAAAACACTACTGTAAGGCAAGACGAAAACAAGGTGTTTACACGAAATATCTGGTGGGAACAGAACGAATGCGCACACGAAAAATGGGGCCTGTTTTTGATTTGTTCAAAGTATCGAAAAATTGACATAGTTATGTTATTTTGTCATGCGCAACGATGCGCAACGTCGTTACAATCTCAAAAACAGGCTTGACAAAAGTTCAGAGGTTTTAGGGCCGGGGCCCAAGCGCGCTAAGAAAAACGGTTTTCCCGAAGGTCTTCTGATCAGGAACCAAAAAGCGCGATCTTGATTATACCAGTGGGTCACAATTAACACATAGTTTGGGCATTATTCGTTTTCAAGGGTGAGATTGTGGGCCTAGCGCCCGGCCCCAAAATCACGTGCCGGGCCCGGCCGGGGCCGACTTTCAAACAAGAGCTGTAGGAACCATTTCTACACTCTTGTTCTTCTAGATCATAAATGATTTGGGTCTGAAAGTATTTAATATATTTTCGGCCGGGCTTATTCTGACCTTCAATAGAAAAGCCCGACCGGTCTAACAAAGCCTAAATCTCACCCCTGATCGAGATGATGTGAACAACGTTTTTCGCGAGAATGAACAACATTTTGATATGTTTGAAATTCTCTTATATACCAGCGCCAGTTTTTCAAATGAAATAAAATAAACAAAAACATATCGCATCTCTAAATGTTTATACTAAATAGGCTCCGCCCACACAAATAGGGCTGAGCGAGAAAAAAATGTGTTATGCGCAAAGTTTTCAGATAGTCAAAGTTCCAAAGTAAATATATGCACAAAAATAAAACTCGAAGCCGCAAAAAGTTGTGTACAAATAAATATATCATATTTCTCAACGATTTTTGGCTTTTCTGTGCTGTTGCTAAATCTCATTACATAATCCCAAATTCCCCAAACATAAATCAAAAAGAAGAACCGACAAGAAAAGGGCAACAAAAGTTTCGAATTTTTCGATTCAAAATTTTGATCAAAGAATGAAAACTGAAGTAAATACACTTTGTCGACAAAAAAAGTGTGAAAAAAGTTGATATTTGCCTAAAAATTGCCCAAATTCGTTCATTGTTTACCTTGTGAAGAGGAAAAAAAAGGATTCAAAAGATGAGACAAACTTGGTGGTTGGTTGTCTAGGGGGCCTTGTTTGAATAAGAACAATAATAAAAAGGGACGACGATGAAATTCGAGTAGACAACAAAAAAAAGAAGAAGAAGAAGGAGAAAAGAAAGTGGAAAGATCGAAAAATGAAGTGGATCTTTGACAAAATGCTTTACCGTTTACTTATTCAACCATAATTATTATATTGAGCACTATTATGGATTTGAAATTCTTTTGGTTTTGAAAAGATTTTGGAGTCAGAAATCATAAGAATTTCTTCTTTTTTCAGTTCGAATTACAGTATACCCCGAGGATATAATCCCTCCAAAGAGTAGGGCGTTATCAACTCCTGCTTATCTCGAATTCTGTTGAAGTTGTCAAAAAAAAATACTGCAGATACAGTAATATAATCGAACGCACACAGTCATCTTATCAGTCATTTTTTGTCTCTACTGACAGAAAAAAAAGACTTTGCATTTCAAAATTAATTGAATGAACGAATACCGTATGGATGTGCGCAACACGAAAAAAAGAAAGGGAAATTTGATATTTACAAAAAGCTCTCAGAGTGAGCTAACAACAACACGAACGAAAATTGATCAGAAGATCAGAAAATCATATCAGTACGGGCCGGCTCGAAAACAGTATTTGCTTGTTTTTGACCAAATTAGCATAACTACAAACCATTTTTCTCACATTTAATTGCTCTAATAAAAATTGTCTGGGCTACCAGCGACAACAAAAAACACGAGATAGACACCGAATCGAATATTATATTTTTACGACTTTTTATAATTTCGATAAAGGGGATAGGCCACCCGATTATGTCGTAAAAAGTTTCTGGTGGAAAGGGGAAAACATATAATTGTGTTTGGAAACGACCTCGTGAAACATGGTTTTTTTTGAGGTTGATTTGAAAAGTTGCGGATTTGAGGGAAAAAAGGACGACTAGAAGTTCGAAGGCAAGTTTAGCAGTCGGATTTTTATCAGCTTCCAGCCAAAATCGATCCTCAAACTTTTGAACTCAAGATCAAAAATTTGGAAAAAAAAATCTGGCCCGAAACTTGAGAATCACGTGATGATTTTCAGAAAGGTTGTAGAATATTTTTTGGAAAAATAAACTTTGATCCGAGGTGTTTCAGACACTACTTGACTTTTGTAAACAAGAAAAAAAAATGAAAAATCAAAAGAAATTTTTGAAAAATGTTACTATGCTCTCTCCTATCAACAACCTACTATTATCAGAAATGAACATTTGGAGAAACCAAAAAATAAATAAAACTCGGGGAAAAATAAAACTTTTGGCATCTAGCTTAGACTGCAAAATATACGTTCTTCTTCTTATCAACAAAAAAACTTGGCGAAGACAAAAAAAAGAAAAAGAAGATTTTGATAAAACGAAACTCACGCAACCTTTTTTGCCAAAAAGAAACAAAAAACAAAAAGAAGACGACGAGTTCTGAAAAAAAAAGAATAATTGAGGTCAAAAAACAAGCTGTGCAAATAACAAGTCGAAAAACCGAATATGGGAAGGAATTTGGGAAGGAGAAAATGAATGGAAATTATGTAAAGAAACGATGGAAAGGTTGATTCGAATGAGAACACCTGCCATCAATCATCTTTTTTTTTGACTGAACGAAAATTGAGAGAAACTTAAAGAGGTCAAAGTTCGACTTAATTTCGAGTTTCAGCACGTTTCGGCTTAAAATTTTCAGATTTATGATTGGGATAAGATTTCGAATCGATGCCTCCAATGATTGGGATTCTAATCCGCTCACCAAAAATACAAAAGTTTCCCGCAATTTTAGCGGGAAACTGAGCCGCAAAAATTGCGAGAGGGTTGCGGGAAATTTCCCGAGTTGACCATACTCGCCAGGAAAAAAATCCTGAATTGTGAATAAACCTTTAAACTTGTGTTGTAAATGAAAGAGATAATACATTTCTGGTTATCGTTTTCATGTTTTATTAAACTCTCCCAAGCTCCGCCCATTTTTTGATTCGACAAAATTGAAAAAAGTATGAATAGCAAAATTTGATTTTCCCGTTAATAAAAGTTATATTCTAGTATCATGTGAAAAGTACACAACACACTTTGGGATAACAATAAAGCGGAAATTAAAAATAAATAAAGTACATTTTCAACAAAAAAAATGCGCCGCCCGTTTTTTTTTTCCAACAAGACCTATCGGCGCCGCTTCTGCTAAACTAAATAGTTTTTATCAAAAACTACTTTCCCCACTCAAAAAAAAAACAACCGAATCTTATCTAAAACTGAACGTGATACGGTATACACAAAAAAAACGACCGGCCATAGAAGAAAAAGTGCATTTAGGTAAACAACATGTATTTACATGCTTTTAAATAAAGGAAAGAAGAATTTGAAACTAAGAAACAAATCAATAGTTTACATCTGAAAATCTTATCAAGATATGAAATATAATTTCTTTCGTTTTTTGGTTGTTTTTTTTCCTTTCTTTTTTATTACAACAATACAGTTGATTCGATTTGAGACGGTTAATTGAATGGGAAAATTATTAGAAAAAAAGGCAAATAAAAAACATCTCTTCGTGACAAGATATACAAAATGTTCCTTTGACTCGGTGATATAATTTATTCAGCGGTGAGATTCAGGCCCGGAACTTATGGGGCCGGGCATGCCAAACCCTCCAGGCCCGGCCCGACTTTTGAACGGCAGGTTAGATAGTTTTTTAAAAGTTGTGGGAACCATTTCTACACTTTTATTTTTTTTTAGAAAAAAGTATCATTGGTATCGGCATGTACTAAAACATAGGATATTTCGAAGGCTTCTGAAAGGCCTTCAATAAAAATCCAGGCCGGCCCGAAAAGGGCCAAATCTCACCTCTTCATTTATTACACGAAAAAATTGAAGCAAAAAGTTTGGGCGAATCTCATTCTGATGGAAACTCAAATCAAAAAAAAAAATTGGTTTAGCGCTGAACTACGGTAGCGAAAAAATGTTCGGAGATTTTGTTGGGAGAATATTATTTCTGGTGCACATTTGACTGGTTCAAACCCAATGCGTTTCAGAGCAACTTTGACAAAATGTTTCTCACCTAATTATATTCCTATTAACCAAAAAATCAAATAAATATTGGTGAAACTAAAGGAAGAAGACGAAGACGACGACGACGACGACAACGACGAAAAAAAGAAAAGAGAAAAGATGTTTGGGTTTTTCGCAGCCGATTAGATAGCCTAGACACAGAGAAAAACAGAAACGCAGACATCAAAAGACAGCGGAAAACAAGGAGAGTTGAGAGAAACAGAATGTTGCGTTTTCGCTCTAAAATGAAAAAAGAGGGGTTTTTTTTGGGAGGAGAAAGAGGACAAAATATTGACAAAGTGAGAAAGGTGGCAACAAAACGGGCAAAACATTAAGTTTTTTCTAGTTTCGGGTAATACCAACAAAAAACCTTGAATCTTCTAAAAATAGAGTCTATTTTCCCACAAAAATTATTATATAAAAATTTCACTTTCTCACCATCATCTTTTTCTTATTTTTATTATGTGAAGAATGTGAATAATAACAAAACAAGAAATGATACTCAAGGTCATTTTTTTCCTAATTTTTTTTGAGAAATAATAAGTGCTCTAAATATTGATCAAACTACATACTTTTCTTTGTTTTGTATACATAAATAATGCACATATATCTTTGATATTTGAGCAGCGGCAAAATCGAAAAATAGGTCAAATAGATTTTTAATGAGTGAAATATATATTAGGAGCAAGGGTGAGATTCGGGGTTTTCTCACAATGCTGGGAGGCCATCTTATCGAGGTTCAAACAGACCCGGCCTTGATTTTATCAGTAGCGCTTTATAAAACAGTCAAACTCAATTTGGGCCTTATTTTCATTTCATAGCCCTAATTATAACAAGGGTGGTGCTTGAAAAAAGGCCCGAATCTCACTTTTGATTAGGAGGGATGTAGTTTCTAGGCCGCCCGGGTGCTACTCGTTTTTTTTTCAAAAATCTCGAGCTCAACGATTTTTTGAAAACGTGGGCCAAGATTGCAGTTCGATTTTTTGTCTAGACTACTGTAACAGCAAGAAAAGGACAGCCATAAATAAATATGCTTGACATTAAATAACAAAAAAGCATAAAAAGGAAACCAAAAATCGGAAGATGATTCATCTTTCTCCTAACTGTACACATTTTCAAACGACACTCCATGTTTCCGCTGCCACCATCATCATCAAACTACAAAGTTTCTTTTCTTTAACAACACAGAAAAAAAGATGCGCGGCGCGCCAATTTTTCTCTTTTCTCCCCCACTTCTTTTCTCATAATTTCAGTGTCTGAAAGTGGGACGAAAAAGAGACTGGGCAGAATGAGGAGAGGGCAGAGAAATGGCCCCCCGTTGGTTGGACAACAAAAACAAAAAAAAACTGGAGAAAGGAGATTGGGGTAGGAGGGGAAGTGAAAGAGTTCAAACATCACAGTTTCCCTATCTATAATTAATTCGAAATTTTCCATTTTCGTTGATTTTTTGATTTTGGATGACAAAAAATCACAATCTACAGTAGTCCAATTTCAGTGTTTCTAATATCATCTCAAACTGATGATTGTATTTCACATCTGGGAGAAAAAGCGAAAAAAAATTTATAAAATAAAAATTCATCGAAACATTGGAAAAAGTGACACACTTGCGCTGAAGAAAAAAGAAATGTCGGACAGTATGAAACATCTGTGCGACTTCTGCCTCATGGAAAATCGTTTCTTTCAGATTATTTTCAACAATTGGAGAGTTGCGAAATCAGGCCCAAGGGGCCTAATTTTCAAAAATTTCCGGGGAATTTAGGTCAACCTATTTTTCTCATTTCCTGTTTTCGTTGTTTTGAATCGTTTACCAGTTTCTAGTAGTGAACAAGGGGTTTAAAAAACTATTAAACAGTGTATTATAGAGGTAAAAAAAAGTTGGCGTCAAAATAAAAATGTTTTGAAACCAAAAAACTTCGCGCGCACATGGTCTCGTCACGAACACTTTGTGTTCGTGACGAGGTCACAGCGCGCGAAACTTATGATTCGAAAATTGTTTTTTTTTTTGACGTCAACTTTTTTAACGTTCATAATAACTTTCCATCATAACTCAACTCTGGAGAATTTCGTTTCAAAAACAGCGTAAACGTGGAACTTCGTTGTCATACAAGGTTTTAATGTATTTGCATGTCCTTTCTTAGTTCTTTTCTAATTTCGCGAAAAATTCACCAACAAAAGAAGGAGAAAAAGACGAAAGAATAGCGTGCACGAATATATTTTGTTCACCCTTCTCTTTTTCTCCTTTTTTGGTGTTGTTTGATCTGTTCCTCTTTTTTTTGTTGGTTGGCGCAACACATGCAGAAGTTGCACTTTTCGGGGGATCCAGACAATAAAAAACAGAAAAAAAGTTGTCATTAGAGCAAGTTTAATCGCGAGACTTTATGAGCGGATGCGAGCGATTTTACGACTTGGAGAAGATAAGACACGATTTTATGGGGTCTTTGGAAGATTTGAAAGTCTTTGACAAAACAAGAACAACAAAAAACACATAGTTTGAGAAGGAATTTAATAAAAGAAAACGATGATAGAAAACCAAGAAAAAAGTGGGCGGAGCTTCAAGGGTCCTGACACAAACAGTTGCGAAACTGTTCAGCTGGACATTATTTTGTATTTTTTTTTTTTGATATGTGCAAAAAACTTGCAAATAGATGATCAGAAATCGAATGTCAAGTTTGGTGTTTGCACTGGGAATCGTAATAAATATATGAACATGATTTTCAAAACAAGTGCCATTTATAATACTAATAAGTAGCTCTAATCTTAAAAAGAGAACAGAATATGATCATTTTTATGAGCAAAATAGCAAACTAGAAAAGTACAGTAGTTCAAAACGTGCACATCGATTTTCAGATGTTTCAATTTTTTGATGTCAAAATATATGTTTCAGGCAGAACTGTGCATGGTATTCCGAGACTTGAAGTGGTTTTAATTTTTTAGCGGATTGAATTGTTTTCAATTTCATAGTGAAAGTGTGATGCGAGAAAATACGTATAGAGTTTTGGAAAAATCAACTCATCGAAAACAAGTGCCAAGAAAAAATCACAAAAATTACTTTATCGGGTCTTGCAAAAGAGACGCAGAGAAATTAGACTGTTTCAGTTCGGGGTCACGTTCATTTTTTTATTTACATTAGTGTTCCCGATTTTTGACAAAATTCGCAAGTTCGGAGGCCTGGTTTTCTCAGTGTATTTTTGAAATGTTTTCGTACATTTTTCTAGATCAGACATAGTTTTGTGGATGTGGTCTAAACCGAAAAATAATTTGAAAAGGTCACGATGAATGTTTGACCTATTCACCACGAAAAACGTTCCAAATTTTGGAGACCTAAAAATTTAGGTACCCAAATACATACTTTGGGTTTTAAAATGAATAAGCAGGAATATTTGAACGAACTGAAAGAAAGTAATTTTAGGGTCGGCTCTGTGCGCTTTGATCTCACCCTGCCTCGCTGCAGCACTTATTTCCGTTATTCACAAAACAATTGCCGACAAAATTTGTCATAGAGAAGTCGGAATTAAACTAAACAAAAATAAATCAGAATATTTTAGAAACAAAGTTCAAAAAAATAATCAGAAACGGCGTACTTCGCTCGAAACTTAGCTATATTTCTCCGGTTTGGGCCACATCCACAAAAAATACAGTAATTCAGACAGCGCACAACTTTATTGAGATTTTTTTGTGTGAAAACCGCAGAGAAGATTTTGACCCGTTCTTGGTCATTTGTTTTCTCGTGGAAAATCCGCAACTTTGCGAAAAAACAGTGTCGCACACTGTGCGACGCGTTTGCGGAGTTTTTTCGCGAGTTTGTTTCGTTGCTCTTGAATTATCCTACCAACTGATGATATATTCAACCAATAAATTGTCACCATATAGTTTATGCTTCTTTTTTTCTTCTTTTCTCAATCTAATTACACGGTTTTCGGCTCGGCTCATTAAGCTCAAACAGCACAGACGTAGAAGAAAAGATTTTTGAGAAGAAGAAGAAGTGGCACATACTAGTGGCTCGTCTCCGTCCATCAACAGCTGTTTCTTGTGGCCTCATTATTCTTGTGTGTGTTTCAATTCGACCGGCAAAACAAAACACAATGTCGTCTATTGTTTTCTTGTTGTTTTTTAAAAGTCTATAGATCGAGGGATTTCGAAAAGCTTCCCGCATTCACTTTTCAGACAACACGGCCCGGGCTTTTTTTGGAAGATCAGAAAAGATCCGGTCGATATCTAAGCGGTACACCTGCCAAAATCCGACCAGGCCGGGTCCATCTTTTATTGATGAGGTCAAAATGTTTAGTATCTGTTTGACTAAAAATGTAGGTAGACTTTTTGACCAAAAAAGTTACATTTTTATCAGAGACAAAAACATACAAAAACGAATCATGAGAACTTTCTTGACAATTTTTGAAAAAAGTCTAGGAATGAAAAAAAAAATCTGCAGAACAAAATAGAACCGGTTTCGAAAAACGAATTCCGAAATTTTGCACTCAAAAAATCAACAAAACTTTTTTTTTTCATCTTTCCCTTTTTCTGTCAAAAAAATTGGGACTGCCCGCAACCAGAAAAAAAAATAGTATGAAAAAGGGGCAAAAACGAAAGGATAGAGTGTGGTGTGTAGGTTAGGACAGCAAGAAAGCAGCGATGGCGGCAACAAAAAAACACATAGAAAGAGAAGGAGAAAATAGAGGGCGCCCTGGGGGAGAGGACACGATCGACGAGGTTGTTATTATGATGAAGATGACGATGATGATTATTTAGAGGGGAAGGCAAAAAATCGACATACATGTAGAGAACATGTACTGAAATTCAAATATTGTTGAATCGATGATTTGCGCTCTATGGAAATGATGAGGTTTTAGGTTTTTTCGACAAACTTTCTTCCGAAATTTTGAAGAAAAAAAATCAAAAACTCGTTTTCAAAATTTTTGACATGTGTTTGAAATCGAATAAACAGCGTCTGAACTGTGACCGAAAAACCCCAGATCCCTTCATTTCGAGCCTTAATATCAAATGAAACAACTTTGACGGAACAAAAGAAAACTAGAAAACATAGTAATTTATAATGTCCAGGTGTCATCAAGTGCGCTCTATGGATAATAAATCACAAATGTCGCGCAAAGACATTTTGAGTGAAAGTGAACGAAACACTAGAGTCTAGTTTTCCAATTGATTGATGTCGCTTTCTTCATTGAAAGCGGTTTAGGCCAAAAAAAACTAGCGGCTCGGAAATATTTCGGGGACCACAAATATTCTCATTTCAAAGTTATGTATAGTCTCGAATTCTGGCCGGCGGTTTTTTCTTCGTTTTTCGGAAAATCAAAAAACATCCCGTGCAGACTTTCGAAGGTCAGTTTCTCAGAGCCGAACGGTTTTTTAAGTTGTGAAAAATCAAATCGAATTTTTCTGGCTTTCCATGAAAAAAAAACCCGGACCGAAAAAGCCCAAACTTCAGCGCTGATACACAATACGTTGTTTCTCCTAAAAATACGAGAGATTTTTGGTTTTCTATTTCCAAACTTAAAATATTGTCACAAACTAACAAAGAACCCCTATCATGAGAAAATGACAAGGCGTGCGAAAACTGAGAGACGCAGAGAAACGGGTCGCAGTTTTGCGGCGTAATTAATCGCAAACTTGCGTGTTTTGATCTTTGTTCCGCTCTATCGGTCACACATAACGTTTTGAAGAAAATGAGAACGCGCAACATAATAGTTGAAACTACTATCTTTCAAATTAAGCAATGTTAAAACAGAGAAAAACCCGAAAACGTCGATTAGATCTTTTTGCAGGTGCGACATACCAAAATGGGCGTGGCCTAGCTTTGGTACTCGAAAAAAAATGACAAGTGATTAGTTTCGAAAGTGAAAGGATTCGCGTTGCAGAAAAAAAAAACTAGAGAAAAAACGAAAAGAAATCGAAGAAAAAACTGGGGTCGGACAATATATAAAAAAGTTGGTCATTAAAAAACCGTACTTTTTTGAAAAACGATATTATCAGATGACTTTTTGTCAGTTTTTAAACTGCGGGTTTTGATTTTTTTTAATCCAGGCCGGTCCGAATTTCATCTCTGGACAAAACAAACTCTCATGCCTTTCAATTCAAAGTTTTATGGTGTGAAAAAATAGAAAAGAGCGCAACTTTCTTAGTTAATCATAGGCTCTATTTTTAGTTTTCTCTGTGAGAAAAAAGTATGTTCAATGAACAAAAAGTTGCACTTTTGTCCCAAAACAAACCAGACTTTCAATTATAGACCAAAGAACGTCTATCAACAACAATAAAAGTGTGAACTTTTATCTGTTTATATTCGATTTTGATCAATTCTTCTTCTTTTTCTTCTTTTTGATGAGACATAAGTGACAAAAAGAGTGCAGAGAAACGAAGAAGAAACAGTGTACTTTTGAAGAAATAAAAAATGAAACGATTTGTGTAATCATTGTACTATGAATATCAATTAGATTCAAAAAATAATAGGAATAGACTCCAAAAGGTCTGATTGAAAAAAAAATAATTGATAACATTAACACCTAGGAGAAATATTGGCAGTTTATTTGAACAGTCGAGAAATGTATAATGATGGATGGAAAAAAAGAGAGCAAACCTATCAATTATCGTTTTCAAGAGCCATTCAAAACATCATAATCAACTAAATAAGGCCAAAAACAAACTTATTCAATGTTTTCGCTTACTTACTTAGTACTTAGTAAGTAAGTAAGTACTAAGTAAGTAACATTTCTCAATATCAGACACAGTTTTGTGGGTGTGGCATAAACCGGAAAAACATAATTCGAAACTGAGAAATTTAGAGAAAAGGTCACGCAAATTAATTTGACGTAAATACTACGATGAAAATTTTTCGCAATTTTGGAAACTTACAAATTTAGCATACACCTATTTTCGAGTTTTCAGCTGTTTCAAAAGGGGATTGATTGACCATTTGAAATTTGAAGTATTCGCGAATACTGGTTCAACAACAGAGATGATCGGATTACTTTGTTGCAAATACTTTTGTGCTTTGATGTTTTGCACGTTTCAACAAAAAAAGAACACATTTCGAATTTTATTTTGGTTCAGGTCTTGTAAACTGTACTTTTTTGTTGGTCTACAAATGGTAATCATGATACAGCAACAAACGGAGAAAAAAAAACTTATTTTTGGAAATTTTAAACATTTGTGTGCCCCGTCGACCTCACACAGGACCAATATTATGTTTCAATACGATAAACTAAATAGAGAAATTTTGGGAAATAAAAATTGGGGAAACATATTTATATTGGATTGGTTTATTGGTCGCGGTCGATATGGGTATTTGCACACACAACATTTATGTATAGTTTGATATTTGAAGACAGAACTCAACTTTTTTGGTCCAACGCTTTTAAGCGGTTTCCTTTTTTTCAAACTTCAGTTCTTTCCTTTTTGGCCACATTTGTCATTTTCCACCAAATTTTTTTAATAAATTTTCTAGAACCGTGTGGTCAGACTAACTTGTGAGCGAATGACATTTTGAGTGCGAAAGATTAAAATAATTTGAAGAAGACCTGATTTTAAAAAGAAAGTTTTCATGGTTTATCTTTCAAGACTTTGAAAGTATTCGCTCCAAAAAAAGTTTATCTAGAAAAAAAGAACATTGATCAACTTGAGCTGCTTTTTCTTGCAAGATGCTTCGAATAACTTGCGAAAACTTGAAGAATGATATTGGTCGTTGAGCAGTAAAAAGAGCAACAAACATATGTTGATAAATAACAACAACAGCTAAAAACAGAAAAAAATACGATATCGAATTTTTCGAAAATTACTTATTTTTTCTTCAATATTATCAAGAACAACCCAAGTGTATACAACAAATAAAGATAATTCAGTGTTCAAAGATTAGAAGAACGATCTGTGAGAGTTTTGAGAAAAAGGAGATTAAATAGAAGAAATATGGACGGGTGGGAAAAAAAACTTTGAAAAGTGCACTTTTTCGAAACAAAAATTTTTCTTACATAGGGAATGAACCATATTAATCATGTTTCAAATACCAATATCAGAAACAAAAAATACAACTAGAAAAGGTGGACAGAAAGATGGAAGGTTATTAGGAACGGTTTCGGTTTAATTCACATGATTTGAGAAAAAAAATCAAAAGTGAAGAATAAAAATCATGGTTGTCGTTTGGGCCGCCCGCAGCCCGCTTTATGCTGGGCCGGGAACGCCCAGCCCGCTCGTATTTTATTGCCTGGCCGCGTGGGACCCGACCCGCCCGGCCCAAAACGACAACCCTGATAAAAAACAATCGAATTTCGTGAAAGTTTGCTCTATTGAATAGATTTCGCTGTACAGAGCGCCTTTTTTTGGAAATAGGAATAGAAAAGATCTCTTCAGAGACTTCCTTTTCTTATGTAGTTTGCATCAACTTCGTGATTTTCCATCTGTGATTATGATTGTTTCAGGCTTGGTCGGAAATGACCCCTTCGGAAAGTTTTTTTCCGATTTTTAGGTTCGGAATTTTTTATGGAAAAGTATTAAAAAATTACATTAAAATCAATAAATCGGATAACCCGGCCCAAAAATTTCACTTTCATCAAGAAAATCAGCTTTAATTTTTCTAAAATGGGTGTTTGTTTTTCGGAAATTTTCCGATGGAAAAAAATTTCGGAACATAAAAGTCGGAAAAAAAATATGGGTGTGGGTCCAGTTAGCCTCAAAGATAAAAACCTCGTCAGATTATGTCGAAAAATGACGAGAAATTACAGTACCCGACCTATTTTTTGACATGCACATAACGCTCGTAAACCAAGAAACAGTTCTTATCGTGCCGAGACACAAAAAATTCAAATAAAGATGCGCCTTTCTTTCGAAATTTGAAATTTTGAAATGCCGCCGAAATTAATTCAATTTTGGGTACTGTAGCCACAAAAGTCCGCAATGGCCATTTTTGCAATTTTTGGCAGACCGTCTCAGGCAATAGAAAACTCCGGAGTTCCACCAATTCGTCTCTTGAGTACCGCCAATTGCGCTCCGGAGGGCCCTCCAGAGCGTCTTTGAAGAAAATTGGTGAAATTTTGTGAAAAAGGGGGGAAACAGGTGGAGCTCCGGAGGAATTTTGTGGGCTTCGATGAAATAAAGTGGGATTTGGGGGAGCTCCAGAGAAAATTGGTGAGTTTCTGAGAAATGAAGGAGAAGATCGGTGGTCCACCAGAGAAATTCTAGGAAGATTTTGTGGGAATCTGTGAAGCACTGGAGTACTTTTGGTTAGATTTCTTTGGGTAGCGGTGATTTTAGTGTTAGTTCGAAGCTTCTATAGTACTTAAATTGTGAAGAGATGTATTATAAACCAAATTTATTGAACTGACAAAAAATCAAAAACAAAAAATGAAAAGAAACATTTATAAATTTATCCATCGAAGAACTTGTTCAATTGTCGCGGCTTCTCAGCTTATCCATTGCTTCAACATTTCTCTGGTTGTTCGTGTGACTTTCTGTAAAAAAACAGCGTGAGGTTTAGAACTTTTACACATTTTTTCATTTTACAAAACTAGAGAAATATATGCTTAATGAAAAAATGGCTGTCACAGCTGTGGGACGTTCAGCTAAAATGCCAGGCTGTGGGACGTTCAGCTAAAATTCGTGACTTATGATTGTTCAAGAACTTCTCGGGGGAAAATCCGCACACGCGTCGCACAGGGTGCGACGTTTTTCCTTCTATCCACACATGTGCGACAAAAAAGTGGCTGATTCAGAGAAAAAAATTATATTGAGAGAAGAAAAATGTCGCACACTGTGCGGATTTTCCCCCGAGTTCGTAGTTTGAAAAAATTTAGCTTTCCCATGTAAGATTTTATATAGCTAAAATCGTAACTTCTAGCTCACCTCAAGAAAAATATTTTGGTCGTCAGATTCTCGGTTTATCCTCCTTCATTTCCATTCGATTTTTCATTGCTTTGTGTTTTTCCAATTTCCAAATCTATATTCGCATGTTGAAAGTTAATATATTTTCGAAACGTACGAGTCAACAGCTTCTGAAACAAATTTATACGTAAAAGCGGATTATGTTTTGTAAATGAAAAATATGTGATCATCACATTTGAGAAATGTGTTGTAAATCATCAAGCTATTTCGAAACAGACTAAATTTTTCTAACTCACCTTACAAAAATCGTTTTTTCGCACCGTTCTATATGAATTCCTCGTATTCGAGTTCCGATTTGCTGTCGTTTTCATAATATTTTCATTTAATTCCCATAATATACTCCATATTCGTTGGTTTTCGGGAATGACGGCCAATATTAACAGTTTCTGAAACGACTTTACTCGAATTTTGTTGCTAGTGTATATCAACGTAAGAAATTGTTCAATAAAAAATGAAAATTCCGCTGAAAACATGAAAAAAAGAAAGATTTTAGGACAAAAATAGGAAAAAAATAAAAATAAAAATTTGAAAACTGAATTGTCATTCGAGCGCGTTTGCGCTTTTCTGATTTCCTCCAGAGGCCCTCCGGAGCTCCTCAAATTCTTTTCGGAGAGAATTGGTGAGAGAGAAGAATTTCCCAATTGACGATTATTTTGTGCTACTCCTGAGTAATTTGGTGAGAATTGGTGGAATTACGGTGAACTTTGGTGGGGCACCGGAGAAAACGGCGAATTGGTGGAACTCCGGAGTATTCTTTTTCCTGAGCGTGAACAGAAATGTTTGCTCTATTGCTTCATAAAGTTTTTGTTTCATTTCTGCGTCTGCCTCATTCATTTTTCCCTCTCATAAGGGCCTATTTAAAACAACGGGAGGTTGAAATAATTTTAAAACAGTAATGCAAAAGGCGCATCCTTATTTAAATTGTTTGGGTCTCGACACGACGAGACCTTTTTCGTGATTTACGAGCGTTGTGTGCATGCTAGGCCAGGTGCTGTAATTTCTCGTCATTTTTCGACATATTCGAATATTAGCTTTTTGTTTCATTTTACATAATTATGTTCTTTAACATACTTGTCTTCAACTGAATAACCCGATATACATCCAATACTTATTTCTTTGTTTCATATTTGGATTTTTATTCTGATCACACGCGTGTACACGCAAAAATTTCGATTTGATTCAATTTTGTGACCGAAAGCACTACTAACCAATAAATCAATAAACACAACAATGTTCAAACAAATCACGCAGATATTTAGCTAGAGCCAATAGCCTTTCTTGTTTTTGAATAGTTTTTTTTTTGTTGGGGGCAGTAAGTTTGGATTATGTTTTCTTTTTGTGTTTATTGCGTCAAGAAAGGGAACCTTAGAATGTTTGGAAACAGTTTTTAAAAATCGACCAAATAATTATTTCAAAGCTTTTCACGCTTTTATTTTACATTTTTCTAAATTTTAGGCACTTTTATTTATATTTCGAAAATAAAGATACTTTATCTTCAAATAATAACCGAATCTTCAATTAATTAATTTCATGTATTTCAAAAACGCAAGTCTACACCATTTCTCCTTCAATAAATATTTATTTCCCCATTTTCTTATTCGACCCATAATCTGTCTGCACTCTCCTCGCCAATCCACACTATTTCGTACCTCTCTGTTCTTCTTTTCCTTCTTACCTACTGCCACTTCAACGCACCTTGTCTTTTTTCTGGTTTATTTTTTAAAACATTTTCATCCTTATTTTCATTTCTAGGGGGGGATCTTGATTATCTCAATTGAACAATAGAAAACCAGTATTTTTGCTGTCTTCAAAAGTTATCGATTTTTTTTGCTTTTTGCTAATTGACACGAATTTTGTTTCGGACTTTCGGTCAAAAATCTATGCTAGAATAGAAACAAAAAGTGACCACTGCTACTTAACTTTCATCATATCATATTTCACCTAACCTCATTTTTTATCTTCTTTCATTTTTCAAAACTTCCGCTATACAATTTTACGCTATGTTCAGAAGCCGTTGTCCGTATCGTATCAAAGAAATCACAAGGGTTCTTCATTGCGAAATGTCTTATTTCTATAATTATTTACTTTTCAGCGATCACATTCTCTTGGTGGTTACAGTTCAAGTCCGACGGAAAGTAGTGATTTATCGATTGCCGAAGAAGTTGATTTGGATAGGTATGTTTTTGAAAAATTGTTTTATGAAACATTTTTATAATAAGTTGATGAACATTAGAGCGAATGTGAAGTAGTGTGAGACGAGTAATCTATCGTTAAAAAATCCAATTTCTTGAAATTATTCACACTAATTTTGAAAACAAAAACGGAAACTACAGATTCCTACGTCAAAAACGACATGTATCAGCAGAGCGAATAATCGACGATTTCATAATAAACGGAATAATCAATATGAGTAACGGTAACACCTATTTCACATCATCTACCTCCTCAACCATTCCAATATCTTGTTCTTCTCATTCTCTTCATTCCACAAGAAATATGAATTCAATAAATGCGAATCACAAAGACCTTTTGTCTCCTGGAAACGAAGTGCTGGTCACTAGAACTGTTTCACCCTCTTTTTATTCTCATGGATTAGGAGTTCGAGATGTCGTTTTTCGAAAAGATGAACAAGTCAAAATTGTTGGTGCAACAACGGTATTTGTTATTCATTAAATAATTTGTAATAATTAATATTCTCCAGGACCCACTATGGTACCGCGCAAAAAATTCGAACCATGAAGAAGGTTTGGTACACGCGGATTTTGTTGCTAAAATGATCAGTGGTGGTTCGTATTTGGATAATAATGGAGGATCAGTTCGAATGAGAGGGTGTGATAATGGAGCAATGTCAACCGCTTCGTCGACATCATCACATCATTCGACAGCCGCCCAAAATCAACCGTGGTTTCATTCAATGATAAGTCGAGAAAATACAGAAAAGTGAGTGGAAAAGTCAAAATTAAAATTTTTCTTTCAACCTTTTTCCTTTATTATTCCAAATATCAATACTGTTTAAAAATTTTTAAACAAAAATAAAAATTAAGTCTTCAAAATGTTTGTCCTGAACTCATACATTTCACGTTTATCGAAACTTCATCTTATGAAATAGAAACCTTCATTCAGATTTCTTCACAACAAATCCGACGGGACGTTTCTTGTTCGCGAATCCACAAACTTTCCTGGTGATTTCACACTTTCCATGTCGTATCGAGGAAAAGTTGAACATTATCGAATCTATCAGACATCAGGTGGCCAATTGACATGCGACAATGAGGAGTATTTTTCGAACTTGACTCAACTTGTATCGGTTAGTTAAAAATTCATCATATGAACATGTTACATATCAAACCATACCTCGTTCATTCCACGGAGAACGATTTTGAAACACAAAATTTTTACAGTAATTCAGATAGCACTAAATTTTTTGTGTGAAAAATCACAGAAGACATCGGCAAAAAATTAATTCCCGCGTTTTTGGCCGAGTTGTGCATCAAACATCAATATTTTTGTATTCAGCATTACAAACGGGATGCTGACGGACTATGCCATCGCTTGGTCACCCCAATTATCTGCGAAAGTTGTCATTTTCCGTCAAACGGCTCATCTTCGTATGGATCTTCTTCGTCAACGGTGGACCTGGAGGATCGAACCTCGGTTTTCCGAAATGCTGGACTGGTTATATCGAGAAATGATATCGTTGTTGGTGATACGATTGGACATGGTGAATTTGGTGATGTTCTGCTTGGAGAGTATCGTAAAAAGAAAGTTGCATTGAAAGTTTCGAAACGGAATGGAAATGGAATGTTGGATTCGTTGTTAGATGAAGCTAAATTTATAGTGTAAGTTATAATAATAATAAATACGGCATTCATTGTTTTGCAGAGGTCTCTCACATCGAAACCTTGTCACTTTAATTGGCGTTGTATTAGACGACGTAAACGTTTATATGATTACTGAATATATGGCAAATGGAAACTTGGTCGATTTATTGCGGTCACGTGGAAGGCATAGTTTAGAAAAACATCAGCTTCTCAAATTCGCTATGTGAGTTTTTAAAAAATAAAATATAGAAAACCTCAAAATCTGCCACCGTTTATCAACACCGTGACAAGTTGTTCATTTGACAAAAATAAAAGGAAAATGAAAACATTCTGTACGATTACAGCGATATTTGTCAAGGAATGTGTTACCTGGAATCTCGCCAAATAGTTCATCGTGATTTGGCAGCTCGAAACGTCCTCCTCGACGATGATCTGACAGCAAAAGTGTCTGATTTCGGATTGGCCAAAAAAGCGAACAGTCCTTCGAATGATTCATCGTCTGGAAAGTTCCCAATCAAATGGACGGCTCCAGAAGCTCTCAGGCATAGTGTGAGTACCATTTTGGGATACAATTAGAAAAATTGAAGAGAATTTTTGAATTAATTATTATTTCGCTCTGTGCGCCACAGCCGTGAAACTTGAAATTTTGTCGCAACTCTCGCGAGTCGCCGGCTTTGCGAAGTTCCTGCGGATTTTTCCACAACGGAAAAAAATATTTCAAAGTTTAAAAAAATCTATATACAGAGGACATCTCAATAAAAAACCAAAACTTCATACGTCAGGCCTGAAATGAAATTTCCCCCTTTTCCAGCAATTTTCTACAAAAAGCGACATTTGGTCATTCGGAATTCTTTTGTGGGAAATTTTTTCGTTTGGAAGAGTGCCATACCCCAGAATTGTGAGTTTTCTGTTCGAGTTCATGTGTTTTTCTCGTGCATTTTGGGCTCTTTTTTTTGTTGTTGATTGTGTTTGTGTTTTGATTTGTCATTGTTTTCAGGGTGCCGATGGTCGTTCGGTATGTGTTTATTCTTTTGTTACTGTCATCTTTTGATTCTGTTTTTGTGTTCTCTACCCACTTCTACTTGTCCGAATGTCTCCTCAACAAAAATTATAAAAAATACAAAGTCCCGACAATTTCTGATAAAATTAATGCATAAAAACTCGAAATTAAATTACCGGAACTTCCAAGCTTAGTTATTGTGGAAATAAGTTTTGTGTATTGAATGAGAATTCAGAAGTATGCATGATTTCAGTAGTATTTGCCTGAAACATGAATGATGCTCCCAATTTTTTTCCAGAAACCTATATTTTCTTTGAAATAGATTACAACAAAAATTCTGTTTTTTTTTTGCAGCCAATCCAAGATGTTGTTCGACACATTGAACGAGGATATCGTATGGAATCACCAGATGGATGTCCTCCAGAAGTGTTCAAAGTAATGAATGAGACATGGGCATTGTCACCAGGGGATCGACCTTCGTTTACACAGGTATGTTGTTTCAGAGAATTTTCTTTTAAAAAAAGAGAACCGTTTTCGATCAAAATAGAATTCCAAGTATCGCATATTTTTCAGGTTCTTCAACGGCTCTCTGCAATTATACGAACAAGTGTGTGATTTATTTGTCATCATCATAAAAAAAGAGAATTCTAGTCATTTTTCCCACCCAAGATGTTTCTTTTTCATTTTTAGGCACACTTCTGATTTTTTTTCAATTTTTCATGCTCTCTTATATACAATTTTGCTCAAAAACCCTCGTAAATCAAATTCATGTTTTTTTTTTCTCAAAATCAAAATTTTCATGTAATCTCACTTATCAAACTGCATAAATCCCCTGTTTTCTTGTGAATTTCATCATTTTTCAAAATGTTTTCTTGTTTCGTATAAAAATGAATTATATCGTAAATTAACAGGTTTCTCGGTTTTTTTTTCTGTGTTTTTTACACTAAAAATATATTTCTCAAATCTGAATTGACATAATAACAAAAATGTGTCAGATGTGGTAAGAAGATGTCGAACTTCACAAGTTTTGTCGATTTGGATGGTGGAAACGTGGTAAGCTTAGATTTTTTTATAAAATTTACGTGACCCAGAATCTTTAGATTTTTTTTTAGATAATTTTTTTTCAAAATCAACAGTATTTCAATTTTAAATGACTCTCAAACGGTGTTATTTATAGTTATTATTTTCCAAATTCCGGGGTTGATACAAAAATTATTATCCGAAGGTGAGGAAAATCGAGCCTTTTTTCAGCCAAAAGTTGCTGCAGTCAGTGAAAACAGTCAATCTTCATTCACAAGTTCACCAAAATCAACAAAAAAATCGTCGGATATCGAATACCTTCCAAGTGAGTTTGTTTTTTCTTATCAAAAATTACGATTTTTCTTTAGATGAAATCAACAGTTTTCACTGTTACGATGTTTCGTTTTCGATGCAATTTGGTGAAAGTGAACAAGGAACGGTTTCGTGTACAAGAGTTCGATTGAGATTCACACCGTTGGTCGAGAAAAAACGAGATTTGCCAAGAAGATCCAAAGTTTTTGATGATTTTTACGATGTTCCGCTATGCTCGATTGCTCGAATCATGGTGGCTCCTTTCAGAAGTTGGTGATTTTCCTGAACAAAAAAGAATTTTTCAAATACGAAAAACGGGTGTCTATCAATTTTTCTACAAAATGTATATTTTTCAGCGAGTTCTCGTGGAAAACCTGAAAAGTTTCAAAAAATGGAGCACAATTATTCGAGTATGGAAGTAATATCGATGATTCGTCTCATTTTAAAAGATTTGCGAGTTGTAACTATTGATCTACACAAATCTCAACACGGAACACATTTGGCCAATCAGATTTTGGTTTTTTCGAAATCTTGGTCAATTGACAAAATGGTACAAGTTGGAGGCATTTTGAAAGATCGAGGACAATCAGAAAATCTGAGAATTCCTTTTAATACCTATGAATCATGGGAATCCGAATTGAAACGATGCGGAAATGCGACTGATTCGGCGGCACCTTGGCGAATCTGCGCAATGAATAAAGAGGGATTCAACTATGTTGCACAAGGTTATCCAATGTATATTGTCATTCCGACATATTTGTCAAGAACCGATATTGATCGATTGATGCAGAATTGGAAACGAGGAAGATTACCAATTTGGGTGTGGGGAAAAGCGAGTGGATCGGCGAGTTTGATGATCTCGGCAGGACATGAAAACAACATTGCGACACCGGAAATTATGGCAAAAATGATTGAGAGTGTTTTGAGATGTCATGAAAAAGAGGAACGACCCTATGCGATGCATATGGATGCCGACTTTGTTGGAAACGTTGGAAAAGCTTTTGACAATCTTGTCAAACTTTGTGGCATTGGTGAGTTTTCGAGAATCTAGTTTTCTTTCCAAAATTCAAATATTCTCCGTTCAAATATTCTCCGTTACCTGAAGGAGTAGGATGTAAACAATTTGCTGATGACGTTAAAATTTACTTTAGTATAAAGACGGCTAATTCTGGGACAGTTTTGCAAAAAGCTATTGATAACATAGCTATTTGGAGCAAGGATCATGCGTTAACGCTTAACGAGAACAAAACGGTGTTCACCACCTTAGGCAAGTCTAAATTCAAAATCACCTATACAGTCACCGGTAATCCGATACAGTACAAAGAAGTTGTCAGAGACCTAGGGTTTCAAATCTCTAAAAATTGGACTTTAAAGAACACTGGGAAGTTTCTACCACCAGAGCAAATTTCATAACGTATCAAATTTTCAAAACCTTCGAGAGCAAAGATATTACATTTATGATTCACCTGTTCAAGACGTTCGTCAGACCACTTCTAGAATATGGAACAGTCGTAAGTAATCCGAGTAAAAAAAGGATTATAAAGTTAATAGAGAGCAGTCAAAACAATTTCACGAGAAAACTTTTATATAGAGTAAAGGGTGAATTCATGTTATCTAACCACAAAGAGTATAAGTTCGCTGATGTGAGAAATGCTGAATACGGGTTGAACAGTTTGCAGTTAAGAAGAAAAATCTTGGATAAAAAGTTTCTAAGTAAAGTTAATCACAATAAAATCGATTTGTGCACAGATGACCTGTTTGAACTAGTTACCAATTCTGTCACGAGAAGTAAATTTATTTATCGCTACCCACTTCCTAAGTCTAACATTAGAAGAAATTTTTTCGTACACAGAGCCTGTTCACTATGATTAATGAAATCAATATATCTGTTATCTCATACACTCGCGCTAACATATCTCGGGTTAACTTATTAAGCCCTGTATTTTTCTGACTATACTTGTTTTTTTTTGTTCTTTTGTTGTATTGTGTTCTTTGTATTCTTTTTCACGTTGTATTCCAACGTATTCAATAAATAAAAATAAATAAATTATAAAAAAATTAACAAAAGTTCAGATCGGACAATTTCTCATGTCAGGGAACAAAAAAAAAATCAAGTTTCAGTTTTCCGCGGTACTGTATTTTCTGTTCAGAACTCGATGAATTCAGTTCATTCAAAAAATAATTTTCTATTGACTTCGACGAGGACCTCACCTCGTGGATCTCATAATTCACCTAACTATCCAAAATCTTTCAGATTCATACGAACAATTCGTACAAGTAGAATCGAACTGGTCCTCAAAACTGCACCGAACAGGTTGGCTGCATCTTATTCGATCCTGTCTCTCTGCCACTTTCGAAGCCATCAAATGGATTATCGATTGGGATCGAACAGTGATATTATACGAGGAAGACAATCGGGATATGTCAATTATCGTTGCCTCACTAGTACAAATCTGCTGTGATCCATTTTATCGAACAACGAGTGGTTTTCACCAATTGTTGGATAAAATGTGGATCTCATTGGGTCATCCATTTGGGCAAAGATTATTGGGAAGAGAAGAAGATGATGAGTCGACGAGAAAAACCAATTCAGTCAAAAACGATGCATTTCCGACGTTTTTAGTGTTTTTAGATTGTGTTTCACAACTTCACCGTATACATCCGTATGAGTAAGTTTTTTACTCGTTTTTTTTCATCGGGAAAAAACTTTTTTCAATTTAGATTCTCATTCTCGCAACATCTTCTCATTTCGTTATGGGATCTATCATTGACGGGTCTCGTACCGGCATTAACCTGCAATAATCTCGAAGAACAACTAGCTTGTCGTGTTGGAGGGGGCCCTTTTCCGCTCGAAAAGTATTACGATTATCACTACACCAGTCTTTTTGGCAATGTACATAATGATGTGTTGCTTTTTATCGATTCAATCAAGAAAAGTGAGTTTTTTTTTTCAAATTGGGAAGTTTTCCACTTTTGAAAAAATCAAAGTTTTGGCCACAGTATAAAATTCTCTCTTATGTTACGCAGGTCTGTTTCTAAATCTGAACGGTTTTTTTTCATTTATATCCCTAAAACAGAAGAATTCTGTACCGAAATCGACACGTTTTGCTGTAATTGCAGAACAACCCATCGGCCTCAATTCGCATTGTTTTCTCCAAGTTGAAGTGATTCGTCCTTCCACGAGTCTTTGCGATGTTCATCTCTGGAGGGCTTGCTATCTTCGCTGGATTCTACCGGCAAATTTGCGAAACTCTGGCGAACTAGCAGAAATGCAACAAATCGATAGAAAGATGATCGAAATAGCGAGACGATTAAAAAATCGAGAGTGGAAACAACATTTCGATCTGCCAGAAAGTGTAAGTATTTTTGACATGAATTGTTATGGGCTTATTCACAAGTAAAAAATGATGTAAAAAACAACAACAAAATTGATTATTCACCTCATTTGTGTGCACATACCTGGTATGTGGACAGGGATCCACCTTCGAAAGTTATATGTCGAAGAACGTGGAAAAATGTCGAGAAACCTCGAAAAAGGGGGTTTCTCGACATTTTTCGACATTAGGTGAAGAAACTGTATTTTATTTTGTTTTTTCAAACATTTTTTTCAATAAGCCCATTAGGTTTCTCGGATGAATTCAAATTTATTTTTTCGTTTGAGAAAAAACGGTGAAATCAATGTCTAATATTTTTCGATATTACAGTACTCTTCGGCATATCCATATTCTCTTCCGGAAATTTCACGTCCTCTGATAGAAATAAACGATTCGCTAAACGATGTGTCGGACTTCGAAATTGTTAGAAGACCTTCGGATCTTGACGCTATTTCGGTCGCTTCCTCATTTGTGTCAATGTCATTCACTCAAACAGTCAGTTTTTTGTTAACATTTTAAAATTGTTGTCTTTTTGACAATTTCAACACATTCCATTTCAATCATTTTCAGCCAATTCATTCGCGCAACAATCATTCTTACGATCTAATTACACCGTAAGTCTCCAATTGTTTTTCCCCGTCTAAACGTTCCTTTTTTCTACAGAACTGGAATCAATATTCAACCGAAACAACAAATTGTCAGTTTTTCGAAATTGAATTCAGAAGATGCGTTAGATACACCATTGGTCCATGGAAATATGATTGACACGCCAATCCTCACTAGACAGGTTGGGTGTTTTTATCTTCTGAATACTGTAGATCATGCTTGGTCGAAAATGTTTTTCTCTACTTTCAATTCCGGAAAATGTCTTCGGACGGAAATTTTCCGAAAAAAATCGGAAAAATCCGGAGAAATCGGAAAAATAAAAAATTTTAACTTTGAAAATCAGGAGTCACATTTGTCTCGTCAAAAGATGGTGATCGATGTGAGAAAGTATACTGTAGATGTTTTCTTTGTCAGCAAAACCAGCAACCTGAGAATCAAAAATACCCTATTTTTTATTTATTTTTGCAGTCTCAACTTCCATCAACTCCAATTAACACAACTGTAACCCCTCGTATGAGCAGTGTTCGTGGAGATCGTCCAATTCCGCCACCACGACCCGCCGGATTAACAACCAAATCGTCTCGAACTTCATCGTCAGACACATACGAAAACGTTGTCACTCGATTTTGAAACTATCATATGTTATGGAATACTACTTCACTTACAAACAATATTAGGCGCCTTCTCTTTCTAAACAACCAGTATTCTCAATTTACGAAAAGTATTTGTCTTGTAGATATCAACATTCAGATAATCTAGGATTTATTTCAAATTGAGTTAGTATATAGCTCAAAAAATTTGCGATTTTTTTTCGAAGAACGGCGGCTTATTGAAAAAAAAAGATAAATTGTACAATTTTAGAAGCTTATAAATTCAAAATTCCCTGAGTTTTCGGAAAAGTTTTTCTGCCCTTTTTTATTCGAAAATTATCAGTCTCCAAAGTTGGACAATATTAAAGTCGGACCTCTTTTTCAAGTCTACAGTTTCTCAGACCTGGCTCCAACTTTTTTATTTATAAACTAAAGTGAGAACTGAGATTTTCAACCAAGCTGAGCTCAAATATACCAATCCAACTGGAGTTTATCTAACCTGAAATCTACAAAACAAGGGCCTCTCGATTTTGGAGTACTGATTGTTCGATTTTTTCACCGGTTTTATACGAAAAAGACGACAAACTAGTTCTTGTAAATATTCATTTTTGATGTATTTCATCTTGCCCAAATCAGATTCTATTACTATTTCACTATGCAGCTTCCTGTGATTCTTCTTCTTCTGAAAGCCTTTATATGCATAATAAGATTTTCAAATTATTACTGTGAAATATCTTCGAGTTCAGGGAAAAAAGTTGTGATTTCCTTTTCAATATTTTGATAATTTATTCTCCCTTTTTTTCAATCTATAGTTATATTGATTTTGAAGAACAATGTCGAAAGGAGAAGAAACTACAGTAACCCATGAAGATAATGAGGTGGCGAAAAAAGTTCAAGAGTTTTTGGGAAAACGATACGAAGTGAGAAATATATTTCAGTTAAATAACTAAAAAAACACTTTCCAGGTTCATCTAACTGATACCAGAATTATCAAAGGAAATTTGCAATGTACCGACAAAGATGCGAATATGATATTTTATGAGGTACGTTTTTTGCTTGTTTGAAGATAATTTTTCCTTCGAGTCTGACAAGGGAGTGGTGTAAGGAAAATTTGGAGATTTTCGATGAAATGTATGTCATTTTATAGAGTTTCTGACGCTGAAAATGATCCCGTTGTCAGATTTTGCGAAACTCCTCTCAAAATCGAGATATCGAAATTCTTGTGAGAAATGAAAATCTGTAAATCTTGATATAAATCGCTTCAAAGAAGGTCATGGTACTCCTAAATAGGTCAACTTGATGTAATCCACCATTCTGAACAACATCCAAATGATATTTTTCCATGAAAACGTTCAGTCTTACTGATAATATCGATTTTCTGAAAATTCCCAAAAATTTGTCAGGCTTCCGAAATTTCTCATTAGATCAAAAATAAATTAATTGAATAAAAACGTGAACACTCATAAAAATGTAGGTCAAACTTGATTGTATTTTTTGAAGCTACATTTTTTGGTGTTTTCAGTAGTTTTTCGCTGAAAATAAATGTTGAAACGTTTCTTCTCGTATGAAATAACCCCAGAGTACTTCCATTTTCAAAAAAAGTTCAAATTTGAAGGAGAAAAATTAGATTTTTTGCTCAAACTTCGGAGCAAAATTTTGAGCTTCGCAGAGGAGTTTCGCAACTTTGGACAACGGGATCTTTCTCAGCGTGTCGAAATCTATGGAATCTCAAATTTTCATCGTGAAGCGCCACATCGTCCCAACACCATTCACTTGTGAGAAAAATAAAATCTGTAAAAATATCATTCACAACAAAAGATTAAATTTTGAATTTAAAAAAACGTGAACTGAACAACATTTCAGTTGTGAAAAAAAAGTTTCATAAAATAATTGAAACCATGACGTTGATCGGCGTGTTCTATTTAGTCAGGATTAAAAATCTAATTTGAGATGGAAAAGTTGGGCCTCCCTTGATAGAAGACAGTAGTCTGATGATCCCTTTTCCCATACAAACTTCTATATTTTTATTATGACATTTAAATGACACATCGACGTACACTGATACTATTATTTATTTTTATATTACTCATCTCCGGTATTGACATTTCAAAGTGTTTCAAAAAGAACAAGAAGACAAATACTGAATTGGTTTTGAAAACATGCCTATTTTGGATATCAATAAAAATGATAGAGGTCAAAAAATGATATAAATACTTGAAAATACCTGTTACATGTAAAATTGTGGGTCTTCTTTTATAATTTGAACTAATTCAGTCTAAATCGTATAAAAATGTTTAGACCGATGAACAATGGCCAGATGGTGAGACTAGATGGCTGGGACAAGCTATGATTGCGAAGAAACATGTGACCGCAATGTACTTGATGCCAATACCAAAATCACCACAAGAAACATCCATCTAAAGTCATCTTGATCTCAATTATTTATCGATTGATTATTATATGAATGTATTATAAATGTGGTAAAATAGGGATATTTATTATAAAAAAGGAAACAAAACAAAACAAATACACGTCTTCTCGAAAATGTTGAGCAAGTTCTGACTAGTGGGTTATGGTGAGATTCGAGGAGGTGGCACTGGTACCAGATTTTTAGGTTTTTGCGGTTTTGAGTAAAGTGGACTGTCGGGAGGTGCGGTTGAGTCGGTTGATCGGAATGATGAAACTCGGCGTGGAACATGTCGCACTTGGGAAGGGCTTGAACTGAAATTGATTCGGGTCAATTCTGATAACCCGTTCGCCCTGAACAACTCACACAAGTACCATGTCACCATCCAATGTATCGTCGTCGATGTGTCGTATTGTTTCGGTATCGCTGTCCTCAATTGGATATTTCCCATATCCATCCTCATCTACATCCTCATTTCGATCTTCTTCTTCTTCCTGAGCGGTGAAATATCCACTGATGCCCGATGAAGTGATACTGACTGCTCGCGCATGATCATCACCCTGATTATCATACGCGTCGCATTGTCATCGTTTTCAGATACTTATTCACACTTCGGAAAAAAACAAAAAGAAACGACTAACACCTTGGCCCGAGAAAAAACGAGACTCAACTGGCATGAATAGATAGAAAAAAGCATTTGTTCCCGGCACGAAACATCAAAATCCGATAATCCGGTCAAAACTTTTCGGTTCAAAACTTTGATAGTTGAACATCTTGGTGCTGTCAGCGAGTTTCCAGAATTTTTACGATAGAAACTGATCGTGAAAAGTGTGAGGTATGATTTTGTGTCAGGCCTTTTAGACCCTGCTAAGATTTTAAAGGCCAACCCCTGTTTTTGGAACAAAGTTTTGTTTTCAAAATCAAAAAACATACCCGATTGAAATCGACATTCGGGTCTGGAAGATGATAGTTACTCAATGCCGACTTTTTCTGCGCTGAAAATGAAACATGTTCTACAGTACTATCTACAGTACTCCTTACGTGGCGGACTCGGTTGTGGTGGCCGATATCTGGTCGGTGTCAGTGTGTTCAATGGTTGTTCTTCTTCATCGATGCTATATGGAATGGGTCCTAAAAAAATCGAACATTTTTAGAATACGCAGACATCCCGTTCTTACTGTTATGAACTTGTTCTTTGCAACATTTCATAAAAGTGTAGAAAAGAAGAAGAGCAATAAGGAGAAGAATAATGCAAATGACCAGAACCCAGATCAATGAATTGCCATATGTTTTGTCGAATTCGGAATCGTCTTTGTCTCCGAACTCTTCAATTTCGCCGTGATATATTTGACGTCTGAAATCGGTTTCCCAATGTGGAAACTCGACACGATTTCGATAAACAGGTAAAGAGTTTGATATTTGGAATGAGGCACATTTTCCTTTTTCCACGCCAGACGATGATGTTACAAATTGTTGAAGATGATGACTGCTTATATTGAGATAAGAGATTGGAGTGAAATGGAGAAGTCCACCATATTGGAAATCAATCAGTAGATCTGTAAAATATTCGTCACTTTTTTTAATTTGGCCTGAAAAGGTTCGAGATCTTTCTGTACTTACTCGAAGCGCATCCTTCGAAACCATCCGAATCATTTGCACCAATTTCAATCGATTTTGCTCGAATTAAATTGAAATTGTTTTCTGCGTATTGATAACCAAAGTCTTGTCTCAAAGAATCAATCATAATTCCAGGAGCATTTGATGGATGGAATTGAGCGACGAAAAAGTGTCGATAACCATCGGAAAAGTCGCCGTTGAAATTCAAAACATCAATGATTGAATTAGCATTGGCGAGAATTATGTTGATTGTTCGATTCGGTTGAAGTTCCACATCGATTCGTCTGAAAAAGAGGATTACTTTATTGTCAATGCCTGTTTCTACAAACCTTTCATCAAACAATGATATTCTAGCAATCCTCTTCTTTTGTGCAACCTTCTCACCAACATCTTTGACGATCGAAAATGCGAATTTGAACAACTGCGGTTCGATACTTTTCATATTGACATAAGGTCGAAGAACTCCACCAATATCAAACAAAAACCATCCATTTTTGGCGATTCGGATTCCGTCATCCAATGTGCATTGGGAGCCAGCATAACTGGTTCGCGAACAATCACAAGATGTCTTCTGAGATGTTGGATCATTGTTTATCCATGCAACTGAACAATGACCTCCATTCGCACAATTATCAGAACATCCAACATCGCAACCAACTCGAACCAGCTCTGAATATTTTAGGGATATTCAACTATTGTTAGTTATTAACTTTCATGTTATTCTGAAACAGGAATGAGATTGTAGACCGGGCCTGGATTTTTGGCCGGTCAAAAAACCTTTTGAACGTCAAGCCTCCAATAGATTAAAAAAAATTGTGGGAACCAGAACCATTTCTGCCTCCTTCTAATTCTAATATAAGTATGATTTTTTATGCAAAAACCAAAATTCACGACATACTCAGGGCCCGTTTTTTAATAATTTTTCTGACTCACGTTTGTCTAGAGTTTGTTGAGCTTTTGCGCGAAGATCAACCAATTTTCCGCCAATATGAAACCCTCTGAAACATCCCAAAAATGCGGGAATTGATGATTCATACTTTGGAACCAACGACATTGCACCATCCGTACTTCTATCCACTTTGTCGATAACACTTGCAATAAACGAAAAAGTGAAAGGAGTTGTGGGATCAGGTTGAGATCCCAACCCAATTGGAGGTCGAACAATCGGAGAACCATACACATTCAGGAATCGAACAATTGGTATAAGAGAGAGCGAACGAGTTGTTCGAATTGTGCATGCCATGTCATTCACTTGAAGTTGAGAAGAATCCGCGGTATGAGTAACACCTATTTGGATCCATTGCATGTCGCCGAATTCTGTTCCTTTTGGCGATTTTATTGAACATGTTGACACTATATTCAGATTGTTCACAGTTAGACTTATTCTTGTTTCTTCTTGAAGATCAACCTGCAGTTAGAGCGTGATTTTTTACGTGATTTTACACAAGGACAGAAAAATGTTGGGAGTTTAAAGAAAATTTTAGATCCATCCAAGAAATAAATTTAAACAACTTTCGTAAGATTGTAACTCGGAAGTCCGGCCCGAAAACTAGAGATGTGTTTACTTTGGCAATTACTGAATCGGACCTTCTGAATCGGACCAGGTCCGATTTCATCGGACCCGAAAATAACCGAATCTGAATCGGACCCAAACCTAAAAAATGTGTCTGAATCGGACCAGAGCGAAGAAATCGGACCCGGTCCGTTTTTTTCAAAACCTTTTCTGAATCGGACCACAAAATCGGACCAGGTCCGTTTTTTTGGTTGATATTTTTTCGATTTTAGTCTGATTCAGCTGAAATTTCAACAAAAAAAAACGGACCGGGTCCGATTTTGTGGTCCGATTCAGCAAAAGTCTTGATAAAAACGGACCGGGCCTTTGAAAAAACCTGTGTGACCTAGTTTTCGACCCAAACTGCAAAGAGGTGAGGTGGTGCTAGCACGTGAACGAAGACAAGTTGAACAAAAAAAAACAAATTTTTGTCATTTTAATTTCCAAAAAAATTTAAAATTGTTCATTTTCCTATGATAAAACAGAGTTTATGGTTACGGCGCTACCGCCGCATTCGTGCGGCAAACGCGCCCGTAAGTTGTCAGTTGACCTCACGTGTTCGCTCTCGTCTTTTTGCTTTTTAATATAATAATGAGCTCACCTGAATAAAATTATAATTCTGATCATGTGCATAGAACAACAACCCAGAATGTTGATCAGTTCGAAATGAGAAATAAATGGACGAAGTGAGCACAGTTGGGAAATCATCGAACATAAGATGTCCTCCGTGAAACGCGACTGATGTGTTCTTATTCGAATCGATTTCACAATTCCGACCCGAATGAACACCCGGAAATGCGCAACGACAAAACGAAGAACCGCCGACAACAAAGTCTTCATAGCATTTCGCATTGTTTTGACATGTTTCGGCTTGACAATGACTATCACAATTGGTATGCATTTTTGTAGATGAAGAGGGAATAAATGACTGCAGATTGAGGGCAATGTTATTGATACGTGCCGAACGATAACAACCAATCATACCACTGAAATTCATTAATTATTTTCTGCATCTGAAAAATGCAGAGAAAAATGCTCACTTTGTTTTACTCGACAAAATGACAGTTCCTTGGAAAACGGCTCCTTCTTGAACTGCAACAATTAGATGTTTATCATCTAGACTGAATCGAAGTTCAGATTCAAACAACTCGATAATAATTCGATGCCAATGACTATCATTCAATGATTGTTGTGATTCGATCGTTTTGATAATATCTAGATGTTTGAAGATGATAGTATGACTATCGAGAAGTCCAACTTCGATCACATGTTCATCATTGTTTCCACGAACTCGAACAATTGTTGCGGTTTGATTATTGGTTCGAAACTGAATATCGATCGATTCACCGGTCCACGTAAATATCTGAAATTGAAACTCGAACTGTTGTATTGTATTGTTGTCTTTTGTTACCTCCAACTCTGTTTTTTCGACAAATCTAATCGGTTTTTTCATATTCTCATATCCTCGACAATCCAAGCTACCGAGCGAAATATCGGCATACACATCGTTCTCATTTCTCAATGTCACAATTTCTGTCAATCCGGCCATTGAGTTCAGAAGAACTCCTTCATCTTTACTAATACTTCCCGAATCACAATTGCATTTTCCTGAAAAAAATGAAAATCTAGAACTGAAATATATATATATATATATATATTTGAAGAAGACATGCATAGAAGTTGTTAGAGAAAAATGATTGTTTCAAAAAGAGACTGTGTTATTCCCCATAATCTCATGACTTTTCCCATCTTACTCTCAATAACATCATGATCTCCGTTGGTCTTGATCACCGTCAATCGATCGGAAATATAATACCCGAATCGGGTGAAAAACTGGACTAAAAAATCGATTTTTGTATTCTCAAAAAAAAAAAACTCAGAACTTTGAGAATCAACATCATACCTCCTGATAGACAACCGCCATCAATACACGAGCACGAGTTGGGCAAACTTGACATTTGTCGAATTTTTCGGGTCGAATTTAGAACCGATTTGAACCATGTTCGACCAGTTTCGAACATCAGCGGCGCTTTATTGCATTGATAGGTTATGGATTGTTGACATGTTTGAGATGATTTTATCAGATTCGAAAGTTGTTTTGATTTGAAATCTCGATAACTGATGACGAACAATGAGTGTTCGCCGAAACCCGCATCGCGAACTATTGTTTTGTTTTTCATGTCATGTGGAACCACAGTGCTGAAAGAAATATTAATGAAAAACCGGGAACTAGAAACAATTTTGACGAATCAAGGAAAATCCTGAATGGGGTCGGACCATCGGGCTTGGACGGAACCGAGACTGGAAATTTCCGACGATTTTTGGAACTTTTTCCCGACTGAACTTATTACCCATTTTTTTATCGGTAAATCGGAAAAGGCAATTAGAATTTTTCTAGAAATATCCGAAAAATATTGTTTTTTAAAAATTCAGGAAATTCCGACTTCCGCCCAAGTCTGGTCCGTGTGGTACAAAATATATCACTGAATCGGGTCCAAAATGGAAAAATGGGCTGGACTAGTTTTCAAACAAAACTTTCTGAATCGTGTCCGAAAATCGGACGTACTTTTTTCCGTACCCAGTTCAGATTTTAGCTACTATTCCGTTTTCTTTCTTTTTTTCTTCTGAAGCATGCAACTCAAACTACAGTACCCCTTCCAAAAACATACGTTCCATTGAGACACATTGCAATCGATTCTTCAACAGTTCCACTTCCATCCACATCAATTCGTGTCGGACCATTCGGCAATTTATAAAAATCTCGCGCATCCGAACATGATTTCGGAAGTGTACTGAACTGACAATACCTTCCAAAGTATCCATCTCGACAATGACATTTGAAAAAGTTCTCGTCGATGCGAGAACATTTGGATGAATGTCGACACATTGTCGATTGAGATTGTTCACATTTTGAAAATGATTTCGAGATGGGTTTGGGTGTATTGGCAATGGGTTGAGGGAACAAATTGGCCGATTTCAGATCATCTTCTTCGACTTGTTGATTTTCTGATGGTTTCGATGGATCGAGAACTATTATTGGATCAGGTTCAAACATTCTCAAACCATTTATATCGTTCGAATCATTCGGGGAACATGGTTGAGTTTGGGTTGCTTCTGTCTGCAAACAAAAACTTCGATAAACAAACTCGAAATAGTATGAACTTACCCTCGGATCATTTTGATTCAACAATTCGATAATATCGAAATGATCAACATAAACTTCTTTGATACATGCTGTCAATCCGACTTCACTAACACCTTCATTCCCAATCGGAGCCCCAAATTGAATAGTTTCGAATTGAATCGATCGATCAATATGTGTTCGAATTGCCTCTTCATCTACCATTATTCCGAAACTAGTATCATTCATTCTCACTATTACTGTATGAAATTGATCATCACTGTGTCCGAGATCAAAATCAACTATATTTTCGTTGCCAACAACTACAGTACCTTTCCGACCAACCACATATATCTTGAATATTTCGGATTCTGTTGTTTCCGCATAGATCAATATTCCTTCTTTTGCATCAAGATCAGCGAACTGAAAAGAACATTTATTATTTTGAATTTGTATGATCTTGAGTTACTCGAAAACTCATGGCCAATCTCGAAATTTCCCTTGAAGATGCGGCTGGTGTGAATTTGATATATTCAGATACTTCTGATTCTTCATCATTGTTTTGGAGTCGAATAGTTGAACCGCCTACAAAACTTTGATTATTTTCAACAACAACAACCAACAAAAAGAAAACAAACGTGTTCGACAATTGGGTCCGGTCATTTCGGTCAAATAACAATCACAAGTTGGCACTTCGAGCAGTTTACAAATTCCCTGATTACAATCTCGATTTGCACACGCATCTGTCTGAGGACAATCATCGATATCTTTCGAATCGATGATGTTGACATCAGTGACAAGACTTCGACCACCAACAGAAACAGCCACCAACGAGACACATCCAATCATCGATGGACCACCACCACCAAGTGTCACCACAATCTCGCGATTTGAAATATTGACATGTTCAGTGATTTCAGCCAGAAAATCATTGTCACGACTCGAACGATATGAGAGTGAGCGAGATGTTGTGTTCAGGCCGAGGAAAATGTTCTGTTCGGTGGTTTCTGAAAATTGTCACGTCATTTGAGAATTTCCTCTTCACGGTAGGAATCTGAAACGGACCCAGACACGAAGACTGTGTCTGAAAAATTGTTCCAACGAGAACATTGAAAAAAGAACCGTGTCCGATATCTAAACTCTGGCTCGATTCAGATTCATTTTTTTCGGGCCCGATTTTATCTGACCTCAAAAACTCATTCGTTCTCCCGTTAAAAAAACCAAAAACTCACTAATTTTAAGATTCTCAATTGGTTTATTCAGAATTTCGTCTCCTTGAGAATTGTACAAGTTAACATTGAGATTCTCGTCAGCGATTGTCACACGTAGCTGAACATAATTATGAAAAAATGAGAAAAATGAATGAGAAATCTTACAAGAGCTTCTAGTACACCATCTGGTCGGATGAAACGAACACTGAATACTTGACCAACTGGACTGACAGGTCTGAAGCTCAGCGCAATTATCAGCTCATCGTCATTTTCTGCAAAAACAAGTATCTTATCTATTTCTTGAAATGTGCAACTTTTTTCAAATACAATTTCACAACCTTGAGAAATGCTTCATCGATCAATATTATTTTTTTTTTCAATCATCTTCCTTTTTTTCCAGAAATGGACGACCAAGAAAAAAAAGGCGATTAAATACTAACACAAATAAGAAAAGTTCACGGGTCATAAATATTTTTCTTCGTTTTTTTTTTCTCACCTTGAGTTCGCCATGATTCCGAAGTGACGTTCATAAATGAAGAAGGATATTTGAGGAATACTCTCTTGGCCACAATCGATGTTGATTTTCCATCTGGCAATTGGCTTGATGCCAAGTTGTTTAGTGCTATTAGGAATAGCACCAAAAAAAGGGCCCGCATGTGCTGAAACATTGAAAATATTATCGAGGAAATTGGAGAATTTCGAAATTTGGTGAGGTCAACTTTTTTGAGATGGACTGAAACGAAAAAAGGGAAAAACTCTATTCAGAACAAGTTCGCAAGATCGGAGAGCTCCATCTGCTCTGGATTCCCAATTGGGCTCAATTTCGAACTATCTGTGGAGGCATCTCTCCACATTGGTATGGTGGTGGTTCTCCGGTGGTCACAACACTATCATTTATTTCAGACAAATTCAAAAAATATCGAGAAAATTATCAGAAAAAAAATGTTGGCCACATTTCATCCATAGTATCTATGTATGTATTTTCAAATAAAGCTAGGATGAAAAAAAAAACAATAAATGAGTCAGTGGAAAAAATGAAGAATTTTGGTGCATTTTATTTGTATGGCACAGCACACACACACATGATAGTGACAAGAGAATGATAAGAAAAAAAAAGCGAAGACTTGACCAAAAAAGAAGACGACAATGTTTTATGTGCTTGTTTTGGGCGGAGCCTAGTTTTGTTCAAAAATGTGTGTGTATGTTAAAAAATGGGTTCACATCAAAAAATGTTTTTTTTTGTCCGCCGTAATGTATATGAATACATTATTAGGCGTGGGAATCGAACAGTTTGAACAAAATTGGGCGAAAAGAAGCTGCTAAAAAATGTCATTGTCCAGTTTGTGAACTGGTCACCGCGGTGATTTTCTCTAAAATTGTAAGTCGAGTGATAAGTTTCTAATTAGAGTTCCTAGCAGAACATTTAAAAACTCCCAGTGATCCGGCAAAATCGGGCTGACTCCGATAAAAAACAAACCCGGGAACAATCACACCTGAATGGAGCCCAAACTTTGAATATAAGATTGAATAATGTCAGAGTCGGGCAAAAGCAGATTTAAAAAATGCTTTCCTTCCGATGTTGTAGCCCAGTCCAACAATAATCTTGAAAACCGGGCCGGTCCGATTTTTTGATCGAATAGATTACAAGGACCGCTCAACTTGTCTCCATGTCAACTTTCTGCAAAAAAATAAATAAAACCCAAAAAAGTTGAAAACAATCAAAAATAACAATAACAAAAAAATTGTTGAATGAATAAAAAACGTGAAAATATTCAAAACAAGCTCACCGAGAACAGTTGAAAGCAGAGAGTTGACCAGAGTGTCCTGATTAGTCAGCAGAAAAATGTTGTCAAAAATTGATATGTGAACAAGGTGAACTTCCCATGTTACTCGGGGAATTTCCTGCATACTTACGGGCGCCTCCGCAATTTTTGCGGAAACTGAGTCGCAAACTTTGCGGAGATTTTGCGTTTCCTGAATTTTACACGCTAATGTTGAGCGTTTTTCCCCCAGTTTCCCGAGTAGAAGTTTTTCTGGAAATGTCATTTTTCTCTTTCTTTGGGAAAGGGATAAAGGTGAAGAGGCAATCTGTCCGCGGTTTCAAGTTTTATTCTGAGTAAAAGAAAAGTTAAATTAATGGTGCAGTCGTGTGAGGAGAGGAGGGTGAGAAGAGGAATAGGGTGAAATGCCATCATTTGAGTTCGATTCAAAAAACGGTTCGGTGAATCCTGAATGCCCCCCCCCCCCCCTGAATGAGATCTGCTACACAGGTCCCTGAATTGGACCCGGTGGTACCGAAAAGTTCACTGAATAGAGCTCGACATGAAAAAAAAGGACCAGAGCTCTTTTTTTGAACAAAATTGCCTGAATAGCGTCCAAAAATAGGCCAAAAACACAAATATAGTTTTCCTATCAACCTGAAAGGGATCCATTATGGAAAAACATTGAGCATGATATTTAAACCAATATTCCTGTGCTCGATTCAGGTTGATAGACATTTACAGTTTGATTATGAGTTCACGTCTAATGTTGGGACTTTCAAAAATCAAGCTCAATTTTTTTCATATTGGACCTCTTTCAGGGTGATAACAAAACTCGATTTGGATTTTGTTTTCTATTTTCGGGTCCCATTCAGGAAATTTTGTTCAACGGGTTTCTTTTTTAGGCGCAGGCTTCCCGACTGCGCCTATTTGAGGTTTCATGTCGGGCCTCTTTCCGGTACAGTCAGTGACTTTTGTTTCGGGCCTTATTTTATGGGGCCCGGCCCATTCAGGGACTCCCCTGAAACATTAGTTTTTGCGTTTTTGTTTTTTCATGTTATTTTCGTAATTTATTCGATGATTCGATGATTGAAGTTCACGTGTCCTCGAACAATCACTCACAGTCTACCAATTTATCACAGACGGGTCACGTTTATATTGTTTTAACTTTTTTGGAAGGAAACATTTTCAAATAAAAAGTATTAGAAGGATAGAGTTTCTCTGTCAGTATATATAATTTATCACATTTCATCCAGTTTTTTTTGAAAGAAAAAAAATGATCAAAAAACCCATAAAATAGTCTAACCTTGAACACCTTCCAACATCCAATTTTCCTAGCATTTCACATTTTTCTGGGTGTCAAAGAATGTCAAAACTACAGTATCCATCTCCATTTTTTGAGCAAATAAACCACCCAATAAACTTTATCATTTTTTTTTGTTTTTCACTTTTTCTCATTCCTAAGGAAAATAAAACACGTTTTATAATAATACACTCATTTTTAAAGAAATGGATTTTTTTCTGTGATTTTTTTTTGTCATTCATCGGCAGCGAGAATAAATTATCGATTCTATGTCGACATGAAAATTTACATAAAATTTTGTCGATTTTTTTGTTTTTTTGTCTGGAGCTGAAAAAAATAAATTGATCCTAATTGCAAATAATGTGTCAAAATATTTACTTTTTTTTCTTTTTTCATTTTCTCATAGTTTATGGTTTTTGGCATTTGCAATTTTGATCATATTCTTTGTATACTTCCGTTGATAACAAAAATTCCAACAGAACAACAACAAAAAAATAACATTTATTAACATTTTGCACTGTTCGGTTCTTATCATCATGTTCGATCCGCCCACTGATTGAAACACATATAAATAAGTACGGTATCAATCACCCCTTTTTGTGTCACTTCTTTTTGATGGTAATTTATGATTCTCACAGTTTTGTGTTTGATTGTTGACATCTGATCAATGTCAACAAGGGTTCTTTGTTTTTTTTTTGCAGATTCGATATGGGTACCAAAAAAGTATATAAAGTGTCGGATGTTGCTTCATCGATTGGGCCAATCAAACAATCTATTTCTACTGTCACCACTTCTTCCGAATCTACAGTAAGTTTACAAAATCTTCCCATGAACTACAGTAATCCTTTTTGCTGAAAAAGTCAAATTCTCAAACCAACATTCGGACCCAGAAAACAATTTAACATTTTTAAAATTTTCAAAATCAGAGTAATGTCAAAAATCAGAAGATTTATCCTATTTCGACAGATTTTCGTGTTTTCCGGACCTGCCCACCAGAGTTGCGCGCAATTTCGACCTCCGTAATTTCAAAAAAGCACTTCCGCACAACTCTGCTGACCACATCTTATATCCACGAGATTTCTCAGATAGCCTAAGCGTAACTCAGTGGTCTAGGTGATGCTTTTCAAAAGTTTCACCAGATGCGCGGAATTAAAATACATTTTTCACATTGAAAAATAAATACCTGAAAATTTTGAACGTGACCTAACCTCTCGGATTTAGCCATTTTTTAAAACCAAGACATTTCTTTTTTTTTTCAAAAATGTGAAAGGTACTTCTCACTAACATGCAGACACTTGTGATAGCCGGTCACCCCTACCAGTATAATTTTGGAAACCTGTATTTTTTCAAAGATTGTTTCTTACCGGGCCGGTCCAAAAAAATAATTCCAAAAACGACATCCCTTGCAAGATGGAAGCAGGTTGGAGAAAAATTAAAGGCGCCCTGTCACTCAGAAATGGTTTTTTTTCAAGTTTATAAAAATCTCAACATTTAAAACTTCAAATTTCGATGTATGTGGTTCAAAAAACCAAAAATGTTTGAAAGCAAAAACAAAAAAGATTTTGCCTTTGGTTACTGTACCCGCACACACACAAACGGTGTTTGCGGCCGCCAATCTTCCTGAGAACGAATTCAAAAACAGTTTTTTTCTTTTTTTTCGACCTCACAAAGTACTTTTTCAATTTTTGAATTTCACACATCGAAAGTTGGAGTCTTCAATATTGAGATTTTGATAAACACGAGAAATTAATTTCTGAGTGACCAGGTGTCTTTAAACTTTGGCCGGTTGGAAAAATAAACTTTCTCTTGACCAAAAGTTCAAGAATTTTCATCGATTTTATCATCAAAACACCTACCCGTACATAAATATGTGATAATATTCTGATATTTCTAGTTTGTTAGCGTGACCGTTTTTTTATTCCATTCGAGATACGCCATCTTCTCTTGATTATTATCAAAACTAATAATAAACGGAAATTTTTTTGGAATATTCTTTGTTTTCTTGATCAACTGAAAAAATTGTAAATTTGTTGAAGACATTATACAAAGTCAGTAATCACCATCTTTTTTGTTTTAGTATAATCATCACAACATTCATGGAATATCATGGTTGATGGCAGCGGTATTTATAGTGGGAGATATGATGGGAGCCGGTATGATTGCTCTTCCGATTTCTCTTGGCAATGCTGGCCTTGTTCCCGGCATCATAATCATCATACTCGCAGCCATTTTCTCCGGATATACAGGTATTCAACTGGGCGAAAATTGGGAAATGATGCAGATACGTTGGCCCAAATATCGTAATCATTGTCGACGACCATATCCGGAGATGGCCTATCGTGCTTTGGGTCCAGTCGCCCGACAAGTTGTTGCTGTTCTACTTGTTATCGGACAGTTCATGATTGCATCCGTTTTGCTTTTGTTGAGTGCACAAAACTTTACTAATTTGTTGAACGCGTTTTTTGGTCTCCATTTGGATTTTTGCATTTTTATCATTGTTTTGGCTGTTGTTCTATGGCCGTTTGCATTACTTCAATCGCCAATGGACTTTTGGCAACTTGCTGTCATTTCAGGTATGCTCAAAGTTACATTTCAAAAATAGGACAGAATGTTCTCATTAAAATAGAGTCCCACAGTTTTCCGGAAATGAAAATAACCAAATCTGACCCAAGCATAAAAAATGTGTCTGAATCGAACCAAAGTCAAGTAATCGGACCCGATCCGTTTTTGCGAGATTTTTGTCGAATCGGACCACAAAATCGGACCTGATATATTTTTTGCTGAAACGGACCCAGATAAAAGACCAAACAACAAAAAACAGAACTTTATTCAAAAAATTGTGGAAACCATTTCTTGTTCATCCCGAAAAAACATGAGTTGTACATGTGCGTTCCCAAACTCTCGATTTATTTCAGGCCCGTTTTCGGTCTGGCTTTTCTCTGGTCTTCCAGTAAAAAACGGCTAAAGAACGGCCGTTGAGATCGAGCCCAAATCACACTACTGAAATTTCATGAAATAATCAGAAAAAATAGAAGACGAGAAATTCAGAGAAACCTGCCACAAGAAATTTTCAAAATTTCTGAGAGCGGGAAGTCATAATGAGCCATCAATATGTAGTTTACGGGCTCCGGGTATCTTATCTCTCTCTCTCTCCTATTTCACACAATTCAATCTTTTTGGGAAAACTCAAAGAATTGTTGAAAAAGCGAAACGTATCAAACAATCGCAAAGTTTGCAGCCGTATCAAGCACAATTGCGGCAGGTTTCATAATATTCGGATCAGTGCACGACATGCCAATATGTGCTCCTGTCGCCAAAATGCCCGAATTCACATTCGAAGGTTTCTCACTTTCCTACGGAACAATTGTATTTGCATTCGGCGGACATGGCGCATTTCCAACAATTCAACACGATATGAGTCAACCACATCAATTCAATTATTCAGTTATTTCGAGTTATATTCTCATAACAATAGTCTATTTGGCCGTCGGTACAACTGGCCTATTCTCGTATGGTGATAGTATGATTGACACAGTTATTCAGTCAATTCAAATACAATGGGTTGGACAAATTGTTAATGTTCTGATAACTGCTCATATTCTCCCAACTATTATTATTGTTATTTCACCAATGTCGCAACAAGTTGAAGAATGGATCAAGATTCCCAACGGTATGTCTCGCAATCACCTTACATTTCAAGTCAGATATTTACAGAATTCGGTGTTCGTCGCATTGTCGTCCGCAGTTTCATCCTCGCTGCATGCACATTCACCGCGTTGTCTGTTCTCAAATTAGGACTATTTGTTGATCTTGTTGGAGCGACAACTATAACCTGTATGACTATGATTCTACCGAGTATCTTTTGGCTTTTCATGCAAGCATCGAATAAGAAACGAGAAGAAGGATTGAAGTCGGGAATGATACAACAGAATATGCCCGACACCGAAACAGCCACGTTGGCAGAGTGAGTGGTGCATTCAACAGGTCACCGGGCAGGGTTTTTTTTTCGGAATTTTCAAAAAGATTGGAAAAACGGACATTTTCTAGTTGAGACCAAGGCTTACTCGGTGTCGTGTCAAGCTTTTGCCAATTTTTAAGAGAGTGAGAGACGCAGAGTATGTCGTGAAATCGAGTTATTCTAATGAAAAACAAAATTTGGAAGTCGATTTAGAATAAAAACGTGACCCTCCCACAAATGCCGATATTTCTCGTTTTTCGGCTAGTCTAGAATGATCTGGCCGAGTCAGGCCACATTAAATTCTGACTACCGGAAATGACAACACAATGTTGAAAATTTGTGGAAACTTTTTCCCCATATTTTCACAATTCCCATCGATTCAAAGCTCACGAAAATGCATAATATTTTTTGCAGTGTCTTCTACTACACACCAAAACTCATACTTCTCTTCAACATAGTTTCTTTGAGTAAGATTTGACTTATTTTCGCCGTCTTCTAATATTATTTGGCCATTTGCAGCATTTGGTTTCTTTGGTGGTGTTTCATCAGCATGGTCAGCAATAGAAGGACTAATAGGATCTGAACAAGTAGCGCCTTGTTATGTCAAATGGTTCCGCGAAGGTTTTCTCGCCGACACTTCTGGTGGCATTCTTCATTGTTGTGGACCGGCGAAAAATGTCTCATTTTATCATGATATTAATCAATGCCATTTAAATTCATACTGATTCTAGTCGAACACTTGCTTTTAATTTTTTCTATTGTACATAAATGTTTCACAACACAGACCAACTTTACTTTCTGAATAGGGCGAGATCGTTGGATTTAGCCAAAACGAATACATAAAAAATCGGACCCCATCTATTTTTTTTAATCTGGGCGACAAGAATGTTTTGTTTGAAAATATGTACTATAATGTTGATAGTTCGATTCACCTCGAGAAAAAAAGGACCAGGCCAGATTTTTCTCGACCCGCCCAGTTTAAGCGAAAAATTATTCTGGTCCGATTTTGCAGTGCGTTACAACAAGAATTTTGAAAACGGATCGTGTCCGATTTCTAAACTCTGACCCTATTCAGAGAGATTGTGGGTCCGATTCATACTTAAACAAACAACACATATTTTCTTTTCATTGGAACAGTATCAATATCGGATGCTTCTTCTCGATCTGGATCGTCTTGATTCGGATCTTCTCGCTTCGGATCTTCTCGATTCAGATCGTCTCGACTCAGTATGTCTCGACGATTGTTGTCGATGTGTGGATGATGAGTGTTCCGATCTCCTGATTTCTTTCTTTTCCTTAGTCACTTTTTTGGTTTTTGCCAATGCAGCATTTCTAAACAACACATTCAGAATCAGCGAGATGATCATTGTCTCACCTCGCATACTGTGCATTGAGTTCGTCGACGAATCGAAACATTTTGATGTTTCTCGCTTCTCTCAATGGATTTCTTCGCGGATTAACTGCTGCTTTGTTAGTTGATATTCTTCGGCCACTTGTTGTCGCTGATTTTGACATTTTGATTGCTAATGTTATAGTCTAGTAGTAAGTAATTCTTCTCTTCCTCATCTCATTCCTTTTTATATTTGATATGTTCGATAAAGATCTACACGTTTATTAGAACACGTTTGGTAAATACTTATTTTGTGTGAGAAAAATGAAAACTACAGTAACCAAAAACTGTCCAACTTCGATACATTTTTGTTTCTCGTTTTCAAAGTGGGTATCTTCGGATTAGGCTTCATCTACAAAACAGTGTCATACCTTAAAAAATGCTCAACTGGTTCAAATATGATGTTCTTTGTGTCCCTTTAAATACAGTAATTTTTGTAACTTTGGTTTTCCTCTGAAAATTTTGACCAATAAAATCGATATGAATATTCATGCAAAATGGTTTTAAACTCTCAATATTTTTCTTTTCTATCGTTCTTCTCGAAACTAATGTTTCAAAATATGTTCGAGAGACGAAGAACAGTTGTGTGTGTAAAGTGAAAAAGAGAAGTTTGGGCGGAGTTTTGAGGACGGGCAAAAATACACAAAAAAGAGGAGGGAGAAGATAGAAAAAGAAGAAGAAGAAGAGCCATCACACTACTATCGATATATTACCACACAGTTCGTGTGTTTTATTATTAATAACATTAATAATAATAGTTCGAACGAATCTCAACTTTCTTCTACTTCTATCTCTCTTTTTTGTAATATTTTCCACGAACCAAATAATGCTTCATTCTTATGATGTTTCCCAAGATTTTGCTGCGAAAATGGCTGTTCAACAGCCGCCGAGAAATACTCTACTTAGTGTTGGTAAGTCATCCATTTTTGGCCAAAGAAATAGACTAATTACTGTTTGGTTTCTGTCTTTCTAGAGTAGCCAATGAGTCATTCATGAGTGATTCATGCTCTCGAACTCGGTCTCAAAAAAACATCTGAACATGAACGTAGAAACTTATTTTCTTACCGACCAAAAGTCCACACACAAATGAGCCAGTTCAGAAAAACCCGGGCCTGAAAATAGGGCAGTATTGTCAGATATAACTTTTCTAGAATAACATGGTCATTGAAACGGTTCCTACAACTTTTTTTTCTTATAGATTTCAATACGCTGAAAAATATCCTGTTGTCAGATTTTGCAAGATTCTTTAATAACCAAAATATGGAAATTCTACTTTTCTAAAAAAAATCAAACAACTCATCAAGTCTTAAAATCTGGAACAATCTGGAAACCATTTTCTTGTCAGAAATTAGTCCTCCAAAACCCGGACAATCACAAGCCCGACTAAGTTTTTGTCGGGTTTGTGAGAATAACAATGAGAGATTCAGAAATTGGGTCATGTTCACGCTGAAGAAATTGGGTCATGTTCACGCTGAAGAAATTGGGTCATGTTCACGCTGAAGAAATTGGGTCATGTTCACGCTGAATGTATTTTTTGCTCTCATTTCAAACATCATTCATTTCACCACTTGTATTGATTGATCTTTTTTTTGCACAGAAAAATATGTTTTTCATTTTTCGTTGAACACATAAAAAATGCAGTGTAATAGAAAATTGTGGCCAGAAAATTGAAAAAAAATGTTTTGTTTTGTTCTGTTTTTTTCTCATAAAGTACAGTACACTTTTTGATCGAAAAATCACACATGTTTTCGCGTTTAAACCGTTTTCGAAAATCAAGAAGAAAAGTTTCGAATTTCAAACATATCATTTTGCTCGTCAATAGAATTTTGATTGATTGAAATCAAATATTTGAGAAGGGGTACTGTATGTTTGATATCAAAAACATGATCGCAATTATATGTATCTCGATGGTGGTGCTGCTGCTGTCGCGCTACTCAACTCTATCCGAAAATAAACATTTTATGAGCCTCTTTTTTGTAGTTGTTGTCCGTTTTCTGTTTGCTGATCGGCTCTCTTGTTAACATTCGTGTAATGAGCAGAAAAATGATGAAAAAGAATGAAAAAAGAAAAATGATGAACATATAAAAAGTGGCCGTGTTGACATTTTAATCACAGAAAAATGATATGAGGGAAAAAGACATTTCAAAAAAAAAAACAGACAAATCCAAAAACTCAGGACCAAAAAATTGAATCTCAGTTAATTATTTTCTCAATGAGGTCAAAAGCCAAACTTGGACAACTTGACAAGGTCCGAATAAACTCATCTAAAAATATGCTTATAACATTTAGGATCGAGAACACAGAGGCATGATTTTGGCAGTTTCGTGTGGAGTGGGCCGGGCCCAAACAAATGTGATTGAATAGTGAGAGTGTCGAAAAATCGGACCCGCTATGTTTTTTTTGTCAAAAACAAAGAGATTCAATTTTTTGCTTAATTAGGTCAGACCATTTAAAAATGAGACTGAAAGACCCAGCAAAAAAATCAACCATCAAAAAGTTTTAGGTCTTTATCGGACCTGAAAATAGCCAAATCTGAATCGGACCGGATCCGTTTTTTGCGAGATGGTCCGATATAGGATCCATGGTTTCTGATTCCAACATACATTGTTTGTTTTTGCAGATCAACAACTACAACTAATGAACACAATCAATAACATGGTTCGTGCTAGTCAATTCACTTCCCAACTCGCTAATACAATTTTCACACTTTGTGCTCAATTAAAAACATCCGGTTCAATGTTAGAACAATCTCATAAAAGTGAGAATTCATTGATTGATCAATCAATCAATCAATAATATTGTTGCAGACGAACTGAACAAAGTATTCACCTCACTTCGTCAAGCATGTTGTCGTGATAACGGTCAACTTGGCACTCCGTGTCGATTGAAAATAATGGAACTTGTCGAATTGCGCGCAATGAATTGGCGCACCAATTTGGCACACAGCCAATATTATGTTAATCGACCCGAAGGACGTAAGAAATCCCGCCTCGTTTTCGAGAAACCCCCCGCAATATTTGATATTATCAGAACATGACCCGGCTCCTTCTCTTGGTATTCCACAACCTTCTCCGCAAACATCATCCAACACAACCAATTCCAATCAAACACAACAATCGCCGGTTCCATCGGTATCACCGCCACAAATGCAATTTGTACCACCAAATCCGATGATGATGATGCAGGATCCGACAACTATGGGCGCTCGTTAGTTTTTTTGTCAGAAAATGTTTGATAACATTTACGGGAACTCTAGAACAGAGCGGAAGTGCTATTTTCAAATTCCGGAAGTCGGAAGTCGGAACTTCACGCAACTCTCCTGTAGACTAGCTTTAAAGGGGGTACAGGAGAAAAAATGAAAATCCTAAGTTCCTCCAAAAAACCGAAAGTCGATTTCCGAAAAAATAAAAGTAAGAAAGTGTGTTGATTTCAGCAAACCCGGGAATATTCTTCATTCCGGCAGCAAGTACTTGGATGAATCCAATGATGCCAATGCCACCAAACCCATTCATGCCCCAACCAATGCTTCCACCTGATCAAATATTCATGAGACAACGAAGTTTGAAAAAACCAAATTTTGGTAATAAAACACTTCAACTTCGACACGAAATGATTATCAGAAACTCGGATTCGGGTAAAATAATGGGTGTGAAGGGAAGACGGGTTGCGGCTGTCGAACAGCTAACCAACACTGTCATTTCTTTCCAAAAGGTGAGTTTTGAAAAATGAAGAATTACTTGAAAGTGATGTGAATATTTGAAGGTAGATGCAAAGAGTAAAGAAAGAACTCTAACTATAACTGCATCAACAATGGAAGACATTGAACGAGCAAAAGATATGATAATCGATACAATTCGTCGAAATATGAGCCCAATTCGATCTGAATCATTGTCAAATAATGTTCCATTTATTCCATTCACTCAAACACAACCACAACAACAAAAACAAAATGATCAAAATGATGTAGATGATCAAGAAGGAGAAGAAGAAGAAGAGGAAGAGGAAGAAGATATCAAACTCGAACAAACTGCTGATGGTAAACTGACATTCATGTGCGATGATCCCGAACTAATGGCAGCGGCACAAGAAGCCCTTTCGGCCTATCTTCGTGTCAGAGCAAGACCATCGGCAGAAGATCGAGAAAAGAAAAAGGAGCGAAGAAAGAGTATGCCTTTGCAACAAACTAATCATCATCATCATCATCCACAAGAGCCTGTTTTGAAACCGGCAAAAACTTTTCATGGGTCTACACCGAATCTGGCTGATGGCTTGGCGGCGACAACGACTGTTGTTGTCACTGATGCACCAATTCAATCACTTCGACAACACAACATTTCACAGTTTCCTTCTGCTAATGTAAGTCCATTCAATATTATGTTCAACTAGAACTTTTTATCTCATTTTTCAAAGTTGTGAGAGCACCACACCATTTTCCCGTTGGTATTTTGTTTTGAGAAAAAAATCTAGGTCACGTTGGTAATCTATTTTTTGACGCATACTTTTTTCATGATAATTTTGAGCCCGGTCAAAAATTCACGTGCCGGACCGGTTTTTTTTCGGTCGGTCAAAAAACCCGGCCAGGGCCTTTGACTTTCATTTGTTAGAGCCGCAAACAGACTTCTACTAGGAAAATGTATGATTTTTATTTGCAAGTACTGAATCTCTGGATATATTTAGACCCGTTTCCGGCCGGGCTCCGCAACAAATCTCACCCCCTAGTTTTGGACCCGACATTTTGTTCTGATACAATCAATTAAGTATGTTGAGGTTGTCAAACATCCACTAGTTTTTGATCCGACCCAACTGTAAAATGTTTGCAGCCAATCCGGTATGATCGTGACTATCTGGTTGCATATCGCGCATCAAATCCAGCAACAATGTCAACCGAAATGAGAAAAGAACTCAACAAAGTGGCACCCGATATTCTACTTATCTCATAAACATAACTTATTTTTTTTCTATCTAATTCAGAGCAAGAAAAACGTGTGTGATATTCAAATTCCCCCCAAAATAAGATTTCAATTCATGTTAATAATTTTTCCTTTTCTTATTTTATAAATCCTAATTTCCTGTATCTTCAATAAAGATAAAAATCAAAATGAATTCAAGAATTTGTATCCGGAGACGCGATTACAATCTAGTAACTTTCTCTCATTACTAGTATTTAAAGAAGCGTGTTAGTTGGGAAAAAATCATATTAGTGAGAAGAATGAAGGCTCTCATCGATCAAGATGAAGAAGCTATACATGTCGCCCAGTTCAGAAGGTTTGTTCAGCAAAATATATGTAATTGACTTGTTCTAACTTGTTTGTTTTTTCTTTGAAGACACGCATTTCTATCGGTGGCTCTTTCGACAACTTGTATTCTTTCAATTTTGATAATGACACCAATCGCATATCAATCAATTCAACGTATTCATTCGCATATGCTCAGTGATGCTCATTTCTGTCAGGTATTCATTTTTCAACCACTTCAAATACATCTAAATATTGTAGACACGCAGTCGCGATATCTGGACAGAAACCATGGAAATGGCCAGATCGCGTGGTCAAGATGAGCAATTATATGCTCGAACAAAAAGAGCCATGCCACATGGAACATGGTTGTTCGGACAATTCATTCCTGATCGAGCAACTCGTAACAGACGACAACAATATGCGGAGAAAGAAGGAGCTGTTGTAGGAGCGGCCGGTGAAGGAAGTGCACCGACTTGTAGAAGAGGACCACCAGGTCCACCAGGAGATGGTCAGTAACACCAACAATTGATATCGGAGCCCGGAAAAAGACTGGGACTGGACCCGGCTTGGCTGGACTTTGACGAGTGCCTTTTTAGCAAGAATGGAAAATGAAATTATCCCTGAAAACTTTCAGAAATTTTCCATGGTTTTCTGTGAAATTGCACCTGAACTTTTCGTATTTTTAGAGACCAAGTTCGGACCTAATTTTTTTCCCCTCTTAAAAAAAAACACAGCCCAAATTGGCCCAAATTTTAAGCTTTTTTGTGCGACTCGATATTTTCATAAAAAATTTTGCGCAAAAATTGAGGGAACTTGTTCAAATCTCCAAGTTTCAAAAAAATGTCAGGGGTGGAATCATTGCCCGAGGGACCGAAAATCACGGGCCGGACCGGGCTTATTAGTTTTTCGGCCGGTCAAAAAAGTCCGGCCAGGTCCGTCCCGACTTTTGAACGTCAGTTTCTCAGAGCCGGAAATATATTTTTTTTGAAAAAAGTTGTGGACACCATCTTGTTTCAGCTGGTGAGAATGGTTCGGATGGAAAAGATGGTGCACCAGGAGACGACGGAAAGAACGGCAACGACGGCGCAAGCGGTGGATATTCGGAAGGACCTTCGGACGCGGCCGCAGCTGGTTGTGTTCGCGACTGTCCAGCCGGTCCACCCGGACCAACTGGACCACCCGGTGACAAAGGAGCTCGCGGTTATCCCGGCGAATCAGGCGAACCAGGATCGGCCGGAAAACCGGGTGACCGCGGAGGTGCCGGACCGGCCGGACCACCAGGACCACCCGGCTATCCAGGACGACCCGGCGAACGCGGAGAGAACGGAAAATTGTTGTCGGGACAAGCGCCAGCCGGACCACCGGGTCGTCGCGGAGAGATGGGACCACCCGGACCACCAGGACCACCCGGAGCACAAGGAAAAGACGGAGAGCCGGGAGAGAAGGGAGCGGATGGAGATCAAGGAAATCCGGGACCGTATGGAAAACCGGGACCGGCTGGAGATTCGGGACCAGATGGAGCGGCTGGCGAGAAAGGATCTTGTGATCATTGTCCACCACCAAGAACTCCACCTGGTTATTAAATCAAAATATTTTAATAAGAAAATAAATTATTATACTCAGGCATTCGAAAACTCTAGAACCTCCCTAAAACGGTCATAGAAAGTCCCCAAAACAGCGGAAAAGTCTAGAGCGGGCATAAAATGTTCCCAGAACGGGCCGGAAGAGAGCGGCAGCGAGTCTCGATCCCACTCGTTCCTAGAACGTTCTAGGAACACTCTGGAGCAAGCGTCTCTAGGTTCTAGGAACGAACCGTGAATTGTAAATGTGTGTATTTCTATGTCGCGGTGTACACACCTTTTTTGCGTGAACAAAAAATGATGATTTTCATTTCGATTTTTTTCGTTTCTTTCGTTCGGAGTGTTTTCTATGTTTCAGGTAGTAGATTATTGTCAATTCAACAGATATATTTAACAGATAGAGTTGAAGAAGAGAAAAAGTGGATCAAGTAATCGACTCTCGCCCTGTGATTATATTGTTTCTATGAGTGAGTTGATTCTATTTTTCATTGATATTTCAACTTTTCGAAGTGATTTTCAGCCGAATGAACTTTGATGTCACTTTGAAAAACATGGCAACCAAAACGAATACTTATTTGTCTCAAAATGAAAAATAAGTTTGAAAATGATTATAAAGGTAATTTATTTTTTAAATTTTGGTTAACTTATAAATTTGAAAATGCTTTCGGCATCCAAACAATTAAAGGTCAACAGTCTGAAAGACGAGTGTTATACGAAGTTTAAATGCATGGGCGTGTAGGAATCGATCGAGAATGTTAAGGTACGTTTTTGGGTTGTGAAATATCTTCTGGATCCAGCTGGAGAGTTCATTCCGTTTTTTTTCATACGAAAAATGAAAGTTCTAAAAAAAAAGGTGAAATTCCATAGAATACAGTTTCGGAGCGCGAAATGTTTAACACTAAAGTTGACGGTCATCTCAATGTTCAAGTTTCAGGATAACCAATCTTCTCAAATTTCGTTCGATTCGGTGGAACTACATCATCAATTACCTTCCGAAATCAACCCCGCCTCAATGTTCATCCGAAGACACCGAAAACTTTATAATTTTTCACATTTTTTTGATGAATAAATTTTTTTCGACGCGTCGAAAACGAGCGAAATGATCCAGAGTTTCCCAAAAATGGAAACAGAAGGTTCTGTGAACGGGGCAAGAATGGCCCCAAAGTGTTCCAAGAATGACCCCAAAGTGTTCCAAGAAAAATCTAGAGCTGGCTCTAGAGTCTATTTTGGGGACTTTCTATGACCGTTTTAGGGAGGTTCTAGAGTTTTCGAATGCCTGAGATTATTATTTTAATAAAAAATGGGCGTGTTCTATTTAAGGAGATTTGAGAGAGATAAGGAATCGAGAATCTGCCAAGTATTGTCGATTTTTTGTATTCAGAGAGATGATTGATAAAAATATTCACAGCGAATCATGGTATCATGGACTATTGCCACGTGAGGATATTAAAGTGTGTCTTCGTCCAATGTTCACACCTTCCCAAACCAATTCAATTTTCAGCTGATGTTACGTAAAAATGGTGATTTTCTGATTCGTTCAACAGAACCGCGAGCCGGTGAAACACGACAATACGTATTGTCGGCAATGAAAAGTGAAGAGTTGGAAGATTTGGGCATCAAACATTTTGTTTTGAGAGAGGGAAAAGGACAAATATTCATTGAAACAAAGGGTTTCGAAACAATTACCGCGTTGGTTGCTCATTATCTCAGCTCAAAAGAACCTATCAAAGTAAGATATTTCTGAATATCAAAAAACTCCCCTTTCCGATCATGCGTGAACGAATGATGACAGAATCTCGGGGGATTATGCGTAAACAAATTTTATTTCATATTCTTCCAGACAACTTTCGAATTTGATTATCGAATTTCTGTTGGGTGAAAAACGCAAATTTTTGAGATAATCAGTTGAAAAAAGACGTTTTACAGTACCCTTTTTTATGACTGGGAAACTTTTTTTTCATTTATAATTGGCTGGGCCCGATGAAATCGTTCCTGCGCATAAAAAATTGTGTCTGTAATGTTTTTGTATGAAGAAATGGGGCCGGCCCTTTTTATCGAGGTTCTAGAGGAATCGGGCCACAAAAAATACCATAAGTATTTCGCTCAAACGGGCCTAGATAAAAATTGAATCCGATCAGTTTTTTCTCGAAGTGAATCAGGCCATCAAATTGGATCAGAAGAATCGTTTGTAAAACTTCAAATTGTTATGGTAACCAAAAATTCTTCTGATCCAATCTCAAAAAAACGGACTAGCTCCGGTTTTTTCTGGGTTCGTTTCGGCCCTAATTCCACGCCTGTCCAAAAATCAGAACAATTTAGTTTGTATTTTGTAGCAAACGGTTGTTCTTCGAAATCCAATAGTGAAACAAGATTGGGAAATCGAACACAGTCAGGTTGTTTTAACAAAAAAGTTGGGAGAAGGAGCATTCGGAGAAGTGTGGAAGGGTAAAATAACTCTGAAAAACGGAAAACAAGAAGATGTGGCTGTGAAGTCGGCGAAACTCGAATCATTGAACAAGGAACAGATCAAAGAGATCATGCGAGAGGCTCGTTTGATGCGTTTCCTCGAACATCCAAACATTGTTCGGTTCTACGGAGTCGGTGCCGGACAAGAACCGCTTTATGTGATCATGGAACTGGCCGATTGTGGTGCTCTCGATTCATATTTGCAAAAAACAACACTTCCAATCATCAAGAAAATGGAAATGATTTATCAGGCTGCTTGTGGTGTTGCATATATGCACGAAAAACATTTTCTTCATCGAGACATTGCGGCAAGAAATTGTTTGTATGGTGGCGGACAAGTGAAGATTAGTGATTTCGGGCTGTCGCGCGAGGGAACTTTTTATCAAATGGATATGGCCAAAAAGGTTCCGATCAGGTGGTTGGCACCAGAAACACTCAAATCTGGTATTTATACACCAAAAACTGATGTTTTTGCATTTGGAATTATGTCGTGGGAAATTCTCGAAAATGGAAAAGAACCGTATTCTGAGATGAGAGTGGCTGATGTGGCGAGAGAGGTTTTGACCGGATACCGATTGCCATTCAAACCAGATGTTTGTCCAGAATTTGTCAAATATGTCAATGTAAGTTTTGAATATACAAGAGCCCGGAGGGGCAAATAATTATTTATGTCTAAAATATGTGTCTTTAGAAATCGTGTTGGTCCGACAATGCCAATGAACGTGCTTACATGCCGGATATTGTCAAATACTTTCAACGAATACATAAATTCAAGCCAATTATCAATGTACCGGTCAGTTTTCAAACAAAATGTCAGAAGACATTTTCCTGCCATTGAAACCTCTTGTCGCTATCCAGGAAAATCAAAGCGTGGTAACGTGCGATTGCGCACTTACTTTTTTGAGTCCGACCCTGATTGTTGTGAACAAAAATATTGGCGTCGAAATTCAACACTTTCACATTTTTATTTTCCTTTCCGATCAAAATTTTCATTAATACTATTCGAAGATTTTAGGTTTGAAAAAATTGAGCAGGCTAAATAGACCAAAAAAAATTTGGTAGTACTATTTTTTGAGTCAAGTAAACAACTTTGTTTTCAATCATATGTTTTCCTATGTGAATTACCTCATAAAATTATCGTTTTTTTTTTTGCAGAGAGAGAAAACACTTCCACCTTCGGCAGCTAAAGAACACGAAGAACTGTCTGGTGGGCCTACATCAAACAAAAAGGCTCCATCTCAACCTCCTCATCAGCGAAAAATTCTTGGGGTAATGTTTTTTTTGTTCATTTTTATCTAAAATAATTTGTTTTCAGATATTCTGAACACTACGTCGAGAGAATAAAAAATGTTACCAATGAATTTTTTGAGTTATAACTTCGATGGTTTTAGCGCGTAGATTTTGACCGGATACATGTCGTGTGGAAACCCGGTCTGTAGACTTTTTGAGACGATGTCCAATTTGGCGTCTTTGAACACTTTTAGCAGTTCTCTCTGCAATGGGAATAGTTCATTTTAGTTTTTAAGAGGTTCTTGAATACCTCAGTCCTAGTCCAGCTATGATCTTCGTCGTCGAAAAGAGGTTTATCACCAGCAACAACATTGTCTTTCAAAACTATACAACCATTTGATTTTATTCCATTCTGAAAACACGGTATTTAAAATACGCTAGCTCAAGACGAAAGTTGTCTTTCTCACAATTGAACTTACCTTACATCTCTCGAAAAAACTGATAAGATCATCTTCGAGCAAATGACCAGAAACCCATTGTATCCATATTAAATCATATTTTTTTGATGAAGGCACAAAATCTTGTAATCCCTCAACAAACTTTTCTCCGATTCCCTCTGATGTTCCAATATATTCATCGGATTTTGCTATCAGGTCATCTACTACATCAACCATGTCAACTTTATCGAAGATTGGCATTAGTAGGTGTTTCGTGACCCGTCCTATTCCAGCACCACAATCGAGCGCATGTTCTGTTGATGTGAGAAGATTCTGCAAAATATTTTGGTGCTCATTCCCCGGATTACTCATTTAATTGAAAACAAAAAAAAATCATCATTGTGTAAATAAGGAGGTGTTTTGGAAAATAAAAGAATTTAATTAAAATCAAGATTGGCTTTTTCATTTAAAAAGATGATTTATTCTTTTTGTGTGCCAGAGTAAAAATCAACGACAAATACAAACCTTGTTTTGAAGATTTTTTAGAAAGAGACGAGACACTGATATGTCTGGAGCGTGTAACTTTGCGAAACCACCCAACATGCCGTCGACATCTTGACTAGCTTGACACCAATACGCTTCCGCCTGAAATATCAATCTTCATCATCAGTTTACAATGTTCTCAAGTTTCACCTTCTCATAAATTTCCAAATTTTGTTTCGAAGACATTTTTCTCCCCTCTCTTTTCAAATGACAACTAAGGAGATTCGTTATTCGATACGCCAGCTTCTGAAAAATGAAAAAGAAAATGATTTTTTGGGAAACGAAAATAAAAATGAATGTTTTCCGAGAGAACTCCGTTGTGTTGGGTCTTGAAGCGGTGTCATTGTTTTCTTGCTGCGCCTTTTCCTTTACCGTGTTAAACGTTTAAACACCATCAGATAAAGTTTTCCAATTCAATTACCTATTATACTTGATTATGCACATGGTTGATTTTGAAGTGCAGGCGTTTTTGAAAAGCATCTTTTGTTAGAGAAGGCGAAAATAGAAAATTAGTTTTTTTTTCATGTTCCAAGGAAAAAGAGAGGAGTGTAATACATTTTTTGATATAATCAAGATTGACACAGAGAACTAACTCGAAACATATATAATGCATGAATGTATACGTATAATTTTTGATCACAGGATGCATGTTCGTAGTTAATCCTATTTTCGAAATTGCAACCGGAATATTTCTAGATTTTGGTTTTTTCTTTTTTTGCACGTGAAAAATGAATTTGAACCTTGAAACCCCAACACGCTTCATTTTCGTTTAAAAGAACGATCTAATTTAAGCCCTTGATTCATTTTTCTAATGAGAAAATGTTCCTTATCGAAAAAAGAAAACCAGCTCTACAGTACCTTCACCGTAAAAAATTGTTCTATTGATCTCTGATCCTTGTTACATTTTTTGCACGAAAAGGGGTGTTAAAATGGGCGGTCTCTATTTCAGATTCTCCGTTTATTTTTCTTCGCGCTTACCAGCTCCGCCCATTTCGAGCACCACATTTAGCGCCGACGACGCCCGCGCCACCCGCCTCTATTTGGCAATAATCAATTTTTGCTGTTGCTACGTCAAAAAACCCCGCAGAAATAAAAACTTTGTTATCAGCGCACTTCTATTTTTTGGGTGGTGATAACAAACTTTCTTGGTATTCTTCACATTTTCTCACTCGTCGCATACACAATGAAATTTTTCGCTTTTCTTGTTGTCGCCATTCTCGCCGTCACATACACAAATGGTGAGTGTTAGTAGCTCTCGTGGACAACCGCCCGACTCGGTCCATTTTTATTTTCTGGTTGAACATTATTTTGTGAAATGTTGGTTTCGTAGGGTCGTGGAATAATTGGCCCCGGCCGGATTTTTTTTCTGTTTGACACAGTCCGAAAAAAAACTGAGACTGATTCAGATTGCCACAATTCACATGAAAAAAATGTTCAAAAATAACAACAAACGGAAGTGGAAAAATCCTCTTTTTTTTTTTGAAAATTTGACAAAAATGTTTTTTTTTCTTTCGAGAATATATTTTGCTAGTCAAATTTTTCTATAACTACCGGTTTCGTTTCGATTTTCCTGACAGCCTGATTAGTTTTAGATCAAAATAAGCCTGGCCCAGAAACATGTCTGGGTTCAGTGATGACGGTGACCCAAACTAGGAATAAATGTATAATTCCAAAATCAGAAATTCAGAAAAAAGGTCACGATATTTAATTAGACGTACAACGAACAATTTTCGACTTTTTGAAGTTCTAAAAATTTAGCTACTCAAAAATACATTGTGGGGATGACATCATCACTGAAATAACCTCCCCGCCTGAGTTTTCTTTGGGACCGGAACAACACGCTTTGTTGGCTAGAATTTGGCAGGTAAACTCATCAAAACATGAACCTTTAAAATTCTGGTATCAAATACCTTCGGCGTAATTTTGTACTTTCACGGCCCGGATTACGGTAGTTTTTATTTGGAGTTTAAGAATTACTGTTGGTAGTTGCAAAAATGTCTGAGTTTTGGATTGATAAGAAAATCGAATTCGCTCCTGAAATTATTTGAAAATTGGGAGGCCTTTCCTTAATTACTAATGAAAATCCGTGTCACAAAATATCAATACGTCACTATTTTTTTTGTTTCTCTCGAAAACATCGAAGACTCAGATAATATCCTTTTTTTTCTTTAAGAAAAAAGAGAGGAAGAATGAAATCTCTTATTAGATTTAGGTGTACTATTTTTGTTTTTTTTTGAGGAATAGTGTTTTTTCAGCCGCTCCTTCAGGTCTCGAAGAGAAACTTCGATCACTTCAAGAACAATTGAACAACATCGAAAAGGAATCGGAAGGACAACAAAGAACTGGGGGAGCACAATTGGTCGGATTTCAACCACAGAAAAGAATGGTCGCATGGCAGCCAATGAAGAGATCTTTGGATGAAACGAGAACACCATGTGAGTTCACATTTCAATCCCAAGTTCTCGTTCAACCTTTTTCAAAATACACAATCAATTTTGTGTTCACTGAAGGGCCATAACCGCTCTAAGATAAATTTATCACTTTTCAGATTACTGTAGTTTTCAAACTTATCGAATTAACTTCTCATTTTCAAAAAGGAACTATTTTTATTTTAGGTTCACTGAAAATTTTCGGCGTTTCCTTCAGGAAAGAGATTTGAGCTGCCAAAATGTTTTCAGAAAATTCTATTCGTAGCTCCGCAAAACTGACGCTCGAAACTCGGCTCGGGCTTTTTTTGATCGATCGAAAAACAAAAAACCCGGGACGTCTCTCGGGCCTCCGGGCCACAATCTCAACACACACTGTGTTGATTACTGTAAAACAAACTTCCTTTTTCTTATTTTTTTCTGGAAACTATCCAAAGTACTATGGATAATAAAGTACTATGCTCAGATAACAGATGTGGAGGTCGCATCGAGGTCAGTGAAAAAACTACATCGCTGGGACCTCGCATCGAGCTCGACAAAGTAATTGAAAAAACGACCTCGATGGGAGGTCGATGCGAGCTCCACAAATTTTTGATTTGTAATCCTCTATTTAAATTAACTTTCAACCAACCAACTCAACAACAGAATAGAGTAGTCGGTAAAGTAAATGTCTTTCATTCAAAAGATGTGAGTTCGGTTCCGGGTTTGGTTTTGATGTTTTCCCATTTCTTTCTGCGAGGTCGACATCACCTCGACGCGACCTCCACATCTGTTATCTGAGTGGATAACAAAGTACTAAAGAAACTTCATTTTCGAATTTTCAAAGAAGCTTCAAAAATTCAACTATGAATGATCCAAACTGAAATTCTTAAAAAACTCTTTGAACTTTTGAAATCACATTTTTTTCGATAAAAAAAGAGCTTATCATTATTTTCAACTTTCCGGTGAAACTCAACTATTTTTTCTCGAAATTCTAATAATTTCTGGTATGAACTATTTCGAAATTTCGAGAAGTACTACTGGGTCATCATGTGATACACAAACCAAGCATTCCATTGTTATCAGCTTATTGACACCCTGTCTTTTCAATAACATTTTTATGACGAAGAAGAAAAAAGAGAACCGGAAAAAAAAACGAGTTCAAACAATGTTTTCGTTTTCAGTGGTTCACGCAATCGAAGCCCGTTTGGCCGAAGTTTTGAGAGCTGGCGAACGTCTTGGCGTGAATCCGGAAGAAGTTTTGGCCGATCTCCGCTCCAAAAATCAATTCCAATAAACAAGTTTTGCAAATTCTGGTTTAAAATATCTTTAAAACTTATATGAAAAAGTGGAATGGTTTGTTTTTTCGTCTCGGCATTCAATAAATTTTTGTGAATAAATGGTTTTTTGTGTCGCTGTGAAAAGAAAAACAAAATTTTTATAACAACGAACCTAACAACACTAACAACTACATTCGATTGTGAAAAAAACAATTTGGCTACCCGATAATTACCTTCCATCTCGTCAAATTCTCACATTTTCATTGTTGATGATCTTTGAATAAATTCCGGACTGTTCTTTGAGCAACTGATTGATCTACTAAATTATATGTCTGAAAAACAATACTTGAAATACAATGATATATATTTTTTCTCAACTCACTGATAATGATTCAATATCACCATATCCCACTAATGATGGTTTTGTTGATAACATCCTTTCAGCTACTCGAATTATATCCTTATTTGTGACTTTTGCTGAAAATACAGATAGCGGTCGAATTAGCTTTCAAAATACAGTAATAACAGGCCGTGTCAGTTTTTTTCGCATTTAAAAATAAAATTAAAAGTTACCGATTTTTTCAGAATATTCTTCAGGTGATCGTCTCTCATCATGACCTAAATATTGTCTGATCATATCTTCGAATAATACTGGTCTGATTTCCAAATTCATCATCAAATGAGACTTCAATTGAGTTTTTGCTCTTTCGAGTTCTTGTTTATCTGTGCCAAGCGGAATGCGGAAAAGTTCGTGTAGACAAACAATAAGAGCATCATTTATCTGCAAAATTACAATTTTTTGAATTACTATTCAAGAATTTTTGAACAAAATCTCAAACCTGGTCAGGATCACAACTAGCAGTAACTGTGAACAAGCCGGTATCGCGATATGAATGATTTTGAGCAATAGCTGAATAAATCCAATGATGTCGATACATAACTTCTGCATACATCCGAGCATACATTCCCTTTCCAGGACCTCCAGCAGAAAATGCACCACCACCTCCTAATAATGATTGAAGAACGCAGAATGGTACAAAGTCATCATCTCTGAAGAAAACATGATACTTCAAAACATCCAGAGATTGTAACTTACTTGTAACTGCAACCTTCAAAACCAATCACAACATGTGCCAAATTTGGATATGGTTTGCCAACCGTTAAATGGGTCAGATCACAGTTTTTCTGAAAACTTTGTTTTTTTTGCAATTTATGAGTTAAATGATACTTACACGGAGTTCACCACCGGTATACTGAGCAAGTGATTTGTCGAGTTCTGGAACATTTGCGCGTAATAATTCTGGTGATTGTTTCCATGTTGCTTTGGATGGGTTGAAATATGTTTCAACTGATTTAACAAATTCATCATGATCTACACCAATTCCGCCAACTACAATGTTTTCGGGAGTGTGAAGACGGCTAAGATACGAATAGACATCTTTTTCGGTAATTTTGTCAGTTAACGATGAATCATTAAATTTAGGATATCCTAATGTATTGCTTTGAAATGCTGCTTGATGAATGTAATCGGATAATAATATGTCGAGTCCTTCAATTTTTGTGGGGATATCAAAATTCTCAAATTCAATCGTTTTCTTGGCCATGTCGAGTTCATCTGGAGTGAATCTCGGGTTGAAAATCGATTCGGCTATGATTTTCAAAACTGAATCGGTTCCATTTTGATGACAACTTGCGGCATACATAAATGTATCACGAGTACTTTGACAATCAACGATACCACTATTTTCTTGTAAAATATGAAATATTTCATCGCGATTTTGAAAGTTCTGCGACGTCTGGAATATTTTCCCATTGTGTGAAAACTTTAGAAAATACTTACGGAGAATGCCAGTTTCTCAACAACTCTAGATGTTCCTGGTGGAAACCCGTTTTCAAAACGACATCCACTTTCGAGACCTGCTCCAATTGTCACAAATTTTCCGAAACTTGGTTCTGAACAAACGCGAATTCCATTACTCAGGCGAGTGGTACGAGTTTCTTTTTTGATATTAACTTCGGTTTGTGCAGATTTAACATTAACTGCGACTTTTAGAGGTTCAGAGAGTGGGATACGGGACACATCCTGGAAAAAATTAAGGAATTTGAATATCTATTAACATTCAATGATAACTAACTCTAAATGTGTTGAGGGTTGTGTGTAAGCGTCTTCTACCTATCTGTCGGAGCATCTGAAATAATCTCTATTTTTCAACTTCAACGAAGTTCAACGCAAATAATTATAACGAGTTTTTTTTGTTAAAAAAATTAAAATAAATAAATATGTGTATTTTTACGTGACCGTGTTTGCAATATCTTCTATAAAGTGTGCAAACACCACGACGGCGTTACGCACATTTTTCTTGTTTTTTTTTCGTTTTTTTCCCCGCGGTTCAAGGGTTGAGCCTAAAATTGTAGTTAAAAACATGTACAGTATTCGGAAAAGCGTTCGAAAGTTGTCAACGGGTAAAGAATTCTTTCGGGTTGTTGAAGTCGGAGTTAGAGACGGATTGCAGGTAATGAAAATGATAACTATGACTGAGACCTGAAAACTTACAGAAAATTGCAGGCCGAAAAGAATTTTGTGCCAACACAAACGAAGGTTGAGTTTATTAATCGACTATCTAAATGTGGATTCAAAACAATCGAAACAACAAGTTTCGTTTCTCCAAAATGGGTTCCTCAAATGGCAGATCACAACGAAATTGTTCGAAAAATCGAAAAGCACCCAGGAGTGAGTTATCCAGTTCTTGTTCCCAATATGGCTGGATTCAAAAATGCGCTCGCTACCGGAGTTGTCGAGGAAATTGCTGTTTTTGGCGCTGCTTCAGACTCCTTTTCCAAGAAAAATGTAAACGCCACAATAGATGAAAGTCTCGAAAAGCTTATAGGTAAGAAATATAGTTTTTTTTCAAATATAAACCTCACTTTTTAAAGATGTTGCATCGCTCGCATTGAAAAACAACATCAGAGTGAGAGGCTACGTATCATGCGTTGTTGGGTGTCCCTATGAAGGAGCTGTCAAGCCAGAAGTTGTCGCAAGGGTGACAGAAAAGCTTCTCGAAGCCGGATGTTATGAAGTATCCCTAGGTGACACGATTGGTGTTGGAACCGTGCGTACAGTCAAAACAATGTTAAGTACCGTCCTTCAAAGTGTCCCAGTCGACAAATTGGCTGTACACTTCCATGATACTTATGGACAAGCTTTATCAAATGTTCTTGCCTCGCTTGATGCGGGTATCCGATCAGCTGATTCGAGCATTAGTGGTCTTGGAGGTTGTCCATATGCAAAAGGAGCAACTGGAAATCTGGCGACCGAAGATTTACTGTATTTCATAGAAGGTGTCGGTTTGGATACTGGTATAAACATCGATGATGTCGTTTCAACAGCTCAATGGTTCAACGAAGCGACTAACCGCTCAAAAATGTCGCGTGTTGGTGCAGCACTACTTGCGAAAAGATCCTAGTGAATAAATAAAATATGTAATGAATTCTATTTAGAAAATATTTCAATGTGTTTTTTCTCTCGGTTGACAACCATTTTCAGCTATTGACGATTAAAAGAATAATTTCTCATCCCCCATTTTCAGATTTATGCGAGATGGCAGATGTGGCTGATTTGACACAAGGGGAAATTGATGAACTTTTGGAAGGCGGTGATAGTAATGATATTGTTGAACTCGATGATGAAACGATATTAAACGGAGACAATTTAGATCAAGTAAGCAGTTTTGCTACTCACTTCCACAAATTTAAACTGTCGTTTAAAAAAACCTTAATCTAATTCTTAATATATTTTCCAGAACACGAAAGACAGCGCAGATATGTCAAAACTGCAAATTTGCGAAGAAGATGATGTGAGTTTGAGTATCTAAGATCATTTTATTTGTGATTTTCAAGACAGTTGTAACATTTTTTTACCAATCATTTATTTTCCAGGCCGATGTATCACGGGATTGTAATACGATTTTTGAAGAAACTTCTGTTGTTGATTCCGCCACAGAATTTGTTAAACATAATGCAAAAACAAACACAAACGGTGTGAACCCAAAAAATGTGGAACCTGTAACAGTTCTGGATTCTGACGGAGACGACGAATGCCAAAGTTCAGTGGTTTTCGCTTCAACTTCACACAAACGTCGACGAAAAGAAGCAACATTTATCAGAGATCGAAACATAGCCCGGCAAATAGTTGTCAATTCAGTTGCAAGTTCGGATGCGAAAGTAAACGGTTACGCAATCAATAGTATTTTCAAATCCATTAAAAAGTTGCACAAAGAGTACAAAGGGCAAATGGATACGGTGTTATCGCAAGTAAACGAGCTTTCAAAGTACACAAATACCATTTCTAACGAAGTGAAGATCGAAAAACAAGCGCGAGCAGCGATGAAGAACAAAGTGGCAGAAGTGAGAAAAGAAATAGAGACATTGAAGAAATCGTGCGGACTTCAACAGGCGAATCGGCCGATTGTTCAACCACTCAATGTAGCATATCCTCCTGATCATCAAATACACAACTACTCACAACATTGTATTCCTCCTCCTCCTCCTCCTCCTCCACAACAACAACAACAGCCACCAAGACAGGTATTTCTATTTTTGAAATGGGAGCAATAAGCGCATTTCAGAAAAAAACCTAAAACTAGATCATGGTGAGAAATCTTTTTTTGTAAAAATAATTTTTGCCGAATTTTTTGCGGCGTCCAGAATAAAAAAAAGAAAAGAACTGTGTCCAATTTCAATCACAAAAAAAAAAGATTTTTGTGAATGTGACCTGAACGGTTCAGGCGTAAGAGATAATTTTGTTCCGTTACAAAAAATTAGAACCCTTTTCACTGTGTATACTGAAGATAGTTGTGGACAGGGGTTCATAGTTATACCTCCATAACGAGTTCTCCCTCCTTCAAAAGTTGTAGTTCCAAAAGTTTTCAGAAAATTTTGCACATTATCCATGAACCGAAAAACATGTGGAAAATAAAAATGCTAGAACGAGAATGTTAGAAAGTTTTTGAAATTTTAGACTGTGATATCGTGAAATAACCTGTTATATTCTATATTTTTCAGGTCCCTGGTCAATATAATCATGTCGCCCCAATGAATGTTGCTAACAACTACATTACTTCTTCGAACCCAATTCGTAAACGTACTTCAGATCATTTTTCAGTGCCTAATGATCCGAGGAAAGCGTAAGTTTTTTTTTAGTAAGGGAGGTTCAACTTGTCCACATCTCAATTTTTATGCGGCGTCCAAAAGCGTCCAATAAAAAAAAAGAAAATCGCCTCCAATTGCGAAGACCGAAGGCATTTAAAGTAACATCAAAAAATCTCAAACAAAAACTGTCTAACTGACTACGCTCTCCTTGTTCTCTGCACTGTTTCTTTTGTGTGCTGCGAAATCGTTGTGTCCCTTTGAAAGGGTACGGTGTTTTTTTTGTCAATCGAACACGATTTTCTCATATTTTTTTTTTACTTTTGGACGCCGCATTAGTGTTTTTTTTTTTACCAAAGTTTACTAAACCGAATCTCCTGATCAAAACGTGTCAATAACTTTTTTCTTTCGAGTCTGTGGGAAAAAATAAAACCCCGGATAGTTCAAAACAATGAAAGATCTCTCTTGCAAAGAAAATAAAATTTTGAATAAATAAAAACGTGAACTTTTTATTTTCGTTTGTAGAATTTTTAGTTGTGATGAAACCACTGAAATTATGAAATCTTTCTCAAATCGAAGAAAATAGTAAACATACATCATGAAAGGGCGCATTACTATTTTTGGAAGGTTAGTGACCCTACCAAGAATTGTGAAAATTTCAGGAGAAAATGTTCGAAAGTTAGTGACCCTACATACCTCATACAAAATTTTTTTGCACTAAAATTTGAAAAACTTGTGAAATTCTAGAATTTCTCAATGAAATTCGAACTTTTCAGGACAAAAATGCGAAAAATACTGAAAAAAAATCAATTATTTTCGTTTAAAAGTTAGTGACCCCGAAAAAGTACCGAAATTTCTGAAAATCGTTCTTTAAAAGTTAGTGACCCCCCGCATCTAAAAGCGTCCGATATTATGTATGATAGTAAAAGGAAGGCGTTGGTCAGCGTGTCCGATTTAGTCGGCAAAAAAATGCCAAAAGTTGAGATGGGGACTAGTTGAACCTCCCTTGTATGCACTACGAATTTTATTAAAAATTATCCAACATGTTCGACATATAAAATTAAAACTTCTGAAAAAGTTTCTGTCGAAAAAACAAAACATCCTCTGAAAAAATGTTGGATACTTCAAAGTCAGTTGAAATGAGTACCAGTATTATCCTTGTCTACAACCATAAATTGAATTTTTCATTTTGTTGTTCTTTACAGTATACGAATGGAATATCCAATGATGTCAAATCCTCGCGATTCACCCGCTCACCGTCCACCCCAACCCTATCAACAGTCGCCTCACAATAATCCTACTCAATTCCAAATCATAGATCCAATCAGCCGTGGAAGAGCCTACGGACATACTCAAAATTCCCAGACATACAGGGTATCACACATTTTAAACATGAAATCTATTGACATCGATTATTTCAGATATTTCTGGATGCGGCGTCCACGAGTAATCGAGATCTAGTTTGTCTTGTTCCGAATATCCCAAAACATTTTTTGAACTTGGCGAAAAAAGTTACGATTGCCAACAAACCGGCATTTTTCAAAAAATATGGATCGATCAATGTTACGGTCAAAATCAAATCAACAAAGCAGGGTATTTACTTTTTTTCTTCAACAAAAAATCAAAAGTTATTTTCAGACTTCAGTGATAATTGGCAAATTGCTGGATTTGTAGATTATTCAAATATTCCTAATTTTTCTGAAAGTGTAAGTCGATTTTTATAATTTACGTGTTTTATGCGTCACCAGAAAGTAATATCAGGGATGGGCAAACTCAGATCAGTTGGCCAAGGTGAATTTTTCATTTTTGATTACTTAACCTGATTCTTTTGTCACGAGAGTTTTTGTTTCCGAAGTCAACAGTTCACGACGTTCTCTTCTATTTTTGTATTTTCTTTGAAAAGGGAAGCGTGTCATGGCAAGATAAACCCAGAAAATTATGCGGGCTAATATTGAGACCGGAACACGAAGACGACCTGGACAAACTTAGTTATGTTTTCAGACCGTTCAATTGTACATTCAAATTCAATCAATGATGCCCCATTTGCATGGAGTTATCGCGCAAAACAATGAAGTGGTCGATTGGGGAAATTCTCATGTTCAGGATTGTAATCCATCGGGAAAAACCAAGTTTCGAATAAAGTTCCATAGAGGTGAGGTTCTTTCTTCCTCGAAACAAGTTGAAAAAGACACAGGTGTTATGTGGTTATTTTCCAAAACCAAAGAAGCCGAAAATATCTTTGTTGAGTAGATTCAGTGATTCATTTTCCGTCATTTCGAAAAATTAAAATAAAAAACTAATTTTTTTTTTCAGAACAGCAAACTATATCAGAGGATCACATTACTGTTTTCGCAGTTATCAGTCGTGACACAGTCATCGACGTCGCCGCAGCAGTGTCGTTACAATTTCGTTGAACGTGTCTTTTCTTTTTTATCCCGGTTTTACAAAAATCTCTTCTCTTTTTTTGTTGATCTCTGTTTGAAACATTATGCAATTATTCTTCCTTGTTCATTTTGAAAATTGTTATTCATCCCATTTTTTTGATGTATGTATTGAAAAAAGCGCGGTATTTCTCTATTCGAATTTTCCCTACAAGAAATTTTGGTAGTGTTTTACCATCTCTCATATCTTCGGTTTGAATTTTTGTGTATTTCAATAGTTTTTCAGATGGTCAATTTGTTTGCAAAACCTGTGGAAAGTGATGAAGAAATGGAAATCGATGAGAGTGGCGACGAAATTGAGGAGGATCAGGTTAGTTTTTTTGATTTGCCAGTAAAAAATGAACAGTTTTTCAGGCAGTAACTGTGAGAAAGAAAAAGAAGGTGGCAAATGCGGCTGAAGAGTTCTCCCAAGATTTCGTTTTCGACGGCGCCGGAAATGTTTTCATCGATCGTGAAACTGAAGATTTGCAAAAATATTTGAAAAAACAAGTTGCGCCCTCGCTGGATGAAAAAATTGCTGAAATGCGAAAGTTGAAAAATACGGGAAAAGCGGTTATTGTTGAAGGAGAAGATGTAGAGAATGAGGCTGGATCCGATGATGATGTACAGCAATTGGGTGGAAGAGAAACCAGAGGTTAGACATTTTTTGTAATAACGACCAACAAAATTAGAAACAAAAACCATTAACTGTGAATCTGTATTTTTAAAAATGAAACGGCCAGAACAAGCACTGCCCGGAGTCGGAGCCACAAATAAATACCTACGTTTTTTTTTAAATCTCAATGTTTTCGGACATTTTTCTAGATCAGACACAATTTTGTGGATGTGGTCTCAATCGAAGAAGTAAAATTTAAAAATGAGAAATTCAGAAAAAAGGTCACGAAAATTAATTTGAATCATCACAAAATATTTTTTTTTATTGTAGATCAAAAAATTTAGCTTCTGAAATACACACAGTTTTTAGCCTTTTTTAGTTTCATAATCCAACATATATTGTCAATCCAGCCAGATCATCCAACGAGAAATTGATCTACCGTCTGAATCTCTCGTTCTGACATGCTCTTTCATAGCATTTTTGTGGTAGATCACTTTTTCCGTTGGATGATCTGACCGGATTGACAATAAATTCCGGTCGAAAAGAAACGAATGGTTTTTTCAGATACGGTTCGCGAGAAGAAAAAAGGAGGAAAATCAAAAAAGTCAAACACTTTTGACGAATTCTTCTCGGCCTCGATTGATGGCAAAAATCTCGACCCAACAGTTCAAATCAATTTCGAACAAATGAACTTGTCTCGTCAAATACTGAAAGCCATTGCCGGTGCCGGATTCAGTGACCCAACACCAATTCAACAAGCATGCATACCCGTCGCATTGACTGGAAAAGATATTTGCGCGTGTGCCGCTACCGGAACCGGTAAAACCGCCGCCTTTGTTCTACCTATTCTCGAACGTATGCTCTATCGACCAAAAGGGGCCAGTTGTACACGAGTTTTGGTTTTGGTACCAACTCGTGAGTTGGCCATTCAAGTGTTCCAAGTTTTCCGAAAACTTTCGACTTTTATCCAACTCGAAGTTTGTCTATGTGCAGGTATGTTCATTTATTTCAAAATAAATTAACAAGAAAATTATCCCGTTGAAATCTCCAAATTTTGGGAGAACGAAAACATAAGTTATTATAATTTAAATGGCTAATAAGTAGTGGCAGAAAGAGATGGGAGAAGGGCTCCAGAGCGGTTTGGTGTAGATTTTCCGTAGATTGAAATGTAAACGAAAAGAGCAATGGAGAGAATTGTTGATGTGTAGAATGCATAGGTATAATGAAGATGCTGAAAATTATAACTTTAAAAAATGGAAACATAGGGTATGTCCGTCTTTAAAAAAAGTAAAGCCTGTATAGAGTTTGTTGAATACACATTGTTCTTGTGAGCAATTCGAATATTCAATAGCCACTTTGTCAGTTTCTTCTTTTACCACCCGTTTAACATACCTCTACAAGTTGGGAAGCGTAAATTGGGAGAATGAAATGAGTGAGCCATTGAACCATTGATGCCAACCCGGTTGCTTTTCCCAAGTCTGTCAGTTCAACAGCGCTGAAAAAAACAGAAGTCCTGTGAATTCAGAAGCGCGGCTATTTTCTTTTGACAATATAGAGAATCTCTTTTTTGTCATGTTAAAGTAATACACACTTACGTTGTAATTTGTGTTGATGACTCAGCGTAAGCTACAGCGTATGCGCCTGTCTGAATCGCAGTGATAACAAGCATTTGCTCGAAAGAAGTGGCAAATGAGGCAGAGAAGTAACTGATAGCCAAACCGATCAACGCAACTTGAAGAAGTCGTTTCGGCGATGTTCGATTCTGAATCATTGGCATAATGACAAATTGAACGGCGAGAAGAGCACCCGACATTGTCAGTAGAACATAAGCACTGTCGTTGGTGTTGTGCATGTAGTTGCGGAGCAAGAAATTACGAGAAATCATCTCGTAACACACATACGCCGAAATGAGCAACGCACGAATTAAAAGTCCTTCTTTGAGACTTGAGTTCTTTGAAATCATATGCCAATAGTCTTGTGGACGAAGACGAGCGGATGCCAAACGAGGAATCGAATGAGTGGTGGGGAGTAGAAATGTGACAACTGGCAACATAGTGACAAGCAAAACGATACCCACAATAAATTGCGAAGTGCGAAGAGAGGTCCACGCGGCGACTTTAGATCCAACGATTGGTCCGAAAAACATTGCCATTGCTTGCGGAATAGTAAGTCGCATCAATGCTCCAGTTCGCTCGCTTTCTGTTGTCACTGTGGCTAGATACATCTCAGCTGTTCCATCCAATTGATAACCGAAACGGAAAATTTGGAGGAAAAAGAAGGAATACCACGAACGAGCCAATGATATACCCGAATAATAAATTGCTGTGAAAACGGCGGAAAGAAGAAACATTGTTTGGGCACCCATTGAATCGGCGAGTTGACCGGCAGCCAAAGCACCGACAGCATTGCACAAACTTCCGAATGCTTGAATATATCCAAGATCGGTAATTGTCATAACTTCTTCAGTGTCCCATTGAAGGAAAGAAAGAAGGGTTGTTGTCCACTGGGTGGCAAAATGCCATAACCCGAAGATTAGGCACAGTATTAGCATTACTCGTTGCTTCTTTTCAAACGACATTATGTCTGTAAGTAAGTTCTTGATAGTATTGTCTATTTTGTGACTATTAAAAAATTGGGTTTGTGAAGACTACCGTATAAAATAAACATTTTCATAAAACCCCAAAAATATTTTGTGGCTTTCAAAAATAATTCTCACGAAACTGTTCTAGCACCGGTATGTTCGAATTGAAAATAGTTGAAAAAAATAATAAAAAATGTGAAAGTAGTGTTCGAGATGAAATTTTGAATAAGCTATTGTTAAAGTGGAAAAATACAAAAACATCATTTTTGAATATGTCAACATCAATTCATTTGGAATTTTCACATGTCAAAAAAAAACCAAATTTCCAAATATCAACAGAACGTTGTGCTCCGACTTTCCCGAATTATATACGTGTAAATATGTCACGTGATGAAATTAAATCCAGATTGTTGGAAATCAAAAAAAAAAGTTTTTTGTTTTGACTTTCCAACCAAAAAGTTGTGTGTCCGTTGTTTCTAACAAAATGAAACAATATATCGAATCGATAAACAGAAATAGATATTAAAAGACAAAGATGATGGAAAAAGAATACGAATAATACATGGAGAAAAAGAAGAGAATGAATAGACGAGATAGATGACCATAGGAACTGGTTTAGCTGGCCATATCCCCCCAGTCCGCCATCTTCGCGATTTCGCATAAAAATAAGCATTTTTTTGGCATTCCTTCCACTACTATCAATACAAGTTGATATATACCTGTTTGCATAACACAAAAGACTGGATATCGCGCACTTTTTTGGTTTGTTGTGATAATTATGACAAACGACCTTGATTCTACGGAATAAAGGCGTGGAAACAGCGATTAGCAGACATTTATTTTAATTCCAGAAAATAATAAATAAAAACTGAAATTTAATTTCACAAAATGATCTGAAGTATAAATTTTCCGGAGCGTTCAAATTGAAAACAATTCATATTGTCAATCCAGCCAGATCATCCAATGAGAAATTGATCTACCGTCTGAATCTCTCATTTTTACATGCTCTTTTATCGATTTTTTGTGGTAGATCACTTTTTCCGTTGGATGATCGGACCGGATTGACAATAGGTGAAATATTATGTTTCGTTTCAAAGTTTCATATTCAAAAATTGTAGGGCCTCCAAAATTTCAATAATTTTTTTCAAATTTATTTATTTCCGTGACCTTCTCGTTACTTTTCTCATTTCTAAAATATGTTTCAAATATTCAGGCCACATCTAGAGAAAACTTTGTCTGATGTTCAAAAATCTGATTGAACGTTCAAATACAAAAATGCACACGTAGTTTTCACATCGTTTTGCTTTTATAAATGACACCTCAAAATGAGAAACTTCCTTTTTTTTGAAAATGTCTAAAAATGTTCGATATCGTCTCAAAAATCAATTTTGTTTCAAAACAACGATAAAATCTAAAAGTAAACCGTATACCCTTTTCAAGTGATGACAAGAAAAACAGAAGAGGCAAAAAAGAAAAACGAAAATGAAGTTGTGTCGTCGCGCAAAAAACCTGTCTCGGACAAGAAGACACTGTTCTCCTTCTATTCATATTATTATTTTTTCTATTTTGCGCGATGCATTTTACAAGCGATTAGCACCTTTATCCACACATTTGAAAAGTGTATGTTTGAAGAAAAAAGTGGTTGAAAACGAGAAAAAAGAAAAAGTTTATTAGTCAAGTACAAGTACGACTACAAAACAACATTATTCGGTTTTCCCGACAAACAAACCGGGTAAACATGCCGAGTTGAATTTCATGAAAGAGCCGTATTGACGAACAATTGGAATTGCGGACACACTGACAAACGCACTGAACGCGCACAGTAAAGTGCTGTCCTGACTGTGAAATGTGGTTCCAGTGAGAAAAGGAACGAGAAAACCGGCGGATAGTTGAGACATGCGGATGAGAGCAGCGGCTTTGCCGGCGTCGCCTTTTCCGATTGTTCCCATTAGTTGAGATGAGATTTCACCAAGTGCGATGGTAACCCCAATCACCTGGAAAAGATCATTAGAAAAAATGTCAATTATATTTCTGATAGCCAAATCTGACATTTTTCTAGAGTTTTCTCTAGTCTAACTTTGCAAGACTTGCAAGGAACGATGTCTGATTTTTGTAAGGTGCGAGATTTTTATTTACCTGAATGGGCATTCCGATGAGAAGATAGGCATAGGCTCGGAAAATTGCCAAATAAACATAAGATACACTTAGCAAACTGAATGCGACTGTCAGAAGAACTTGGGGAGATAACATTTCTTGAAGTTTGGGAAGCAATAAAGTGTTGACTATCATCGTGGTCACACCGATGATTACGAACTGAAATAGACATCAAATGACAAAGTGAAGATCAAACAGGCTTACCAAATTGTGCAAACTTCCTGGATCACGAATTGCTGTCGACGCCAGAGATATTCTCACAATGTTATCATAGGCAGCATACGGTCCACTGACAAGCATCAACAATAAAACACACCATCTAGTCCGTTCGTTTTTCATCAATTGAACATAACCCGAAATGTCGGGAGTCAATGACTTTGAAGATTTTTGATAATCGGGGAAAAATTTCCACACAACTGGTAGAAGGGTCACCACCGAGAGAAGCGAGCAAAACAGTTGGGAAGCATCCAAAGAGGGAGAAATGAAGAATATGACCTGGAGAGCTAGATACGGGCCTAGGGCACATCCAATACTTTGGGGAATCAGGATTTTTGTAATGAGTCGAGAACGTTTTTTATCGTCGCCATCTTCTCCTTCGAGATTCAAAACTGCTGCGTCGATGATCATTTGCATGTTGTTGAACATTAACAGACTTTGAATTATAAAATAAGCATAATAACTATGTGTTTGACACACTATGAATTGGTAAAAAGCGGTGAGACAAGTCGAGATTAGTGCACTTATTCGTAGGCCAAAAACATCGATAAGTTGAGCAATGAATAAAGTGCCAATAAATGTGAAAAGTGTCGAAATTGCGGTCAAATATGCTAAATCATCTAATGTTGGGAAGGGTTGTAGACTCCACTGAGCGAAAGGAAGCAGGACTCGGGTCCATTGGTCCAATGTGTGATATATTCCTGAAAATCGTGAAAATTACTAGTTTAAAAAATGTTTGGGTTCTGTGTAAGATTTCTGAGATTTAAATTTTCATCGGGCTTCATCTTAAAAACTTTTATGGGCATATTCACAAGAAAAAAAAATAATGTAAAAAAACAATAAAAAACAAAAATTGGTTATTCACCTCATTTGTGTGTAAAAGTATGTCGAAAAACGTCGAAAAATGTCGAGAAACCTCGAAAAAAGGGGGGTTTTTCGACATTTTTCGACATTAGGTGAATAAACTGTTTGTGTTTTTTATTGTTTTTTTACATTATTTTTTTTCTTGTGAATAAGCCCATTAGAGTTAGACCTATTCTCTCTTTTCTCTAAACTAGTTGATGTTGCCATGTTACCTGTCGTAATCAGCAATGCAAATTCATGTATTTTTCGTTCCTTTCGATTCATTTCGGGCAAAAAAACGGAAAAAGAATTTTCTAAAATGAAACAATTTGTCGTCTGTCCGGATATTTTATGGCATTCTGTTTGCACAGCTTCTAATTGTATAATATTTGTGTTGGAAGCAGTAACAACAAAAAAACGAATAACAAAAGAAATAAATTCACAAAATTTTGTTTGAAAAACGAAAAAAAAATACAATGTTTTGCAGGAGGTCTGGATTTGAAGGCGCAAGAAGCGGCGCTTCGTTCGGGACCCGATGTTGTTGTCGCCACTCCGGGACGTCTTATTGATCATTTACACAATTCGCCGAATTTCAATTTGAGCACGATCGAGGTTCTGGTATTGGATGAGGCTGATCGAATGTTGGAAGAAGCGTTCAGAGATCAAATGAACGAGTTGATCAGATTATGCGCCGAAAACCGGCAGACATTGTTGTTTTCTGCAACAATGACAGAAGAGGTATACGGTTACACTTTTTAAAAAATGCGATCTAGAAATGGGGAAAAATTACAGTCCACAGAGTTTACTGAACCAAGATTTTCTGATTCAATTTTTCCACGTTCCGATCTTTCGGCCCACTTGATTTCAAAAGTCACTAATATGTTTACCGGTTCATTGAGCACAGCAGATTCAGATTCTGATATCTAGTTTTCCTCGAAATTGTGCAAAAAAATTTTCTACATTTTCTGGGTTTCTAGGTCACGTTCATTTTTTAATTTTACCTACTCTTTTTTTTAGATCGACGAACTGGCCTCGATGTCGTTGAAGAAACCGGTCAAAATTTTTATCAATGAGAATACAGAAACTGCTCTCAAACTTCGTCAGGAGTTCATTCGTATTCGAGCCGGACGAGAAACTGATCGAGAATCGATTATATCCGCATTAGTCACCAGAACATTTCAAACAAACACTATTGTATTTGTGAGAACCAAAAAGGACTGCCAGCGAATGCAGATTTTGTTAGGATTGTTGGGAATCAAGGTAATTTTCAGCCGTTCCTAACATTTGAAATATTTTCTTTTAGGTTGGACAAATGCAATCGAGTCTTACACAAGGTCAAAGAATTGAAGCATTGTCAAAGTTCAAAAAAGGAGAGGTAATTTCAAAAAAAAAAATAAGTGAGCACTGTTTATTATGAGTTCTGATTACAGATTGACGTTCTCGTTTCAACAGATCTCGCTTCTCGTGGTTTAGATATTGAAGGAGTTGAGACTGTTATCAACATGAACATGCCGAAATCGATCAAACAATATATTCATAGAGTTGGTCGAACGGCGAGAGCTGGTCGAGCAGGTCGATCAATCTCATTAGTTGGTGAAGATGAGCGCAAATTGTTGAAAGAAATTATCAGTTCAAACCCGGATCGAACATTGAAACAACGATTGGTGGCACCAGAAGTTGTTGAAGCTTATCGAAGAAGAATTGATGAGTTGGAAGAAACTGTTCAACATATCGATGAGGAGGATCGAACTGAACGGTACGCGGGTTTTGAAAAAAAAAAGTGAAATATTCGGTCTGTTAGAACAAATCCAACAGAATGTATTTTTCTTGACACGGAACACTCCGATCAACGCTGTTCCTAATTTTTTTAGAGAATTTTGACAAAAATTTGATAATTTCATTTGTTTTATCACTACCAAAATCTCTAAAATGTTCACGTATGTTTTAATTTAAAAAAAATGTTATCTTTCAAAATCTACGAACCTCATTTCAGAGAACTGCGAATCGCCGAAGCATCAATGGCCAAAACTCAGGAAAAACTTGAAACCGGCAAGACTGAACGAGAAGGACGTGTATGGATGACGAAAGCATCGCAAGCAGGTTTATCTCAATATCCATCATTACTTTCTCAACCCAAACTTTATTACAGAAAAAGAACGTAAACGTGATGAAAAAAGACAACTCAAAATTGAGGCGAAGAAAAAGGCGCAAGCAACCAAAACGGTTAGTTAAAAAAAACAGATCGATAATGTATCCATAAAATGTTTCAGCCCGAAGATGTTGCGTTGGAGCACGAAGCAGCGTTCCACGTTCGAGCTGCGAAACGAGCCAGACACTCAAAGCACACTCGAATTCGTGCAGTTGTTGAGAATGAGAACCGGGTGAGTATTTTTCGACGAAAACGTTCCGAGACTATATTTTTTGGGGCGGATCAGATAGATTCAAGAAAACATGAACATATTTTCAGGGAGGACATAAATCAGTTGGTCAAAAGAAGATCAAAGCCAACTCGTCGCTTCGAGATATTCCAATGGTTCAATCAGCATCGAAGATTCAAAAACCGAAGAAGGCTGGTTTACCGACCAAAAAACGTGGATTCACATCAGCGTTGTCTTCGGTATCCACTAGATCAGTTAAAGCGACAAGACACGGACCACAAGATTCGAATTTCCAAAAGGCTCGTGTTGCTCATCGTCTCAAAACCAAAAAGAGATAAAGAGGTACATTATTCTTGTTTTTGTTCTGTTTTCAATACTTTATTGTTATATACTTTGTTGTTGATGAAATTTTCTACAGTAAGTTTTTAATGTTAAATGACCCGGCGACTCATCGAGAGTATTCGTTTAAATTGAAAGTATTCATCATTTTAAGACATATACGAGTTAAAACACTGTTCAAAAACATAAGAAACAAAAGTTAGACGACAAAAAAGAACAATAAATAAAAATAAAGTTGGATCAAAATTTCAAATTCTAATGAAGCAGTAGAGCGCGTTTGCGCGATTAATCCAACTCTATGATTTATTTTCTGCTCTTTTTTGTGCTGTAGTTTTTGGTATACGTTGTTTTAGACTGTTTCTTCCCTCACATATGTCTTAAAATGGCGAATACTTTCAAAATAACCGAATACTATAGAAGAGTCGCCGGGTCATTTAAAACGACTTTATTTAGTTGAGATCAATCGATGATGCAATATATACATACACATTATTAGGGTCTCTCATACCCTGAGACAAATGGTACACCAGATGGAACATTTTGTTTGTAATCCTGAAAATTTAATTTTTGAGGAAAATCATTCAAACTTTCATGAAACATACCGCATAGGCGTTTCCGAAAAACGCGAACAAATCTCGTTCCTCATCATAAATACGTTGGGAGAAAAAGTGCCACGTTACGTAGCCGTACGCAATTGCACATACCGGATTGCACATGATGATTTGTGTCGAGACAGCCCAGATAAACCAACCTACAATAAGAAAGAAAAGGGTGGAGAGTTCTAGTTTAAACAAAAATCTCTCACCACAATATGCTGGATGTCGAACATAAGCGTATATTCCTTCAGTCATCAATTTGTGATCAGCTCGTTTGGAGGTGGCTAGTCGATGTGTGAAGCCGGTTCCCGCTGTGAACATGGCCGTTTTTCGTAGAATATCACCCACTAAACACAATGATACACCCAGCAGGCTTATTGTTCTTATTTTCAATTGAGGGAACAGATACAGCTGAAAAAATTGAAATGGGATCTATTTTACAAGGGAGCTCTACTCAGTAACTCGTTGCGTAGCTCCACCGGCGAAACTACGGAAATTTCAGCAAACAGGAAAGAGTCGAGGACACCAGTGTAGCTCCGCACAATTCTCGAGTTGTGCGGAGCTCCACTGTAATTCCACACATTGTACGCATTGTGTGAGAAATAATGGGAAAGACATTTTTGCGTAGCTACACTGTTGTCCTCGCAGGGTTCCGTAGTTTCGCCCGTGAAGCTACACAACGAGTTACTGAGTCGTTTGATTTACCTCAACACCAAACTCAATCCAACTGGAAACAGCGGCGACCCAATATGAAATCGAATGATTGAGAAGAAACGAGTCGGTTTGGAGAGAACGACGATTCGAAATAGCGGTAAGAAGATATTCGGTGAAATGGAAAATGGAGAGAATGAAGAAGTAACGGACTATCAACGAGTGTTTTTCATGGTAGTGGAGCAAAGAATACGTGAGCGAGATGCCGGCGGTCTGCAAAAAATAATGATATTTTGAAGAATCTTATCAGAAAATATTTTTTCTGAAAATATTACACAATTCAGTTATTTACGTTAAGCACACCTCGGCAAAAACGTGGAATTCCGCGCGGCAAAATTTCAAAACAAAATTCATACAGTAAATCAGACAGCACAAAATGTTTCATAAAATCGTGTGTGAAAAATCAAGAGGGACACTCTGAGATAAAGGATTTCCACGCTTCTTGCCGAGGTATCACCATAGCTCGGCCAAAAACTAGGAGATCATTATTTTCAGAAACTCCCGTTTAAAAACTGGGCCGAGGGTTTTTTTTTTGACCGACCAAGAAATAAACAAAAACCCGGCCCGTGTTTTTCGGGCCGGACTTTCGAAATCTCACCTTTGTTTTGGTTCAGAAATCAATTTTCAAAAAAACTCACTGCTCCTAATATTGCGGCCTGTGATGTGCATTTATACTTCCAATTCACTCTTCTTCCAAAATGCCAACTCAGAGGTGCCGAAACGAACCAAACAGTCAAAGGTGTCCAAATCGGTAGACTATTAGTGGCTAAAATTGTGACTAGAAAAAACGAGATGAAATGAAGGACAACTTGTCGAAGTTCGGTGTCCAGTTGAAATTGCTTAATTATTGCTGACATCTGGAAAAACTGAAGCATTTAGTGAAATTTGAGTTCAAAGATACAAGTTCTGTTGAAAAATACATTTTCAAAGTAAAGAAACGGAATCCAAAAATCAACATTTATAATATTTAAAAAGAGAAACAACTAAAAGTTTTTGATGGATTCAATCATATTTAGTACTCGATTCCGTTCATCAAGTGCATCAAATCCGAGATTTTCGTAATATTCGTCAAGAATCTGGAAAATATATTTTCTCTTTTGAGAAATATGGCCCAGGCATATTATTTTGAACAAGTCTGATCACAGCTACCGTAAAGGATAGAAAATCAACGGAGTTCATTCTCGATCCACAATTTATTCTATACGGTAGCGATTTTCTATGACTATGGAGTGAAAATTGTTTCTCATCCCAACATCTTTGTTATTTCTGTTAACCTACCGGTAATAAAAGTGTGTCGAGTTTATCGTTGTTCAACTTCATCGAAAACAGCTTTTGAGTTCTTTGTCTGGCCGATTGAATACAAATTGTGACATCGGCGAGAATCAGTGTAAGTCTTTGAAGTGTGTATAGGCCGTTGTCTAGTTTGTCCAGGTATTCTCTGGAAATATTTGATAACCTACTTTTGTTCTAAATGTGAAAAACAGCTTTTTTTTCACAACCCTTACTCCTGCGTTTCATTCTTACCTGTCAGAATCATCATCTTCAGAACTTCCCGCTTCTTTTCGTTTTTTCATTTCAAATCGTTGGACTTTTTCTCTTAAAAACAAAGTATTTTTTCAATAAGAACAAGATGAATACTCACTTATACTTCAAAAATAATTCAACAGCTCGATCGACTTTTTCGTGCTCATGTTCAACGAACTTCTGAACTATTCTTTCTCGATGATTCTCGTTACACGAAGCTAACAACGATGAAAGAATCTGACAAAATATTTTTGAAACGCCGCTCAAAATTGAGAAGACAACTTTGAAATAGTTTTAAAGAACATCTAATACTCGTTGTCGATATTTTCAGTTTTGACTATTGCAAAAAAAAAACAGATCAATTACTAACCGTACAAACATGTTCTTCATGCTCATCTGGTGTCGTATCCTTTCTTTTCACTTTTGAAGGCGTTCTCATAAACAAGGGGAAAATAGTTCGTAGTCCGAGCATTTCGACAAGTTTGTTGCAATTCTCAATGCCTTCGATTCCAGAAGTCGCATGGTCCAAAACTTTGAGCGCACTTTGACGAGACTGTTTCTTTTCTCGCAACATAAGATTCATCAGTTGAAGCCCTTCTCCATCGAGAAATTTTTCTAGAATATTGTATTTTTCAAAATTAAAAAATAACAACAAAAGTGTCATTCGATGACAAAACTTCGAACAAACACACGGAAATTTCTGTGGTTAGTGTGGATTTTTTGTTTTCGCATGCGAACATTTTTCTAAATCAGACACAGTTTTGTGGATGTGGTCTAAACCGAATATAATTTGAAAATGAGAAATTCAGAAAAAAGGTCACGAAAAATATTCATGTTCTATTTTTAAAACCTATGTTTTTTGACAAATTATTTGATGTTTTTTTTTTTGTGTAAACCAGGGCTGTCGTTTGGGCCGCCCCCTGCGGGCGCCCACAGTCCGCTTTATGCTGGGCCGGGCTCGCCCTGCCCGCCCGTTTTAACATTTAATAAGCGGGCATAGCCTGCCCAAGAAAAATATTTACCTGAAATGTGTTTCCTTTCGTGGCCCTTACGTGTCTACATAGTTTAGTTCATAATGGGCCGACCCGGGAGTGACCGGTGCGCTTTTCATTTTTACAGCGGCATCAAAAGTCCGTATTTTATTGCTTGGGCGGGAAGGGCCCAACCCGCCCTCCCAAAACGACCGCCCTGGTGTCAACCTAACGTCTCAATTTTATTGGAAGTTTGTTTAGGATTTTTACACTACGAAGCGAAAACAAATTTGATGTTTCTAGACAACTTTCAACTAACTTCTATTCTCGGGCCACATCAACGAAGCACAAAGCGCGTTGAACAAATTCTCCATGAACTCTCGTTCATCAACACTCGACGGATCGTTCTTTTTATAAACAGCGATTGCTCTCAACAATATATCGATTCCGTCAACTTTTTCTGTTAATTTGGCTTTTGCTCTGTCGGAAGATTGCAAAATCATCGATAAAAGTTCACTTGCATACATTTTGTTCGCGTCGAACTGTCCTTTTTGGAAACATCTTTTGAGAAGCCACACTATGAAACCTTGTTTGACACACTCGTCTGTAGTTTGTTCACGAAATTCGATCATCTGTGAATTTTAATTTAGAATAAAGCTTAGTTAAAGTTTCAAAGCTTACATTTTCGATTACACTCAACGCGTTATGAACTCCATCAGCTTCGTCTTTTTCCTTTTCATTTAATCGTTCGAAACACGACAAAAGTGTTGTGATAATTGAACCGTTTGCCAAACTCTCAACAAGTTCTGATGCTCCCTCGTCTCCTTCGTTCAAAATATCAACATCAGTCAATTCTTGTAGTAGATTCAATGTAGCACATACAATATCAGAATTCTCGTGACCCAATAATTGCAACAAGATTTCGACACCATTCGCGGCAACAAAAACTCCATATAGATCGGGTTGAGTGGCGAGTGTATGCATTTCCTGAACCGATGTGTCTAAATCAATTTCAGAGTCCATGAACTTTTTCGGATCATCTGGATTTTTGACGCGCATCTCTCGATTTTTAATCACTTTTTTTTCTAATTGAGCCACCAATTTCTTCACTTGCACATCATCTAATGGTGTGAAATTTGCCTGATCTGATTCCAACGCGGCTAAAATGTCTTCAGCATTTGCTGCGGTTGAAGAGGATGATGGCGTTTGTTCAGCATCAAATCTTGACTTCTTCTTGACTGGTTGATATGAAGCTGACGCCGTAGACGACTTTATAATTTCCGTCACGTCAATTGTTGCCATATCTGAAATTATGAAGACAATTCGTGTTCTACAAAAATGCATATGCGCATTTATTTGTTTTTCAATTTTTTCGAACAAAAAAAATAAAATTCGAAAAAAATATTCTGCTAAACAACACGCATGTGTAATTGTTAGGGCAAACGGAGTATCGTTGATCCATTTGAAACTACAGTAGTTTTTCCAAATTTTTGACATCGAATGAATATCTTTTACTCAGATAATCATTGTGGAGGTCGTGGAGAGGTCATTTAAAAACTACATCGTTGAGATCTCCCAACAAGCTCGAGAAAAAAAACGAATGAAAAAACGAGCTCGTTGCGAGGTCCAAACGACATCAAATTGACCTTATCTGCGAGCTCGAAACCACCTTGTCAACGACCTCCACAATGATTATCTGAGTATAATCGGTTTTTTGAAGTTTATTTTTTGTAAATGTATTCATATTTGTTTAACTTGTTGTCTCTATTTTTCCGCGTGAAATTCAAATGTTCAGACGTAAATATTTACCGCGGACAGAATTATTTTTTCTCGAAGTTTTGTGAAATGATGGTAATGTGCCAAAAAATAAATTGGCACTATTTGGTTGCGCAAAAGACGATAATTTCATTTTCAGGAGTGAATTCTCATGAGTAACACAAGTCACAGGAAAGTCTTTCGAACTTTTTGATGCAAAACATGAATAAATATAATATTTATTGAATTAAATGCACAAAAAATAAATAATGAATATGTATAGAGAATAATATTAATAGAAAAATTCGAGTCAGACTGAATCACAAGGAAAATGAATGAATAATACCGTTTGACATACAATTTTGAGTTCATTTGAGGGCACACAGATTTAAGCGAAAAAAAGAAAAGAAAAAAGGGAAATGGGAGGGGAGAATAAAGTATATATGGTTTGTCATATTGCATTCGGGCCATGTATTTGCAACAAAATAAGAGAATGGGTAAATGGACTTGGTCCGTATACGCGTTTATTATTGATTGGGAAGACACGCGTATATGATAAATTGGGCAGGGAAAAAAAAGAAGAGGAGTTAGTAGTTGAAAAAGAACAAAAAAAGAAGAAGAAGAAGAAGAAGAAAGAGAAACCCTGATACTATTGGGAAGAATGGATGCACCACAGATGCTAAAAAAATGAAATTGAAATGTATGTCTAAACTGGTATTGATCAAAGATAAAAAGTGTCCAAAACTGAAGAATGTTTTCGAAATTATTAAGATGTTATTAAAAAGGAGAAGAGGAGGAGGAGGAGAATAATCAGTTGATTGTTCGAAGACCACCACGAGCACAATACATAATCACATTCCAATTCGAAAGACAAACAAGATCTTCTTTTTCGAGAGAACTGACACGATCTCCGGATGGTGCAATGTTGCACATTCGAAGGCATCGATCACCGACACCAAGATCAGGGTTCGACATGCCGAGATGAGAACAACACGCACGATTGTCGCGGTTTTGATTGGCACAGTAGAGAAGTGATGACAGATGCTGAAATATTCGAAATATTACAAACATTCTATATATTAAAAAATGAGTATGTCGGGCGGATACGGTATGCCAATATTCCGAGAAAGTTTTCAAGCCGAAAACTTTCTCGGGCCCAACTTCTTGATATGTCGAAAAACTCAATCTTGCGAAGAATTAAAAGAAGCCACGTGAAAGGTGACGCGACAAGTTTATCGAAGAAACTGATTCTTGTCATTTTCAATTCCAAAAAGGGCTCGAATTTTGGTACGTCGAAAAAAATTCAATTTGTTTCACAACAAAACCGGCCCCTCTGCATGCAGACTTGGCGATCAAACTAACCTTCATTTCACAATTCTCCTGTTGAATAGCCTGAATCAAAGTTTCGGCAGCGACATGTTCACGATGTTCATATGTGCACAGATTGTGACAATTCGACGGCAATTGTTGTCGACAACACGACAAAAACAAATCATCGGCCGATTTTCGCGACAGACACGGCGAGAATGGTGGTTGCGATCTTTCGGTTCCACATTCGGACGACAGATCATCATCGGTCACTTCGGTGATCGGATATTCGTGATTGAGTTGACGCGAATCGCCAGTTCCGACAGGTGCGCGACGAATCGCCGAGTCTTTCGAATCGATGAATCGTTCTTTGAGTTCGCGATTAACTGGAACAGCGACTTGTCCGACGACTCGTTGTGATTTTGGTTTGACAATTGGACCGTTGGTGGTTGTGCTAGAATCCTCCTCAATAGTTTCGTATTTCTCCAATTTATGAGGACATTTTTCAGTTACATAATCGATACAGCCAGACATACATTTATCTGAAAAATAACATTAGTTTTTGAATATAAAATATACGTTATGTATATATTCTGAGAGAGGTCAAGATGACATCATCAAGAGGGTCAACCTCTTTATTATTATTATTTACATAAAAACTAACCTAAGACACGTTGAGTACAGCACAAAACTTTGGGAATTTGTTCGCAATCAGGCAATTTCGGTTCACTATATACATTTTGAATAAGTAGAAAATAAGTGGTTAGAGTTAGAAGAAGAGTTAATGATGATTGCATTTCTGAAATCAAATGAATATTATAAGATGAATGAATAATGAAACAACTTACTTGAACAAATTTATTTGTTTGAAAAGAGTCCGCCCGATGAACCACTACCACCCGAAAAACAGGAGGAGGAGGATGAACTGTTGCTGTTGCTGCTATTGAATCCGAATCGATCCTGAAATATATGGAATTGAATGTTGGGGGCGGGATGAATTGGAGACAATGGAAAAAGGTGAAAGTGTGCGCGGGAAAAAGGGCTTTGTGTTGTTGTTGAATGATAAAACTCGATTTTTGACAGTTTCGATTTTTCAAAGGATTAGTGATTAGGGCCAAAATGGAGAGATCCGATTCGAAGCGAGATCCGGAATTATGACAAATTAGAAATTTTGTGTCGAACAATTTATATATTGTTTCAGATCTTGACTAATTCTAGAAAATTTATTCAAAATTTAATTGGCAAAATACGCTCTATTGATAATGCCAAGATTTAAGTAGAAGTGGTGGATTCAAGTGATTTTGATATTTTCCAAATATTTGCAAACTTTTTGCAACTTTTTCATATATCAATTTTTCCCCATTTCTCAAGATCACAGTTTTTGCAGGGGTGAGAAAATCACGAGACGCGCCGGGCCAATAAAGCCTGAAGTTGCTCGGCCTGACGTTTGAATGTCAGTTTCTCAGAGCTGCAAACAGGAATTTTTGAGAAAGTTGTGGGTACCAATTTTACACTCTTGTTCTTTTAGATTGTGTGATTTGGGTCGGAAAGTACAAAAACTCCGGATATTTTAAGGCCTGTTTCTGGCCGTGCTTTCTCTAGTCTTCAAAAAGTATATGCAACCAGGACCCGGCCAGCCCGACACTGCTCGAACCTCACCCCTGGGTTTTGTGTTATTTGAAAATTAGAGAATGAGAGAAAACTCAAAAAAGGTAAAAAGATATATTTTGACGTTCAACGTGAAATTGTTGAACTTTTGAATAAATCAGGAATGTCGAAAGCGCTGACATGAGCGGGCCTGACTCTAGGCTCTTACTCTCAAATCTATAAAACTAACACTCTTTTTGAACGACTAAGATAAAAGTGGATGGCCCGGGCCGGTCCCGAGAACTTTTGTTTCGCAGGCCCCGTCAAATACTTATTACGCAAATCACAACATCTCAACATCCATTCAGATAAATTATCCAACATATGTGGTCTACTATCTGAGTTCCTTGTTTTGACCAACATTCCCATCAGTAAATATCTCATTTTCCAATGGTAAATATTTCGTCAATTCAGACTACATCCATCAAAAGAGTGAATGTGACGAGATGCCAATAGTTCAACTTGTGTTCAAGTTCAGTACTCTAGTGTTACTGACTAGAAATCTCATATTATAGACGTAATAAGAAAGTTGGCGTCAAAATAGAAAATTTTTTCAAACCAAAAAACCCTCGCGGTCTCGTCACGAACACACACACACTATCATTGAATTTTCGTGTGCTCGTGACGAGATCACAGCGCGCGAAATTTATGATTTCAAAGTTATTTTTTTCATTTCGACGCCAACTTTTTTTTTACGTTTATAACATGGTCTACTACAATTTTAAATTCCAATCGCGTCGAGATACTTTGATTTACAAACCCTTCACTATCTTATGTTCACTCACTGTTTTGTTCTGTATTGTCAACTCACAAGGGAACTACAAGTAGGTGTTAACGGACTTTAAAAAGAGACATGTGTCACCCGGTACAGTTTTTCATGCTGATCATCATGCCGTAGCTAACTTTTGCAAAGCTCCACACAGAAAGCTGAAAATCGAGCTCAAAGTTTGAGCACAAAAATTGAAATATCTTGTTCAATTTGAATTATTTTAGTGATGAGAGACTACTAAAGGGTTATTTGGCATGCTAGGAACGATAGGAGCATTCAAAAACCTCGAAATTGTAGTTGTAACGCTGAAAAAATGAGCCCGAAACTTTTAATAAAAAAGGTAGATCAAAAAAACGTGAAAAATGAAAAAATTGCATTGAAAAACGTGAAAATGACTAAATTTTGAAGATTGTTTTCTGATTTTTCATGTTTTTTTCGAAAAATCACACCTTTTTCATTATTTTTTCGGAATTTCAAAATCACCATCGTGTGGAGAATTAAATTTCCTATCAGATCCATTAGTTTATTCTTGTAAATGTATAATTTTGAAAAAGTTAGGAGGAATTTCAAATTTTCAAATTTATCACAAAAATGTGATTTTCAGCTTTCTGGCTGAAGCTTTGCAAAAGTTGGCTACGGGATGATGTTCAGCATGAAAAACTCTATCGGGTCACATACATCCCATCTCAAAGTCCGTTAACACCTATATGTAGTTCCCTTGTCAGTCAGACGATCCAACGCGAATTTGATCTACTGTCTGAGTCTCTCAGTTTCACTTGATTTTTCACGAGTTTTTTGTGGCAGATCACAATCATGTTGGGTGATCTGGCTGGATTGACAATAGATCAAAGACGAACTTGCGATAGAGACAAAAAATTATGATGGCCAATCAGCCAATCTGGTTTGAAATTTGAGACGAGATACTAATTTTGTTTTAAGTTATCGAAAAAAGTTGAAAGGCTATTTCCAACAATTATCTGCGAACCAAATGAGAGTGCTACAGTAGTTCCTCGTTTTGTTATCTCACTGTATCTGATTACTCACATTATTTCTGTTATTGCCGAACATTCCACCGCCTGACTTGTCCATGTAATCTCCGCTTACTCCGCCAACACCTCGAGTAGACCTATAAAACAACAAATTCGTATCTTATCCGTTTTTTTTCCTCGCGCGCGAATGCGAGAATAACAAACTGGATCGGCGATGCGCGATTCGAGACCAGTTGATGATGCGAATTAATTACGCAAAACAGTGTTACGCAATGACTAACCAGTTTCCAGATCCTGTGCCAACTGAAAAAGTGGATGCGCCTGTTTGTGGTTGAAGATCGGAAAGAGCCAAAGCGGCACGTGGTGATGGACTGTCTGGCAACATGTTTCTGCTTGTTTTTTTGGAAGGTTGAAGAGTTCTGAAATTGGCTCTTTAAAACGGTAAAGTGTGGAACAAAATAAAAATTAAGAAAATGTAAACATGTGTCCTCGGTAGTATAGTGGTGAGTATCCGCGTCTGTCACATGCGAGACCCGGGTTCAATTCCCGGCCGGGGAGAATTTTTTTTTTTTTTTTTTGAGTTCTCATTGTCTGAATGACGCTTAGTGTGCATTTCTTATGAAGATTTTAGTAAAAAGGGGGAATCAGTAAGCAATGAGGAATTCTGATTCTAAATATAAAACTACAGTAAGATCGAGATTCTTGAAATTCGACTGAAATTATTCAAATTTGTAGTACTGTAGGTACACAAGGCCGGAATGGTGGTTTTTGTTGTTTTTGGTAGATGGTGGTAATTATTACAAAAAAGGAACAGAAAAAAGTGTATAATGAATGGCAAATGGTGATGAATATGTATAAATGGAGAGAGAGAGAGAGAGAGAGAATGTCGAGAATTCATTGGCGGGCATTGTCGATGTCCATCCGTTCATTCATACATTCATTCATTCGTCGTTTCATTTCTTTTCTCTCTCGAGGTGGCTCCGCCCACTTACCATGGCACGCCCCGCCCCCCTTCTCACATTTTCCTCCCTTCTTTATCCGAAATAAGGGAGGAGGAGGAGGAGGAGGTGTTTGTTGTGCGTGTTCTGGCAAGAACAAGCTTATTGTTGTTATAGCGCCGGCCGACAAAAACATGAATGATGATGGTGATGAACATTTTGTCTTCTTCTTCTTCTTATCTCATCATAGCTATGCGAGTACCTGGTACGACACATATACAATACCATCGGATGAACACGGTACCGGTCGGAGAGCATCGCAGCGGTCGCTATTGCGCAATTCTCTCTCTCTCGTTTTCTCGAGAAAAATGAATCACAGAAGTCAAAAAAAACAACAACTTAAGGTGATGATGATGATGATGAGAAGGTTGTTGTTTTCTAGGTCAATTTGGACTTTGGCAGCAACTAGCCAAATTGGAAGGAAAAAGAGAGAGAGAGAGAGGGAGGGAGGGAATGCCTTGACCTGTTGACAAAAAAAAGGAGGTGGAAGTGGAGTGTGATAAAAATAATACGAAGGAACATGGCCATGAGAATGAATGAAATGATGATGAGACTTTTGCTTTTTTGCGAAAGTTTTTGGTCGATCAGACACTAGAGATTACTGTAGCTCTGTTTTCTCTCGGGATTGAACTTATGATCTGAATCAAGTGGCTGGCTTATATTTAATTTGGGAGAAGGTTTTGTTCACACATTACAGATTGATAAGCCTCGAAGCTTAGAGCCAAATTGTTTAAAATAGTTTTTCTTCGAGCTCAACAAAATTCTCAGAAATTCAAGAAACCAGACTAACGGGATCGGAAAATAAAACTTCTAACGCTAGAAAGTTTTGGAGCCAATTTTCACGCCTTTCAGAAAGCTCTTCGGACATGTTCTTTATATAGTCAAAAGTCTTCTGAACCAAGATTATTTTTGTGGAAAAAAAACTTGATGGCAAGCAGGACAGAAAAAAACTAGGTCACGTGAAGATTTTCTGATATTCTGGCAGAGATTTTTTGAGGAGTCGAAAAACTCCGACTTGGACTGATTTTCGGGCTGTTGCCAAAGAAGAAAAAATTCCAGTTTTCCAGATTTTGGTTGATCAATCAGTTTTCGACAAATCCAAGAATGGCCATTGTTATTGTTCAGACGATGGCATATATCATCAAACTTGTTTGTTGGTATTTTACTACAAATAAGTGTCTTCTCGTTTATCACAGATGCCGATCATCGTGTGTCGCTTCTCTTCCAAACAACAACAAGAAGAAGAAGGAGAAGAAGCAAAAGTACACCGAAAAACCCGAAAACTTTCCATTAATCCTCGCAAGAATCTCGCTCGCTTGATCGCTAATATCCATTCAATTCAACAAGAAAACTTGTTGTTTGTTCGTATCTTTTCTCACCGAACAGGTGATGATGAGATGCCAGACGGCCTACTGTACATTTATGATGGTTCAGAAAGATACTGTAGTTTGATTTCTATTTTGTTTTTCTTGTTGCTCGAAAAGTGTGCTCTCCCGCACTTTGGTTAGTATGAAAAATGCCTTGAAAACAAGTAAAGAAAAAAACGAAACGAATGCTCCCTCGGTTGATAACTACAGTACTCTGATATATGACAAATGTAGAGATACTAATTTCAAAATTAGGGTATTTATTATCATATGATATCATGCATGTATTACATAAGAAGGAGAAGAAAAGAAAAAGAAGAAATCAACAGCACCCGTTTCGTATTATTACGTGATTAATCATATCCGGAGAAACACTGATTGCATATTGTTTTTGGAGCGGTGAAATGAAAGTGATCTGTGAAAAGAGAAGAAAGTCTCCACTTGTGTTCTCAAAAGTTCGGACCGAGGTTATTTTTTTGGAGAAGTCGGGAGGAGTTCAAAAACAACGGATCCAGAAATGACCTGTTCGAAGAAACCCACAGATCAAACTAAACAATTTTCCGGTCCGATTTCGCGTCCCGATTCAGACAAAAGTTTCGAAAAGAACGGACCGGCTCCATATCATTACCGATTGCTGTGTGGGGGACGTTCCAGAGCAACATTTGGTATTTTTTCATAAAAAGGAGAATTGAGATTTAGGTTTACGATGTCGAGAAAACACTATTTTGTGAATAAATTCATTCAGAAAGTTTATAACGATGAACTACAGTACTTCAAATTCTTCCTATTTGTTCAGGGTTTTTGAAGAGCATGTTGCCGCTCCACTGCCTGTTTGCTCCACTATGAATTATACAATGTGAAAGTGAGACTAATTGGGCAAGTAATGTCTGCACCATAACTTTTTCACCGTTTTGTGGTGTGAGCCCGGCCCAAAATGAGAAATACTTCAATGTTTCACCATTCCATCATCCCGGAGAAGTTATTGCACTTTTCGGTCCGGCCCGAATAGAGTTTAACACTAAAAGTTCCCTAAAACTGAAATATAATTTTCTGACAAAGATGTGATGGTCTCACTCTTTTTCTGGCTCTTTTTCGCAGTGTATATTTATGTATTCCAACATTCTTGAAAATTTTTTTGATCTTATTTTGTGCATGTGGCCTTAACCGACAAAGTACATACATATTGAAAATGAGAAATTTAGGAAAAGGTCACGATAATATATTCAACGTACCACGTTCAATTTTTGAAATTTAAGACACCTGAAAATTTACGATGAGTTGTGCTTAGTTTTACTAGTAGAACATCACGGTATTTCAAAACCTTCAGGAGGCTGCCAAACGATAGGAAAATCTGATAATTTGAAAATTAGCGCTTGTGATCTACAAAAATTAAATTTGTAGGTCTGGATGTTTGTGCACGAAAAACACATTTCATATGACTTTTTTAAAATCTTCTTTTCATCTCTAAAATTCTAAAATTAGTTGTAAAATGTGTTAAGAAGTTTCATGACATTGAAAAATAAAAATCTCGTCGAAAAACAAAATTCGAAAAAGACCCGCAATTTTCACGACCCTTTAGAACAACAGAAAATTGCAAGTCGCGCCAGACGCGGGGAAGGAAAGATAAAAGGCTAGAGAACGAGAGGTCGTGGTGAGATATTTTGATAAACGCTGTGGCGCCAAATTTTATGAAGGCAGAGTACGAGTGTTCGTCGCGATAGAATCTTTATAAAATTTGGCGCCACAGCGTTTATCAAAATATCTCGCCGCGACCTCTCGTTCTCTAGCCTTTTATCTTTTCTTCCCGGCGTCTGGCTCGACTTGCAAAAAAAAGGGTCGTGTTTTTACTATGTGCCTTGAAAGCACCTTTGATCTTTTTCGTCTGTTCTGTCTTTTTTCGATGGCAGCCCTGAATTACCGTGACATTTAGGTCTCCGAAATTCCAAAAAACTGTATTGGTAGTTGACAGTGGCTCACAATCAGATATTTTTTGTGCCAACAATAATTTTAGCCAGATCCCATTCCATTTTTTGTTTCATGAGAGGCTCAAACGAGTTGTGTATCTCTTATTAGAATGGCAGCGATACCTGATGACTCGATTGATGGCAAAACAAAAAATCTGAAAAACTGTCGATTTTTGCGCGAAGAACAAAACGATTTTCTTTTTTGTTTCGTTTTTTGTTGTATATATCCAGTATTTATTCAATTCACATAATCATCTTATCGAATCTTGTCGATTTTTCCCTTTTTTTATTCTGTTCTCATCTTCAGATGCTTCTTCCATCTTATTATGATTATTCATAATAATAATAATAATCTATAATATGATTAGAGGCCGACGATCCGAAGGATAACAATGCCATCTTTTGTTTTTGAGAAGAACAAAGCGGATTTTCATTCATTCATGTATACATACATGACGTACTTTGTATTTTGTGAGGCCGAAAAAAAAGAAGAAGAAGAGAAGGAGATGAGATAACTTTGAAGATGTCCTTGGATTTCGATTTGAGACGAGAGTGATGACTGTTTTCACCTAGGATATGTGTATATATGAAAGGAAACAACAAAAAAAGGATAGAAGGAGAAAAATCGAGGAAGACGGGTTTCTTTTTTGAGGATTTTTTGGAGGTGATCTATGAAACTTGAAAATCCTGCGGACCCAAATTAGACCCACAAAATCGTTGCCATATCTTATTTCAAGTTTTCTCATTTCATGGCAATATCTGAAATCTGTTTTTCGAAAAACAAAAATATTTGCTCCCGGGAGCTCCCAACCATAATAAAGTTTTGTTCACTTTTTGAGTTTGCCCTCGGAACCATAAGTGAGGTTTCTTCATGACTTGGAGCAATTGAGTTCGCGTACAGTACTCTGTAAATGACAGCTTTTTCTTGCGAAAAATTCAGGAATTTTCCGATTCACAATGAGAACTCTCAAAGCCAAGTGCACAGTGTATATTTTTTTTTGCACATTTTCTAGATCAGACATAGTTTTGTGGATGTGACCTGACTCGGAGAAATACAATTTGAAAATGAGAAAAGTAGAAAAAAGGTCACGGAAATTAATTTTGACGTGTGTTTTTGACAATTTGCAAAACTTTCGAGGCCTGAAAATCTAGCTACTGAAATACACATTATGAAGAGTCGTTTTACAGTAATTCAAGTTGAATCAAAAATTCGGGCATGTTTCTGAGCCACATTTGGAGCTACATCATTTTGTGGAACTCTTGTAAGACCACCAGGTTTTTTCCGATATTGTCACGTATCGAATTAATTTGATCGTTTAGCAGGAAGTTCATGGAACGGGTTCTTGGTTTTTGTGTTGTTCCTCTATCTTCATACATATTTATTTCTTTTTATATGTACATAATTATTGGCTGGCATATACGTATATCTTTCTGCCAAATCGAATTCAATCGGCTAGGTGTTCTCGTCCATTGTTGTATTCTTCCAAGAAAAAAAGTGAAAAGAAAAAAAGAAAAGAAGCTTATCCGGTCGGCGACGCGCACTCGCTAATTTCAAACGAACACGGACGGGAAAAAGATCCACGAAAAAAAAAGGGAAACAACGAGAAGGTATTCTCTCTATCCGATCTTCTTCTTCTTCTTCTTCTTTTCCAAATCTCAAAACTCGTTGGCATCCGCATTCTCGCAACTGGCAATCAGCCAAATTAATTTCATTTTTTTGTCCCTCCATGTTTTTTTTTGTTGGTTGGATAATAAAATAATTAATAACAATATGAATAATTATAATAATAATCAGAAGAAGAAGAAGAGTGGCCTTCTCGGCGCGAACGCGATGGGTCAAGGAGACTTGTACAGTATACCCGGTGGTAAGAAAGATGAAAGTTGGAGTAGTAGTAGTAATAGTAGTGATCACATGATTGCGAAATGAGATAAATATACTTTTTGATTTATGTTATCCGCCGACTTTCGGCGAAAATTGAAAACTTCGGGCAGAAAACGGGCAGAAAAAAAGGATATTCGAAAAATGTTTGGAAAGTGTTACTGTAGTTTTCTGAAAAGTTGAGAGCATTTTTTTCATCTGTAGATAAAAAATACAGAAAAACGGGACTCGGAAATTTTTAGGACGTAGCCAATCGGACAACTCATTAAATAAAATGCCAGCCTGCAGCGATGTTAGCGGCGATGGTGACGGCTCAGCCGGACTGCTGCTATACTAGATGCGAGACTAGATGCCGTGCTGCCGCGAGGTAACAGCAGAGACTGCTGACAGACTGTCCAGACCTGCTGTCGATCGGTATGCAGGGTAGTGCTAACATCGCTGCAGGCTGACATTTAATTTTATGAGAATGTCAAACTATAAAAAAGTTGGTGATTTGATTTCAGTTTGTGGAAAATAATGGCAGCCATAATATTCTAATCACAAAATACTTGGGATGAACATATTCTTCAATTTTTTGAACAGTTCCATACAGATGTAGACGCAGAAAATGTTTCAACAATCGAAACTAGTTTTAGTAAATATTCGCTTTGATCCATTTTGCGTGCATCTGTACCAGCGAAAAATATTGGACACGTTCGAGAATTCACGCAATAATTATCGTGACCTGAAAGCAGAACAAGCCTCGACTAACGTTTGTTTTCATTTTGCATCGTTTGCAAAACGAGTTTTGACGACTTTTAAGATTTTTGTCAATCTGAAAAAAATCCACAATTTTTCCTTGTTGATAGACACGTTATTTTGCGCGCATTTGCAAGGTATATTTATTCATTTCGATGCCATTCTTTTTTTTTTGGCAATCAACCAAACAATGATCTCAATACGATATATTTGAAAATTATCCGTTTTTTTTCAAATCACCCAAAAAGTGTCAACTTTCACCAAATTGTGTTAGGGTGTTTCACCTTGTCTTATCTGATACTTGGCAGTAAGTGCAGTGAAAGTTGAATGTCCAAATGTCCTTTTCAAATGTGGTGAAGATTTTGGTGTAGATAGCAGGAGAATGTTGCAACAGCATGTTGAAAATTATTTTGCAGAACTTTGAAGAGTACAATCAACTATGAAAAACACTTTAGGCGTAACATTCCGAGACTGGTTCTTAAACTTTTTTCAGAGAAAATAGACAAAAAAACCTTCCTATTAACGACGGTTTTTAAATTGTGGTCTTCAAAATTTTCTCGTAGATCAGTCATGAAAAGGTAATGAAGGTCGAATGTGCAGATAAGAAAAGTCGGTGCTTAAAAAACAGTACCAGACAAATAGTTGATGACCTTCTGATTAATTGCAAATGCAAATGCGAAAAAATGAACCGAAATTTTGAGAAAAAGTTCTCAGGCTCAAACTTTTCATAAAATAGTAGTAGACTGTGTTGTTTCTCTGTGAGACCTCCAATGAAACTCACACGTGCCTTTAAACTACAGTTTCGCGTTGGAACCAATTATTTTTTTTAATTGCTTGTTCCTAAATTTATTTTTTAGTTTTCAAAAACAAATCTCGCGATAAAATATAACTAATTTAGCCAGCTCGTCGTGATATGACTGCGATTAAGGACACGGACAAACCACCGAAAAAGAACAGAAAAGTGAGGATTCAGGAAGTTTCTTGAAATTTCAACAAAACTTTCGGTTCCAAAAATTCTCATATGAAAAAAGTAACTATCATTTTCAGTATGGAAAGAAAAAATATAACAAGAACAGACGACAACCGTTAAGTTCGATTGGAAATGTGACTTGTGATGGTGCTGAGTCGACACAAAATTCTTCTTCTGTTGTCGTGGAGAATTCAGAAACAATTGTCGCGAACTCAGAACCACTCGTGGAGATATTAGAGTCATTTGTCGAAAATTCAGAATCATTTGTCGAAAATCCAGAATCATTCTTGGAATATTCAGAATCATATATGGACAATCCAGAAACATACATGGAGTATCCAGAAGCTGATTTAGATTCATTAATCCTCTCAGAAACACAGTCCTCAGTTCAAAATGAGTCTGGTACAGAAAAAGAAGAAGACGATAAAATATTCAATGCAGACAACTATTTCAAGCCTGAAACCAAGACGTCGATTGAAATGGAATCCAAATGTCTTCCTTATAAATTGGTATGTCTTTTTGTTTTAAATTTTACAACACAAATATCTATTTCAGGCAATTTCCGTTTATTGTGAAAGAAATCAAGCTGATCGAGATTTTGAGAAAAAATTTGCAGTATTCATGGAATGTTTGGATCCAGTATTTCGAGCAAACTATGGAATTGAAATTGTTGAACATGATATTTCTTCGATTGTTGAAGCAATGAATAATGCGGAAGTGTCTAATTTTTGGCCATTTGGAGTTCCAGGGTTTACTACGAATTCTGCGGAGATGAAGAAGATTTTTGCTAGAATTGTTAAACTAGTCCAAATGTGTTTCATGTTTGCATGTTATGAACGAGGATATAGTTATACTGTGCTGGACAAAAAACACGAATATTCAATGGATACTTTTGAGGTGAATGATAGTTTCGTTGTATGAAAAAAAATCGTTTGTTTTTCAGACAATCGATGCTTTCGCCGAGTTAGAAATTTTAAAGTCAATTTCGGTTGAACTGAATACGTTGTGCATTGAGAATGAATGGACAGAAGAAGTTCTTAGTTTCACAAGTCCAATCGAAAACATTTTCAATGTTTTGATGCCAGCACTGGAAAAGTTCGACAATGATGTGTTACATATGAATGGAATTATGGATAAATTGGCATCTATACCTTCAAGAAAGAAAATAGGTTTCGAAATTTCGGCTGAAGAAGTGGATAAGGTTATTATTATCATTTATTAAATCAAATTGGAGTCTTATTTCCAGATGCTCACTACATCTTTGCAAATGAGAGGATTTGGTGACTTTACAGTTACTGTGACAGAGTGTGTTGATGTGTTTACAACAGTTAATCAACTTGAAAAGTTAGTTGTATTCGGAAAATTATTTAAAAAATATTGTATTTTAGGATTTTGGAAAAAAGTGAGGAAATAATGTTAGTTATGGATCTCCGTTGCGGATACGCAGTTCTGAAGTCAGTAACCCATATCTTCAGTATGATTTCATCAGAAGAATGTTCTTACATCTTCGAAAAATATGCCGACACTCCAAAATCATTGATAACTCGTTTTTTGGGTTCTTCACCGAACGAGAACAATTCTGGAAAACCAGAACTTCAGCCATTGAAACCATTTTACACTGCTTTGTCAATCGTTAAAACTGATGAACCATACTATTTCGACGTTGTCGAAATGTCATCAGCGATCAAAGCCATCTACTTGCTCTTCCATGCGTCTGAAGTTAATCAAATGATTCTTCAAATTTTGAGCGACAACGATCTTCAAGAAAATAGTAGAGTATTGTGTCAGGTAACATTTCAAGAAATATTTAAATACAATATTATTTTTTTTTTCTTTTTCTCAGGCACTTGATACACTACCAGATTGCTTAAAGGAGAAACTCGAAATTGGTGAAAGTTATTTCAATGGAGATCTCAATGAAAATTGTGACAGTATCTATCATCAAATTGCAATGCAGTTGAACAAACAAGGATCTGATAACTTCATCCTCAAAATTGTGCATGGTAATTTTTAAAATTAGACCCAACTTTTCGTGATTTCTGAACTCATTTTTTATTTATTAAAACTGAAAAATACAGTATCATCTAAATTACGTCAAAAGGGGTTTTAATAAAATTAGGACCTTCATTACCTTACTGAATTCAATCACTGAAAACTATAAGTCATAATCCTATTTCTGCCTGTATCAGGGATGTCGTTTCCAGGCAAGAAAAAAGGGGCTTTCCAAGCCCGGGGCAAACATTAAAATAGCAGCAGAACTTCCTGCTCGGCCCACATAGGGCCCATAGTATGCTAAAATGTTTTTGCCCCCAGAATGACACATACTTGCAACAAAATGTGGTCTTGGCAAGTCATGTTTATACTTTTACAGTATCCGCTGATGCCAATATTTTATCGCATGAACGAATCATAAGAATGTGTATGAAATCAATCGATATTCGCGATTCAAAGAATACGCAAAGTGTTATACTCATTTTGCTCGAAGATGATGTAATTTTGAATTTAAATTTTAGTGCAGGTTTGTTTTACTATTTGTAAAGATTTTCAACCAAAACTTTCAATTTTTTTCCAGATTTCGTTCAAGATTTAGTATTATTCGCTTTAAAAGTATACTCATATCCAGTGGAAATCGAAAAGTCCAAAAAACACGAATTTATTAGTAATTTCATCATGAGAAGTATCTTAATTAGTTTTTCTTTTTTTCAGATCATCTGCTCGTTATAAGTGACAATATATTCAAAACCAAAACATTTTTCTTTGATAAGAGTTATTTGACAGAAATGTGGAAGGTAGGTTCGGAGGTAATAGTTGTTTATTATTCATTTTTAACAGGAGCTCAACTATCCTTGGTTCGTCGAGTTATACTTTACAAAAAAATTCGATTTTCTCAATTTCTACTCGACGAATATAGAATATCCGTGGAAATCGCAATTGGATTGGGATGCAAGCGAAACAACAGTTCCCGTTTTTTCCGAATTGGTTTTATTATTGACCGCTTGGCCTTATTTCGACGATGTCTCATTTTTGCTCGAATGCTCCAATTCTATTTTACCATCAACAATTGATCGTTTAGAATTGATCAAAAAAATGATGGTGTTCGTCGAAAAAATTGAAATTGATGAATCGTGGAAATCGGTATGAGTTTTCAGGGCCAAGTTTAATCTCTCATAGGATTTGTTTTTTTTCAGCGAATCATTCATCAACTCGAAAGTACGGTATCTAGAATGAAAGAAGAAGTTCAAATCGAAAATATCACCATTGATGACAGTGTTGTCGAAGAACAAGAACAGATTGTAGAACCTGTCGAAGAGGTTGAGATCGGCGAGGTCGAAGAAGAGTGTGTAGAAATGGATGAAGAAAGGGAGAAAGAAATAGTGCCACTTCCAGAAAATAAGGTAACATTTTTCTTGGCAAGTAACTCCCTACAATGACCAGTATACTCTAATCATACCTGGCCTGGGAGAGGAAAAAGTACTGTGTCATTTTTTGGTTGAAAATTCACAGTGACATTTTTGAGAAACATTTTTAGGTCACGCCACGAAAATTTAAAAACTGTATTTTTCTTACAAATTTAGAGCTACTTATTTCTGTTTTTCCGATTTTTTGGTCATTATTTCCAATGAAAATATATTTTCCCAAGATTCTCAGAGTGACAAAATTGTTGAGAAATTTTGGTACCCTCGCAGGCCGGGTATGACTCTATTGATACCTGTCTTGTGTTCCAAACACCTGACGTAAGAGTTTCAAAAAAATTTGTCACTGTAAAAAAAACGAAAAGTAAAAATTTTTCCTCCGAAAATACGATATTTATGATAGAAATGTCTTATTTTTCTAACTTCACAAAAAATGTCACTGTGAAAGAACTTAATTTTTTGTCACGGTACAAAATTTCATTTTACGCCAGGTATGGTTTCAAATCACTTGTTAGAAAATTTAACGCGTGGGCGATAGTAGCAATAATTTTTGCCTGCCTAGCTTGTGCGTGAAAAATGGTACTGTGACATTTTTGAGAAAAATGAATAGATTTTTACTTCAAACTTTGAAAAATGTTCGTCGTCATTCACAGTGCAATCCTATAGTTTTCACAGTTTTGGTACCCTTTTAGGTGAAGTGTCAGTTTTTGCCTTTTGAAACGAAACAAAATTGACAAAAAAGTTCGTTCAACTTCAATTTTCAGGATGAATACTTGAAACATTTGGGCAAAGAATACTGGATTCAATTGACTGCTTCTCAAAAATCAATCATCAAACAGTATCGATCAGAATTTCGGGCCCAAAACAACTAGGTATATTCATTTTTATCCGTTTTCATATCTCCTGTCTTGTTTGTTTCTTTGTATTTTGTTATAATCACACCAATCAACAATGTTATCAGTTTAAAAATGAAACATTTCAATTTTTGAACCCCCAGGAGAATTGCACAAAGAAGGTCACATTTTCAATACTACTTTTATTTGCAGAGCAAGAAAATTGTATTGGAACATTTGTATGCAAACTTGCGTTTTTTCACTCATTTTTCTTCAATTTATGGGACTTCAAATATTTCATCAATCACTCAAAAATATGAACTTTGAAAATCCTCTCCTACTACAAAAGATATTTGTGTGTTACTAGCATGTTGAAAAGAGTGGGATGATATTTCTTTTCTTTTGTTTTTTGTTGTTTTTCGCGGATTTTTGTTTTTAGTGACAAGTTTTGATTTGATAGCATGTGAAAAAACGAATACTTTCACCTTTTTTCGATTAATTTTTTGCCGTTTTTTCCCATGAAAAATGCTCAAAAAGTAGCAATCTGTGCTCCAGCGTGGTTTCAGAAACAAAATGAAGATTTCGGATTGCGACAAATTTAGATTCTTTCTAATCAGGAACTGAATTCTGTCGCACTTTCAAGTGCAAATTAGTGGTTTCAAAAAAGGAAACCTTGTTCTTTTTTGGGGTTCCATTTAGATCTTTTTTTTTTCAGCTAGACATTTCCTAATATATCTGTTTTCTTTATATCAAATTTTGGCATGTTTGAATAAATTTGGGAAACGGAAAAAATAATGCATATTTTCCTCCAATTTTGACTGATAAGCCTAGAACTTTGACACTTCTCGAAAATAAAGTCCGCTACGGCCTTACAGTCATTTCAATCCTGGAGAGACGCAGAGAAAAACAAGAAATTTGTATTTCGAAAGGTCACGTTTAGATTATTCCGACGTTTCTAAGTTTTTCAAGAAAGAAAATTCTCAAAATTGGCGTTTTTCGGGCAAATGAACTAGGCCACGTTAATACTTTTCCTGATGGTTTTCAAGTTTGAAAACGTTAACACTAGTGGAAATCAACGTGACTCCGAACTGCCAAAAATCAGATTTCTCTGTGTCTCTTTCGAAAAATATCAGAAATGTCCGAGTTGATTTATTTCGCTAGTTTTGCTCGTTTATTTTTTGCGCACCTTTACAGCAATTTTCGCCAAAATGAAGTGGAAGGGCAAAAAAAGAAACACATAGGTTTTGCCAAAAAAGAGCTGACCGGAAAATCAGACAGGAAAAGATTTGAACTCACGTGTTATTTGTTCGAGATTACTCAATGACAAATTTCATTTTTTCGGGAACAGAGCACAATTAATTTTTTTGCTCAATATTTATTTCTACTAGAAGGATTATGAATTATTCGAAAATATATTTGTTTTCCATCATATATTTTTTTGCATTCCAATATTTCAAACTTTTTTTCCCACGAAAAAAAACAAGAAAAATGTTAGCTTTTCGATCAAATCATAATTAATCATTTGATCCGCCAACTGACCCAAACCAACACGATTTTTGAAAATCCATCGATTTTTTTCGTCTGATTTCGCCCAATTAGTTTTAATAAGCATTTTCCGCCATTTCCCGTGTTTATATTTGTGTCGGAAAATTTCGAAATTGAATTTTTTTCGTCCAAATTTGTGGTCTCTAATTCCAATGAGATTAGGCAAACCACACATCCACATACACACATTTTTAGATTTGTTTCGGGGTAAAAAAACAAAAAGAGTACTGTAGTTTCCTTTTTTTTCGTCGTATCTGAATATAATTGGTGTGAATGTATATATACGAGCAATAAGACTAAATTGGTTATAAATCGCAATTTAATCAAAAATTGGTCTACCAAATATTTTGGCCACTTTTGACGAGATATTCATATATTTTTTTCAGATCAAATTTCAGACAATTAAAATTTTGAGCTGTGCATTGTTTATACCTTCATTTTAGCTGTTCTCTCTTTTTTTCCTATTTTTAGACGAATTTTTCAATTAAAAAAATCTAAATTTTTATGAGTTCGGCTTTTCATGCACTTTCAAAATTAATTTTTATTTTTCTCAGTTTTCGACCATATCCTCTCAAATAATAATTCTCTGAGGTTTCCACTTTTTCTATTGTTTTTTACATCAAAATCTTATTCCACCACTGAAAAAAAAGAATCATCCTAATACATAAAACCAGCTCCACAAAAAATAACCATAAAATTTTTAATTTCAGAAAAAAATTGCGAGAACTCTTTCTGTTTAGCAGAAAAGAAGAAAGTTTGCTGGTTTTGAATTTGTCCTTTTTTTCCTCATTTCATGTGTTTTTTTTTCATTTCAATTTGAATTGTTATTACTTTTTACAGCTTTCTTTCTACAACTTGGCCACTAATTATAAGCGACAAAAAAAGCAATATTGTTGCTGTTACTCTTCTAGTTTTTTCCTATTTTTTTCCAGTTTTTTCCGTTCTTTTTTTATTTATTACAAGATATAGAATTACAAAGTGTTTTCATCTTATTCCGCATTTTTAATTGATTATCAAGAATAATCACTTTGTTTTGCAGCAAATACAATATTGTCATTTTCCCCAAAATACAACCAAAATCGTTTACTTTTCAAATAATTGGCTTGTTTTTTTTTTTCATTTTTCATTGACGAAAAAGTTCATTGTCTTTTTCATATACTTCCGGTAATTTTTCTCTTTTTTTCTGGAATATATACATTAACAACAACAAAAAAAAAGACAATACTTTCAAACAAAAAAAAGTACTTTTCAGAAGAAATGAAAATCGACGAAAATTTGGATCGGAAACCATCGACTTCTTCGCAAACCGCTGATGATTCGTTGCAACCGCTGATTGTTCGCCGAAAATCTGGGTTCACGGGACGAAAATTCCCCTCTTTACAGGTTTGTTGAATGACTGACCAAATCGAAATGAAGCCTATGTCTAATTTCACAACATTTTGAAACTTTTTCGTGGTCGGCCAAATTTAATATCGTGACCTTTTCTCTGAGTTTCTCATTTTCAAATTATATTTCTTCGGTTTAGGCACATACAAAAAATTGTGTCGGATCTGGAAAAATGTGCGAAAACTTTGGAATACAAAAAAAACCATCTGTGAGATGTTTTGTGATTACACATTTTTGGACAAGGAAACTCTTTTCAGAATCCAACAAGTTTTCTGGTGAAATAGTCATAAATTGTTTGTAGTTTTATCTCGAAATCAGACACTTTTGTGAATGTAATTTTTCGACTGTACTTTGAAAAATGTGACTTTAGAAAAACTATTCTCAAAAGTTGTATCTTGAAAAATATTCAGAAAGTTTTGAGTTGCCTGTGTGCCACATGCTGGTTTTGACACTGGTTAAAGTGTTGAAATTTTTGATTGCGATTTGTTCAATTTTACCTGGGATGAAATTGCGGCCCGAAAATCACAAATAAGACCACAATTTCTCAACCTGGTTCGGCCTTTTTCATCTGAAAGTAATACATTATCGGAAGTTTTTTTTAGAATCGCCCGAGATTTTTCTCGCCTTCCAAAAAAGCCCGGAAAGGACCGGCTAAAAATAGCCCGAAACTTTTTTGAGAATCTGACAAAACGTCCGAAATTAGGAGTTCAAAAAAACTTCACAATTTATTATGACGTGTTGATTTTTCACAATTTTTTCTCAATCGAAAAATAATATTGTTTTGTTAAAAGCTGACACGCAATGCTCCAAAATCTCATTTATATGATTTTTCTTAAATTTTTTTTTTGAATTTTTGGCACCTGAAAAATGAGCCATTGTTGTCTAGACGCAATGAATGATAAATACTCTTTGTTCTCAAATAATGTCACATTTTGTCTCACTTCTTTTTCATTTTTTGATTTTGAAAACGTGAACCTTTTCACTCCTTTAAATATGTTCATTTTTTGCAGGTTTCCCATTATCCGGTTCTTTTGCTCGCTAAAAATGGAATAGTCGAGAATCAGTCGAGTGTTATTTGGAAATCGAGTCAACAACAAAGTGGATCGACTGATTCGGAGCCCCCAAATTACAAAAAATCGTCGTCTGGAAATTTGAGACAGGTAATGTTGGAAAAATCCCATCGCCAGATGGGGTCTGATGTTTTGGTGAATCTCAGAAATATCGCTCAAAAACTCAGAAAGTACAGAAAACCACAGGTTTGTTTTTTAATTAGAAAATCGCCTAAAAATAGAAAAATCGGGGAGGCGGATCAGGTAAAAACAACGTACAGTACATACCAGAAAAAATATCAAAGTACATTAAACTTTTTTTTGAAAACATATTTCATAATTCAGATAATCTTGAATGTTTATCTCGAACCGGCCCCTGTCTGTTTTGACCTCTCGTCTTTTTTTTGTTCCAAATCTCACCTCTAATTTTGAGTTCATAATTAATGAGATTAGAATGGGTTGTGTTCTGTTTTTTTCCCGTTTTATTTCGTCTTTTTTTCAGTCACCAATTCCGACGATAAAAAAGAAAAAATCATTGGATCACTATATTCGACCAAACGAAGAACGACCAAGATTTGTGCGAAATTTGACGACGAGCACACTTTCACCGACAACTGAACGAGCAACTCCAAACATTTTTGGTAAGAATTTAGAACAAGGTTATGGAATCGGTGTGTTTTTTTCTCGGCGTGAAATCCGCACCCTTCTCCCGTCGATTTTTTCCGAGTTGTTTCAAGTTCTTGAAAACATGTTTGATCTCCTTGAAAAGGGTCTAAATTGTTTACTCGAACTTGATTTTTGTTGTTGAATTGGCTGAAAATGAATAAAAATACATACCAATTCACATTTTCGGCCATTATTATTACATTTTCGTGACAAACTCAAATTTTTTCATCTTTTTTTTCTCGCTGTTGTCTGGAATTTTTAGTGCAATTTCTCGTGCTCAATTTTTCATCCTCTTTTTTTTTCATTTCATTTCATCTTTGATTTTTTTGAGGCTACACTAATTTTTACACAACATAAATCTAGCCAATGTCTTTTTTGTTGTTTATCGTTTTTTGTGGAAAATTTAAAGTATTGGTCGAGCCGAAAAAAACCTGAAAAACTGAGTAAAAAAAAAAAGAGATGACAGAAAGTGGGTCTAGGCCGTCTTTAGAATCGAATCGAAGCGAAATCTGAAAAACGGAAATTATATTTGTGTAGTTCTCTCGAACAACAACATCATCAATTTTGAATTTTGGAAACCTTTGAAAAACACTTGAAAATGTGTGAGTTCTCCTTCTTTTTTTCGATGATTCCCCTTATTTTGCTCATCGTTGTTCTCTCCTCCCTTTAATAAATCCAATTTGTTGTCTTTTCTTTTTTTGTCCATGACTTTTCGTGTTTTTTTTTGTCTCGATATCTTTCCCGATTTTTGGTGTCAAACTTGTTAACTCAATTCTCATTTTCTCTTTCCACATTTACACATTTTTTAGTGTGTGAGAAAGTATATTTATATGTCTGGGGAAAAGTTCATTGAGTCGGAATTGTCCTCATTTTTTCTTATTATTTTTCCATTTCTACTCAAAATGTTGTGACAAATGTCATTGGTCGCGATGCGGTCGCGTTGCGGCTCAATTCATTTCTTGAAACAATGGCAGATTTTCATTTTCTTCAAGTGTTTTTCAACAACTTTTCATAAATGTTACTTTTTTCGAATAATTTACGCGTCGAGATATTTCGATCTACAACTGTCTGCTTCTCTCATTATCACTCACTATTTTTTTCTCGATATATCAAAAATCAGAAAACTTGAATGGGCAATAGTTAGAGCTTATTTTCATGTTCACTTATCATCTTTTTTTGTTGTGATTTTTCGATAAATTCAGAAATGGTTCACTTGTTGGAAGTACCACAACAACGTTATTATCGGGCCAACAGTATTGATTGTCTGAGTACGGTAGCAAAAGGTGCAGTTATCTATCAAACTGGTTAACAAACATTTACGAAAAAAATTATTTATTTGGGAAAAATCAGACCCATTCCCATAAAATGATGCTGGGGCCTATGTATTTTGGATTTGATGATAAAAAGTTCACTTTTTGCAGGTCATTCGTCGAGTGGTCGACTTCATCCATCTCCAAAGGTATCATTTTCATCGATTGTGCAACAAACTATGAAATGCAAAGCGATGGGAGGTCAGTTCATTCAACTTTTCAAATATACACCTTTTGGGCCGGGAAAATTAAATATTGTACACAAGCCAGAAGCCCACTCTAACCGGTCATATGAAATCTACACATTTCCAAGAGAAAATGACCATAAAAAAGGTTTCCTTTTTTTCAACAAAAAAAATTAGAGCTTATCTGGTAGCCAAAAATATATCGAAAAACCCGGTCCATGATACTCGCTCACCCCGTTTATTCAGTTCCATGACGAAGAAGTGTGACACAGTATGACCAGGCCGGTCCTGTGCTTTTTTTTACCTTGTCTTACGAGGGCAAAGAGGAGATCTAGACTAGAGAAAATGAGGAATGTTTGCTCTATTGCTCCATTAAAAAAATATTTGACGTGAGACCTGTTTTTTTTCTCTCACGTTTCATTTCTATTTTTTCTTCCATTCCTGCGTCTGTCTCTCTCATTTGTCCCTCTTGTTAGCTGGATGAAACAACGTGAGTAGAGCAGGTCAGAACATATTTTCGGACCGAGTTTCAGTCTGAAATGGAAAATTCAAAAAGATAAAATATGATGCTGATTTCATGTTTGAGATAATTAAATTATATTAGAAGCTCTTATTTTCTGATTTTCTTTTAAATGTTGGAAGTTTGTTCAAAAATATTCGCTAATAGTTGTAGGCATTATCCTTTGGTTGTTCAACTTTTTAATATCATCAGCTGATTTCGGTTCGACTTGAACATATCCGATTCTTTTTCACTTTCCTTTTTAAGTCTAGAAGAAAAAAAGTGATTTTCGATCCCTCTCGAAAATTGGAGACACGAATGATTTTTTTGTTTCAACACACCCGGAAGGAAATTATTTTATGCCTATTTTCACAGTTTTTGCTGACGAAAAATACTTGCTTCTTGGTTATTTTTTGAGGGGTTTTTCAGTTTCAGATTTACTAAAATTTTGAACCAAATAAGAAAATCACGAAACAATGTATATTAGCTCGTTCTCGTTCATTTTTGATGTTTTCGAAAAACTACAGTACCCCGTTCTTCATCAATTCTCATTCAATTTGATTTATTTATTCACTCATTTCATTTCAAATTTTCCCAAAAAATTTTATGGCCCACTTTTTATTGGGTACACACACCATGCCCGAAACATGTCTACTCCCAAATTGTTTTCTTTTTTTCTGTTCTCCGAATGAACTTCGAAATTGTTTTTTGGCGCTGAAATGCCGCATTTTTGCGTTGAATTTGAAGGGGAACTTCACAATTTTTTATGTTTCCATTCAAACAAAAAAAGAAACGATCTGCAAAGCAAAAAAAAACACGAAAAAAATTAGAGTCCTTGTACATGTGCGCTCTAGCGAACTGTGCTTTTATGAAAAGTCAATATTTTTTTGAAAACACCGTAACGCACTTTTGCAGACCGATTTCTCTAAATATTGTGCAGTCCCCCTTCAAATTCAAATCAAATTTTGAAAGAAAATGTTTCATTCTTGGTGATTTTTCCCAAAATTTTAGAAAAAATCCTAATTTTTTTCCAAAGTTGGTTTTTTTCGGTTTCATTGTACGAGTTTTTGTTGACATATCACTATATTTTTGTTCAAGTTTTTCTCCAAAAAATGCAATTTCTAATTGTTATTCTCCTCAAAAAAAAAAATATTGTAAATTAATTTTTCGTCTTCTTCCTTTTTTTCTTTTTTCCACTCATCCCTATACTTTTTTCTCCGTTCGATGATGTATTTGACGTGTTCCTTTAAACATTGATGGTCTAAAAAAGAAGTCGATTGTTGGGTGTACTTTATCGGCACAAATGCGGCACTTTTGTGGCATTTTATGCGCATAAATCGGAGACGATTATAGTATCGATAGTCGATAGTATATCGGAGAAGTACAGTCGATAGTATCGATAGAGGAGAGAGGAGGAGGATCGGAATCGATAGTATATTTGGAGACGAGAGACAAAAAAACAGCTGATGATTCAATTGTTTTTTCTTTCATTTTTCTCATCCTGTAGTTAATTTCACATTTCTCGATTGTTGTCAACAGCTCATTTTCCAAGTTTGAATGTCTGAATACTTCCTTTGAGTTGAGATGAGAGAACAAAATCGGGCCGGCCCGAAAACTTCTCAGAAAAATAACAAAACCTTAGACAAATTTGGTTTGATGTTCAAGTGTTTTTTGTTGTGCAAAAATGTTTGCTGAACTCACCTGAACTGAAAAATTTCGAGGATTATCGGACAAATTGCTTTTTTTTGTTCATAATCTTCTATTTTCATTTTTTTTCAGAATTTCTCGAAATGAAGACTTCTAATCATTTATTCCAAAAAAAAAAAACAAAACGTGTTCCATTTCTTTTTTTTCAAATTTTGATTCATTTTCGAAACGGGTCAATTCTTCGGATTTTTCTGAAGTACGTCAATCTAATATTTTGACAAATTGAAAAAGACAGATAGCATTTATTTTGGATGAATATGAATATGAATATATATATATATATATGTGTTTATTTGTTCAGGAACTCCTGATTTTTCCATCTCATTTTTTGCTCCGATTTTCTGTCTGAAATTGTCTGGTCCTATTTGTCTTGAAGCGGTTTTTTTTTGGAAACAGACATTTTTGTTTTCGAGCCGGTCTTTTTTCTCTTAAAATAAAATATATCTTTTCGGACCGGTCTGAAATGACTTCCGGGCCGGGTAATGTTTTTTCAAATGTGCTCGATTTAGTTTTTGATGGGTCCCGAATTCTTGAATCATAAAAACATCGGACTTTTTTCTGTTCTGACATGATGTCCTTTTCGAGTTTTTTCCGTTCCTGACACGATGTCCTTTCTAAAATTGTTTACCCGTGTGTTTTTTTGGTTGAAACTTTTTCGAAATCAATCTTCTCCATCTCAACCACCGAATAGAATAGAATAGAATAGGAAGGAAGTTTTCAGTTATTCATTGTTGTTGTTGTTGTTGTTGTTTTCTGTTGAATATTTCAGTCTTTTCTCATTTTGTAAAAGTACGATTACAGTATGTTTTCATCGAAACGTTCTCGTCTTCATAATTCAAATCATAATAATTATGATGATCACGATGTGCCGCCAAAAATTCAACTATTATCACCAGATCGACTTCTTTTTGACTATTGCTACTATTCTGATGAGTGGCTTTGTAAACGTATTCTTTTTTTTTTTGTACTTTCTCAAAGAACCAGCGAGTTTTTCTAAAAATGATATTGTTAAAAAAATCAGAAAACAACCCGAAAAATTCAAAACTACAGTAACCAGCTGTCTGAAATGTGTGCATTTTTGCAGGAATGGGAAGTGGAAGATGTCTGAGTTCGGCTTCGCCAATTTCTGCAGTGGAACGACAACAATTGTGGGGTGAGTAAAACCAAAAAAAAAAAAAAAAATACATTTTTGAAAACATAATTGTGAACTTTTTTGGATGTGATGATTCAACTCAATCTCTTGGGAATGTAATACTCATGATTTTCAAAATAACTCAATTTTTCTGCTCATTTTTCACACATCAAAAACTGATTTTTTCCTGTGAGCAAGTGCGTTTTTATTATTAGGACACTAAAACAAAAAAACGACTGAAAAAGTCGAGATGGGCTCATGCGCAAAAAGAAAAAAATCTCTAAATTGAATAATAAAATTGAAGACGAGAAAGAGAAGGCTTCTCGTTTCTCTTTCGCGCGAGCGCCGAATTTTTAAATATTTAAAATGTGTTGTTTGAGATTTCCGGAACATTGACATCTTTTTTTTATTTTTGGCTCGGATCTGCAAATGTCATTCGTTTTGTTTTCTTTTTTTGTGAAAATATAAAAACCTTACATTCTCGATTTTTCATCCGCTGAGAAATTTCAGTTTTCTTCAGACCTGTCCTCACGATGAAACCTTATTAATGATTTACGAGTATGTCGAAAAATAGGCCCAGTACTGTAATTTTTCGACATCATCTCATTAGATTTTTTGTGTCATTTTATCATACTTTTTTTTTCAACTGAATATCCCCATAGGAGTGTGAAAAGTTCAGATTAGGGGTACGTTTTTCCCGGTCTGGTCTGGTTAAGATGGTCTGATTCAGAATGTAGATGTTCTATTCATTTGAAGTTAGTTTTTTTCGGAAACAAAATTCGCACTAAAAGTTGAAACTCAACACAATACCAGACCGTCCAGAACAACCCAATTTGATAATATTCAATTGACCAGACACTTTTCCTTTTCTTCTGAGAACTTTCAAACTGCTAAACTGGTAAACATCGCGAAATTGAAAAACAGGAAATTTTGTCAAATAAAAGTTCGTTTTTTTTTCGCCTGAAAGTTGCTCGAAATTCATCGTCCGTTTTCTCCTCTACACACACACACACACACACACACATACTTCAAAAATCGTTTTTTTTTTTCGAGCCATGTTTTCGCATTTTTTTTCATCACAACACGCCACAAAAATAGCTAGCTGGTTAATAATAATTGTCGAAAAATAAAATGAAAAAAAAAATTAATTTCCGTTTTTCAGCATTTTTCCACTAAATTCCATTTTTTTTTGTCTTGAACAAGAAGTATATGTATGTCAAACAGGTGAAACATAGCGACCACAAATATCAGTTTCGTACCTGAAAATGCTCCTTGCTAAACGTTTTTTTGAATGTTTTCAAATAACTGTTGGATTTTCGGGTTATTCTGAAATTAAAGTCTGAGTTCACAAAAAAAAAGACCGAGTGAGAGATTCAATTTTTAAAAAAACAATTCGAATTTTTGTGAATTTCTCAATTTGTGTTTATAGTGAAAATTAGCGTCGTTTGAAAACAAAAACAAAATTCTGATTTCCGAAATTGGTTTCCGATTTCAGTCCAGTTTTCTGAACCTTCAAAATAGACTTCCGAGCTCAGCCCTTTTCCACCAACAGCTGATTTATTCTATCGCCTTCTTTCACAAATTATATCAGACAATTTTTGATCAAACGTTATCTCGAGAAAAAATTATTTTTCTTCATCAATGTTTCTTCCAAGATTGTTGCGGAATATTTTTTCTCGAACAAGAATCTTTTCTTTTATGTAATTGCAAGACCAGTAGATGTTATAGCCGTATCAATTTTGTTCTTCCCCATTTACTCAAACGCTATTCGATGAGCTGAAAATCCCTCTTTCAACAAATATTTCTCAAACCTCTTGGTCTGAACATTTTCGGGCCAACCCAAATTGTTTTTATTGTTGATCCAATAATAATATTGCAGGCACTTCAATGCATCATTCATTTGATGATCGTCCAACAGCATCGTCCGATGATTTGTTTGCCAGTTGCAATGATATCGATCAAGCGGTTAGTTGTTGTTTTTTTTCCAAAAATTTGGAACATTTCGGAATTGCGCGACCCTGTCTTCTGGCCATTCAACAAGTTGTTACCATGGTTGAGCTCTGAAGTTTTTTGACAAGAAAACACCCACAGTGTGCATTTGAGTAGTTTCAAAAAATTTCTTCGATTCAGACAGTGTTGTCTGAGTTAGGGGAATAGTGGGCTTCATTTGAGAAACTATTTAAACCTCCTTCAGAGGAAACGCAGAGAAATCAGATTTTTGCAGTTCGGGGTCACGTCATTTTTTAAAATTATTTAGTGTTCACATTTTTCGTAACTAGAAAAATCATGGAAAAAATAAAAGAACCAAAAAAAATTACCGACGTGACCAGTCCCGAAAAATGTCAGTTTTAAAAATTGTTCCTCTTTGAAAAAAAAGCGAACGTGAAAATAATAAAAACGCGACCCTTTTTGGGGTGGATTGGGCGCATCTGGGAACAGTTTGTGATTTTTTCTCTCTATCGTCTCTGAAGTAAACGGAGTTTTTTATGTCTCAGTTGTTTCTTTCCTTTTTCTGATAAAACAAGCCTAAGCTCACCATGTTCCTTATCTGAGATTTTGGAGCCCACGTCGGTTCGACGCCATTTCCGACATCCCCCTGCCCTATTCTTCATATTTTCATGCTTAATTTTGTGTTGCTTAAAAGTCGTAACAATTCTCATTCATTCGCCAACCCCTAATTGTGTTTTTGTTCGTTTTCGTGTTTTTTTTTTCATATTTCCATGTCATATTTTCATTTTTTCGATGTTCAAAAATGCTCCAAATTATTTGACACCCCCTCTTTCTCCTTCCATGGTCCATTTGCTAAATTGAACTCGTTTCTCGGGTTTTTTTTTTGTCGCTCAAAAATACATGTATACTCAGGAAGTTGGATACATTTTTTGAATTTTTTGCACTTTTTCCTTGTGGAAAAAATCGGGCATTTCTCTATTTTTCATAGGAGGTTTTTAATAAAAAGAAGAAGGGGAACAGGTGTTGTTGTCAGAAAAGATACCAAATTTTTTGTTCAAAAAATTCTCGAAAAAATGTTGATTGTTGTCACGTGAGAATTTTGGAAGTGTCATTCATTGTCTGAGCTTTTGGGCCGGCCCGAGAATTTTTGAAAAAAAAGTTCCGTGTCGTTTTTCAACTTCTCACTACAATTTTTGTTGATAATAGTTGTTGTCCTCTCAGGTCAATTTTGAAGTAAACAAATTAAATCCCCCCAATTTTCATGTTCAAATAGAGTTTCAAAAAACCAGGAGGGAATTGAGTAAATAGTTTTGAACCGGCCAGAAATTTGCTGACACGCTAGGGCCTTACTGAAGCTTTTTTTTGGGTAAAAAAACGCAAAAAACGCTCCAGACCATGAAAAAAAAGTAACGTGTAAAATAACTTTCCTAACCTGTTAAAGTAGAACTAAGCCGAGCCGGGCTCTTTTTCCTAGAACAAACTGCCCAGCCCATTCCTTAATTTCGAATCAGACTTGTGCTCCGCAATTTCCCTGCTCAACGGGGTTTTTCTCGATGTCAACATCTCATGCGATTTTGCAAAAAAAGTGGAACTTTGCATAAAACATGATCTTCTCGAATATTCTAAGATATTCTAAGAACACGAAATTTTTGAGCTAGAAAGCAAGTCAAAAATATGATGTTGCATTTTCAGAAATTTCTCTAAAAGGCCTAGAAGGGATGCTTTTTTCGACTAGACCAACATTAGGACAATGCCAAAAATTTGTGCAAAAACCTAGACATAACACAATGTTCGTTTTCTCAATGATGTTCCAAAATCACGCGATGAATGAGATTTGTCATACATTTATGAAGAGCTCTTCTTTTTTTTCTTTTTTTCTTCGAAGAGTTTGTATAATTCAATTTCTCCAAAAAAATTTTGTTATTGAAAAGTTTCCGAAATCACTTCCTCGGGGGTTTCATTTTTGCAAAAAATGCGCATTTAAAATTTATTTGTGGGCGAAATAAAGATTCAGAGAACCATATTCTTTGTTTTTCTTCTCTTTTTTGTCTGTTTTCACACTTTTTGGATTTTATAGATCTCAAAAATATTTGGGTCGACAAAAAAAGAATTAAGCTGGGAAAAAAAAAAAAAACATTTTTCTCCGAACATTTTTATTTTTATTCAATGAAAACAGTTTATCTTTTGGTCTAAACATGTCATCCTCACAACATGAAAAAATCGAAAACTTGACACCTTTTTGATATTTATCCTCCCAAACTAAAACTTTCGAATCATTTTCTGACTACATACAGTAACCCATTTCTAAAAAGTACACCCACTTGAAAACTTTATGAGAACACGCCAAGTTTCTTTTTTTTTCTCTCAAAAAAACAAGAAGTACATGTTATCAGAAAAATAGGACTCGAAAAAAGTATCCCTTTGAGAATTGAAGTTGAACAGATCTGAAAATGAGATTCTTTTTCGGGTCAATTTTTGATTGTTTTTTAGTACGAATTTTCTGAGGCTTGAGCCGAATCGAAACCCAAAGTTTACGACTATTTTCAGATATTTTTTCCGACGGAACTTTTTCGAATCATATGGGGTAAATCGGAAAAACACATCTATAACTTTTAATTTCATTCTTCGTCTAAAGAAAAAATCCAAAAATTTATAATTTAACAACTTCTAAAACTAAATATCAAAAAATAGAAAAGTTATTTGAAAAAATGACAAAATGTCTCATTTCAGAATTTTTGAAAGTTGCTGTTTTTCGATTAAATATTTCCGGACTAAACTTCGGTTCCGCCCGAGCCTGCTTTGGCCCATTCTAGATTTTTTCACTCACTCAAATCAAAAATCAGTTTGTCAGCTGTACTTTCTTCTTTTTTTCTGTTTTGATGGACTGATTCATTGAACACTTTTTGTTTTATTGATTTTAGTGTCATTTTTGTTGAAAATGAAACATGATTCTAAAACAAAAAGTATACAAAAAGGATGAACACATCGTTTCGATTTTGAGGCTTAAATTTCATTTTTTACTTCATGAAATTTGAAAAATTTCGAAACCAAAAAATTTTTCGATGTATTGTGTCACTCTGAAATGGCTTTTAATCAATCAACTATTCGAAAAACAACATTCTATTTTTGTGAAACTACTACTGTAATTTTTGACTAAACTCGACGCTCGAAAATCTGAGAAATGAAATGTGTTGTATCGGATCGCGACGCCGTTCCGATCATGTTTTTTTGATGTTCGCAAAGATTCCATGAATTTCTGATTTGTCTTTTTTTTTCTTCTCTCCTCTTTTTTTTGATCTCCTCATTCATCCCTTTTCTTTGTCTTATTCGTCATTTCGACAGTAGTTTTTTAACATTTTCTTTTATTGTTTGGTTTCTCGAAAATCATCATATATATATATATATATATATATATTCAATTTTTAATCCGGCCACATACAAATGTATTTGTCTCAATTTGTGTGTGTTTTTTTCTGTTCTGAAAAAGTAAATCTTTTCTGTGTTCTCCAAATTGGAACATTGCATGAGTAAATGTAATTTTAGAACAAACAGACAAAAAAAACACAAATTGTGTACAGTACTTTTGCTTTGTCTCCGAGCAAAAAATATTTTCTTCTCTATTTTTAGAATCACAGCCGAAAACTTTGAAAAGTTCAAATATTTTTGCATATCTATCTTTTTTTCATCGAAAAGTGCACTTTTTGTTGTTGTTTGAAATTGAATTGAAAAAAGTACTCTACCCACTATTATCATAGTATCAACTTTAATTGAAACTACAGTACCCTTTTCGAAATACGAACTTTTTTGTGGTCTTTGAAATTTTGCAATTCCCAAGGGCTAGTAAATGACGTGGCTTTTCTTGGTCTCTAAAAAAATTATGTTTAAATATCAAAAACCAAGACAATTTTCGACGACATAAAAAATAATATAACCAAGGAAAATGTGCGTTCTACTCTAGTACACCTCGCTTTTGGGTATTAAATGTTCTTCACAAAAATTTCTGAAGTTTTTCGGGTTCAGTTTTTGGAAAATGTAATTTTTTTCTTTGATCAAAATTTCTCGGATGACTGCAATTTTCGAATCAATTCTGAAATATTAATTTTTTGTTCGAACGTTTTGTTCAAAAAAAGTATTATTTTTTCCTATTTTTTGCACACCTGAATCGTTCATAATTTGCAATAAAATAAGTGATAATTGTATAGACGGTTTGGAGGAATATTTCGAGAAAAAAGGAGACAAAAGATTGTATTCCTACCACCACCAACAACAACAATAAACTCGACTAATTCGATTTATCTCTGTCCATTTTTTTGTTCTTCGTTTTATTTTAAAATCTTTCTCTGTTTCTTTCTTTTTTCATCTTACGATTTTCTTTCTTATTCTAGCTATAATAATATAATGTCGGCTTCTCCAATGCTTCAACACATGTACAGTTTAGATGAGAGTAGTATGGTAATTTGGGGGAAAATCACAAAATGCCAATCAACAGTAGTATATGTATTTGTTTTGTTGCAGTATCGACAACAACGAAAACGTCGAGCTGGAATATCGGGTGGTTCGACTACAGTAACCCGAGATATGCCATTCGCGTGTGCTGGTGGCAATGGATACAGTAGTGCAGGTGTATCGAATGGAAAAGGATATCCATCACTTGGTGGACGATCACCTCAATCTTCGTTTGATTCGAATCAAGATGTTGCACAGGTAACAGCTAATATCACGAAACACTTTTTAAAAATTGGGGCTTGAAATATTCCAAAAATTTGAAAATAACAAAATTGAGCTTTTCAATTAGATATCGCTGAAACCAGGTTGAATTGTGAGTAGTATCGAATCTGACAAAAATTCCCAAGAAGTGAGATGCTGAGGTGATCCTGTTCAAGCTTGGGCCCCCAACTTTCAAACCGGGAGAGATACAGAGAAAAGACAAGGAAAAAACAAAAAGTAGAAAATCCAAAGGAAGAATTTTCAAAACTTAAATTATTAGGAAAAAAAAACTCATAAAAGAAGGCCGTATATAGGTCACGTCGATATTTTTGAATATATTTTATTGCATCTATTTTTTCGGGGTGATTCAGGATCAGGAGTGAGATTGTAGCCCACAAAAATCACAGACCGAGTCGGGCTTTTTTTGTTTTTTCGCCGTTCAAAAAAGCCCGACCCGACTTTTGAATCCCAGTTTTTCAGAGCCGCCAATAGAATTTGTATTTTAAAGTTGTGAGAACCATTTCTATACTCTTGTTATTCTAAAGTATGATTATTAGCATATAAGAAAGTTCTCCGGATATTTTCGAGGCCTATTTCCAGCCGATCTTTTTCAAGCCCGACCGGCCCAGAGTGACCCAAATATTACTCTGCTCAGGATGGATAGTATCACTTTTTGACATAGTTTTTTGATGTCAAAAATGTAATTCCAGACGTTTCTTTTCTCCGCTTTTCACCTTGTTGTTTTTCAAAACTCACATTCATTTCATGTCGTTTTTTTCCCAATAATATTTACCATGTACTCATTTAAACACACACACACACACAAAACAATTTCATTTTTCTTCCGTATATTTTTCTCACTTTTTTCTCGACCAAAAAAAATGAAAAAACAATTAAAATTGGCTGAATATAATTATGATAAGGTAAAATGAAAAGATTTTGAAACATTTTCGAGTCAAAAATAAATTGTTGTTTTTTTGTCAGATTTCGATGAATTGGATGAGAATGAACGGACTCGGCCCGTCACTTCGACCATTTCTGAATGGCAATCCAACTCCGAAAAAGACTCAAATTCAAAATTCGCAATCGACAACACAAATATCGCGAATCGGATCATTGCGACGAATGCATGCGGCCGAGGCGAGTATCGATGGAAAGTATTCATTGTGTGGAACACAGCCAGATGTCTCTTCTGCTTTCATCGGAGGTTTGTTCATCTGTAAATCGGAAAAATATCCGTGGTAACAAACTGAAACTTTCTAGCGAAGTGAACTGTACTTTATGTCATCTAAACATTCAGCCGGGAGAATTTGTATTTTTCAAAATCTTGTAATATCTGCAACTTACGCGTTACGGTCGTGCGTGTAGTACTGTACTTCCAGTGCCCAAGGGTCATACACTACTTGTGTTTAAATGTCTTCAAAATTTTATAAATCTATCCTGGTATGTCAAAATGATTTTCTCTGAAATTCTCAATTGTGTCTGATCTAGAAAAAAAAGCAAAAACTTTGAGATTTCCGATCCAGACACGGAAGCATGATTGATCTTCACAAAAAAAAGAGAAAAACAATTAGAAATTGAAATTTAAATGCACACAGTGGTTTTGATTTTTCAAAAAAAACACTCTCAACCAAAAAGCATGCGCATTCTGACGACCAAATCGGCAGTCGATTTACTTCTCCCGCCATTTTTAATTTTCGTCACTTTTTCCTCGGTGAGGTTTGCACCTTTATTTCTTGTGTTTTTCTTCTTTTTTCCAGCTTTCTACATTGCCCAGAACCCTCTTTAGTCCAGCCTTTTTTCTCGAAAATAGATGATTCTCGGTCTTCCCAATGCCTGTTTGCAAAACTTTGTCTAATCTTATGAGCCTATTTCTTATTTCGGATCATAATCTCGAATCTGATTTCTCGCCTTGTATCAAGACACTCTTCTTTTTTTTTTGTTATTTTTTCACTCTGAGATAATGTAAAACAAAATGTGCTCTCGTTGACATCAAGATCGAAAGGAAAGTGTGATTTAGTGCACACATTTTCACTAATTAGTTTTTTCTCATTTTTTGAGTGCGAGAAGGGTTTTTTGTTCGAATAATCTCGGCCTGATTTCTCTAATGAGCATCTAAAAAAAGAAAAGTTTCGTTTTTCTCAATTTTAATAAATTAAAAATTTTGGTCTCGAAAATTTATAAAATTGTTCGTGATACGTCAAATTTAATTGTCGTGACCTTTTCTCATATTTTCTCATTTTCAAATTATCCAAAAAACTGTGTCTGATCTGGAAGATTTGCGAAAACATTGAGATTCAAAAATACACACTGTGCTCAAAACATCAGCTCTATTTTTTTGTTTTTCAAAAATTTTAAATTTTCAAACCCAGAGAAATATAATTTTCGAACATTCCTGATTCAATTATATTTTTTTCAACTAGGAAAAAGTGCACTCCTATTTTTCTCCTTCTTCTTTTTTCTCCGACTTTTTTGTCCGGAAACAATTAAAGAGCAGCTAAACGTGTCATTCATTCATTCATTCATTCGCCTCCTTCTTTTTCTTTTTTTTTTGATCTACGAGACCAAAAATGGGCGGAGTTTACGTGGGGTGTTGGTGGAATAACAATAATCGGATTTTTTCGTCGCCTTTTTTTTCACAAAAAAATGACGGTGAAATCTGATATTTTCTTGTGGATTTAAGCGCATTATTATGCATTTCTCTGTGCTCATTTTTTTCTCGATAGGATCTGTTTTTTTCTGATTTTGATTATTTTCATGAATACTACTGTAGAATCTATAGTATTTTTGAAGACAAAGTTTCGAATTAGTGAAAAGTCTTTAGAGAATTTAGAAAATGTGAAAACAATAACAAATTGATATGAAAAACAGTAACAAGAATGATCAGAAAAACATTTTTGGAACCTGGTTTTTGATTTACAAACATAATTTTTGGAACCAAATCGATATATTTTTTTCCAATTGAACGAATAAAATGTTGCGCTTTTTTCAAACTCTCACTTCCGTCCTCAAAAAAATCAAAACTTTTTCACGTGTTTTCATCAAATGCTCAATGATCCGAAAATATTTCCAACAGCAAAAAAAGACGAATTTCGGTTTTGTTTTTTTTGTTCGAAAGTTGTTGTTATTCCAGACAAGAATTATTGTTGAAAAATCTCGAATTTCAGTTACGCACACACGAATTAATTCGAATAAATTTCAAGAAAAAAAAAAGTTTCGAATTTCAATCTGATTTTTGTTCTTCTTCCTCTTTTTTCTCTGTTTTTTGAGCAATGTGTGAAAATTTGAGAGATCAACGAAAGTTGAGAACATTCTAATCTCATTCTCCGTCGCCAATCAAAAATTAATTCTTTTATTTATTAGGTTAACCAGTCAAAAGTTCTTTGGATTACTGTAGAATTTAATAACAACAAAAAAAGAAGAAAAGAATGCAATGAAATGTTTATATGAGCCAGCAGAACAAAAAAAACGGAACTTCAGTTTTTAATTTGAAATTTTAATGTGAATTCGTTCCGAGCCAAGCTATATATGTCTGGACACAAACTGAAAATGTTGAAAAAAATCGAAAAAAAATTATCGAAAGAGTTCTTTGCTAGTACTGTAGTTTGGAAGATTCTTATTTCTTTTCAGAAAAAAAGTTGTGCTCAACTTTAAGAGTTTCATGAAATTTTCCAATTTGTTTTTTTTTACTCGACCTTATTTTAGTGCTTGTTGTTGTTATTTTAAAAAACACGCGTGGGCAGAAAATTCACAAAAATTATGAGTGCATTTCGTGACATATTTTTCATTTCGTGTCTTTAATGAATGAGAGAATCTCTCACCGGAAATTGAAAAAAACAACACATTTATTTATAAGGACACGGTGCCTGAAATAATCTTCAAACATGTTTTCGAGCCGGCCCAGAAAATAAAGACTCCGAGTTCTGAAAATGAAGAAAAAATCAAAGTTCTAAGTTTCTGCATTTGACACATATGAATTCTGCTTAATTTTCTTTCATTTTTTGAAAATATGTTCTCTTCATTCTGGTTCTTCCCTTCCTTCCATTCCAGTTTAATGAACTCTTTCTCATTTTCAGCAAAAAAAAACGAAAAAAAATTGGATGCGGAGGAGAAATGTGAGCATAGGGGGGCAGTAGCAGAAGCAGCAGTCACTCACATTTATTCTTCTAATCTAATTTCATTTTTTTTTTCATTTTGGGAGGGACTCGACAATTTTTGAATTCAATTTCGAAACGAAACATAAATTCATATTTTTCACATGAAATATTGCCTGTTTTTCTGGATCTGTTTTTCGAAAAAAAAACGTGTTTACCAAAAACCCTCAAAAAATGTGTGTTTTTTTTTTGAGTACTGTACTTTAGCATATTTGTTCGGACTCCCCTTTTTTTCGGCCCGATCTTTCAGACCGTGCAGGCTTTTTTGTTGAAGGTCACAAAAAGACGGCCCGAACCAGGTCTGAAAAATATCCGATAAGAAGCCCGATCCGACTTCTGATTTCTGAGCCGAGCTCTCGGGTCTTCGAGCTACGATCTCATTCCTGGAATTCTACATCCCAGAAGCCCTCAAATTTCTATTCAGCATCATCTCTTTATATAATTTTTGATGCCCTTTCAGATTATGAATGTGTGAAATGTTTTCAAAGTGAAAATTTGTAAGGTTTCCTACACCAGTTTTCAAAAACGAAAGAAATTATTCTCGCAAGCCGCTTCTTCGTAATTTGTACGGAAGTTTATGCATTTCTCCATATTTCCGTATCCATTTTTACGATTTTCAAAAACAAAAAAAGAACATTTATCAAATTGAACAACGAGCTCATCTTTCTAGTTTCCCTCTTTTTTGTTCATTTTTTTGTTCTCCCAACCGATTATCATTCGAGGTATTCGTCTTCAATTGTTCGTTGCTAGGTGACTCTTTTTTTCTCGAGTTAGTCATGTTTTTCTTAACATGACAGACATCATTATTTGTTGTTTTTACTTTTTTTTGAAGAAAAAAGTTCGTGAGAAGAAAAAACATAGTGTCTGTTGGATTATTAGATGAACATCGAACACATGTTTTTTTCTTCGAAATTCTGAGACATTTTTCAATTTTTTTGGAAAAAAATTTCAAATTCTCATACACTTTTTGTTTGAAAAATTTTCTCGCTGGCAAGACTCTTGTTTTTTAGTAGTAGATTTTTCAAGCAAAAATATATATTTTTCAAAAATGTTTTCAAAAACTTCTGGAAAAAAAGAGGCCCGGAGATATTTGGCCCAAAAATCAAAAATAGGACGGAATAATTTCGTGGCCCGATTGAGCAAATATATTTCGACTGTGGCCCTGTTCAATCACATAGATGTTTCGGTCCGATTCTAATTATTTCCGGGCCCGCTGCAATCCACCAAAATTTTAGAAATCTACCAACTTTTTCTCAAAATATTTTCCAAGATCTTTCATTTCGTTTTGTTCTCCACGTATTTTTTTGCTGGTTGAGTAGCTAATATTCACAATGTCAGAAATTCTGTTCGAACTGTCACCGAGTTTTTTCACCAACAATAACAACAAGTCGCATCAGTCGACAACACCATCAACGGCCACCACACCGCCCGTCCAGATGCGTGCCACTCATTCGACCTCAAACATCTCCGCAGCCACCACATCACCCAATACCGAATTAGCCCCCAAATCGATTCTTCGCGCACCTCGTCTAACCGCCACACCAAAACAATGTTCATTCGATGTTCCACCATCGCCAATCAGTCCATCGACACCAAAAACATCATGTGTTAGTGCATCAGGAAGCTATCAAATGTTCGAAAGACCGAGTCGTTTACGAGGAAAACTCAGCTATAGCGGATTCAGCAGTCAACATCGAGGAGATCCGACGAGATGGAGATTGGCTGATGTCAAACAAAGATCAAATTCCGAATCAATGTTTCGAAATTATGATTCGGAATTATTGGGAAATGGTGGACGACGAATGAGTATGGCCTATATTCCCTCGAGAGAACAGGCTCTTTTGCGAAAAATTCTTGGACCACAAGGACTTTCGTGGATTTCTCATGATCGTTAGTTTGTTGAGATATGTCGAGACCTTTAAAAGATCTCTGGACATTGTTGATTGACTGACATTTACCCGTCGAATTTGTTTTTTCTTTTCTCAGAGGACCTATTATGTTACCAAAATTGTCTTCTGTTTTTTTTTTCTCTTGGCTAGGGGTTTTTGAAAAACACGCACGATCGCAACGCAAAAAATATGACTTTTGGAAAATGAAGTTCAAGAAAAATTTCTACGCAGAGCAGAGATATCGATTCTAGACTTTTTGGATTATTTTCAATAAACAATATTTTAAGGGGAAACAGCATCGCGTAAATCTGTGTCAATAGCATATTCGAATGATATTGAAGCGGGTGGTGGAAAAGGAGGAGGTGGAATTGGCGGAGATGATTCGACAATTCCATTGATGGATGACAAAGATGAGAATTCTGGTGGAAGATTGATAAAAAGAGAATATTTGCACGAGAAACGACGAATGGTTTGTGATCGAGCATTGGGCTTCGCAATTATTGGAATTATGTTGATGATCATTGAAAATGAACTCAATTCGTCTGGTCTCTTCAGAGGGGTTAGTTCATCCTTTATCTTCATACTTACTACTGTAGTTTTTGTTCCTCAACAAAAACAGGCCCGAAAATTATGTGAACTGTTTCAGTTTCAAATTAACACGTCCGGGGTTCAAGGTTTTTTTGTAACTACCTGAAACATTGATTAAGCTTGATCCTATTTCGAAGTTCTTGGTTGTTTTTTCATCGGGTTAATTTCAGAAAATTTTGAACAAATTTTATGATGAAAAATGATTATCTTTTCTTTGAAAGTACTGTACTTTTGAACATACATTCTCAATATTATAAGCCGAATATTGAACCTTCGAAGAAGGTTTTATTTCCTAACTGATCATCATTAATTTAAAGGAACATGCGAGTCATTGGGAAAATCTAATAGTTCGATCATTGGGTGCACTAATTGTGGCGACAACGGCGGCTCTTCTATCATTCGTCGGATATTTCCATGTTGTCGAAATTCAACTATTCATGAATGCGAATGCGGCTGATGATTGGATGGTTGCATTGACATTTCGTCGAATTCTTCAAATAATTCTCGAAGTGTTCATTTGTATGCTGTGTCCACTGCCACGTGAAATGTTCAGAAGATCACCGATCGATGAGACAACTATTATGAACTTCAATGTATTTCTCTCGATTATGATGTTTTTTAGACTATATTGGGTTTGTCGGGTAATGTTGTTGCATTCAAGGTATTTCTATAATTATTAGACTTTTCAAATGTTCTGTTTTTTTTTCAGATTGTTCACAGATGCAAGTAGTCGAAGTATTGCCGGTTTGAATCGTGTCAATTTCAATGCTCGTTTCATTCTCAAAACGTTGATGACACTTTGTCCCGGAACAATGCTCATGATATTCACTGCGTCTCTTTGGATCATTGCCGGTTGGATATTGCGCCTTTGCGAACGAGCCGGACCCGCGCAAGAAGTCGGTTACATCAATTCGATTTGGCTTGTCGCCATCACATTTTTGTCGGTTGGATATGGTGATATTGTGCCACGAACAAATTGTGGTCGAAGTATGGCAATTGTGACGGGAATTCTCGGAACTTGCGCATCATCAATGGTTGTTGCGGTGATTGCGCGAAAACTTGAATTGACCCGAGCTGAGAAACATGTTCACAATTTCATGCAGGATACACAACTGACAAAACAATTGAAACATAGTGCGGCAAATGTTTTGAGAGAGACTTGGTTCATTTATAAATATCGAAAATTGATGGACAAATGTGATTTTGGAAGAGTTCGACAACATCAACGAAAGTTTTTGGTCGCAATTTACGAGTGAGTTAGAATATTTCAAAACTAAAAAAAATATTCTGTAAAAAACAACATTGTGTTCAGAATGCGACGAGTCAAACGTGCTCAAAGAAAATTGGCTGAAAATCTCGTTTCGCTCGGAGATGTGGCCAAAACGTCTTCAAACACCTATGAACTTGTTCATGATGTTCATTCAACACAAGAGGGATTATCTCTACGAATCACTGCTATTGAGCATCAATTATCTGACATTTCCAGAGAGCTGTCAAATTTAACAGAACTTCTGCGAGGTAGCGTGATTGTTGCACCGGTTCGTTTTTTATTGCTTCTAAATAGACACTTTTTGATTAGTTGGTGAAATTGTGGCGAGTGATGTTCAATTCTGGTTATTGTCATTTTTTGGAAATGTGATTTGTTTGTTGCTTTCTTCAGAAAATGTGCTTCATTATTCAACTGAATTTGAAGTTTTTTACTCCGTGAAGTATCATCTCCGATATACGCGCAGTGTGTATTTCACAAACATAATATTTTCGCAATTTTCCAAAATCAGACAAAACTTTTGGTAGTGAAATGCACACTGTGATGACTCACTCTAATGTAGTTACCCTCTGTCTCAACTCAGCACGAATCAATCGGAACGATTTCACAAAATGATATTTACTTTAATTTCAATCACTTCAATTTCAGATTCTGATTCGATTTTTCTAATTTTCAGGAAATGAACAACGAAAGAAGAGTGTTTTGATAAACGACTCTGCAAATTCATCTCCAAGACTTCGTCGAAAAGTCGGAGAACTTCATGTATAGCCTCCTTTTGATACCGGTATCATTTTGCACTGTTCTTCATTTTTCGATTCCTTCCTTGTACATTGTATCTTTGTGATGTTTTGAACCCCAAAAACTGGTGAATTAATAAAATATTATCATTCAGAAAACAAAACTAACACTAACTAAATGTAAATATTACCATTGTTTTTTCATGTCATCATATGACACTTCGCCTGGACCAATGTGCATAACGAGTAAAAGTCCGCCAACGACGGAAAGAGTTTGGAAAAAGTCGTACTTCATGAAATCAGTTACGTTTATGTCGGTTTGAGCCCACCTAAAAATGTTCAATTTGATGTTTTATGAATTTGTCTGAATATTTCGAGAATATATTTTTCTCGACTTCGCTTTTTATAGTTTTTGGAATTCGAAATTTTATAATCAGAACTTTTCGAATCGATATGAATCAAGATGGACAATGTCTTTTTAATAATTCAGTAATTTCTAACGCGTGGAGAAAAATAAAGAAACCCTTACCCGTATTCATTAACATGTTCCGATTTATTGTTCAGAACAACGTTGTTCGGAACAACGTTTTCCCGAACAACCAATGTTCCGAATAACGTTTTCCCGAACAATATTGTTCCGAACATTATCATTGTCCTGGGGGTACCTTCGAGCACCCTCGAACAATGTTTTCGATACCAAACAATGCATTGTTCGAACAAGCTCATGAATGCGAACAATGTGTTGTTCGAACAATGTAATATTCGTGAATACGAAAAACGTTTTGTCCGAACAATTTCATGTTCGTGAATACGAACAATGTGTTGTTCGGGCTTTCATTGTTCCGAACAATCGTTTTTTCGGACGAAACATGTTAATGAATATGGGTACCTATCTAGAAACTAGGCGGAGAAGTTAAAATTTGGATTTTGTTCGTATAGTTCCGATCTTGTTGAATTTTATTCCCGCGCTTTTCTCTACGTGAAGAAAATCTGAGAATTTTTTCTGGATAGTCGCATAAGAAAACTTCAACTCAAAACCCACCAATTGTTCAAGAAAATATTGATGGTGAAAAGCCAAATTGATAACGCGAAAGACGCCAATTTTGTTCGATAACCTACAGCAACACAAAGCGACATTATGAACGAAACTACCAATTCCACAAGCTGAAAAATTTCATTGTACTATTTTTGAGTTCAAAAACTATACTAACCTTTAAAAATCTTAAACCTCCTTCAAAATTTAAGAGTGAAATGAGCATAAAAACAAGATAACATCTTCCAACTAAAATAATCAGTGATTTGAATTGGAAATCTTCCGAAAGGCTCGGCACATTTCTACCAGACAACGGTTTTTCATCAATAATTGTTTCGGTCACAAGAAGTGTCAAACAACCGATAACCGACAGATTTCTGCAATACGTGTATACATGTTTTGTTTTATTTATATTCAAATTAGGAATTTTACCTGATTAAAAATCGCAAATCCGTGTACATGTGATAGAACAAAGTTTGAAGAACAATAACAGTTCCTAGTAGAACACATGCGATCAGAATTTGTTTGCGGAGTAGAACACAAAACGGTCCAATAAGTTGAACTATGCAAAAATATAATATAATGACGAAAGACAGCCAATACGGTAGTGACCAGGAATCCTTTAAAAAATAATTTTGAAATATAAAACCTCAACTTTCTCCTACCATCATGAATTTTATATGACTCTGAGTGCTCCATATAATTCTCAGCCCATCTTCGAAAAACGTCAAAATCATCAAAATCCTTCCCACAATTGGGATTTTGCTTCGATTTTCGCGTATGACCTGAATTTTTTTATTTGTACTCGGTGAATGAAAAAAAAACTCACATCATCTGAGAAGTCTTCGAGATCTGATAACAGTTTCACTATATCCATCCAACTGTGAGCAACGACAAACTAATTTTTGGAAAAAATAAAACTTGAAAAAGAAATAAAACGTGGAATATGAACGAGACCATTTAGTGAGAAGGTTGTGTGCCTTTAAAATTTGAAAAAAAAAAAAACAAAAATTTATTTTTCATGGTCTAATTGCAAAAAACACATGAGCTGCAGACAGCAAAATGAGTAGAGGTTGAACAGCAATTATGACAATAACTCCAGCATCAAAATTATCATCTAATGCAGCAATAGTGATATTGGCACAAGTGAGAATAACTCGTAACAGATGGCCCATACAGATCCAATATTTCCATTCATAAGGTATTCTGAATCGAAAATTGTTTTCGTTCAGTTTCTCCTTTTTCACTTGAAATCGAACAACTTCAATTGAAAAAATGATGAAAATTGAGAGAATTGCAATGATCAGATTGGCAAAACAAATAATGATTGGGATTGTTTCATTCAACTCGATGTTACTCGCCCAACAAATCATTATCGTCACTGTGATAAACTGGAATCATATTGAGATAGAACGATGACAAAATTGAAATCTTACCGATTCTAAACCTAGTAGAACTAAGGAGAAAAATGGTATTTTCATGAGTTGTTCTCCGCGAGATAGCATTACTTGTCTGCCTTCCGCGAGTAGAGGTGTAGCTTCTCCAACTTTTTCCCGTTGAATAACATTAGGATCTGTTATGACAATTCCTTTAGCTTCATCTTTGAATCTCGAGTATTCCCATTGAGTTTTATCGATGTCATTCTGAAAGAAGAATGTATATTATAGGGCAACTTAGTTGAAAAAATATATGTCTTTTTTTTTTAATTTTATAAAAAATTATCAGTTGATCTCGGAAAGTCATGACGTCAGGTTCCAGGACGTCTTGCAGGAAAATACAGAACACAGCTTCAAAATGATCAAAGAGTAAACAGTTGTCAAAGGCGAATCGCATTCAAAAAACATTGTGTCTCGCCGCGATTTGGTTTTTTGTGTGTACTGTGATTTCTTAAAATCATGCCTGATATTATAATATATATTTATCAAGATTTACTAGTTTAAAGTTGTAGGAACGTCTTTTTCATGTGTTCACATATCTTAACTTTTGTTTTTAAATATCACTTTCAATCCGAATTTATGAAAAGCCCCGTTAAAAATTACTGTAGGAATAAAAAATTGTGCAAATGCGTACAATACATAAAGTTTCACGACTATTGTTTAATATTTATGTTTTTTGTTGTTGCTTTCTGGTTTGCAAACAAATTTGTGAACTCTGTCTTCTAAAGATGCTAACTGAAGTACATGATTTAATGAACTCTAAAGTATCCATTTTAATAATAGATACTTTATGTTCTGTTCTCACTCGTAGAATATGGAAAGGTGAGAATTCACCGTGAACAAGACAAAAATCTGTTTTTGCGTACTTTTTCAGAAATTAACCACTTTTAAAACAAGAATTACATGTAAAAGTGCAAACATTTCATAATGGAAAATAGTTTTATTTAAAAAAAATTGTTTCTGATTTTTTTTTTTACATTTCTTGGTTTTCACATCGATTGTATTGATAATAGGTTTGCTTCTGAGACTAATTCTCATGCCAAAACAGTTTTTGGATATATTTAACAACTTCTTTAATTTCTTGAAACTTACATCGGCTACAACATCCTCAGATTTCGAAGTTTGTTTCTCTTTATCTGGCTTCGCTTCAACTTCTTTAGGAGGACTCAGTCCGCCCTTCTTGCTTTTCTTGCTACTCTCCTTTCCCATATTTGTTAGTTTTCGATATGAATACTTGTTTTTCTAATTTACTAAAAAAATCTCAAGCTCTGTATATTTCATCATTCGGGAACTTACAAAAATCTAATTTCCTAGTAGCTATACATCAAAAAATGACAATTGTTTTCTCAAAAATCACGCTATAATCATTTAGATTATTTCACGTGTTTAAAAAGTATTTGTTAGTCATTTCTAATTGTTCAAAATGTTCAAAACAGTTCTATTCGTTTTTCAAGTTCTAGCAGTTTACGATGTTTATGCTTTTAGCCTGTTCAATAAAGTTAAAGCTGATTCTAAAAATCAAGTCAGTGCGTATGATGCGATTTTCGGAGCAGATCAGTTAGTTTTTAGTTTTCTATAAAAATATTATTTTCTCTATCTATTTTCAGTTGTCGAAAATTATTTGATGTCCCATATGGTCATAACGTTTCCAAAAAAATTGAAAAAATTTATTATTGGCTCGAAGAAGAGTATGATGACCTATTGATTTCTCAGTTTGACGATGTTGAGATTGAATATTATCTCGATTGGTATTGTGAATCTTACAGTTACCTGATCAGGTATCAAAGATTGAAACATATTCCAAAAGATGGTAAAGTTCATGGAAACAAAACTTGGAATTTTGAGTATTCGGTAATTTTTGTAAATAATTTCTGTAAATCTCAGCTCAATTCAGATTGAGTATGTCAATGCTTTACATCGACACAAAACAAGACTTGAGCAATACGAAAATTCGAAAGAGACTATTAAAAATGATCGACTTCTAAGTTCCATTGAAGATTTCGAAAATGAATATCTGAACGTCCGTGCATTCTCTAAACTTTTTCTCCTTTACAATGTTTCTCTCTTTGTTGGTATCGCTCAATATGTTCTCCAATATTTCTATGATCCTACAATCAACGTATCACATCACTTGACCAACCCAGATTTTATTATTTCATGCCTAATATGTGTCAACTTGTGTATTATTAATTATCTTATTTATTAACGCTCAAATGAAGTTCTAACTAAAATCACCTGGGCACTATTGACCGTGAGGACTAGTTCTCAAATTTATTCGGCCATTTTTGGATAATTTCAAGTATTTCAGAATTTCAAAAAATTAGGCTAATAATGGTGAGTTTTTGAGAACCGTCATTCGTGATACAATTTCAAAAAATGTATCAAGGTGAAATGATGAATTTCAGCACAATTTGCGATGTTGTGTTTGCTATTCGATACTCAGCCGACTGCAGGAGTATTTCAATTGTTAGACAAATACACATACAACTTAGAATATTCAAATGGAAAGCATGTGGTGTCCATTTATGGTACTGTGGCCGAGAAAATTTTGGAGCAAATTGTAAGTTTTGGCGCATTCATTTACATCAGAATATCATCAATCACATTTTATAGAAAGAGATGAATTCTACTATTGAAGAAAAAACAGATTTTAAACCATTTTTCACGCTCAATAAAGATCAAGACAAATTTCAAAACATGGATTATGAAATGAGCACATCATCGGTGAGGGTGAATGAGCAAGTTTCAAATAACTCTTGATTTTTTTCAATTTTCAGTATTTTCCTCCGCCGAACAAAGTTGAAGAACCAAAAGTTCCCATGCCACAAACACCAGTAACCGAAGAATTAGAAGAAAAACTCGGTTTGCGAATAACACAAGCTGTGAATGATGCCATGAATCAATTGAACGCATCGTTCAAGAATGATATGGCTGAACAGATGAAACAACTTCAAATTTTATCGGCTCAATCAACTCCGGTTCGTTCAAATGATCAATTCCAATCGTCATCTTCTGCACCACCATCGGCTCGTCCTGTCCAAAATGTTGCTCAGATGTTTGCTCCGAAGAATGAAGTGGTTGCCAATGGATTGAAATGTGAAAAATGTTTGCGAACTTTGAAAGCTAAAGATGTCGCAACCTTAGTTGATTCTTTACGAACTCATGTTCTCGAACATTTTGAACAAAAATGCAAACATTTCAAACGTTTTCGCTGTAGGAATACGGAATGTCAAATGATGACGAATCATGTAACTGAAATCGAGCGTCACCTGGCGCGTCATGGTACGCTTATGAGGTTGCCCGAGCGAAGAGCTCGACTTGTCGAACAACTCATGTAAGTTTCGATTTAAAAAAAAATGGATAGTTGAAATATTGGTTTCAGGAGCCAGGAATACCTGGATTATTTAGCCGAAATGGCTCATGAATGTTATCCGGAAGTATTCGAAGACATTCCACAATCATTGGCAAATATTGTGAGTTGGATCACGGGTGGTCGGCATCGACCTCTCGGCATTTCAGCATGACCACGTTCCATGCCGAAATTTTTTTCCTCATTTCGGCATGCCGACTATCCATGCCGAAAAAATTTTCGGCAATCCGGCATGCTGATTTTTTTTCGGCATTTTCGACTTTGTTTCAAAAACCCATCATTTTTATTCAAAAAAAAAAAAAAAAAAAATGATTTTTTTCGAAATGGTTACTATACGCGTCGTAGATTAGTATTTTTGCAGATTGAAAACTTGATCGCATGATTTAGTCAACTTTACGCGTCGAGACCCCGAATAAACATGTTGGGGTCTCTCTAAAACTGACCGATTTTTTTCTGTTTGATGCCGAAATGCCGACTTTAGACACTGCCGAAAATATTGCAAAATTCGGCATTCCGGAATGCCGATGCCGACCAGCTCTGTTTCCAACTTATAAATTTTTTAAAACACGGTCTGACGAACAATCAGATGAAATAACAGCCAGAGCTGTAATAATATCTGATGTTTTTCTTTTTTCCTGTGAAGTATCGTCGGGAAAAGCAATACACTTTGTAAAAGCCCATTAACGATGATAAATTGGCAATGAATAGTTTACATATTTATAGGAAGTTCATACTGCTCCACTTCGTTCATTCAGAAATGTTTTTCCTCATTTGTTACGCGACTTTTGCTCACGATACAGTGTCCGAGACACACGAATGGACATGAGAAGATCGGTTCCTCAGGCAGTCATCAATCTCGACTAATATTTTCTGCATGTATACACATATTGTTCCAGGTAGTTTGAATCTCAACCAAAACCAAAATCTGTTCTTTCAAAATAACTGTTGTCCTTTTAATAAATTTTGATTTCAATTTTTTGGATATAGTCAGAGAAAATTGTTTCAAACGACCTAGTATTTAATTAGACAATGTACAAAACTTATAGTTCTTGCCAGATTTTATGAGCTCCAAGTTGCTGAAATCATTATATACAGTGAGTTTTCCTTTGATTCGTCAGAACATGTTTTTGTTTTTCAGGTTGTCGGTGAATCAGTGTCAAATTCATTCCGAAGATATGAATGGAATATTCGCAGATTGTTCAACCTCGAAAAGCAAACAATCGTTCCTGTTCAGTGGAGAGACCAATTGTTCAACGAATCTCATCTACCAAGTCAGCAATTCGAAAGTAGTCTGTCGGTCGAAACACGACAAAATCTATTCACAATAATTGAAGAACTAAAAATCATATCTAGATTATCGGTACGATTTCCGAAAACATTGAATGACAGAGAATGGAAAACTATACTGGAATGTCAAACTAGGAAACAAAGATTCGACCATATCCTCTTTTTATATCGACTAAATAAATTGAAAGAAAAATCCAAAACGAAACGATTAGAGGAAAAAGAGATCAACAAGAAGAGGAGTCGCTATAAATATTCGACAATTTATGATTCTGTCAGAAATTCACGAATCTATGAAGAAATTCGAAGTTTGAACACTTATCAGTTGGACAATAAACCGACAATCGCGATTGATTGTCAGTTTCTGCCAGCTTTATCACCGAGAGGACAACAATTAACAGCTTCACAACTTCAATATATTGTTAATGAGAATAGAAATTTAGATGAACCATTCAAGCTGTATTTTGTGAATTATGACAAGAAAAAGTCCGATGTTTACGAAAAATTGGAAACCACAAAACTGAGCCTGCTCAATTCAACACAAAACATCAATCCTATTGTGAAAAACGAGAGTTTTTCGAAAGTATTCGATCCAAGAAAAATTATTTATTTGAGCCCTGATGGAGAAGAAACTTTGGAAACTGTTGAAAATGATCATGTTTATATAATTGGAGGAATTGTTGATCGAGTATTCGAGAAAGATATTGGCAAAACCGCGTCGAAAGATGCGGCAATTCGAGAGAATGTGAAGTACGCAAAACTGCCAATCGACCAGTATATCGATTTCAAGTCGGGAAGTAAATTTTTGACGATTCTAGCTGTTGTCAATATTCTGAATGAAGTCAACAATCATGGTGATTGGAAGAAGGCTTTCAACAAATGGATACCAACTAGAAATACTAAAAGCCACGAAGAAAAAAATCGAGCGATGATCAATAAATACAGACATATTCGGCAGTTCAATTCGAATATTTTGAAGATTGTTGACAATAAATTAGCAAGATGAATAGGTTAGTTCTACAAAATGACCAGTTGGTGAATGTAAAATTCGGGATTTTTCGTTCACACTTTTCGAACATTTCACGAGGGAATAAGTTTGCTCTATTGATTCATTGAAAATACTGCGATTTCGCCGTGTTTATTCTCTCTCACGTTTCATTTCTATTGTTGGTTCTCACGTTAGGCAATCTGATCCAATCGATGATATAAAAAAATATTTTCCAGGGAAACTCCACGCCATCAAATAGATCAGTTAACTGTTATTTTTTAATAAATAAATATATTTTCTAAATATATTTTGTTCTTTCATTCAATGCCTGTTGTGATGATCAGGACGTATTTTTTTATCATTTCAATAAACGTATTCCAGTATTTAGAAAATGCGAGAAACAGAAATGAAGCGTCATCTCGTGTCACAGAATTATCATACGAAAAAGGAATGGCTCAAATCGTGTATGGCTTATTTGAAATCAACTGTCAGGGTAATTTAGACTTTTTTCCATTTTGAGAAGCTCGTTTAGTTTAGAACTTGTAGCTGAATATTTTCGAAAGTTTTTGTAGTTACCGGGCATGTTCACAGGCCCGGTCTGAGAACAAATTCTCGAAAAGATGGCCATTTTCGAGAACTAGATCTGGGCCCGGTCCCGGAACTTGCTTGATATTGATAGACTGTTGTAGGTTGTTGATTCAAACAAGTTGGTCGACCTGGTAATTGAGCAATTTATAAACTCTGACATAAGCGACAGTTATGAAGTGCAGATGAGAATTCCAAAAAACGCAGTAAAGTTGATGCTAACTCGACGAATGATTTTCCAAGTTGTGTCGTTCGTTGACGTATCAACGTCGATTTATGAACAGCTTTCTGATGCTACCAAAGATGACAATGATTTATCATGGTTCCATGGAGAAGATGTTGGTGAAAATGAGAATGAGGTCAGGGAGTTAGTTAGTGGTTTTCGCTCATAAAAATTTATTTTTTTCCAGCATGAAACGATTGGAGAAGCGAGAAAGAAAAAAAGAGGAATGATTAAAGTTGAACTGAGTGATGGTGTTAATAATGTTCATGCAATTGAAATATCGGAACCTCTTTTCGATCTGAATTCAATAACACCTGGAATGAAGGTATTGTTGATTTCGAAAATTCTATCTATGCAACATTTTACAGATAATTCTCACCGATAAAGTGAGATGCAGAAAAGGTACATTGTTGTTGACCACATCAAACTGTCAAATTCTCGGAGGCCAAGTCGAAAAACTGAACTATATTCCGGTTGAAAAAATGGCCAAAATGTTAAATATTGATTTGGATGCAGAGAGAATAAGAAAACGGTAGGAGTTATAACATTCAGATAAATTCATTTACCATGATGAGGACTGTTGATCGTTGCAGGCTCCAATTTTTTACTCATATTTTGATAATCACCAACGTGAAAAGTCAAGCTTTTTCCTCCTTCAATTCCTGAAAAATTGTAGATTGGTGAACGAAAAGGCGGCAGAAGTGCGCAGGTTGAAAAAAGAGAAACAATGCAGAACACAGTCGACACTTTCACCGTTCCTCGTCAAGACTTCTAGAATCAATAAGAAAACAGACGAAACGAATAATGTAGCTGATTTTCAACAAATGCCGACTTCTGAAGATGTCATATTCACTCCGTTGCCTGCTGACAAAAGACCAACAATACCAAGAATTTCCGCAGAAAGAGAACCGACAAATATTCGAATGGAGCCAGTCGAGACCGACCAAGATAATCTTGAATTCAATGTTTTTGCAAAGAAATCAGTTCAAAAAAACAGGCCGATCGACGAGTTTTCACGACCTAGTCATACTGAGAAGTTGCAAGAATGTATGACAAAAATAACCAAAATATTTAAAAATCTCTTTTTTGTAGCTACTCTTCCAAAGTTAAGAAACAATCAGATTTATTTAGTCAACGATCATTCTAAACAACATGGAGGTGAGCAAATTAATATGAAAATTTTTTTAATTTTTCATTGACAGATTCGAATAAGTCGTCAAATGTAATTGGAACATCTAGACAGGCAGAAATTTTACGAAAAGGTTGTTAGATTATCATCGAACAGGACTTTTCATCCCAAATCAATGTTATTTGTTTTTTTTTTCAGATGTTGATGCGAAATTCTCTTCCGCTGCTGATCTCAATTTGTTCCAGAATAGTAAGACGAAAGTACTGACAAGACAACTTCTAGAAGGTTATCACCTTTGTTTAATCGTTCGATTAATCGAGTTCGAATTTTTCAGAAGCGGCGCCTCACGAAAAAGTGTCAGAACCGGAAGTTGAGATTTATGAGCCGGGTAAATTGGCCAACTATGTTAAGAAGGAGAATTATGATGAAGTCATGCTTCATTCATCGTTAACCATTCCAGTTGTTTTGAAAAAGGTACTTCCAAATTTGTGATTTCGAGAAAAATCGGGTATTTTTGCAGTCTTTGAATACGAACAATAAACCAGACGATGAGTTTTCAAGAAACATACATGGACCGAGAAATCCCTCGCGGAAAAGAAAAAGGTGAGATCTGGGTTGCCAAATTTTTGTAAATGTTCTCGAATCAAGGTTGGCATTCTAGTTTAATTCATAGAGATATAACAAAAGCAGGCAATAATTTTAGAAAACCAAAACTTTTCAAAAAGTTTGTCACTGTGAATGAGGACAAAGTCGGATAAAAACAGCTGAAAATGTCAAAAATTTAAAGGAAAAGCATAGTTTTCAAATTTTCGGAGCCGTGAACTACAATTTTCGTGAAAATTTTCACGCTGAAAAAATGTCACGTTATTTTTTTCTCTCTTTGGTCAGGTAAATATGTCCGCATTTGTCAAATTTTGAGTTTATTTTGACTCACTCACTTTCTATCAAATTTTTACAGTTCCCCAAATCGTGTCGACATCAACGAGGTTTTCAACAAAATGCGACATTTGAAGAAATCTGAACGCGAGCAAAACCAGATACAAATGGAAGTTGTGGCTCCGAAAAGAAGACATCAGGAGCATTACGATGAACATGTTGTCATTTCGGATGATGAAGAGGGTGTCGAGACTGAATTCATAAATAATACAATGGAGGCTGATGGTTTAAATGAGTGTCGACGGTGGAAAATTGGATACGAAACACCTTCACAATATCAACAGGATATCCTGCCGACATGGAATCCAAATATAAACACGTATAGGGTATCGCTACTTAGGACTGATAATAAGCAAGAAATGGAAAAAGTACTGAAAATCGAGCCGCCTGGTGGAATGAAATATATCAACATTAATAAAAATAAGAAATCGTCGCAGCAGTCGGCCAATGTTCAAATATATGGAACACCTTTGGTGAAACGAATTCCGAGCGCTGAGCACTCGTCATTTTTCTCTGCCGAACTGTACAAAAGAATGTCGAATTTGAATATAGTACCACTACACGATGCTCTTGCAACGAGAAAATTTTGGTTGAAGCCAAAAAATGTTGCAGTGATGGTTGGTTTTTTTTGGAAATCTCTTTGTTTGCATATCTTGACATTTTCAGCCAACGTACTGTCAGCAAATACAAAAATTACAATCAGATGGAGTTGGTTGGTGTTTGGAGGTAATTTTCGTTTTCTTTCCTAAATATTTGAATCGCACAGTATGCACCTAGATACACAGTCTGATCTAGATATTTTCTCGCACATTGTGCGACTTTTCATGCCGATATTTTTTTCGGCATTCGGCGTGTCGGAAAGTTATTCCTACTTTTTTGTCGTCATTTTTTGAAATGCCGAAACTCAGTTGAAAAAATATGTTTTTTCTCTCCCCTTTCGCTTCTTTACGAATTTAGTTTTTTGAAATCGAAAGAGAACGCAACGAAAATTAGGTTCGAATATTGTCGTTGTGGTGCAAAATTCTTGCCCTGATCATAAGTTGAAAGTTTTTTTCATTAAAGCTTTTATGGTAAAAATCAGAAATCCCGTAAAAACATGTATTCCGAAAAAAAATGCATGGTAATTCAATCGGCACGGTAGTCAGCATTGCCTGTATGCCGAAAAATTCCCGATATTCGGCATTCCGTAAAGCCGATGCCGGCCAGCCCTGCGACAGATGCCAGTTCATTTACAAAGTATTCGATGTTTTCTATAGTTTTTAAAACTAATGGATTTCTTTAAAAATACGTGGGTTTTTTCGGTTAGGCTCGCGTGAATTTTTTTTAAAATATTATCATAAATATACGAAAATCAATTCGACCCACTTTGTAAAAAAAATTCCTAATTTCGAGTATCTAATTCAGTTGTCACACTGTGAATGCTAAGAGACCACGTTGTTTTAGTCCCCTTATGAGACGGACAAATGAGAGAGGCAGACGCAGAAATGGAAGAAAAAAAAATAGAAATGAAACGTGAGAGCTTCAGAGATAATTAACAGGTCTCACGTGGATTATTTTTATTTTCAATGAAGCAATAGAGCAAACCTTCCTGTTTTCTATGCTCCAACTCTCTCGTTTGTCCACGGTAAAACAACGTGAGACAAAAAAAAATTAGCGAGAAAAATAGATGTCTACTTCCGTTTCAGATGAAAGTCAGTGATACGAGTGAGAAAGAAGTGGTGTGTACGATTTCCAGTGCGTTACTGGACAAAATATTCGGTTTCACAGTTTCAGAGTGTATAGTCAGTTTGTTTTTTTTTTTTTCTTTCTCACTCACGGATCATTGTTTTAGGGTTTATCCTGCGATGGAATTCGTGCGAAAAAAATAGAGGCCGAAAAAAAGTTGTCAGGATTCAACCGTCTTGATTTGATCATTTGGCTCGAAGTTTCACCGGATATAGATGAAATACCCAAAATTATAGATGTAAAAACTATTTCCGATGCTCTCAATGTTCTCTAGTTACGATGATAATCATATTTTTCTTGTTCTATTCGAAAATCTTGTAAATAATTGATGTAGCAGTTGATTATATATTTTTAATGAACACATTTTTATGTTTTTAGCCGCTCAACGCTTTCAATTGATCGATACACTTGTTGTCTTGACAAACAAAGTGTTCACCACAATCGCGAATTGACAAAGTGCAAAAACGATCGGCGACGCGAACACAGTTTCCACCTTCACAAGATTCTCCCAGCTGACAGATTTTTCGAGAGCAATCTGAAGCTTTCATTTGTTATTAATGGCGTGCAAATAACATACCGTTTCTTCGACATCGTCCATCAACACATTCAAATGGATGTTTACATTCTCCCACACATGGTAATCCTTCCATTATTCGACATTCTCCCAAACGACAATCTTGATCATGTGGACATCTACCAGGACATTGGCTTGCCACACAAACACCGTTCACACATATTGTACCACCATGACACGTGTCATCTTGGCATTGTTTTCCAATTGCTGAAGTGAAAAAAAGAATAACCAGGGTGAGAAAATGAAAAGTTACCACTCAAACATTGTCCTTCGACACAATATGTTCCGTTCTCGCAATAAATTGAAGTGCATTCTACAATATTTCGAACCGAAATTAATTTTTTGGCATATTTTTTCAACTAACGAGTATTCGGATAACATTGTCCATGATGACATATTTCATGTGGTTGACAGTTACAAATTGGTTCTAGCGGTTTCTGTTGACATTTATTAGATTGACAAATCATTGATGGTCCACAATCAGCGTGTCCAATACAGAATGTATCGATGATCGCTTCGCATTTTCCATCACGACATAGTGAACCGTCTTCGCATGAGATGCCATAACATCCTAATATTATCAAAAAATCAGAATTACTTAAAAATGTTTCTTGAAAGAAAACTCACTGTCTAGAACACATTGTCCATTGACACATTTTCCTTTTTTACCACAATCTGATATAATACTTCTCGCATTTTCAGCACTGACTAGAACATGACTGAAAATAAATTGTTTGGTTTTTTTCCCAGAACTTTTTTTTAATTGTTTACCGGTTACATTTGACAATGTTTATTGGGTAGCATTTTCCTTCAGAACAGACATGTCCTTCTGAACATTCTACCTGAAACTTGTCTAGTTTTAAATATTTTATACACGAAATGTTTAACTTCAAAAGAGCATAAAGTCGATGAAGATTTGTTTCTACCAATACACTGTTTTTCTTCACAACTATAGCCGATGGGACATTCAAAATCGCCGAAAACTGGGGGACATCTGGAAATATTCGAAACTTTACGAAAAATGTTGACAGTTACCTTTCTGATTCAACTTTTGAAGCTAAAACGACAAAAATAATAAATAATCGCATAATAAAAACTAACCGAAATCGTAATTCTTATCTTTTGACCTTATTTTATATCCTTATCATAATGATGATTCATTGGATAGAACTGGGTTAGATTTCAAATTTGGAAATCGCAAAAAATAAATCAATTTCAGATAAGTACTACAGAGTGTTCAAACTGTCACATATTTAATGAGTGAATTTATTATGACACACTCCAAATAAAACACAGTCTACACCTTGTTTCTTCCATGGTCAGCAAATAGAATGAAATATTGTTTGTTTTCTGAATGAATGTCGCCTTCTTTTGCCACGAATTTCCAAATTTAGTACTATATTTTGGCAATTTTATGTTTTCTTGCTAAAATCTTCTATTAAAAAAATTAAATTTATTTAAAAAAAGTACACAATGCTTTTTTGAGAGAGTGTCAGAGAAATAAATATGCATAAATTGCCTGTGGGGCGCACGTGCTACACGCGGTAATTTATTATGTTTGAAAAATATTCATTTTATTTCTGATTTTTTGTTCGAACGGAAATGTTCTTCTCAAACCATACCAATCATTTTGCAGACTCGATTCGACTGACCTAACAATTTTACTCGGATATGATTTATGAATATAATTCAGTTTATGAAGGTTAGTTGCTCTCAAAACAAAAATAATTCTCAAAACAAATTTTGAAAAAATATATATTATTGTGATAACATTTCCAGTAAACGAACATTGTTGTGTTTTCATCTAATATTTGTAGAGCAAGCACTATTTTCCTCTTTCATTCTTCCCGACAGACCTTTTCTCTTCCAAACAAAAAAAAATCTGGTCTTAGACCATCTCTTATTGTTTTTTATTATTTTTTCCCGGATTCGCTGGGCTACTTGACAGTTAAACAAGTGTTATTGTCTTATTTCGAAAAGAATACATTGAATAGTAATAATTATGGATATTTTCTCAATATATTTATTTATTTTTCTTTTTATAAACTAACGAAAAAATAATGTTTGGCAAAAGAGATGTTTGAACAAGATACTTTCCATTTTCGTAAAATTTAAATTTAGAATAATAATAAAAGTTTCGCTTTTATGGATTATCTTTCTCCAGTCATCCGTTTTCTTTCATTCGCGCCCGTTTTAACCTCATTTGCAACATTGGTTATCTTGATTTCAACCGCCGGGCTATTTTGATAATTATCGCTAAAGCCTCCAATTTCCAATTTTGTTGACCGGTTTTTGAAAATTTATATAATAATTCTGCGCTTTTCATCGAAACATTTTCATAAAAAGTATAGAAAAAAAACTGGTTATTTTATGCTATTTTCAAAAACAACTTAAGTTATGTTTCACAGATTTCTTTAATAATGACACCATGTTTTTTTGTATGTTCTTAATACAAAAAAATCTTTACATTTTTGTTCAAAAATGTGACAAACAACTGTCCTTGAGGTAATAGTGCTAGCCCCCCCCCCCCCATTTTCCTCTTTTTTCCCTATTTTTCAACTGACAAAAATTGATATTTGAAATGTTTTGAAAGTAGTATCCAGCTGTGTCTTCTTTTTTTCTTTTGAGCAACATTTTATAAATAAAACATGTCATTATTATTTTTATTTGACCAGGTGACGACCACTATTTTGGTTTTCATTATGAGGTAAAAAAAGATGATGACACTCTTTTTTTTTGGATTTCCTCATGTTAATCATCCGCTTCTTAAATGTATCCAATTAAATTGTCTTCTATTTTGCATTGCGAAATTTTCTTCTGCGCACTGGCTCCTTTTTAGTGTTTTTTCTTTGCAGCAAAAAAAACGAGCCATTTTCTCTTTTCTTGAGTCATTCTTTTTTTGAAATGAAAACAAAAAAAACAATGTGTCTTATTAGTTTTTGTTCGAAAAATTTGTCATTAGAAATTTTCATGAAATTTGAGAAAACGAACTAGTCAAAAATTCATTTTTCGTTTTTTTTTTTTTTGAAGTTTTACAAAAAACTTTGTAACAATGAACAAAAGAGATTTTTATGCAAATTACATTCCTATCGCTTTGAGATACTTTTCTCTACAAATATCTTAGCCTCAAAAATGTTTTGAATATACTCCAGTCAATCCAATTTTTGCCCACTAAAATTTGCGAAAACTGCTTTTTTTCAAAAAAAAAAAATTATTCAAAAAATCGCGAAACATTTTCGATTTTTTCTGTATGAAGGTAATAGTTTTTACAATTGAGATTATCAGGTTTTTTTTGTTGGGAAATCCCAACGGTAAGATTGTAGCCCGAGGGCCCGCCGGTCTTTTTTGTTTTAGACCGATCAAAAAAGTGTCCACTAGTTCGAACGTCAGTTTCTCATAGCCGCGAATCATAATATAATTTTTAGAGAAAAAAATACACTCTTGGTCTTCTAAAAAAAGTATGATTTGTGTCGAGCCTCTTCCGGCCTCTAATATAAAAGGCTAAGCCAGGGTCCAGCCGGGCAGAACAGCCCACAGATCGGGCAAAAAGAGCCCAAATCTCACCCCTGAAAAATATGAAAAAATCCTTTTTTTAGAGCAATTAAATCTTCTGAAACAGTGCCTTGTTATCAAAACGATGATAATAATAAGAATAGTTTTGAAATGTGTCAATTATTACAAAAACATTGTCTTCATCATCATCATCATATGTCTCCTTTTTTCCTTTCTTTTTCCCCGCCCAAAACTTCTGTTTTCCCTTTTTTACATTTCATTAATATTATCAATCAATCAGATCATTTGATGATCGCGCAGCTCAAAAAAAGTTTGCAACAAAATGGAACTTTTGAGAAGAAAAACAGTGAACAAGCACATGCCGAAACGCCGCTCAAAGAACGATTGAAATTGTTGAAAGATGTGAGTTTGGAGAAAAATATTATGTTGAGAAACATTTTGTTTAAAAATAATGTATTTATTGGTTATAGAGTGCTAATCTCTGGCAACAACGTGCTCCACGATCGCAACAAAACACACAGAAACGACAATTACTAACTAATACTTCTTCGAATACAACTATTACTAACCAAAAAGACAACAAAATTGCAAATGGAAGAGAAAAATGTATGTTTTTGGTTAGGCTGAAAAATTTGAAAAAAGGAAAAATTATTATCTCAAAAACTGAAAATGCTTTTAGAAAGTTGAAAATTTTAAAACCAAAATTAACGCAAAAATTGAAATTTCGAAAAAAAAGGCTGCAAAAATTATTACTAAAAATTAGACAAAACGTGTATTTAGGTGAAAAAGTAATTTATGTTTATCGTTTTCTGATGTACTTTTTTTCAACGGGATAAATTTTGTTACCAAAACTTATAAAAAGTACTGTAGTTTGTAAGTCTGTCAAAAAAATAAAACTGTGATTCCAAGGGCGTTTCATGTTCGAACGAACATCCTAATTCAAAGAGGCATACAAAATTCAAAAAAATTCAACGTGAAAGTATCTTTTCAGCAATTCACCTGCATTTCTTTTTTTCATTCATAATAATTTGCAGCTTGTGACATATCAACCGGTCTGAACAAGTTCTTCGCATCAACAGCAGGACCTTCATCAAAAATCACAGTTTCATCCTCGGATGACATTGATCTGGACGCAATTTCGGCATCTGCAACTGAAAGATTAACTGCTCCGCGACGAGCAAGAGCGCCAAATCGAAAGAGTTCTGTCAGATCAGCAGACAAAACAATAATTGATGATAGAATTCGACTCGATACTGTTAAAATAGATGAAGAACAATTTGTGGAAGAAGACGAAGAAGAACCGGAAAAGTTGGAAACTCAGGCACAAGCCATAGCGGCATTGAAAAATGCGAAAACATTGCTGAAGAGTCCGACTAAAAAATCAGTTTTTCCTGAGGTTATGCTCGTACAAATTAAAGGCTCGTTTCTTACTACAAACAAAAATATTCAGTTGAAAGTTTATTTTTGTTTTCGATTTTTTTGGTTTCTCATATGGAAATTTTTCCGTTAAAAAATGAACTGATTTTTTCAGGTTCGAAACACACAGATGTTCGAATAGTTGCCCCATTTATGTCATCAATTCACGAATATGCTTCGTTTGTCATGATAACTCGTAAAAGTCTAATCAAATACGAAGGAGCCTATTCGAATATTCTCGAAAAAACGAAAGCATCTCAACTTTGTATCGAAATAATTGGAAAATCTGATTTGAACTGTTTGGCTGACACATTTTCGACAATTGATCAATATCAGAAATCAATGTTTTCCAAATATTTGGCAACATCCGAAAATGATAGCAACAACAACAATAACAATTCGAACAACGCTGAAATCATAGGCGAACCTTTCGAAATGACGATTGCGTCGAAATTGAACCTGGTTTTTCGAATATCGGAAGATCGGACTGCTCAAACGTGTTCGAGAAGAGAAAAATTGTCATACTCGATATTGCAACCAGATGAAACACTTATTTTCGATTTTGGATCCGAGATTTATGTGTGGTCGGGAAGAAATTCCACAAAAATCAATACCGCTTATGCACTTGAATATGGAAAACAACTGGTTAGTTTCAGATTTTTGAGAATTGGTGCAATAATTGATCTGAGAAAATTGAGTCCACAAATTAAAAAAAAATTCATAGACAAAAATTGAGCTCCACTTTTATTGTAAAAAAATCTGAAAATGAGTTATCTCACAATCAGTTACTTTTTTTTTATTATATAAGTACATTTTTTCCTCAAAATTTACAGGTCACGCGACGTTTTTGCTCGCTGTTTCGTTTTTTATCATCGTTTTTTATTCCAGATCAATAAATGTGTAAAAAATGGTCGACATCTCATTGGTGATTTTGAGAGTCATGATGAAACAACACGGCCAGAATGGACACTTTTCCGAAAACTTCATCAAGGTGTTTTAGTGAGTCGCACTCTATTTTCCCACACCACTTTCCCCTTTTTCATTTACAGGACAGTCTGTTCAAGTCAAAATTCTACGACTGGCCAGATAGAGAGATTATGACCACCTGTCGACCTAAACCACTATTTGCACCAGTTAGTTGCATTCCCACCTTCTTATTGATGCTTTTATTATTTACGAAAAAATGTTTTGTTTTTTACAGAAAAAACCGAACAAGTTTGGAGAATATAAGGTGAAAATGAGCGAAGATGAGGAAGTTGAAATGTTGGCGAAGAAAATGATCGAAGAGCAGCCCATTGAGCCCGTACTTCTTCTTGGTTTGTCTTGGGCTTTTTTGGGACGGACTGAAATGAAGAAAGTTGGCCCGATAACCGGGCCAAATAGGGGGCCGAAGATTTTTTGAAAGTTTTTTTTCGGGTCCCATTTTAGCCCTGTTTTGAGACATCCTGGGGAGTGATTTATCACTTTTTGAAGCCCGTTTCCAGCTCTATAAGATAGACTGTTCCTGAAAAAATCGACGAAGAGCCCTCCGTTTGGCCCCGGTCCGGCCTTTTGTCAAGCCTTTCTTAAAACTGAACTTATAAACGATTTAGAAGATTCCGCAATTCAATGATAGAAATGGTATTAACTTCAATTTTTGTTAAATGTTTCAGAAGATCAAGAAATCGATCGGAAAATGCACGATGTGATCTCAGAAGACTTAGATTTGTGGATTCTGAACGGCGAAGTTCTTCAACAAATTGAACTATCCAATGTTTTCGATTCTACTCGATGTTATGTGCTCCGATGGAAGTATCGGATTCAAAAATCAGGTGTTCGACGAATCAAAACAGGAGTGGAAGAGGAAAGAGAAACGGGACGATCAAGAATCGCATTCTTTTATTGGTTAGGAGAACGAACCACACCCAAACAACACGGACTTTGTGCACTTCGGATCAAAGATATTGATAAGGAGAATAGTCCCAGAATTCGTGTTGTTCATGGAAACGAACCAGCATTATTTTTGGCACTTTTTGAAGGAAAGTTTGTTGTTAGGTGGGTGATTATTGTTCCGATTTTCGAATTTCAGCTCATTTTTCAGATGTGATTTTTCAATTAAAAATCCGATTCAAACATTTGTTGTTGTTGGAGCTAATTCGTTGGAGACAAGTCTTCGTGAAATTGATGAAAATGAGACGAAATTCAGATCACATGCGGCGTATATTCGAAAAAATACCGACACAAATGAAACTGTGATTTTGTGTGGAGCCAACTGTAAAGATACACAAGTTAAACTTGTTTTGGCGCATGCCGATCATATTAAAGTGAGCATTTTTTATGAGGTTTTTCAGGGGTGAGATCCTTGACACAATGTTCAGAGTCTTATTTCCACAGTATAAATTTTTGTATTTCAATGTTCCTCATATTTTTTCTAGATCAGTCTGCAGACACATTTTTGTGGGTGTGGCTTAAACCGAAAAAAAAATAATTTAAAAAATGAGAAATTCAGAGAAAGGTCACGAAAATTAATTCGACTTACCACAAAAATTTTTCAAAATTTTGAAAATTGTCTTTCAGCATGCCTGGCCCGGTTCTCGATGGCAAAAACCCACGGGTCTTAGGCGACTAATCAATTTTTCTAGAAACCCCTCTCTTGAAAAATTCACCCGACACACCCGTTCGGACCACGAAATTATACGGTACGCAAAACATGCGTACACCGTGGCGTGAAAATGCACAACTACAGTATTTTTTTATAAAAGTCGCAAAAACTCGAAATATCGGGACTTTCTTGTTTTCTAAACTAGGGTTTTCCCTAGAAGAAAGCACGCTGATTATAATGGTATGCTTCCCTTTGCATAAAAGTGGGTGATTCGTCCCAACTTAGGCGCACCAGTTTTGAAAAATTGTAACTCAAACTGGTGCGCCTAAGTTGAGACGAACCAAGCATCTTGAAAAACGAAACATACCATTAAATTCAGCAAGCCTTCTTCTAGGGAAAACCCTATTTCACAACCTCTAAAATGTGAGAAAAGCGAAGTTATCCGGCTTTTTTGTCGAATTATCAGAAAAAAATACAGTTTCTGTGCATTTTCATGTCACGGTGTTTGCACAGTTGCATACCGTACACCTGTTTTTCAATTTCTTCTCTCACAGTGCTTTTGAACTGGTGTGCCGAAGGCTTTTTATTTTTTGAATCTTTCAGCCATCCTCGTCATCTTCGAAACCGAAAGTTGAAATTGAAGGAGATTCGAAAATGTATGAATGGATTAATTCGACCGGTCGGCAACATTCGATGAAAATATGGAGATTATTCGAAAACGAAGCGGAGCAAGTGAATCATTTGAGCTATCATCCGGAATGCTCTTTCACTTCTACACAGTCTATTCTGACTGACACAATTGTGATTGATGTTGGAAATCGATTATGGATTTGGTGCGAGGATGTTGTGACAACATTTGTTCTGAAAGTTGCTGATAAATATTGGCAAAATCGAAATGGGAATGCTATTGTTGTTTGTAAGAGTGAAGAACCTGAAGAGTTTCAAGCTCTTTTTTTGAAATGGCAGAAATTTGAGAAAAAGGACGAGAACTATTCAGCGAAACCCAGAGAACTAAAGGTATTCAAAAAACAAATTGATTTCTTCGATAGTTGTTGTTTAAGGATCTTCTCGCCGAAAGATGTCGCCATTTTACAATTGATGAACTGAAAAGTAGAGAAAATCTGCCTGCTGGAATTGATTTCAGAAGATTGGAAAATTATTTAACAGATAGTGACTTTTTGAAAACATTCGCAATGGATCGACAACAATTCTATGAGCAAAAAGATTGGAAACAGAATGAAGCGCGCAAAAAAGTGGGATTATTTTAATGTATCTTTTTTCTTGTCATTAATGCATGTCATGTATAATTTTGTATAGATTGCCTCGAATAAAGCCTGTGTCAAATGCCTAAACTGTTACACCGAAAAAATCAAAAATCATTTACAATCAATATTTGAAGAACTTTGTCTTATGTTGTTCCTGCGAAGAATATTTTCTTTTTTATCGCAAAAAAAAGTGGCCTAACTTTTGGTGGACGAACAAACCAATTTTCGAGGCGCGAATGAAATTCATTTGAACGAAATTGAATTTTTTTTTCGGTTTATCTCCAAAAACTGTTTTGTACACTTTACTTTGCCCGATATGGATGTTAATACTAGCAATAATGACGAGGTAAGTAATATTATAAACTTTGAGAAAGAATTTTTTTGAAAGAATGTCGAAATAACAACACCGACGATGAAAGGAATGAAACGCAATGCTGCAAGCCCACCTGACAGCGAAGTTAAAAAGGTGAAAATTGTTAATGAAGAAGAACGAGAAAGTTCGCTGGAAATTATTGAAGAAACGATGGGAACTCCGAAAACTGCGGCGAGAACTCCGAAAACTCCAAAAACGACAAGGGAAGAACGGGAAAAATTGAGATTACAAAAGTTGGAGGAGAGAGAAAAACAAAGAGCCGAAAAAGAAAGAGCATTGGAAGAAAAACGGTTAGAAAAAGAGAAACAACTTGTGGAAAAACGAATGGAAAAAGAGAAAAAAGAAAGGTCAGTTGAAATTTATAAATTCTTAAAATTATCTGGAATGTTTTTCAGAGAACGATTGGAGAAAAAGGCCGAAGAAGACCGCAAAAAAGAAGAAAAAAGGAAAGAAGCTGAGGAAAAGAAAAAAGAGGCTGAAGAAAAAATGAAAAGAAAGAAAGAAGAAGAGGAAAAGAAAAAAAGAGAGGAGGAAGAGAAAAAAGAACAGAAAAGGAAAGAAGAGGAAGCATTGGAAGAGAAAAAACGAAGAGATGCCGCCAGATTCAAAGGATTTTTCAGTAAAGTTGAAAAGAAAAAAGTAGTTTCAAGTGAACAAAACAATGACAATAATTGGTATCGACCATTTCAAATCAAGGATGGCATGAAACTGGCACCGATATTGTATAGAAATCCGGTTACTGTTGATGCCAACGAATTATTGCATTGTAAACCTGAGGTTTGTATTTGTATTCGTTTCAGTGTTTATGCATTTATGTAGTAAGACTTCTAGCTTGACTAAAAATAGTGCCCAAATAATAATAATAAACTTGCACGGTATAGGATTTACTGGCTATGAAAGACCGAAAAAATTTACCGCTAATTGCAAGATCTGAATTTTTCACAAAACTCGAATACTCTTATCACTCTGCTTATTTGAATGAGACCCAATTGTTCTTTACCGCGCAGTTCTCAAAATAGACCAGATATGGAAAAATTGTTCACGGAACAAAAATATTGTGTGTACAAAATTTCTTCATCGTTTGTTTTGTAAAAACGGTTATTGGCTGTTCTGGGCACACCTCAGTTTCTGAAAACAAATATTACCACGTTTTTGGCCGAAGTATGGTTCTGGGAAAAGTATCTTAAATCTGAGAATCATCTGTTTGTTCATTATATAGTTACGAAATAAGTTCGATTTTTGCAGGTGACATCCTCAACATATCTAACCTCAAACAATGTTAAAAATCGAACTATGCAGCCACCGAAACGCACACAAGCTTGTTACAAACTTCTCCAATTTCACGATAATCATAGACCTCCTTATTACGGAACATTCCGCAAAAAACCACAAAAATTGACGGGTAAAAACACGTGTTCACCAATTGAACCTGGAATCGATTATGAAGTTGATTCGGATGAAGAATGGGAGGATGAACCATCGGATGGTGAAGAATGTAGATCAGATGACGAAGAGGAGGGAGATGATGACGCGATGTCCGATGATGGATTCTTTGTGCCGCCCTGTTATTTGTCAGATGGTGAAGGTGAGTGCCATTTTTCCATCTTTTCTGAATCTACTCTCGTCAGATTTGACAAACAAAAATCTACAGTACTCCGAACGACACATACCTGGCCAAAGAGTGTGACAAAAATTTTTGAAATTTTTTGTCACTGAAAAATACGAAAAATATGAATTTTTTCTCTGAAAATACGATATTTTTAAGAAAAATGTCTAATTTTTCTAACTTTTCAAAAAATGTCACTGTGAAAAAACCTCTGATTTTTTTGTCACTGTACAAAATTCCATCTTACGCCAGGTATGGAACAACTCATTTTTAGTAAAAAATGCATGTAGTCTCGTCCCTTACCACTTTTTTATCCTTTTTCACACTAAAATATTCTCAATAGTACTTTCATTTTACGACAGATTGTTGTCAATGGACAACATGTAGAATACGACCCCACCGTATTTCATGACCCCCCAGCGAATTACACGACCCCATAAATGCATTTCGAGACCCCATTTCCATTAGGGTGGGGTTTTGAAATACATGGGGGTCTTGATGTAAAGTGGGGTCATGAAATACTTGGTGGGGTCATGAAATACATTGATGGGGTCGTAAAGTAACTGGCTTACAAGGGTGTGGGGTCGTATTCTACATCACCCGGACAAGATGTAGAAGACGACCCCACGTGAAGTATTTCAACACCCCACAATAGAAGTGTATTTAATGACCCCTACAAATGTAGAACACGACCCCAACAATGTAGAAGACGACCCAAAAAGTGTAGAACACGACCCCAAAAATGTAGAACATGACCCCAACAATTTTGGGGTCTTGAAATACATGGTATGGGGTCGTGTAATACACTTCTATCGCGGGGTCTTCTGATACGTTTTGTGGGGTCGTGTTGTACGTTTTGCCCGTTGTCAATTGAGTGAACATATTCTATCATAATTTTCTTCTTGATAATTATATTTGAATTTGTTTTTTTTTTCTGCTACTATCTTGCTCTGCACATTTTTCATGCAGGCATAAATTTTTATTCTGCAAATTTGGATTTTTTTTGTTGAAAAAATTCCTAAACTCACAAATATTTCAAATTTTTACAAGTCAAACAAGCCCCGCCCATTTTTGTCTGCACCATGAAGAGTCAACAACTTTTGAATTTTTTTCCGAAATTTTGACGATTTTTGATAATAGCACTAATTTTCCAAAGTGGGTAAAGTGCCCTTCTATGATGTATGAATTCCGATATTTTGTCACCCTGTTGATTATCGCCAAAGCCCTTGTCAAAAATTAAATAAAAACGTGAACTTGTCTTGACAGTCTGACAAATCTGATTGTGAGAATTTTTTCACAAAAAAATTACTTTAAAAAATAAAGATGAACATGTCCGCTCCAGTGACACATATCGTCCCAAATAGAATTACTGTATTAAGAAATATGGTAAAAATGGATAAAGACGACTTTGTTGTTCTTTTTCATTTCATTCATTTCCTTTTTTCGCTGCTTCTTCTTCTCTTTCTTCAGCGGATCAATTGTATAGAATAAAAGAGTATATTTGTATTGTGTGTAAGAGGAGGCGGGCGGTCGGCGAAGCAACAAAAAAAACACTGAGAAAAATGACGACAGAAAAAATATTATAGGAGAAGAAGAGAGAAAGGAGCAACAAGACGGCGGCGAAAAAGAAGAAGAAGAAGCAGAAGAAAAAGTAGGAGGAGGCGAAGATGAGGAGGAGCACGGCGAGGAGAATGCAGACGAACGAAAGGCTCGTCTTGCGTCGCGTGCGAAAGAGTGGTCGCGACGCGTCACGCGCGGCGGCCACATTTCACTTGAATCGCGATGTATCGGCCCGTGCTATTATGATGTTAATGGTAGTTGTGGAATTAAGTCAGCTGCAGTCTCCGAACTCACCTCAATGATGGCTGTACAGTTTTTCTAGGTTTAATTTGTTCAAAACTCGCCAGTTTCTCTCTTTCAACAAAAAAAAAGTCGCGTTGCGATTTTCAACACTTTCTTCTCTTTTTTTCCGAGTTGACATTTTCTAATCTGTATCATGATGTTTTCACAATATTCGCACTAATTCAAATTTAATTTACATTATTTTTGCCGAAATAAAATTTCATTTTCACGAAAATTTCTTGTTTTTTCAGTTTAAACTTCATTCGAGAAAAGTAGAAAGAGGGTTTTTGTTTGAACCACGATTTTTTAATCCGCTGAATCGTGATTTTCAAAAACTTATTCTATTCGGAATACTATGTTCCAAATATTGAGCGTAAGAATTTTTTCAGGATGAGATGCAACATTTTTGGGATATTTCGTTTTCCGCAAAAAACGTTGGTTTTCTGATAATTTTCGAACTCGGGCCGAATTTTTGAAAATCGCAAAGTTTTCAGGTTGACGATAATTTTTAAGTTTTTTGTATTTCTTGGTTCTGTTCAATAAAATTCGAATTTTCAAAATGATTGTCAATGTAGCCAGATAGTTCGACTTGAAAAAGGCCTATTGTCTAAGTCTCTCGTTGTTTTGGTAATTCATTGTCATGTTAAATGATCTGATCGAATTGACAGACTAATTGTTTTGTTATTAACAGAAAAGTGAGAAAAATAGGCATGAAATGTTTTCGAAAACAATAACGTCAACACGTGACCCGCAACAGTCTCATTTTTTGTTCGCCCCCAATTTTTCACCGGACGAAGGCCTTCTTTTCGCGCACACACATTTCTTTTTATCTCTGACACCCTCTCACTCTCTTTTCTCTCTTGTTGTGTTTTTATTGATTCTTTTTCGTTTCTCATCCCTGCGTCTCTTCATCTTTTTTTTTTGCAGCCGGCTTCTTCTTCTTCTTCTTTCGGGAGGGGGCTCTTCTTTTTCTTTTTTACTACTACTAAACACGGAAAAAAAGAAGAGAAAAAGAAAAAGAAGACGACTACTACTGCAAATCTATCATCTTTGCTTCAAATTGAGTCATTCCTTCTTTTTTTTTTTTCCTAGATGTGCTTTTTCTTCGACTGGGTTTCGAGAGAAAAAACAAACCCGAAACTGTTCTTTTTTTCAATCTCTAAATTGTTTTCAATTATATCCGGTAAAACAATATCGGGCCTGAAAATCCAAACTTTTTACCGGAAAAATATCTGATTCTCACGATTTTCAGCCCATATCTGAAAAAAACGAGCCGTTTTACACACGAATTTTCTAGCAGAAATCTTTTTTTTTTCAAGTCTCCGCTCTCTTCATAATTTTTTATTAGAATTAGACAAAAAAGTTTCTCATTCATGTTAATATGTTCCTTTGAATTACTGTTTGATTGATTGGTCCTGGTCCGATAAGCTGGAAAAAGGGTTCAGTCTGAAATTTATATGACTAATTTCAGAAAATTGGCCCAGGCCCGTTTTTTTTCCGAGCCATAGTATTTTCCATACTTTTATTAACCTCACTGATCTTTTCGAAATTATATTTTCATATTTTTTGTGTTGTTTCAGAGTACTTATACGGTCTCTTTGTGGTGCCTTTCGAGCTCGCATTTCGTGGTGCTTCGAAGTCACCACCCGACATCATTTCATTGTTTTTTCTGCCATTTTTTGGTTTTGAAAAATAGACCAAAAAAAGAAGAATAAGAAGAAGAAGTGAAACAAGATTGGCAGTGACAGTTTTTGAATTTCGCATTCGCGTTTTTTCGACAATATTGTTGAACATTGTGGTTGCGGTGACAAAAAAGTGACCTCAACACATTTCATCTCGCCTTCGCATTCTTTTTGTCCACATTGTCAGCTGAATTGTTTTGAACAGGTTGGTTTGAAAAATGAAACTATTTCAGGAAATTCTGAAAAATAGAAATGAGATCAGGGCCCATCATTCTAGGCCCGGACCCGGTCCTGTGAAAAAATGTTCAATATTTATTCATTTTTCAAACTTGCCAAATAATCGACTTTGTTGATCTGTGAAAAATTTGTTTGGAATTTGGTTTTCGAACGTATTCTATCAATTTTTGATATAAAAAACTTCTTCTTGAATTTCGTTTTTTTTTTCAATAGCAGCTAATTCCAACAGATATTCGTCCATCGAATTTTGACGAAAAAAAACATTTCAATCTACAGTAACCACGTGGCACCGATGATTTTTATTCACAAGACCCGTCATTCTTTCTTGATCTTTATTTTTTTCCAAGGGGTTACTGTAGTTTTGACATTTCCACATTTTTTTCGTACGAAAATTTCCCATAAAAAGGCACTTTTTGATTGATATTTTATTGGCTTTTTTCCCCAAAAATTTCCATGAAAATGGAAATGAAAAGGTGTACAATGGGACGGACAAAGAAGAATATTCAAATTCGAAATAACTTTTTGTTGTTGCTGACAAATATCATATTATATAGTTATTCGCATTCCGATCGTCCGTAATAAATCAATAACACCGAACGGTTAAATATTTATATTTTTTGTGCCATTTTTGACTATTGTATGATAGAAGAGTTGAGAATAAAACGAAATTGAAGAAAAAGGGTTCGATTTGTGGTTCAGGTTCCTTTTGAAATGATTTCCTAAGTTTTTTCAATGAGAGACATCAGATCGGTTTGCAGTTCGGAGCCACGTTTTTACATTTTTTCAGTGTTCACGTGGCTCGGCCCAAAATTATATTTTTCGACTCGACAGAAAGAGACCGGCCCAATCTATTTTGTCAATTTTCACAGACCGGATTCTGGCCTGGCTGTTTCTGTTCTTTTGAATAAAAAAAACCTGACCGTGAAAAGAAAATAATATAAACATGACCTTTCGAACTGCGAATGTCTGTTTTTCTCTGTGTCTCTCTCTTGATTGACAAGTCTCGGCCATGATGAGGTCACGTTTCACGTTTTTAAAATATCGTTTTTTTTAAACTGAAAATAAGTTAATTCAAAAATTTTATTATTTTCAGCAGTTTTCAGAGAAAAAATATTTTAAATTGTGGCAAAATGTTTTGTGAAATACAGATATAGGTAATATTAATTTCAGACAATATCCGAATCGTCATACGAAAAAGAAGAAGAGAGAGCGGAAGTATCGAGTGGTGGGTGCGGTGCGGCGGCCCACCGTCTCCCAATCGACGAACCGGATCAAGAAGAAGAAAAAGAAGAAGAAGTTGCTATCAAAACGAGAAAAAGAAGACGACGACGGCGGTTTAGGCGAGGAGAACAACTACAACAACACTATTTGTTGTGCACACCGCGACCCGACGGTTGAAACTATCTTCAATTTATATAATATATATAAAGTATATAATATCATCATCACATAAAAACCATCGAGACGCGGAATGAGACAACATTCCATGGCTAATTCAAAGAAAATACAAGAAGTAAGTTTCTCTTTTTCATACTGTAATAAGGACCGGAATCCATTCTTATTTTCATGCTCCTATCGCGATTTGATTATTTTTATCCTAACCCAAAAAAAGACCATCCGACCCTACAACTAGTTTAGATTTTTGAGAAGAACTTCACTCTGGAAAATATTGGAAAACAGGGGCGAGCTATTAGCCCGAAGGCCCGAGAGCCCGGACCGAATTTTGAACTTTGGTTCCTCGGAGCCGCTAGTGCTTAAATTCTGGATTTTTTCAAAGTTCGTTTACGGCCGAGTTTTTCTGATTTCAAAAATTTTGGCTCAAGTCTCAGCCCCGCAGTTGTGCGGCAGCGGTGCCCAAAAAACTGGCTCTGCTCTTGGAGCAAAAATAGCTGTCTTGTTCCTCGCCAAAGAAATTTTGTGTGTAAAGTGTTTTTTGGTAACAGCTTGGATATTTCGATAGTTTACCCAAATGATTTTATTGACTTTTGTGTTCATTTTTGCGTCATCATTCGCGACCGAAAGGTGTCAAGTTCGAGAGTTGGCCGGCGCTCTCGAATGGGAACTTTTTCGCCCACGCATCCGACAAAAAATGGGCGAAAAAAAAAGAAGGAAAAGAGCTTTCTCTTTTCTTTCTTTCTTTCTTTTTTCGCGCACACAAACACACATTCATTGATCGAGAAAAAAAAGAAGCAGAGTATGTGTCCGCCGGCGGTATAATTATGGATAGAAGGGGACCCCCCTACACACACACACACACACACACACACACACACATACATGCACATGATAACAACAAAAAAACCAAAAATTACGACAAGAAGACTTGGTCATTCTTTCGAAGTTTTTGAAACGACAATTTTTGGAGATGTACAATTTGTTACGTGCTAGCCGTGAACTTGAATTAGTAGAAAGAAAAACAAAACAAAAAATGAATAGAAACGTGACATGTGTTTTTCTCTGCGTCTCGTTCACTCTCATATTTGAAAGTTTTCTAATGGTTCATTTTTTCAGTTGGTGCACGAGTGCAATGTGCAGTTGGCATTGTTTCGCGGCGCGACACAGGGAATTGGAACCGCGCAAGACGGAGCATCGTTGAGAAGGTTCGTTTTGTATTTATTTAGCATTGTGCGCCTTTGAAAATAAATGGAAAATACTGAATCGGGCCGGGTCCGATTTTTGCTGAATCGGGCCACAAAATTGGACCCGAAGAATCATTGCTCAAACTGATGAGGTCATTCAAAATTAGACTGAAACGGGCCCAGATCAAAAACCAAAAAGTTATCATGACCCCTAAAAACTCAAAAAAAAAAACTGAGCAGATCCGATTTTTTATCTGGGTCCATTTCAGTCATTTTCCAATGACTCGGCCCGTTTGAGCTAAAACATTTTGTTCCGATTTTGAGCCGTGATTCACAATAAATCTACGAAAAAAGAACCGGGTCTGATTTTTTAGACTCTGTCCTCCGGCCGAATAACATAAATAGTTTCGGTAATCAATTTACGATAGCATTTTTTGAGTAAAGCTTGGAAATAATTCAATTAGTTTGTCTAAACAACAATGTGATTTTTTCAGAGAAGTCGAAACTGCTGGAAGAGCTTGTCAGAAAGCGGTCGAAGCTGCCAACAATGTTCTACTACCACAATTAAGAGCTGATGGTGAGTTACGGTTTTCTCGAGTCAAAAAAGCGAAATATTTCACTTCTAACTGGTCCCACGAAATCTGGAAAAATCAATATTATTTCATTTTTCACAGACGCCGAAATTTCGCGACACGGTCCACTGTTCATTGGTTGCGTTGGAGCGTATTTGAACGAAATGAAACGGTGTGTGAAGCTCGAAAAAACATTTCCGGCGCCGATCGAACCGTCGATTACACGACAACAAGTCGAACGTGTCGAATCGATTCTGGACACACTCGAAAATCTGATTACGGTTCATTATTCGACGAATGAGCAACCTGCATTGGACAAGGTATGTCGAACAGAAAATGAAACAACAACAAAAAACAGCACAGAAAACTAGCCTGTTTTACTGAAGCTCACATTCAAACTCACCGATCTTCACTACCTTAAAATCGGTCGAAAATTGCCTGCGAATCGACTCAAGAATACTGTACTTTTTCTCTCATTTCTCTTTTTATCAATTTTCAATAGAAAATCTCAGAAACCTCCAAAAAACGTAAATCATCGAATCAATTATTTCAGCTGCAAGTAACTCCTCGAAGGAGGCGTGCTACTTCGTGTCGACCTCAATGTGTGTGCTCGAAATTAAAAACGAGTTATGCGTGATATTTAGATTATATAAATATATGTTAAGCAGTACATCATCATCATCATAATCATCAAATTGTTTCGATTTCCGGCATTATTCGTCTTCTTCTTTCTCTTATAGGTATGTAAAAGTTTGAATAGAACCAACCAGGGGTGAGATTTGGGCTCTCTTGGGCTGGCCAGTTTTTTTTTTGGGCCCGGCTCTCGGGCTCTGGGCTACAATCGCACCCCTGAATAGAAATCAACTGTCACATTTCAATTTCATAACTCTAATTTTGGAAAATTGAAATTGAAGAAAATCGAAAATGCGAATTTATTCCGCGTATTACGTGACCCTATTTTGAATCAATAGTTATTTTTTTCAGGTGCAGGCATTATTTGTTATTATAATATTTCTTCGATGCGTGTTTTTCTTCTTCTTTTCACCCTCCCCCAACATTTTGGCATCAGGCCACCCACATTTCTAGATTAGGTGTTTTTTTGTTTATTTCGAATCATTACAAAACAAAATATAATTTCACATCGACCAAAAAAACGCCCGTTTTTCTAAACTTTTTTTACCCTCTAATTTTTGTTGTTCAACAAAACAAAACAAAAAAAAGAAAGTGACCATGCGGTCGATCGATGATAAATATTATATATTGCACATACTCGTTTTTTTTGTCTCGTTCCCCTGCTTTGTTCCCCAACACATTCAACTTTTCATGCCCCGCCCCCCCCCCCCCCACACATCATCAGCTCAATTCTTGTGTATTGTCTCGTCTCCACAAAAAATAGGCATAATTTTTTCCCTTCATAATCGTCACCGTTTTTATTCATATTCTCTGAGCTCTATGTGTACATCGTATCAATGTTTTTTTTTTGTCTTCAAACTTTTTTTGATCAAAATTGGCTATTTTCATTCGATAAAGTGAAAAATCAATATGTCTATATATTCACAGAAAATCTCTAATATTCACAGAAAATCTAAAATCTTATTTTAAAAAAATGATGCCTAAAACATACTTTTGCTAATCATCCTCTTCGGCTTCTTCATCTGAAGGTGAATAATCATTATCGGCTTCTTCGATTTTCTGTTCGACGCTTTTCACTTCAACCTGGAAAAATATGAATAAAAACTCATTAGATAAAATAATATGTTTGAACTGACATTATGCGACTTTTGGTGGAAAAGAAAAGAGATCGAACCACACTCGAAAACAGCACGAAGAACATTGTCAGCCACCTGAAAAAAATAAAACCATACAACATGTTTTTCACAAAATATAAACATACTTTTCTGGCATTTTTCTGCGAATGAAACCAATTTGATAAATCACTGGCACAATCTGCTCCGATCGGAGGGTCTACACTTTCCACACCTTGGATACATCTTTTACATTTTAATCTGAAAAAAAAGAGGAATTGCGGAAAGAAAACATAAGAAAACCTACTTTTCATGAGTGTCAGATGCCACACTAGACTCTAGTTTGAACAATTCTTTGAGTTGTTCAGAACTGAAATGACGAGCCACATCTTCGCCTGCATCGATCTGGAAAAGAACCAATACTACTGTAATTAATCTAATTGGACATTCATAATTTTCGTGAAATCAGGAGTGAGATTACAGTATATCAGGTCCGAAAATAACAGAAGAGCTTTCGGATGATCAAAATGAACAGAACAAAAAAAGACTCACAACACATGATGACAATGCCTTTTTATGTGTTTGTCTCTGGAACATTTTCTCTTCAATAGATCCAGTTGCCAATAATCTATAGATGAAGCAAGTCTTTTTCTGGCCATCTCTCCAAACTCTTGCCATTGCCTGATCATCGTTGGCTGGATTCCAATCCGGATCGAACATCACTAATCTGAAAGAATATTTTGTTTGTTTCTTTTCCGAACTGAAGCTTTGAAAATGTTCATCGCAGAAAGCGGAAGAATATAGGCCCGCTATTTTGACAGCCTTCCTCTTGATAACTAACCTGTTTGCGCCGATAAGATTGAGTCCACATCCACCTGCTTTGGAAGACAATAAGAAGCAAAATACAGTACTCTGTGGATCATTGAAAGTGTCGACGATTTTCGATCTTTGCTTAATTGACATCGAACCGTCCAGACGAACATAATCGTATCCGCGAAGTTTGCACAACTGAAAAAAACAAAGCGATTTGTCAAGTTTCTATAAAAAGTTGATGTTTTTCAAAATTTTTCATTTATAACTAAGTATGGAAGGAAAAATCTGGCTCAAGTTTTCAAAAACCTATTTTGACGCTTTTAAAACCGTAGAAAAACAATTTCTTGAGATAATCTGACATCAATTCCGAAGGTTTTTCTTGTTGATTATTGCTTACCTCCATGAATTGATCAATGGTTTGTGTATAGTTTGAGACAAGCACAAACTTATCATCTGTTGTTTTTCGTGTCACCGCCAAAATATAGTCCAACACTTTCATTTTTCCAGAGAACGATGGATCGAATGTTTTTGGATTGAATGATTCTGGGAACAGGCCAAGACATTCTGCAAAAAAAAAGAGTATTTCGAAAAATAACGCAGTTATGAATATTCTTACTTTTACTAAACCGATTCTCTGGTTTCAACAACTCTTCATAAACCAATGTTGGATGATTGCACAGTTTTTTCAAATGAGTAATGAATGAAAGTGCTGAAGCAGTTGCTCCCTTATTTCCATCTTTTTCAATCAATCTATTCTGTTTTTCACATTCTGTCAATTTGTTATAAAGTGTTTCTTGAAGAGTTGAATTTTTACAACAGAGGATGTGTTCATATTTGACCTGAAACAAGTTGAATTGAGACAAATGTTTGATTTTTTGAAAGAAATACCGGTAAATATTTGGTCAAAAGTGCCGAAGTTCGCCGAATGATACATTTCTCTACCAAACCAATCATTTCTTTCGTTTTTTCTTCTCCTTTTTTCTGATCTTCTGAACTTGCATCAGCGTCTCGACCTCTGAAATTATACAATTTTACGAAGTCGGAAAAAACTACAGCTACTCACTTCAGAATCGCATTTTCGTATTTTTTCCGGAATTCATTGGCAGTTCCAAGAAGGCCAGGATTAATAAAGTTAACCAAACTGGAAATTACATTTTTCAAAATATTCTAATGTAAAAATGTCAGAATGAGGTTTTCACGTGAAAAAAAAAACAATGTACCTGAAATATTCTAACAAATCGTTCTGAATTGGCGTTCCCGAGATGAGAACACGTCTTTGACACTTTAAGCCGCTCAGCGCTTGATATGTTAGATTTTCGCTGTTTTTCAATCGATGTCCTTCGTCGCAAATTACAATTCCAACTTCACCCGAATGCAGAATATTGGCATACAATCGAAATGTTTCGTAAGAAATGATTAGAACCGGAATTGCAGCTCGAAGTTTTGTATCAGCCATGAAAGATGCTGAAAATGACCAATAAAATATTAAAAGTAATGGTGATGTGCCGTACTCAAACATGCAATGATTTGTTCTCGTTTACCACTGTCTACCGGCATCGCATTTACACGAGTTCCCAACCACTTTTTGATCTCTTTATCCCAATTCTTCACCAAACTACTCGGACAAACAATGATAGATTTGGAAACAGTTGGACAAGCATCTGGACTTTGTCGCAATAATGTCCATAATAATGTAATGCATTGAAGTGTTTTTCCAAGTCCCATCTCATCAGCCATAATACATCCATGATAATTCTCAATGTTCGAACCGGTCACACAATCATACATGAATTTGACACCATCTCTTTGATGCGGTCGAAGAACTTTACCAAGAACCGGATCGACAACGACGTGAACTTTTCGATCTTTGTCTTCTTTGAGTTGTTCGTGTTCAGACAATTGAAGTGGAGTATACAGGACTACTGCATTTTCATGATATGGATCGAATAAAGCACATTTCCGACGACTTCCACCCAAACCAAGACTTCGACCAGATACTGTAAATTTATTTGTTTTTGTTTTTGGATAAATATTCAACTTCTTACACATATATCCTTCCATCGGAATACTGAACTTTCTCGCCAATAATTTCTCTATCATCGCAGTGTGATCAGAAGCCTCATTTTGTAAACGATTGTTGAATACTTGTATGTTCTGAAAAAGAAATTCAATTTGTTTAGTTCAAAAATATGTTACCACAAATCTCAGAGGCGTCGTTTCTTGAACCGAGACTGGAGGTTCAACCGGTGGCGGAGCCTTCTTTCTTTTTCGCAATCCTTTCGGTGGCGACTTCTCAACGTTCGAAGAAAATGGACTGACATAGCTTTTCTTTACACATTGCGAATCGTTTTCTCCTTTTCGTCCGGAATATCCAAGACTTTTTCGATTTGATGTTGGCGTTGATTTTGAGGGACTCTCGGTTCTTCTTCTTTTCACAATATTTTCGTTGATCACATCAACCTGTTCAGGTATGATGTCTTCAATTTCATCATTGTCTATTTTCGAAGTGCTTGCAACATTTTCTTCGATAATTTCCACAAAGTCCTCTTCATGTCGAACAGTTTCGATGATACTTTCATCTTCAACGATAATTTCTTCAGGTACCGCTTTCTTTGTGCCTTCCATCAATTCTTGTTTCAAATGATCCAATGCTTTTTGAAAATCCTTATTCCTTCTGGGCACCTCGTATTCATCTTTTTTTGAAAAATAATCGCTGAGATTCGCATTTGCACACTGATATGTTTTATTAATTCCAAAAAACAGCACACTTTTCTTGTTTTTGGCGGGAATATCGCTCAAAACTCTTCCAGGCCAGGGCGGGTACCCTTTCATCTTTGCCCATACAATTTCTCCGTCTAGAAACTCTTGCTCCATCGAATTCGAACTTCAGATATCAGATATTCTGCAGAATGAAAAACTGAAAATATTTAAATTTGAATCTCGCTCAGATTTGGTTTTCTAGGCCATTTCTTTAAACGTGATTTTTTAATACTTGAAACGCCTGGAAGTAATTTTTTAAGAAGTTTGCGAAATAATTGGGAATAATTTAATTTTTACTTTCATTTCCAGAATTTTACTGCTTCTTTACCGCTCATTGAATTGTAAAAAACCGAGGGACTAGGCGACTCGTGAATATAATTTTTCTTACTGTATTCAAAATTTCGTTCACTTTCATCTTGCAGTGTTTGCACACTTTCTTATTTTCATTTTTTTCATGGTTTTTTTTTCGGTTCGGTTCTTTCGAAACCTGATTCTGCATGACGATGATTATTTATGTTCAAGTTCTGCAAAATCGATTTTTCTTTTCCAATTTGTTTATTCTATCGACTAAATATCAAATTACGCATCACCACGAAAGTTTATAATTAATTTCAACTGTTCTAGAGAAATGGCTGCAGCTACTCAACGAATTCCTTCAAAACGCCAAACTCTTGATGAAGCATACGCTCCACCGGCCAATTTTCTGGAAATCGAAGTTGTCAACCCAATCACACATGGTGTTGGAAAAATGCGATACACTGATTACGAAATTCGAATGAGAGTTAGTGAACACTTCGATTCATCCAAATTCTATATTTATTGTTTCAGTCAAACTTGCCAGTTTTCAAACAGAAAGAATCATCTGTTCGTCGAAGATATAGTGACTTCGAATGGCTACGAGGAGAATTGGAACGAGATAGTAAGGTAGGTTGTCTTTCTGAACTTCCAATATTAAAATACATTTTTGTCGACTTTCAGATAGTTGTTCCACAATTGCCTGGAAAATCATTAAAACGTCAACTTCCTTTCCGATCAGATGATGGTATTTTTGAAGAAGAATTCATCGAAAATCGAAGAAAAGCTCTCGAAATATTCGTTAACAAGTAAGTTGAAAACAAAAAGAATATTGAGTTGTTTTTCAATCTTATCTGGTCCAAATTCTGTCACTCCACCAATCTTCTTTTCCAAAAAAATAGTTTAAAATGCTTGCAAGCCATTTTTTCCTTACAACTTAATTACCTCGACAAAGAATCATCATTCCAAAATCAATGTACATTTTGCAGAGTGGCCGGTCATCCTTTGGCTCAAAACGAGCGCTCATTGCACATCTTTCTTCAAGAAGCCACTATCGACAAAAACTACATTCCAGGAAAGATTCGTACTGCATAATTAATTATTTGCACTTTTTCGTCTTCTTCGTTGTGAAATTGCCAAACTTTTTCATCCACGTCTTCTTCTTCCTCTCCTTGATATACGGTAGATTGAAAATTGTCACCCACTTTGTGATTATTAAATTATTATTATTCTCATTCTCATTTTATACCAATTGGTCTTTTATGTAAATAACATATTTATTTGCATGAAACAGTTTTATACTTATTACAGAAAGTTAGTAATTTGTTTTGATCGGTTATATTAAGATACTTTGAATTATGTGTTTTATTAAAAACAATAAGAATATTTCAGAAATAATGTTCCTAGAAAAAGTCAATAATGTGACTGGAGAAAGAGAATGGATTGTGAAAGACAAAAACTATGATATGGCTCAAGAATTAGCTAGGTAACATTATTTTTTCATTTTCAAACATGAATAATAAATTCAAGATCGCGTTTTGGTGATATGATTCTCGATTACGATCGAAACGATATGTTTCTCGAAGGTTTAAAAACGTGTATCGCAGAGAAAAAACAAGAAAATGGGCGAGTTCACGTTCTCGATATTGGAACAGGTACCGGTTTGTTGTCTTTGATGGCGGCAAGAGAAGGAGCTGACAAAGTCACTGCATTGGAAGTATTCAAACCAATGGGGGATTGTGCAAGACATATCACAAGTAATACTCAATGGAAAGATAAAATCACGGTTCGTTCAAAGATCAAATTGAAAGTAAAGACTTTTTAACACAATTTCTAAATCGGGCCCGTTTTTAGATCGAGTTTTCATTGTTTATTACGCTGATTCCTTATTTCTCAAAATTTTCAAACAATAAAAAAAAACAAAAATTATACTTCAAAAAATACTTCTTGAAATTTCATCTTTTTGAAGTTCAATAGTTTTAAAAATTTTAAACCTGATAAAAGTTTTTGCCCGCCCCCTTATTTTCTCATTTTGAGCCCGATTCAGGTCGGTAAAATTCTCTTCGCTTCGATTAAACACCAAATGTTCCACTTTTTGCAGGTAATCAGCAAAAGATCAACAGACATCGAAGATATTGGTGGCGAAGGTGCAGATGTGATCGTTGCTGAAGTGTTCGATACCGAATTGATTGGCGAAGGTGCATTGAGAACATTCAAAGAAGCCCTGAAAAAACTGGCAAAACCGGGATGTCGTGTTGTTCCATCGACTGGAAATGTGTACATTGTGCCAGTAATGAGTGAAATGTTGAAACAGTTCAATCGAGTTCCCAAGTTTGATTATCAAAAAGATGAAGATCCACTGGGATATTGTCCGGGAACATCGGCTGTTTTCGATGTTCAATTGTCGACATTGGATACTTCGAGTTTTGTCGAATTATCAGATCCGATTGTCGCTTTTCAGTTTGATTTTGAAGACTCTGACAAAATTGTTTACAACGAGACATTTGTTCGAAATGCCATTGCGAAGCATGATGGATCTATTGATGCTGTTTTTATGTGGTGGGATTTGGATATGGACAGAAAAGCTAAAAACTTTATCAACATGGCCCCCAAATGGAAAAATGAAAACTTTGCGGTAGGGTTTTTTTTCGAAGCATTCTTTCAAAAATATACGGGTCCAATTTTTTTGTACGAAACGATCTACAATTTTGGTTCAAAAAAATGACATTGATATCTCGACAAAAACGTGGAATTCACGCGGCACGATTCAGAACACAAAGTTCATACAGTAATTCAGACATCACAATGTTTTTCAAAAAGTTTTGTGTGAAAAATCACGAGAAACATTCTGAAAACAAGGAATTCCACGTTTTTGGCCGAGGTATAATGACATTCCAAAATAATTTTTCTAAGTTTTCGAGACATAGCTGACCTAAGAGGAGAAAAAGTACCGTTTTTTGGTCGTCATTCAAGGTGACGAAAATAGTTTTATAAATTTTTAAAACTTTGGTACCCTCTTAGGTCAGGTATGTTTTGAACAGCTGCAAGAAGTAGCGTATTAAAAAAAATTACTCGAAAAAATAAAATGTTTCCCAAACTCGGTTTCAGTGGAGAGATCATTGGATGCAAGCAGTATATTATCTACCAACACCAAAAAATATCAAAAAAGGAGAAAATTTCGAGATTTCTTGTTCACATGACGAGTTCAGCATGTGGTTCAGCACAACACAAAACATCGATCGAGCGTACTGTACGTGTATGTTGCATTCGATTTTAACGCGACAAACTATATTTCACATCAATGACATGTTCGAGAATCAACAATTTGTTGATACTGTTAAGAGGGTATGTTTTTTTTTGTTGGAAAAATAAGTCAAACAACTGAAATTTCAGCTTTCAAGTGGGAAAAACGTGATAACACTGGGCGAAGGATCATTTATTGGTGTGCTTGCGGCGAGATTTGCAAAAAGTGTCACAATTTATGACAGCAATCCACATTTTACCAGGATCTTCGCAAGGTAATATCTCGAGTTTTTTTTTCAAAAATTAGTAATTGTAATTATTTCAGTTATTCTAGTCATTATAATCTGAAAAATGTGAAAATTGTTGACGAATTGTCACAAATCAGAGAAGCGCCGGAAATTGTGATCGCCGAGCCATTCTACATGTCAGCAATGAACCCTTGGCAAAATCTCCGATTTCTTTTCGATCTACAACATTTAAGAAAAGTTTTTGGAGACAATTTCAGTGTGGAGCCAAGTGTAAGTGTTTGATGAATAACTGAATTATATAATTATCTTTTAATATGAGGTCAGATTTTGTGCCGACCGGAAACCCGTTCTGACTGGCCGAGCATTGGCTGGATTTTCTCATTGCAGACCAGAGAAAGCCCGGCCGAAAACGGGCCGGATCTTAAATACAACCGGAGGTTTAGTACTTACATATAAAACGCATACTCTTTCTAGACGCAAAAAAGTAGAGAAATGATTTCCATTAATTTTTAGAAAAATTGTGTTTTTGGCTCTGACAAGGGAACTTCGCGAGGTCAATCTTTTGGAATTTTTTTATATTTTGGTAGGTGATAGATATTGGTGAGAAAAGTGTATTCCCAAATTTCTAAGTCTCACAACTCGCTAGAAAACAAGTTACAGTGCTTGAAAGGCATAAACCCATTACAAATGAACACTACTGCCACACACATTCGTTTTTTTTCAACGTGAAAAAAGATGTTCACTTGTGTGTTTGTTTGTACCACTACGCTGTTGTTTTTATAAAGGGAAAACACTTTAAATCACTATAATTTTTTTTCTAGCGAGTTGTGAGACTTAGAATTTTGGGAATACACTTTTCTCACCAATAACTATCAACTACCAAAATATGAAAAAATTCCAAAAGATTGACCTCGCGATGTTCCCTTGTGAGAAACTGATGTTCAAAAGTCGGGCCGGTCTCACCTGCGGAGAAAAAAGTGCGACCCGTGATTTTCAAGCCGGGCTCTCGGGCCCTCGGACTACAATCTCCTTCTAATATTAATTTGATTTAGATCGGAATACTAAAAGGAATACCGGAAAAATTCGATGATTTGCACAAAATTTCGAATGATGTTGGAACAGTGAATGGATTTGATTTGTCGTTTTTCGATGAAATTTCAACAAAAGCTAGAAAAGCAACCGATGCTCTTGTTGATGAACAACCACTTTGGGAGTATTCTGGAACAGCTACTGGAAATGTTTTCGAAGTTTTGAAGTTTGATGTATCTTCACAATTGTGTGATAATGACTGTGATATTATCATTGAAGATATTGGGTATGTAAGAAAAAAGAAAAACAACTGTGAACAAAATAATTGAGTGAAACAAACGGGTTTGCATTGTGGATGGAATGGAAGTTTGGAGATATGACTGTTTCGACTGGTCTCGAAAATACAACAACATCTGGTGACACTCCGAAATGGAACAAGGGTTATAAACAAGGTGTCTATTTTCCACCTTCTCATCTTGCCAAACAAAAAGATATTCGATTAAGATCTCGATTTAGTCATCAAACCGGTGATGTTAATTTTGAGTTTTCGAAAATTTCATAATTTTTTTGTCTCGCGTGAACTTTTGCAATTCAGAAAAAATAAATAGTATTTGTTAGAATTTATTCATTTCTTCTGTTTCATAATCAAAATAATAGTTTCAAATGGATAGTGAGTTGAACAACTAAAAAAACAGACTTGAAAAATGAGATGATTACAGAAAATTCAACAGATCTACAGAAAAAAGAAACAGCGGAAGCTGCCGAAAAAGCTGCCAAAGCTGGTATTATGAATCGTTTGTTCGTTAAAGTTGGACAAAAAGTTGGAGTTGTTGAATGGACAAAACTTGAGCCGAATTTTGAGGTGAACAAACTACAGTAACCCGATAATATATGTCTGTGTTTGTGTTCAGAGTAATATTGGTAAATTAATCACGTATCATCGAATCATTTTCCAAATTGTTGATATGTGTGAACTTCAAATTCAACCCGATCCAAATGTTCTTCAAAGTGGAAAAATTGAACATCCAAAAGATGAGAATCCCTGGGAATTGATCGGTGGATGGTTGCATTATCTTGCTGTTTTCCATTTTGATGGAAATTTTTCGGTTTGTCAAAAAACGGATTGTCAATTCGAAAAATACTCGGCTCACACAAAAAGCCCCCGCCGACCCTATGTCTGAATTGTCTCCAAATTCCTTTTTATTTGAACATTTCATTATTTTTAAAAAGAGTGAGATTTGGGCCGACCGGAAGAGCATTGTTTTTCGAGAGGAGTTAACCTATGAGTGTCCGGCCCGTGTTTTTCGGGCCGGGCTCCAATCTTGGAAGTTTGAAAAAAAAAATCTGTCCAAAGTAGAGTGTGAAATTCTCACATTTTTGGGAACGCCTTGAACCAGTCGATTTTCATCTATTCGACCAACAGAAATAATTAATTGTTTTTGACAGAAAACATTGGATCGTTATAGTTTTGCCGCCGGAAAAATAGGCGCAAAAGAGAGAATTTCGCAGAAGAAAAGTCGAAATTTGCTGATTCGAAAAATGCGATGTTATACGAGCACTGAATCGGAGAGGCTCAATGAGAACTATAGTCAAATAAAAACACTTTTACACGGAATAGATGAGACGAGACATCATGTAGGATGAGATACACAGAGAAAAACAAAGTCTCAATTTCCAGCTAAAATCAGCGCAAACAAACAAAGAAGTGAAAGAAAGAGGAGAAGCGTACAAGAAAATGATAATGGCATTTAATGACAAAGTGAATACTGTAGCTCGTACTGTAGTTATTGCTTTTTTCAGAGTAGTGAAGTGCAAGGTTGTATCGATGAAGTAACGAGTATTGTGAAACTTCATCAAATGGAATTGATGAAATTTGCAAGAGAAATGATGACAATTTACAATATAATTGATAATACAATCAATGAAACTCGACTAAGATTACTGGCAAATGAAAGAAAATGAGAACCGAGTCAATCTTATAAAAGTGTTGTTTACAGATCAAACTGTCATTCTTCTCGATAGTTGTTCACGATTTAAAATGTATGTTATTAAAAGTCTGTATGTTTCGAGTTCAATGGAAAATTAGATTTTCGAAAATTGAATATTATTCGTATCAAACTTTTCTACTACAAACAGAAAACAACAGTGTGTCAGGTGAATAGGTTCTCCATTTGGTGTTGGAAATATCCTGAGCAGCATACAGCTCACCATCAAATGGATAGCCCGATGCCCAATTAGTGAACATCATGGGGGCTTGGTCCTGCCAATGGAATGGAGTCGAACTGTTTTTTCGTTGCAAACCAATCCAGAAACTGGCGAAACTCGTATCAAATTGGTTTTGTGCATAAGCTGAAACAATCGTTTTATTTATTTTGTTAGAATTATGCTCACATGACAAAAACGTGGATTGGCTGATGTTGTCAAGAATGGCCAGAGTTTTTCCGATCCGAGCACATTCGATTCGAGCATTTTCTCGTGTTAGTTTTTGCCGATTAAAACTGAAACATCGATCCTGTAAAGTAATATCGCCAGATTGACAACTATTCAATGGGAAAGTTGCAGAAGTTGTAGTAATTGTAGAACGACGAGTAGTTGATAAAGTAGAAGTTGTTGCTGGTAAAGTAGACGTAGAAATAGTTGTTGTTTTTGTTGTGCGTAAAACTGTTGTCGTCGAAGTTATTTGCGATTTGACAGTAGTAGATGGAGGCACAGTTTCCGGTCGAATAGTAGATGATGTTGTTGTTCGAAATGTGTTTGTAGTCGTGGTCACAAGTTTCGCATTATAGCTACAAACAAATGGAAACCAGGTGTGTTCGGGAGAAGAATGCCATTGATCATTGTGAACAAACACCGACACATAATCAAACATAAACACATTCTCGGGGGCCCAAAATAAATAATCGACTGGTGAAGCATCATCCCAAATAAATCCGCTCGCCGTTTTTCTTAACCCAATCCAATATTCTACTTCGAACTTTGCAAACGAGTGTCGAGCGATTTCTGTGTACAAAAAAAAAACACCAAATAGTTGGTTGGAAATTTTTTGGGTTTTCCGACTTTTTATCTCCAAATTTTTCCGTAAAAATCTGAATTTCCGAAAAACAAAAACTTAAAACCGCGTCACTTGATCAGAGTATGAGTATATTTGGACCGAGTTTCTGGTGGATTTTGTTCAGGAAAAATTTCCGATTAAATTTTGTGTTGGTTTATCTGTCTGAATTGACAACAAACATGTATTAGAGTACTTTGATACAGTACTCTTACTTTTTTTCCAGACACTACAAATCATCTCAAATTTGATTAAAGAACAAACTTCCAACAGCTTCAGATTCGTCTCGACTATGCACACTCATCAAATGATAGCCCTGAGATGAACAATGATTTGAAGCATCCGAGAGGGAAACAAATTTATTGTTGAATTGATAGCATCTGAAAGTTTTTATTTAGTATTCCACATATTCAACAGAATTGAACCTACTTTTGTCCAATCAATTTATCCGGTTTATTACATTGAGAAACAACTCCAATAGTCAAGCAGCTTAAAATGAAAACAACCAGGATCTTGGAGGGCATAACAAAAACTAAATTGTTATCTATTCAAGACCTTCCAGTCTCCCGAGTTTAAAGTGATAACAAATGTTCACGAATACAGACACACAAAAAACACATCACACACAAACCACATATGTTTGTGTTTCCGGTATCTTTTCTCAATTGTGATTATCAGGACTGGTCCTGAGGTCCTTTTTTACAATATCACCCCGCCCAGGTCATATTTTTTTATCACAATAAATGATCATTCAAGGTACAATACCGCTATTTTCGAAAAGACGAACATGTCCACAATCTGAAAAACTGGCTCCAGGGCAGCCTCGGGTCCGCCCTGAAATATGTCTGGTGGTTACTTACACTATTATAAAAATTTTCATTTTACTCTACGCTGAGAATTAAGAATATAAATTCAAAAAATTTACATGAGATATCATTATTTTACATGATTAGAAAAGAATTCAAGCTAAAAATTGAAAAAAGACGAATTACCACCCCCATTTGAACTCGCCGCATCATCGAAATTGAAACTGAAACCAGTGTTTTCACTATTTGTCGTTTTTCCAAAACCGAAAGGATCCGAATTTGAAGGTTGAGAACCGTCACCCGGACCATCGCCTTTATTCGGAGAATCGCCTCCACCAAAAAAGTTGAAATTTCCATCATTATCTGATCCAGAATTATTTCCATTACCACCGAAATCAAAATCAAAGTCTGGAATTAATCAAAAGTTGATAAAAAACGATATATCGACAACTCACTTGATTCGTTGTTCGTGGTTGAACCCGCCGCGTTGAAAATACTGAAAGAAAAGTTATCCTGTTGGGAACCTTGACTATGAGCATCTTCCTCCTCTCGATTTTGCATTTCTTGCAATAAATCTGCTCCGCCGTCTGAAAAAACAATAGAAAATATAAGAGAGTTGTCGTACCATTCATCACTAAAATGTTTAAAAATTGTCAAAAAACAAATATTGTCTTCATCTAAACTTTTGACGATAATCAACAAGTTTACTTAACGCCCTGGAAAACGTGCTATTAACTTTTTTTAAAAGTCAATGAGAAAAAGCACCCAAAAAAGTTTGAAACAAGACACATTTCCCTTGTAAAAAATATGGGAAAATTCTACTTTTGTCTGTGGAGCTTCTACATAGTTGTGATAAATCGACTGAAAGTATGAGATTAAAAAAAAAACAAAAACAAGTTTTTTGTCACTGTGAATGTAGTGAAAAAACGGAAAAATGAGGTAAATACGTCTAAATTTAATGGAAAAGATATATTTACCTAAAAATGTCACTGAAAAATAGTCAAAAAAAAGTCACGGTACTTTTCTATTTCTTGTGACAGGAATGAAGAAGGGTGAATAAACTTAAAACATTTTTAATTTTTCTTTCGTAATTAATTTTAATTTTTTTAAAATCGGTTTCGAGATTTCTTAAAATGTCAAAATATAGACAGACTACTGTAATTACAGGACTTTTTTTGTTGATAAAACTTAGGTTCTTTTCTTTTTTTTTTTTGCTTTTTTCTCTCAACTGGATACACTCATAATTATATGTTTCATTCAAAAAAAAAGGGTGTCGTTTGGGCCGTTTACCGGGCCGGAAGCCCGCCATATGTGGTCCGGGCCGACCCGGATCGCTTGTTGAAAACTTAATCAACGGGCATGGCTTGCCGAGACCAAATTTTAATGCAAGTATGTGTCATTCTGGGGACAAATACATGTGTACATAGTGTGAACCATATATGGGCCGAGCAGAAATTTCCGTTGCCTTTTTAATTTCCAGCGCGGATTGGCCCGCTCAGCCGGCTTAAAACTACATCCCCGCAAAAATTGAGTTCTTACCGACGCTGTTCATACTGATATCCAAAATTGTATCGGTTATATCCTTTTTATTATCTTTCCCACTCGTCGATTTTGCAGCCAACAAATCGTCGAAAAACCCGCTCGTATTTTTTCCGTTACTCGATTTGTTGAAAGTGTTGTGATCTTCTTGCTGCTGCTCTTTTTCTCGGTTCTCTACTTGCACGTTGTTCGGATTTTCGATTGCGATTTCCATCTCAAGTGGTGGAGAACCGTGTTGTTCACTGATGTTATCAACTTCATTTTCCGGTTCTTCCTCGATTACTTCTGCAACCGAATCTTCTTCGTTCGGTTCCGGATCTTGTTGAAGAGTCTGAAGTTTTATTGTGAACATTTTTAATGTCAAGTTTGTTTCATAAATTTTCCAGTTAATTCCACGTAGAACATTTCAAAAACGCAAAGTTATAACTGTAATTCAGATAAAACGAAATATTCAAACTTTTCGTGCGAACTTCGTATCATGGAACATTAAAATTGAAAAGTGTTGTGATGTCTGAATCACTGGATATACTTTGTAGAATTTTACGGTTATTCCGAGCCCTATTTTCATCAAACCTACCGTATTCTTACTACTTAATTGTTCCTCCTCTTCTAAATTGGATTGGTCCATTGGTTCTTCTTGGTCTTGAACTGTCGAAGAACCCAGTTGTCTTGGAGATAGTTGTTGAACACTGATGTTGGAGGATATGCTTCTTATCGAGTTATTCAATAGTTCTGTCGATTGACTTGTTGTCATTGATGTTAACTGTGGTATTACAGTATTTTTCGGCGCAATTGGAATTTTAGAACTCGGCATGTTTAATGTTGAGTTTTGGCTGTTGTTATGTTCTTGCTGAAATAGAAAATGAATGTACTGTATGGTTATCTCAAATTACTGTTGCCCTGATGAATGAGGCATCGAATACAATCGTATCATCCAGACTTCCACTTGCTTTTCTCGATGTTTCCTCTACTTTCAACTTCTCCACATTTTTTCGCGACCTTTCCAATTTGGGAAGAAGAACATTATAAGATCGATATTGTTTCGCGATTTCAACTACCAATTTCTCGAATGGCTGTTTACGTTCAGCTTTCACTATAACAGAGAATTCATGCAACGACAGTAAACTCAACTAACCGGTGGCTTTCAGTGCCTTGATTTTTTCTAAAGCTCGTGCTTCGTCGGTTTTCAATTCTTCTAACGACTTTTCGATTTGCTTTTTCTCCTCTTCCAAGCAGCGGAGTTCACTAACAGTAGTAGAATTCTCCAGGTTCACGCGAATTATTTCGATGTCTTCTTTCATTTTTTCATAATGAATGGAGACAGTCTGTTTGCATTTTTCATTCTAAAAAAATATTTTGTATTTTTCGATTTTCTTTCAAATCCACCTCTTCAGAGTGTTTCCGAATTTGAGTTTTTACTCGTTCAATGCTCCCCTTAAGAAATCTGATGTCACTGCGATTTGAATTTATCTCGAGTCTTATCTCTGCTGTTTTTTCAGACAACTCTTCTAAAACTTTTTGATTTTCCATGAACTCGAATACATCTTGCCCGACCGACTTATCATCGTTTTTGTCATCTTTCTTCACTTCATCAATCTCATATCGTCTGTTCACTAAAACGAGAATGAAATTTGTGATTTTAATGGGCTTATTCACAAGAAAAAAAATAATGTAAAAAAACAATGAAAAACACAAACAGTTTATTCACCTAATGTCGAAAAATGTCGAAAAACCCCCCTTTTTTCGAGGTTTCTCGACATTTTTCGACGTTTTTCGACATACTTTTACACACAAATGAGGTGAATAACCAATTTTTGTTTTTTATTGTTTTTTTACATTATTTTTTTTCTTGTGAATATGCCCATAAGAATTCTACTCACATAACTGAACCATATCTTCTACTTTAGCGTTGAGTAAGCTTCTTTGATCATCAATGAGATGATGTTTAGTCATCAAAAGATTCGCTTGGTCGAGAAACTAAACACGTAGGAATTATAATAAAATGTTTTGTATAGATTACCTGTAATGTTCTCAAAATCGTCGGATTCGATTCATTCGGTCGAATCTTATACACCGAAGACGCCATTGTTGGTTGATTACAAGAAATTCCTTGAAACTTTTTATCATTTGGAAAATTTAATTCGAATTGAATAAGTACTTTCTCTTAAGTACGGTCCGAAATGTGCTGATGTTAAGAAACATACTTCATCGAGGTGTTGCGAAAAAAATTATTCCCGATATCGAGAGGGAATTACAACGATTTCGACCGCTATTTAATAAGATTAGAAAATGTTCAGCTTGATTTTTGAAGGCTTAAATAAAAATTATTGCCAGCTTCCGGAAAACATTTAAACGCACAGGTTGTTTTTTGGGAGCACATCCGCGCTCAAAAAAAAAAAGAAACTGAAAACAGATGTACGGTATGCAACTGTACAAACACTGCGACATCAAAATGCACAGAAACCATTTTGTTTTCTGCGGAAAAATTTTGACGTTGGTCACGTGCTCCTTAAACTTTTCTCCTAAACCTGTACCCGTATTCATGAAATTGTTCAGTCGGAAAAATTATTGTTCGGAGCTATGTAGCACTCGAGCAACGCTTTTTTTGGCATAGAATTTTTGTCAGATAGGTTCAGAATGAAAAATGCGCGCCTTATTTTACGTGAGACAAACGAGAGATTTTCCGTAGAGAAAATCAGCAAACGTGCTCCATCGAAAGGCACATCGATGCGAGACCCGTTTTGTCACCATTCGATTTCTCGTTTATCGACAACATGTCCCTGTCTCCCTTTTCTTAAAACAAGGTGTATGCGATGTTCACGAATACCAAAAATTGTATTTTAAGAGTCGTTTTGAGCAATCATTGTGTTCGACTGAACAATTTCATGAATACGGGCACTGTTACAGGTACCAAAAACAACGTTTCACCTAGACCAAAACACGCTGAATTCAGCTGTATTTTTTGTTTTACACGTAATTGTGTCATTTCACAGAAAATGGTTGAAAAATGGTTGTTTTTACATCTTAAAACTACACGCGCCTTTGACTATTTTTTTCTCTGCGTCTCTCTCGCGTGTTTCCCCCATTGTTTTAAGCGGATGTGAGATCGTCGTTTAGTTCAGAGATTGTCAAATTGTTCACAGATATGATCTAAAGTTCAAAAAATTTACAGGAATGACTCGTTTTCTAGTTTTACGACACAGAGAGACATCAGATTGTCACGAAGAGAATGAAAAAATAAAAAAGTGTCTGGACCGTTATAAGTTTGGGACTCGTTTTGTTGATAAAACTGGCACCAAATGTGACAACATCGCCACCGAGTGTGACAACACCGCCAACAAAAATTGTGTAAGTTTAATTATTCGGTATATTTCTTTTTTCATGTTTTTTTTTACAGAACATAATGTTTTGTCTTGTCGTGGAGGATAGCGAGTATCATCGGTTATTAGAAACCGTCTATGTGAGTCTGAATATTCAAACTGATTATAAATATTTTTTTCCAGCGTGAGCTTCAACCCAAAATTCTCAGCATTTATTCAATGAACGATTTTGTGAAAATGCACGCCAAATCTTTGGATACTCTTAACACACAAACAGTCGAGTGTCAAACGACAAGTATTGAAACATGTGACAAAGATGCGGAAACAGATGAACAACAGTTCGCCGATGCAGAAAATCAAACAGAAGTTGCCAATTGCGACAAAGCAACAGATATCGACCAAATTTTGGTGTCAAACGATTCGAGTGAACCATCATATCAAGAAAAGTTGATCATCAAGCCACCAGAACCGTTGATCATGGAGACACAAGAAACGTCAGATTCTGCGTCAGAAGAACTGTTAAACTGTGAAGAGACACAAGAACCGTCGAGTTTCATAACGGTGAAAACTGAAGTACAAAATGTTTCACAACATGAAAATCAGAATTCTCCGTTGAGTAATAACAATAATAATAGAAGCGAAACTTCGTCAATAATTTCAACCTCTAGCAGTCGTGATAACTATTTCGATTGTCCAGTTCCAACCAAAAAAATGAGGGTCTTCAGTTATTCCTCATTTCTCTATAATTCAGTAGAATGCACTAGATGCTTGATGCAACTAGATCCAGATAATCGTGAGGAAATCTCACAACACGTTATCGAAGAGCATCTCAAATAGTGAGTTTATATTGTATCATAAATGCATTGAAAAATTCAAAAATTACAGTAAGAGATATCAATGCCGATTGTGTTTAGTTAAATACTCTTTATTGAAAGAGTGTACCGATCATTTGCAAGTGGAGCACCCAAACATGCTTGATATAAATAAAATCTTTACGGACAACATGTGAGTTTTCGTCATAACACTGAATGAAAAATTGAAACGAGTTTCAGCAATGAGAAGTATTTGGATGAAGTATCCCGTATCACCAAATGCACTTTCCCAGAACTGTTTAAACGATCAAAACCGGTAAACATGTCTGACGTGGTGAGTTTCTTTTTTCAAAATAGACTTTGATATTATTATTATTTGCAGATCGTTGGAATGACCAAAGAAGCTGAATTGTCAGTGTTCCCAGAAATTTGAAAACATATTTTTATTGATCCTCGTTAATGAATGTTTATTCTAAAATCTTGTGTTTTTTCCATTTACTTTGTTTTGATCATCATTTTTATATTTTGATAACTTCTATTCACAATTTAATATTTTCAGATTTTTCTTCTCTCAAATGAAAAACTCCAAAGTTTCAACAGACAATACAACTACTAGAACAAATAAGAACAAGTATGTCTTTAACTAAAAGTCATGAAAATTCAAGTTGAAAAGTTTTGTTTGGCAAAAACGTACAACTATAATTAAGTTAGAAATAGCCGGCTGAATTCGTTAGTAGCAATCTAAGTGCTTCTGTTTTCCACTTTTAGAGTATGTGTTTTTTCTTAAAAATCGGTTCTTTTTGGTCCACACGTCATTCACTACGTTTCACACTAAAAGGTCTTTTTTGCCCATTTCTCTTGAAAAAACGCTCGCGCATGTGCATTTTTTTCTTCTTTTTTGAGGCAAAATGAGCCGGCTTTCCTCACCAACTAACTATATACATTGAAAAGAGAGACGAGAAAAAGAGTGACAGAGGCAGAAAACTGAATGAGAAAAAGAGAATTGAAAAAATGACTGAATCGATAAGTTGAGACGCAGACACTAGCATTTCCCCTCTTTTTTTTGGTTGTCTTCTTATTCATCTTTTTTCCCCATCTCGCGCACCTTTTACACTGCCAAACATAGATTAGTTGTGCTAGATTTGGTTTGTGCTAAAACCACGTGCATTATGATGATATTTGCACTTTTTTCGGTCTTGCATTTTAGTTCTAAAACATGAAAATAAAAACCTTGTTCTCAATGTTCGTGTCTGAAAATCATGTAAAACACAAAGCATTTCAGTTTTATTTATTCTCAACGTATAGAACCATTATTTCATTTTCAAATTCAAGTTGTATTCGAAAGTTTCCCAATATTCTAAGTTAGGTACTTGTTAACAAATACCTAATGCTCCCAGAAAAAAGTTTATGTGGGTTTAACTCTCCGATGGCGCTAATCATTTCGAAATTAACTTTATAGACCTACAATTGCCAGATATACAACAGAGACCGGCCGTTTGGGCTCCTAATTAGAAATCTTGCTGGTTTTGTGAAAAATCCCGAACATTACCACTCCCAACAGCTGTTAGAGCAGGATTTTGAAAATTAGAGATTTGTGCAGTTGAATTTTCTCACAATATTTCTAATTTCATCCCAATCAGAAAAAAAATGGCATGTTCTATTTTTTTGCTGAAATCCAATTTTTATTTACCCATTCTCACACTTATTGGAAAAATATCAAATTTCTTTGATGAAATCTGCCCAAAAAGTAAAGAATTGTCATTCTTTGTGAGCCTGTTCGGCGCCAAAATGTTTTACCCGATCGATATATATATATATATATGTTCCTGTTTTTTCGAGTGTTGTAGTTCATACATTCCAAGAGCAGAAAAAAAAACGATTCATCTTGTTGGATATATTTGCATGTTTTTTCCTTTTCTTTTTTGATGAATCTTTTGACTTATAAACAGTGGAATTTTTCATTAAATGAATGGAAAAAAGTTGTTTTTCATTAGCTGAAAATATTGATTTTGTTGACTCATTTAGGTTGAATAATATCTTGTTATTGACACATGTTCCATTCTCATAACCGCCTGTTCTTTTTTTTTTTGAATCAGATAAATAATTGAAGTTTCAGCAGAAGTGTAACCAATATGTCGTTGTCAGGACTTCGAAAACAATTCAATAAGGCCAATCAGGTAATCAACATTCAATTTTCGAAACTCTTTTCTGGCCATCGAAAAACCCTCTGATATGTTATAGTCATTTCTGAAAATTACAGTACCTTTCGGAAACGATGGGAGCTGCCGAGCCCACAAAATTGGACGATGTTTTCAACGACATGGAAAAAGTGAGACTTTTTGAATTTATTTTTTCTCAAACACATTTTTATTATTTCAGAACATTGACAATACTTACAATTTGATAACAGACTTAGTAGCAGGAACTAATGAATATCTTCAACCTAATCCAGGTATTTGAAAACACCGAAAACCAGACAGAAAAATTGAAATTTTAGCAACACGCGCGAAAATGGCCACAGTTTCTGCACTTTCCAAAGTTCGCGGAACTACAAAAACATCGCCTTATCCACAAACAGAAGGCATGTTAGCTGAAACAATGCAAAAATATGGACAACAACTCGGCGAGAGAAGCGATCTGGGAAAGGTAAACAACTTTCCTCGAAAAACCAAAAAGAATAATTTGACAATTTTAGTCTCTAAACGATTCGGCTGAAGCTTATCGACAGATGGCTGATATCAAATATCAAATGGAAGATAATGTTAAACAGAACTTCTTGGATCCTCTCATGCATTTACAAAATAATGAATTGAAGGATGTAAATGTGAGTTCTTATAAAATGAACGATACATATCATCTCTGTAGTCAGTTTTCTGGTCACAATGTTCCCAAAAATTCATAACAATTTATCTCGTTATTTTTCAGCATCACCGAACAAAGCTGAAAGGCCGTCGATTAGACTATGATTGCAAAAAAAGACAACAAAGACGAGACGATGAAATGATTCAGGCCGAAGAAAAATTGGAGGAATCGAAAAAATTGGCCGAAATGGCAATGTTCAATGTTTTAAGCAATGATGTAAGTTTTAAGGGGAAACGGGATGATTTTTAAAACGACTTTTTGATCTTCCTCCACTCATTCATTCTATACGGTAGCGGTTTCTCTTCTATTCTAAAAATTTCGAAATGACAATACGGTGAAAAACTTGGAGATCCATATTTTTAAAATGTCCTCCATAATTTTTCACAAAAAAACCTTGAAAAGTTTTGTGTGGTTGGAGTTGTGCTCCGTGGAATTCCACGTTTTGGCCAAGAATCTGAAGATATTATAACTACTGAATCAGGCTTAGGCCGAAACGGAAATTTCCGGAACTTTTTTCAAACAGAACTTCTCCGAAATTTTTTACGAAACTTTTCAGGCGAAACTCTTCCGAAAAAATATTTCGGATTTTTTATTTTGACAAAAATGCCTTACTTTTCATGGTTTTGGGTGTGTGCCCACAAAGTTCCGGAAGTTCGTGGTTTCCGAAAAGTAATGTCTGAAACATACCTCGGCAGAAATGTGGAATTCCACGTGGCACATTCAGAACTTTCGAAATTTTACACTGTAATTCAGACGGCACAAAAATTTACTTTCAATTTTGTGTAAAAATTCACAGGACACGTTTTGAAAATCTTGCTGTTCCACGATTTCTGCCGAGGCATGGTCTGAAATAAAGTCGGAACCTCGTTTTTCCGGATTATACTTCGGTCGGAAAGTTGCGAAGGTTCCGCCGATTCCGCCGAAGCATGTACTGATTCTTGCGTCATTCAAATAACTCCACAAAATCTCTTCACATAATTTTCCAATAAAATTGATGTAAAAATATTGACAGGTTGAACAAATCTCGCAACTTCGAGCACTCGTTGATGCACAATTGGATTTCCATCGACAAACAACTCAGGTTCTCGAAAGCTTACAACAACAGCTGAGTTATAGGTTGGTTTTTAACTGAAACAACAAAAAAAAGAGGAATTTTAAGAATCAAAGAAGCTTCTAGTCGACCGCGAGAAGATCATGTTCCTCTACCTGTTCTCGTTGATCAAAGTAGAACACCAAGATCGAGGTAAAACATCAATAAACTAAAAAGAAAAATGAAGAATGTGATTCAGATCCCCAGCTCCATCAGAAATGTCACATCAAACCAACATGTCCGGAGGAACAGTGAATGGAGGTGGACAACAACAACAACAACCTGTTCAACAGCCATTCGTGCCGCAACAAGGTCCACCACCCGGCGGAATGCCACCACCACTCTCGCAAAAACCGCAATGTCGCGCACTTTTCGATTTCGACGCACAAAGTGAAGGCGAACTCGATTTCAAAGAAGGAACCATCATCGAACTGGTATCTCAAATTGACGAGAATTGGTATGAGGGAAGATGCAATGGAAAAACTGGACTTTTCCCGGTTACCTATGTTCAGGTATGTATTCCATGAGGTTTCAAAATTGAAATAAAAAATAATGAAAAATAACAATTGTTATTTCACGTGTAGTTTTGAGAAAAATTGTTATTTTTTAAAATTATTCCTAAATCTTTCAGGTACTCGTACCACTTCGATGATTCTCCTAACTTCGCCTCAGAAGTTAATTGCATAATGAGCACACACATTTTTGTTTTCACTTATAACTCCCTAGGTACCCTGTGAATCGTATTTCCATAGAACTCGTCTCTTGTCAACATAAAAGCAATACTCTCTCAATCTACAGTAACCGCCAGACCGTTTCCTAGTCCTTGCCATATTTTTTTATTTTTCAGGATGTTACTGTAGTTCGCATTTAAAAAACCTACTTTGCACCCCATTTCTCTGACTTAGTTTATTTATTTATTTATTATTTATCACACTTATTCTAACCTAAATAAATTTCGCTGAAAAAAGGTTGCCAATTTGAATAAAACTCGATTTCTTCAGCTGTAAAGCGGTATGACTTTTACTACCCTTTCAAGGAACCATACCACTTTGTACAACCAAAGAAATCGCGATTTGGCCAATGAATACGGTAGATGAAGAAGAAGAAGACAAAAAGAACATGTGATAGATCTGTTTTTGCCTTTCCTTTTATATACTGTCAGATGAGACGGAAAATAGATTGGAATCTATTTTGTGAAATTTTTCGGGCGGGGCGGGACTGGACCCCTGTGGAGAGCGGTGAAAGCAGCGAAAACAAAGACACGACGAAATCGGCGATTTAAGAAAGTGAAACTTGCCTTTTTCACTCAGATTCATCGAGAATAAACTCAAAAATTCGAACCAATCCGGATATTCTCATCTTATCTGCAAATCGAATCGATCCGAAAACACACAGAAATTTTATGAAATTCCAAAAAAAAAAAGATTATTCACTTATACATCCTCCTCTGGCACCACATTTCGTTCCGAATCTAACATTTCGGTCATTTCTTCAATGGAGACACTAGTAATGTCACAAAACTCTTCGACACTTTCACATTTCATCAAATCATCGTCAAAATCTTGTACAAATTTCGATGTTTTTGTGAGCATTTCGCGAAGATTTTGACGCATCCAATTGATACGATCGTCATCGTTTGTCTGCAAAACAACATAACGTGTTCAATTTCAACATCTATTCAAACAAACCGGAACAATTTTGTTGAAATACGCGTCAACAAATGCCCACGTCAACAACACATAACGGGCTCCTCCTTGCCACGTCATTTCTACATTCGACATTCGTGCATCATTCAAACTGGCTCGCAGAATATCTTTCTTGGATTCCTGCCAATTTTCCAATTTCGGTTCAGTTAAAAGGAAAGAAACAAGACGATCTCGCGGTTCCGAAGTTTGCAAATCATTCAATTCATCAACAGGGAGAGATAAAGCAAGTAGATAGAGAATAGCAAAATATTGCGTGTTCGATTCACGACCACCGCCTTGTGATTGAGTTGAAAAAGATCTGAAAGAGGCAACATCATTTTGAAACATTTTCAAGAATTTAATTATTTTCTCTTTTACGTGGAAATTCCATTCCGACCAATCAATCCCAGTAAGTCTACCGAAAACTCACTCTTTGAAAATGAATTTTCTGACAATCTGACACATATCTTTGAATATAAATTGACGAGTAATCGGTCCATTATGATTTCCAATGTGCTCATAATCTGTCTGATATCTGAAAACAAAACAAATAAAATTGGTTGCCGAGTCAAAAATTGATGCAACCTTTGAATGGCAGCCTGAAACACGTCAACAGGCGCATTTCCCATTGCAATCGGTGTCAAAATATTGCACTTGACTCCAGCATTATGTAGCATAGCCTTATTCCATTCATCAACACTTCTTGCATTTCCACCTCCTCCTCTTCTAATTGCTCCATTATGACATTCTAAATGTACAAGAACCATAAGAGAAACAGATCCGCTTGATTGATATGCGAAACTGTATACAACTGATTGTTTTGGTCCGGATAATGCCGCTTCTCGACAGATACAACATACGAAGGGATCAGTTGTATCATCCAGAGTTGGTTCATTTGTGATTTTTCGAGATGACACTGTAAAGTTGATTTTGTCAAAAAACGTAATTTAATTATTATAAATTTTCTAACCTTTAACCTCTCCTCCTTTTCCCATTTGCATTCCCATTTTTGACAATTGTTTGTTTCTCATCGCCATTGCCAATTGTCTTTTTTTCTGCCGCGTTTCCGCTCGTACCGCCACAATTTTATCCGCAACTTCGGCGTCTTCTTTCAACGCATCCATCACATTTTCGGCCATGATTCCAATCGAATTCTCTGATGCAACCTGTTCTAATCGATGTAAAAGTGGAAGAGTTGTTGCGGCGATCGCTTTTTGAGCTGATTGATGATTGCGAGCAAGTGCGTGAAGTAAATTCAGCATTAATTTCAGCGACGGTTTCACGAGGAAAGATTTCCACTCTTGCGATTCAGTTGGCGAATAAAGAGGAGGATGATGATTGGTCAAATAGGAACAAGTATCCTCGACAAGCCCCGAATCTACCACATTTTGTTTGAACATATTTCCTCTTTCCGATTTGATAACATTCGAAATTGCTCTTGAAAACTGTTCCGCCATCCACATAACATCTTCTCTTTCACTAACAACTCTGCGAATAAATCATCAATATAAGAACATTAAATTTAGAGAATCAATGCCTTGTTAAAAAATCAGACCGGTCCGAATTTTTTTAGAAAGTGATTTGATACAAAACGAATTTTAAAATTTCACTAGAACCATTTCTGAAATCTACCTGACAGCTGGTTATTAAAAACTTGTTGTTTCCCACAAACTCACTCAATTCGATCAACATATTGCCAATCGTAAACCTTTTTGTACCTTCCAATGAGAACATTTTCCGATTCTTCTGATCCCAATAGAACATTTGCCAAATTGAGAGACATAAATTCGAGAACTTGCAATACTTTTCGACTTGTCTCGTTGATAATTGCAACACGTGTTCCGTCATCATTCCGAACACGATACATCTCAATCAACCATTCAGCATCAGCTTTGTCAATTCCCGACAGATTCTGAAATTCTGAGTTTTGGAGAGAGAAAATTGAATATGAAAATGCGAACCTTGTGGATTTCAACATCGGTGACCATGATCTCAGCAACTTTATAAAACTCCATTCCCAATGTCATTCTCGACTCATCATAATTCATCGAACATCCTTCATAGCATTTCCGAATTACTTTGATTAGAATCGGAATTGTTCGAAGTTTTACGAGAGATTGTCGACCGATAGATGTTCGAACAATTCGTTCGAAAAGTCGACGAAGTTGTCCGAGCAAAAACCGACCGGATGAGTTGAGATTGCCGATTTGAAGAAGTTGGAGAAGACGATCTATTCCATCACAATCGATAAGAATTTTTGTGATTTTTGCCAATGTTTCGTCTTCGCCAGCACCAGATTCTAAACAACAACACCTAATTATCAGTTCTTTGGTAATTCTCAAGGGATAAATTTTCAAAAATACACTAAAACGAGACTTGCGATAATACGAAACTAATTCCAACTAACCTCCATCAACATCACCAAACGAAGAAATGAATGTTTCCGTTGCATCGCCCATTAATCCTCTCATTCGATATACAACATTCATCACATTTGTATCCGGATTGTTTCTTTTCCACAATTTCTCATAAACTTCTCTCACTGACAAACTCAACGAAATGATATTATTCGAAACGAGCAACTCCATTCCATTGTCGTCCTCCAACAATGCAATCATTTCAGTATCTCGACAAATCTTATTCTTGATATCTCTCATCAACGGACCCATTCCATTATCATTACATTTGTAGGGATTTCCGCTCATACGACCTTGCAAAAAATCGTCTTGTGCCGCATCTTTTTCGATTTCAATCAGAAATTCTTCTTCGGCTTCTTTTTGTGGATCCATTATTTCGAGAATAACCGATACAAGGTGTCCAAGAGTGTTGATATCTTTCAACATTTTCAACGTTTCAACACATGCTTTCATCATTTTGGCGCCATCCTTGTTCGAAACTCTTCTCAATAATTTTTCGAGAGCAGTTCGGGATGAATCGATTGGTCGAGTTCGTCGAATGACAAGACGTTTCAGGAATATTGTCGATTGAAGAAGGAAAACGAGAAGATCATCGGCGCCCGCTTTCAACAATACATTCTCAACGGATGATCCAGAAAACATCAAACACAACAATTCTGAAAATAATTACTTTTATGATTGAACTTTTATGAAAAGCTTATTTTGTTTTCATTAATCACTTGTGTAGATACAGATTTAATTCCACAGAAAGTTTTCGGACTGGACCGTTCAAATTTATGATATTTTTTACACTTTTCGGAGCGTGAGAAAAAGTCTGAGGGAAGTCTGAAATCTTTAAAAAAAATCCTGTTTGCAATTCAGTCTCTCTTCAAATTTTCAAAGCACAAATGAAAAAGCAACCCACCAACATAGCATCTCAATCTCAATCCAAACGACATATCCTTGATCAAATCATCGCTACCTTTCTGATCAATTCGCGCACATTGCGCATGAATTTGGCGAATCAGCCACACATGAAACTTTTCGACGAATAGTCGCGTTTTTATATTAGCTGAAGCGCCAACAATTGCATGTGCTGAATGAATAAACTGATCACATAGATGGATTGAAATGTCGGGCATTTTTTCGAGCCATTCGATCATCATTAGGATGGCAACACCTTCGTGGCCAGGTTGACGAGATAGATTGACGAGAAGACGATTCGATGCGGCCCGAATTGTTGACCATTCGGAGAATAGACACGAGCACATCCATTGGTATTGAGCCTGAACATGTTTCATATATGTTTCCGTAAAACCTGGGCTTTCGTATCTGGCGTTGTGATTATCAAAACTTTTAGTGATAATTGACAAATTTACTAAACCGAACCTCCTGATCAGAAACGTGTCAATAACTTTTTTCTTTCCAGTCTGTGAGGAAAAACAAAACCGAAAAAGGTGAAAAATGTCCCTTCCAAAAAATATGCGATTTCGAATTAATAAAAACGTGAACTTTTCATTTTTGTCTGTGGAATTTTTGTTTGGGATAAAACCACTGAAATAAGGAAATTTTTTTCAAAATTTTCGAGGAAAAAAGTTACAAACAGGGCGTTGATCAGCGTGTAGGATTTAGCCTGCACAAAGAATCTGGCCAAAATATGAGATGGGGACAAGTTGAACCTCTCTTGAAAGATTTTAAAAAATTTAAAAATGTACCGTATCATATTTGGTGAAATCCGGTTTATGTATGTACTTGCTGGTACTTGGAACATCATAGCAACACGCACTCCATTCATCGGGAGTTGTCAACCAACGAGCAACAGCAGTTCGCGGTGGGATTCTGTAGTTGTCCACTTTGACACGATTCATTGTGGGCGGATATTGCTACAAAAGTTTGGTCTCAAAACTCATTTTATATCAAGTTTCAAAATACCTTTCCGTTGTGCGGATACGATTCATTTCTTCGTTTTGCCATTTTTCGATAGACAGTGAACCTAATTGGTCTGGCTATTTCCATATACTTGTTCAAAATCATCAGAGTTTGCAATTTGATGTTCTCATCATTTTTCTCCATCGAATATCGAACCATAAACTTTAATTTTTGTTGCCACGTCGAATCGGTGACTGTCATCAGAGATCGAACAAAGATTTGAATATCGGCCCGACCAGAGTTGATCATTTTCTCCATTCTAAAAATAGTCAACATTCACGGTTAGGTTTTTCTGTTGACATGTTAACGTTGTTGTGAGAATCGTATAAACTTCAAACATTTTCTTTTTTTTTCTAAATCAACAACATAGTATAAGTTGCAACTTACTTTCTCGTTGCATCCTCGTTGTCAAGTGTCAAGCGGACAAAAAGTGATTCGCATTCTTCTCTCAATGGTTCAAAAGTCATCGATAATTTGGCAATTGTTTCATAGAGTCCCGACATCGATATCAATTGATATTTGACATCTTCATCTTCACAAGCAGCGTGTAACAATGCGATTGCGTGGAATATGCGAGAACATAAACATCCAAAACAGTGGCCACTGAAAAAATATGCAAATTTGTATCAGGATTTTTTCTACTTTCAAAGGTCAAAGTGTTTTGGATTAGTGGAATTCAAAAACTTTACTGGTTTCAGAAACCTACTAAGCATAATTCGAGAAACGGAGGAAAAATGTTTTTTTTTCAGGTTTCCCTCCATCAAGTAAACTGTCTTACCTCGCAGAATAATCATATTTCTTAGGTTTATAAAACACAATGGGTGTCTTATTCGACTCATCATATCTGGTCAATTCATCTCGCAAACTCATCAATTGCTCCGTATCCTGACACATATCATCATGGCAAGCATTCATCAAATTCGTCACTTTTTGAAGCATATGAACCGGTGCATTGAAAGCCGTGTAGGGTAAATCGATGTGCATCGCAGTGCGGAATGTGTCCCGAATTTGATTATTCTCGGCGTGAAGTATGAACGGAGCCAACGGTCTGCCACTGAACATCATCGAATCGCAAAGTGCTCGAATCGCTGCGAATTCACTGCGTCGCGTATCTTGTCGAATTAGGAGTTTTGACATTTCTTCGATGCATTGTGCTTTTTCCGAATCACAAGTAATATGTTGAGTTCCGGGCAATTTTCGACCTGTTATCATCACATCAATTCTCGCATATTTACAGAATCCACAAGTTTGACAAAGAAATGGCTCGCGTTCCACATAGTTTATCGCGCGACATTTGATGCATTGATTCGCATTTTCTCCGCAATTTTCACAAACTCCCGAATGCGATCGAACGAGAATCGAGCAACGCGGACACTGTATTTGATTGTTGGTGTGGACCTCATTCAATTCAGTGAATTCGATTATCAATGATGAAGTTATCACTGGAACAGCTAGATTCAGATTGATTTGAGTATCATTTGAGGAAACTGTCGTATATGCGCATTTTCTCCACTCTTCCGGATTCAATTTCAGTTCGACAACGGATTCGACAGCGCGCGGACAATAGTAGGCGGTGACTCTTTTGATCGTCTTCATTTTTTTGACATCACTCAATTTCAGAATAATTTTCGACACTTCGTAATTAGTGCTCAATTTGTGAACCATCGCATTCGCCGAATATCTCGAATCTCGTTTGATTGTCGATAGTTTCAACAATTCATTCCCATTTTTCCGATTGAAACACACAAGACACGGTGTTTGCGAGAATAGAATCGCCTGCCAACCCACTCCCAAATCCATCATTTGTTTATACGAGCCACTGATTCCTAGCGAATCGAACATTTTCGAAATCTCTTGAACTCCTGCTATTTCCGCGTCGCACATTTGCAACAGTTCGCCAGTATTGAAACATCTCGGCGCATATGTTGACACAAGATCGGTTAGCTGTGATGCGTGACATCCGCGATTCTTCGCTTTCGGATACATTTCGGCGTAGAGACGACGAACAAGGCTCACTTGATTCTGTCGACTTCCGAGTTGAATTATCGATCGAAGTAGTCCGTGTACTAGCCATCTCTGTTGTTCTTCTCTTGCATAGAGGAATCGATCGATAATTCGATTCAATAATTCACCACTTTCGGCTTCAATAATTTGATCAGCTAATTGAACACAGTTTGTACTCGAATCTCGAACAGCAATGATAATAAGATCGAGAATCAGCAAAGAGATTACATCGGCAGCTGTGCAGGCTAATTTCAAAAGCCACAAAATGTGTGTTTCACAAATTTCTTTCCACATTTCTTTTCTTGTCATTGCCAAAGTTCCCAATGATCTCAAAACATCGACAATTTCAGTGAGCTGTTGATGTCCGCCACATTTCTTCCTCGCATTTGCATACTTCGCCCGCACCGAATCCAAATACTCTTGCAATTTGAACTTGTCCCGAATCGCTCGATACTTCAATTTGTCTCCACCACTCATTGCGATCAATAACTTTTTCGAATTTCGATACGACGGCGCATCTTGAATCGACACTATTTCGCACAATCGTCGATACCATTTCTCTTCGAATGGAACAACTTCGATTCGATGCAAAAGAATCGGAATTCGAAGTGCCAAATCGGTGACATTAGTCATGTAGACTTCTTCTTCGTTTCTCGGTCCATGTTCAACATGTGCACGCGAGTTGGGAGGGTTTGCGGCGGATGAGGCGACAAGAGGAACGTGTGGTAACCAAACACGTCTCGTGTGCGGAAGTTCGGCGGATGATTGTGCTGGTGTTGAACGAGATCTCGATAATTTGAATGTTTCTGAAAGAATTCACCGTGAGTTTTTTAAAAATTAAAATTGTATTGTCTATCCCAGTTCTTCTTTCCATAGTGTCTGGGTAAGTTTTTCTGTTTTTTAGCGTTGAGAAAATGCGGATAAATAGTTCTGAATAGTCACATGAAAAACTAACTTTTCCAATAAACCGCTGCAACTTCCAAAATCTCATAGCACATCTCAAGAACTTTCGCTTCAATAAGTGTTGACGAGGTATCACTCAATAATTGTACCGTCCGTTTCTTTTTCTCCTCAATTCCAACCTCTCCTTCTTCTTTCTTTCCATCATGCGAAATATACCGACTCAATAGATTTTCGAGTAATCGGAAAAGCGAGAAATTTCGGAAACTTTCCTCATTCAGTGGTAATATGTTGCTACTTTTGAAATTCAACAATCCGAGCAAATATTCGATGCTTTGTCGAACTCGATTTGTGTAATATTGTCCAAATACAACTATAGCAACCATTGTCAATCCATAGGACGGAGTATCAATCATTTGTGTCAAATGATTCGGCATTGAATTGACTGATGCTTCGTTGTACAACTTGTCAATTGTCGATTTCAGCAGTTCGTCCAGCCAATCGAATTCCTGATCAACAGATAATTTTTCCAAGTGTTTTGCTGGATCCAAACTTCCGCTCAATTTTCGTAGATCATCCAATCCTTCAGACAATCTGCAGTAGTTTTAATGGATGAGTGTAGTTTCAAGGGAAGTGCGGCTTTCATTTCATTTTTGATTTGAAATTTATTTATGAGGGTTGATATTTGAAGCAAGAAAAGAAGATGAACACAACTTTTTTTGTCATAAAAGTTTGGACATAATGTTTTAGTTGCCAAAAAAGTCAGAAAATCATTTCTGCTTCAAAAAAAAACTCACAAGTGAATCTTTGTGCGTCCATAGAACGGCGAACTTCCATATACTCTCATCTTCCAATACAGCTCTTTCGTGTTTTCCTCGATCATTTTTCTACACAAATCTCTGTCGTCTCTACCAACTCCGCCCAAACTATACATTGCAACTTGAACCGCCGATCGAATGTCGTTTGTGAGATGACAAGTCTAAAAATTGAGAACTAGCTCATTCAACTATAAACATTTGAAAAATACCTCAGAGTCTGTGAACAGATTTAAGAAGAATTGAATGAGGAGATCTGTTTCAGGACAGTATTCAGCGAGAAATCCGAAAATCAATCGAACCATTCCTTGTGCCATATTTTGACATTTCGAGAGAGGCATTCGCAGCATTTCGGTACGCATTAGCCGGAAGAAATCAAGAATATCCGGAAAAGCTGAAAAAACAGAAAGAATGAATACACTTTTTGGAAATGTCATTTTTCATACCTTTTCTCAGTAAATTTTCAAAAATAGTCCAACGTGTACTAACAGCCTCCAACCGTTTAATCAACTTTTCCACATATTTTCTGCGTATCTCAATCATTCCATCCTCCTCTTTCCATTTTGCCAATTCTTTCCATTCTTCAATAAAACTCGCATCAATTATTTCAAACATATCCAGTCGATTCAATCGTTTTAATATTTTTGTTGTAATTGTACACACGTCCGGATGATTAACACGTCGAGACAAGTATTTAGAACATGTATTGTTGAGCCATCCGTTATCCTCATTCTCTTTTTGAAAACTTAATAGATTATAACTCATTTCGAAGAAAGAAGTGACTAATCGATTTGGAAGATTTAATACTGGTTGGCATTGATACATCGGCTGATATTCTTCCATCAAATCACGATCACATCCGAAAAGTTTGAACGAGTTTATGGAAATTTGTTGATCCTCACGCGCTTCGAAGATTATTTGAAATTCACGATGATCACTGTGTGGATAACAATTATGGACAAATGCATTTGTTTTTTTTTCCAATTTTCATACCTGGCCGAAAAGAGATAAAAGAACCACAGTGAGATGCTACCTTTTCTGCAGCTCACAGTTTTTTTTTAATTAAATAAGAGTGTATGGGTCTCACCACGGATACTATGGATTACGCTCAAAATTTCGGCATTTGTCACATATATTCTGTTTTTTTTTAATAATAATTCAGTGCTCAAAAAATTTTTTTTTGAGAAATTTTGTTACCCTTTTCGGCCAGATATGATAGAGAAACTGAATTGAAAAACTCACATATCCAATGATTGTTGTCTGGTGAATCGTAGATCAAAAACTCTGGGAATATTTGTTGCAGTCTCGAATCGAATACCTTGCACAATCACCGCAGCCGGTCCATGAGCATTGGTCTCGATGCGTATTCCGCGAACAACCATTCGCGAATTCGCCAGTCTTCCGCTGATTCGACATTTCGACATTTTGACAACTCGGAAAGGCTGTTGAGTATCCGAAGATAATCTCAATTTAAGATCAGCGTTGTCGTAAATTCTCAAAAGATCGTCACTCAGCCAATCAATATTCTCAATTACTTCACAACCTTCATTGAGCTGTAAATTGTCGATTTATTCTTTTTTCCTTTTCTGTTCAACTTACAACAACTAAATCCTCATTCGGTAAAATGATAGGTTTAGTCGAACTTGTATCAGGTTTCAATAATACTTGTTCACTGGGAATATCATCGATCCACAAATCAAACACTTGTTTCCAAGCTCTGTAAACATTGCTGAGAATAATATTGAAAATAATAAATGAATAAACTCACGTTTTGAAAACTTGAACAGTCGGTTGGTCATTGTAGAGAACAAACGAATAAATTCCATCATTTTTGGGTGAAATTGATAAAAACTGAGCCATTATTGAACGCGTTGATGTGACTTTCTAGAATATTCATGCATCAGTCACAAAAAGGGAGAATAAAACACACCTGTATCATGAAATTCTCAACGTTAACATGGACATAGAATATAATAGTTGATTGAGAAGCCGAAAGACAAGAAATAATACCAGCTTTTTCTTTCCAACAAACTACCGGATTGTTGAAATTCAACCGCTTCCATGTTAAACTGTTCTCATCTGTGGGCCGAGTATTTGGGGGTAATAGTCGATTTGGAACACGCGCACAGAATGTTCCACTTTCAAATGAAGCAAAAAGAAGATTATATGTGGTCGAATAGTGCATAGAACTGGAATCAAATCAATAAATAATAATGATCTTACAAAATGTATCTTGACTAGAACTTTCAACGTTACATACAGTTTTGAAGAGGAAAACACTTACACTCCACTTCCTGCCGCAGTTGACTGCGATGTCACCGGCGAATTCAAACAATTTGTCAAAAAAATCGAATTATTGTCGGCGATTTTCGATGTAATGTCATTCTCATAAAGATAGCCCGTTGTTCCTAACACCAATATTTTGACACCTAATTTATCCGGCAATGAAATCATGGCAATATCTTCGACATTTCCCACAGGCAGAACCATTTCTTCGATGCATTTGCCAAGATCCAATGTGAGATCGTAAACACGAACTGATTGAACAGTGGCGATTGCAAGAATTTGTTTGTCGCGTTCATGACTCCAAATTGCCTAAAAACATCAACATTTGATCGAAATTTCATGGAACAGGCGTGTCTTTTTTCCTTTTTTTTAGTTGGGAAAAACATGATCTCAAAAAACAAAAAAAAAACTGTCGCGGAGTTACAGTAATCTTCCTATTTTTCAGCAAAAACATATTCATCACTTTATCTTTTTAAGTTTTACAAAAGAACACGTGGACGACAAAGGTTCAGAAAATTTTGTTTATTTTCACCGACGAACCAAATCATTTGAATGTAAAAAAGAGGTGCAAAATGCGAAACTAAAATTTCCCGTACTTCGACTAAAGCCGTAAAAACAAAGTGGCACATATAATTTCATCACACTAACCTTTACAACCGGATTGTTATATGTGTTAGTAACAGTAGCCATCTCGGTTAATCGAATATGTGCTCGATCGATAACATCACCACTCGGAGAGAATCTCATCGCAAAAACATCGGCAATTCCCCAAACAGCTACACGATTACCAGATACGGTAAGAGATCGGCCAACAAATGGAAGTTGTTCAATTTCTTGTCGCTGAAATACGAATGTTTCGAATTTTTCAACAACGACAAAAATTGAGAAGAAAAAAACCGACCACATTCGAAAAACCGCCACTGAAACTAATTCTCGTGTCCGAATAAAATAGATTAAGTGTTGCTTGCGAACTCTCCGATATAACAATCCAAACTTCAGTTCCATCATCCAGTTTCATCACATTCGCCAAGTCGCGACATTTTCCAATATTCGTCATTTGTCCATTAGTTCGTTCGCCATTCGCGTCACGAATTCGGGTTGGCAAGAAACACGATCGATCATCAACAAATTCGCTCAATTCTTCCATTATAACAACATCCGTAACAATGTCCATTTTTGGTAAATTATCAATACTTTTAAGTATATTTTCCCGTCTTTCGGCCACTTTCAGCGAATTCTCATTTCCATCTCGAACTGCACACAATATTCTTTCCACGTCATTTTGACATTTATCGACTGTTTCTCGAAGATTTTCAAGCGATTTTTTGATATTAGATGTTTCGTCTTTTTCAAATTGGATACTTCGAAAATCAAAACTTGAAAATTGATTCGTTGGACCATTCTTTTCCCAATTTTCCTGAAATAAAAAAGTTATATATCACAAATCTTCAAATTCTTGGAAACTACAGTAGTAAAAACTTACCGAACTCCCCGAACATTGGCCACGAATTGCATTTGAAACATTCGGCAGATATTTCGGATTTTGAAGAGAGGAACAATTTCCATCCCCACAATCGCAGAAAAACGATCCTTTTTTGCTAAAAACAAAAGAATCAATTTTTAAATTTCTGAATATTCCCACCTATATGCCAAATCATGTCCTCGATGACAATTTACCGCACAAACACTACAAATCCCTCTTGTGTCAGTCATATCACAGGTGTAACAATTGTACCAATGTTGCAGAATGAACAGTTTTCCACTGGTTTTGAAGCTGCATTCTTTCCATTCTTTCTCTGTCTCACTTTCTTCAGCTTTCTTTCTTTTTTCCGATTTTTCACTTTTTCTATGTCTATTCTGAAATCAAAACTGTCAGAATGGAAAAAAAAAGAAAAAACGATTACCTCAATATCGTCGTCATTGAGCATAAATACCTTCTCGAAATTGTCTTCATTTTCTGGTTTTTCGTCTATTATCGAATTTATCAAACTGTTTATGTAATCCATAAGTTCAGTTATCAACATAACATTGAATGCCAAGATTTTCGTCTGTAAAACAATAACAGTTTCTAGAATATGTTCAATATGAAAATATTCTGATTTTTATCCAAAAAGAAACGTACATCGTTAGTTTTCCACGTTTTCCCGCTCAAAACTGTTTCTTTACGTGCAATATCTTTCATCAATATCGGAATGAGTTCTGTGATTCGCTCTACAATTTTTTTTTGCACATCATAACCACCACAGAAACTGAATATTTTGAGAGCATTTTTGACAGATTGATGCACTTTTTCATCTTCGTTATCATCATTTTCCGCTTTGATATTCAGCATCGATGCCAATCGACTTTCCGACATTTGTACAATATAATTCTGCTCTGTCATCAAACTCTCAACAGCATTATCGGCTAATACAATATCGATTGCTTTCAATAATGCAGTTTGAATCTTTGGCTCATACTCAACCTTAAAAAATATATATATTGTCAATCCAGCCAGATCATCCAACGAGAATATGATCTACCGTCTGAATCTCTCAGTTTGACATGCTCTTTCATCGACTTTTTGTGGTAGATCACTTTTCCCGTTGGATGATCTGACCGGATTGACAATATATATTCTGCCAAAAAATACAAACACAATGAAAAATTTTCATCGCGTACAAAAACAACACCGCACACTAGTAGAGGCGGAGGAAGTGTGTGCAACAGTGACGCACACTTTTTTCTCTTTATTTTTATTGTTTTTTGAGAAAAAAATAGCTTTACAAAAGTATTTATGTGAAATTTTTTATGGAGAATCATTTGTGAATGAACTCTCCACGCCATAAATACAAATATATCAACAAAACTATCGAAGAATTTTAAATTTTGAAATACCGCCGAAATTAATTAAATTTTGGGTACTGTAGCCACAAAAGTGTGCAATGGCGATTCTTGTAATTTTTGGCAGACCGTATATATACAATTTTTTTTAAAGTGATAGAACACTTAAAGAAAGCAACTCACATAAGCATCAGAGTTATGAAGATAAGACGACAAAATAGGTTGCATTGACGAGAAAAGAGTGATGGGACATTTCGAATTCTCCAACCAGCCGGGTAGTTTGTCAACACTTTCGAATAAACTTTTCAATGTTTTATCATGTACTGTTGAAACTGAAAAATATTAGAAAATGATGGAAAAGAAAACTCTTTCTAAGCACATACTACCCGCCAATTCGAAAATTTTCAGATTATTTGAAAAACAATTGTTTTTGAATTTCTCGGGCACTTATTGTCAATCCGGTCAGATCATCCAACGGGAAAAGTGATCTACCACAAAAAGTCGATGAAAGAGCATGTCAAACTGAGATATTCAGACGGTAGATCATATTCTCGTTGGATGATCTGGCTGGATTGACAATAGATTTTTTTTCATTTCAATTTTGGACCTTTTTTTTGTATTTTTTTTCGTTTTTCAACTTCGAACGTTGCATTACTCAAAAATGTCACTGTTTACAACATGATACTTTTTAACTTTATAGGTAGATATTCTAACTAACCTTTGAAACTTTTCGATTTAGCCAACAATTTTCCGAATTTTCTCATGAAACTTTTGGTGAATGTAGAAGTTCGTTTCGTCGTGTTTGCACATTCAATCATCCAATATTTCAAATTTCCCATATATTTATCAATGTTATCATCTTCTTGAACATCATTTTGCAAAAAGTTGCGTAAAAGGAAAATGTATATCGTTGTGAAGTATTCATTAAGTGACCTGTTAAGTATGTAATATTGACAGCAGTCAAAAAAATAAGCTGACAAAAACATACTCTGAATCCGATCTGATAGTAGAACCCATCATCAAAAAATGCATGACATAAATCCTTTGCAATGTCAACATTTCCTTCTCGCCAAAATTTGTCATTACAATTTTCTTAGCTTCGCTTATCACTTCTTTAGTAAACAATCCATCACCGGTTCCATAAGAGACACCAATAAGCCATCCGAATAATTCCTCATCTTTCTCATCTCTCGTTGTCGAATCATTCAACATTTCGGAACAGTAGAGAAGATGCATACAAATATCATTGAACAGTGAGATGAGTTGAATCTCTTGTCGAGTTCGTTTGGGCACCGATTTTGGTCGCAGTGTGGATCTTCTCGAATTGGGATCTCCTGATGGATTTCGTCCCGAATTTTCTTTCAATTTCACATTCAGTAAATTGTTCAATGCTTCATTTTCCGAAGTGGTCAGAGTATCAAAAAAGGAACATTTCCAAATGCGACTCAAACAATAGGCCTCTTCTTGATTGATCGATTCAATCGGGACTCCCATGTTGGCCATTCTGAAACTGCACTCAGATTTATATCAGCGTGGTAAACTTGAATTAGTTCGAATGAGATTATTCCCCTCTCAAAATAATGATGAATGAAAAACTAACAACTCATAAGCAGCCAATGAACTGCTCAAGCTTATAAGTGACGAAATCATTTGTCGATCTGTTGATATTTCAAATTCGACAATAAATGGTAGAACAAGTTCTAATGAGTGTGCATGATCTTGCCACTGTCTTCCGCCATTCATTACATTCTCCGATAACAATTTGGTGAGTCGGATTGAAAGTAATAAAGCATGTTCTTGACTTGTGAATTTCTCAAGAGCCTTCATGACTTCCGGACAATCATTGTAGAACTTCTGAAAAAAAACATGTAGGAATCAAACTAGAAAAATCAGAATCATCGTTCTCTCTCTCTCTCTCTCTCTCTAATCGAAAACAAACTCTTACCTTTGTACAATTTCTTCCGAGTTCCGTTCTTTGATGACCTAATCTTCTCAAAACATACATCAATTCATCCAGTTCCAACGTTTCACTTGTCATTTGTCTCATACTCAAAACCGTTAATCCACTGATGAACCGTTTTTCCACCTCTTTCTTGTTGAACTTGCCAATTTTAGTAAGAACATCATTCCAGTTTTCGTGTGAAATGTCAAGCGATTTGAAGTCAAGAAACCATCCAATTTTATCGCGATGAGCAAATTCTGATGGAGTACAACTTTCAACAATTCTTGAGAATAACGTCATTGCAAATTCAATGTGTTGTCTAGAAAAAAATGTTCGAAAAGTTAACAGAAATGGTTTTTTCATGTTTATAAAAATATCAATATTAGAAACTTCAATTTTTTCGACCTCACAAAATACTTTTTTCGCTTTTTGAATTTCACACAATGAAAGTTGAAGTCTTCAATATTGAGATTTTGATAAACACGAGAAATTTATTTCTGAGTGACAAGGTGTCTTTAAAATATAAGAGCATTCTCTCATATTAGATGGAAAATCTTAAACATACGTTTTCTCAGTTTGAATAACATCCAGAAGCAATTTGACGAAAAAGATGGTGTCTTTTTGTGAAAGATATCTGACTAATATTCCAATGCATTCTTCCGCTATCATCAGCTTTCTAAAATTTGAAAGGTTATTCAGTTTCTCCGAGAAAATATGATTAATACAGGTATATTGACGTACCCTTTTATGACATCTGGTTGATGTGATTCATGTATAACCTCTCCAACAATACGTTCGAAATAAATCTTAGCCGCTTCTTCGCGAACACTTGATTCTCCTGGCATACACAAAACAATTGCTTTTATCTCTTGAAGAGCATCATTTTTGATAACATCTTGAGCCAATTTCAACTGATCTGCTTCGCTAATAATTTCTCGATCAACAAAACTTTTGTAGACATTCTTAACTCTGGCGGCCGTTTCGGGTTCTCTCGAAGATATTAGCACCGAATATGTAGTTCGCATCATGTTCATTGCCTCATCTCGTGATGTTGATTTGATCAAAACATCTAGGATAAAATTGAGAGCAGCTCGTGTTCTTTGAATTTTATCTCTAACATTTCGCTCCTCTTTTGTTTGTTCGTCCAGCATTGCGGGAATCTTTTCGCACATCGTTTCGAGCCAATTATCTGATTCAAAATCTGAAAAAAAACATGAAATTTTGAAATTGATGCGATGGCTCAAGCTGAAAAACTGTCTGATGATATTTTTCTCAAATCTCTCATTTCTCCAGTTTTTTTGCATCACAAAGTGAAAATTCTCCTCAAAATAATATGAATGAGAGAGAAAAAACGAGAGGTTTTTGAAATTCACGCCTGACAAGTTTTCCGTTTCAAAAACAGAAAAAGCACAACACAACATCAACAAACCCTCAGGTGAGGCAAGAGTTGCAGCTGTTACAGTCGGCGGAATTTTCAGCTGATTTGAAGAATTTTCAACTAAATTATTATTTTATTGTCTTTTCTGAGCTCCAAAGATGTTTTCAAGAGCTGCATATTCACTTACTCATATCAAACGGAGTATTTGTTTTGAACTCGAACAACTTGAAAGTCAACGAATAATAGCAACTCCACATTGTATCATCAATCGCTTGACAAACTTCTAAACTCGGAATTTTTAACCAACCACACGCCTCTTCAATTGATTCCATTGAGCGTAACACACATCCACATGGAAGACTCTGTGAAAATAACATACATGTTGATAGGGATGAATCACACCTCACGTGATATCAGCCAAATTTCTCTCTAAATCGTGAGGAATTCTAATTTTCAAACGTCCTGTGATTTTTCAACAGACAAAATGCACCTTTAAATGACCCGGCGACTCATCGAGAGTATTCGTTTAAATTGAAAGTATTCATCATTTTAAGACATATACGAGTTAAAACACAGTTCAAAAACATAAGAAACAAAAGTTAGACGACAAAAAAGAACAATAAATAAAAATAAAGTTGGATCAAAATTTCAAATTCTAATGAAGCAGTAGAGCGCGTTTGCGCGATTAATCCAACTCTATGATTTATTTTCTGTTCTTTGTTGTGCTGTAGTTTTTGCTATACGTTGTTTTAGACTGTTTTTTCACTCACATATGTCTTAAAATGGCGAATACTTTCAAAATAACCGAATACTATAGAAGAGTCGCCGGGTCATTTAAAAAAAATTTTTTTCTGACATAAATTCACAGTGCCATTTTTTTATAAATGTGTCTGGGTCTGGTCACGAAAACTGAGACCCGCCATGTTCATTCAAATTTAGTGAGAATTTTGGCACTTTTTTTGAGAGAGAGAGAATGAATCCGAGAGTTAACTCGACTCAGGGAAACCGTGGCGAAAATTTCGCGAAAAGCTTAGCCAGGCGTTTTTTTCGCTGATTCGCTTACAGGCTGATCAGCCGTTTTTGAGCCAGAGACTCAGCGTAGAAATGGCTCAGGCATTCGAAAACTCTAGAACCTCCCTAAAACGGTCATTGAAAGTCCCCAAAATAGACTCTAGAGCCAGCTCTAGATCTTTTCTTGGAACACTTTGGGGCCATTCTTGCCCCGTTCACAGAACCTTTTGTTTCCATTTTTGGGAAACTCTGGATCATTTCGCTTGTTTTCGACGCGTCGAAAAAAATTTATTCATCAAAAAAATGTGAAAAATTATAAAGTTTTCGGTGTCTTCGGATGAACATTCAGGCGGGGTTGATTTCAGAAGATAATTGATGATGTAGTTCCACCGAATCGAACGAAATTTGAGAAGATTGGTTATCCTGAAACTTGAACATTGAGATGACCGTCAACTTTAGTGTTCAGAACCATTCTTTTTTTTTCTGCGCTGTTCAATCATGCCTGGTCTACGAGGCATACATCCGATAGATGCCCAGACGTCCCTCTGGGTTAGTACCCTCAAATCCCTCTAGGTTAGTACCCCACCCCCTCTCCAGAGAAAAAAAATATGAAGAAAACAGTAAAAATCAATTGTTTTTTCTCCACAGAACATTAGAAAAACATTTTCGAGTTGCGACAACGCATTATTCCATCTCAGTCACTGCCGAAACCGTTAAAATTTTTTTTTCCAAAAGCCCTCTGAGATTTTACACACTAAAATATCGAAAAGTTTTGTACTGTAAACATTTCGCGCTCCGAAACTGTATTCTATGGAATTTCACCTTTTTTAGAACTTTCATTTTTCGTATGAAAAAAAAACGGAATGAACTCTCCAGAAGATATTTCACAACCCAAAAACGTACCTTAACATTCTCGATCGATTCCTACACGCCCATGCATTTTAACTTCATATAACACTCGTCTTTCAGACTGTTGACCTTTAATTGTTTGGATGCCGAAAGCATTTTCATCCTGAAATGTACCAAATTTATAAGTTAACCAAGATTTGAAAAATAAATTACCTTTATAATCATTTTCAAACTTATTTTTCATTTTGAGGCAAATAAGTATTCGTTTTGGTTGCCATGTTTTTCAAAGTGACATCAAAGTTCATTCGGCTGAAAATCACTTCGAAAAGTTAAAAAAAAATCATTGAAAAATATAATCAACTCACTCATAGAAATAATATAATCACAGGGCGAGAGTCGATTACTTGATCCACTTTTTCTCTTCTTCAACTCTATCTGTTAAATATATCTGTTGAATTGACAATAATCTACTACCTGAAACATAGAAAACACTCCGAACGAAAGAAACGAAAAAAATCGAAATGAAAATCATCATTTTTTGTTCACGCAAAAAAGGTGTGTACACCGCGACATAAAAATACACACATTTACAATTCACGGTTCGTTCCTAGAACTTAGAGACGCTTGCTCCAGAGTGTTCCTAGAACGTTCTAGGAACAAGTCGGGTCGAGTCTCGCTGCCGCTCTCTTCCGGCCCGTTCTGTGAACATTTTATGCCCGCTCTAGACTTTTTCGCTGTTTTGGGGACTTTCTATGACCGTTTTAGGGAGGTTCTAGAGTTTTCGAATGCCTGAGGAGCAAAAAAAAACGTCTTGGCTGAAATATGGCTGATCAGCTGGAGAAAATAGGCTGAAAAGAGGCTGCGCAGCTTCAACTCAGCCAAAGTTTCCCTGAGTCGTGAGATATTTCTAAAAAAAACATCAGACGAATAGATTTCTACTCACCACATTCAACAGTTTATCGAAGGCGACCAACGAATATTTTAGAACTTCAACATCATCACATAAATCACTCCACACTTTAGAAACAATTTTGTTGAAAACGAGAAATGCGGAAATGCAATCACTATCGTCGCCCAAGTCTTCGATTTGGGATACTCTTCTGTAACAACAACAAAAATGAAAAACTGTGAAAAAAATGGTATTGTTTGATTTTAGCTGAAAATTCAGCACAAATTCAAACTTCTTGCTTTAAAAGGTAGAATGATTTTCACTGAAGAAAAGAAACCTACATGATGACTCTAGTCATTGCTGCAAAATACAATTTCTTTGCCAACTCAGCATGGTCTTTCATATTTTTGAAACTCTCAAATATTTTCATATCAACCAATCGAATCGCTTGCGATGTTGAACATTCATTACTTTGAATGTCAATTTGTTCCCAGTTTTCATCAAAGACACGTTGTAACAGAGTGTCAAACTTGGTTTCCCAGAAACTTTCGAAAACTCTCTCAATTAGTCCACTTTCCAAAACGGCAACTTCCAGGTTCTTATTTATTTGCTCCGAAGTTTTCAGAATTTGTCGAGATGATTCGATTTCTCCCACTTGATCTAAATATGGTTCGGCGAGTTCGATAACATTTATTTCTTCCACCATAGTTTTCCATTCCAATTCAATACTTCCCTCAATGATCGCAATAGTTATAAGAAGCCAAATGTCAGAACAAAAAACTAAGGTTGGCAGATTTACAAGTCGATGGATTATATTTTTTAAAGCTTCGCAAACCAGATTAACATCAGATCCACCATCTGAAAAAATCGTTTTCATCGTTTCGTTTTTTTGTTGTTTTTTCACACTCACAAACATCAACAACCCGTAATCGATAAACTATTGCACCAATTTGGTCACCGCTCAACTCTCTATTGGGATTTTCAACGATGAATTTTGCCAACCCAAGCGCCAATTGGCGAGGGTTGTCATCCATGACTGTTTTTGATACAAGTTACCTAAATAAGACAGTTATTGAGGTGAAAATTATAGTTGTTTTTATAAAATAAAATATAAATGACCGAAAGTGGGCGGAGCGAACAAGTGTGCCAGGAGTTGCGAGTTTGTGTGCCGCAAACGCTTCAAAAATTTTTGTTTTGGAACGTTTTTTTTTTGTTTTCTTGTTTTGTTTTCGTCGAAGAGGGGTGATGTTTTGATAACAGTTTTGCGTTTTTGCAACATTTTCCTGAAAGATCACACTTCAAACACCTTTTTAAAAATGTGACCTTGTGTCAAGTCCTCCTATTGATATTTTTAATCGGAATTTTAGGCTAAAGTTTGGTTTTAATTTTAGGACTCAACATTTTAGTGTTTCTTAAGGGCAGTTCACTTAAAAAACAATCTAGTCCAATTTGAAAAAGTTCATAACGAAAATAAGTTTCCAAACTGAAGGAGAAAAATGACCCGAACAGCCGTTTCTGATATTCATATTTAATACTTCCAAATTTCTAGTTTTCTATCAATTGTTTCTCATACTAGGTATACCTGTTCAAACGTGAATTGAAAAGTAAATATATTACAGACAATGACAGAGAACGTTGCTCCAGCCTCAGAAGAAATCAATGGTAAAATTGTGAAACAAGTTGAAGTTAGTTTTATTTTTTTCTGTGCATCAATTTTTATATGAAATTTCTTACAGTACTACTTCGGTAACATCAACCTTCCACGTGACAAATTCTTGCAAGAACAACTGAAGGCCGACGAAGGATGTGAGTAGAGTTGGTTTTATCCTTAAAAAACAGCAATTTCTACAGGGGTTCCAATATCTACAATGTTGAAGTTCAACAGATTAGCGCAAATTTCAAACGACGCTACAGTTATTGCTAATGCTTTGAAAGCATCGAACTCGGAAATCATCACGGTTTCCGAAGACTTGCAAAAAATTCGTCGTAGTGTCGGAAATCCGCTTCCTGAAAACTCTTTGGAATATTGGCAAACAATTAAGCACAGAACTGTTTATATGAAAGGATTTCCACTTGACACGCAGTTAGATCAAATTATGAGCTGGGCTCAACAGTTTGGAAATCTGGAGAACGTTCTTATGCGCCGGCTCGGAGCAGAGGAAAGAGTTTTCAAAGGAAGTGCTTTTGTTACCTACAAAACTCGCGAAGAAGCCGAAGTTGCTCAAAAGTCAGATGTCAAATTTGGAGAAATTGAACTCATCAAAATGATGCAAGACGAATACTGGGCAATGAAAAATAAGGAATCAAAAGAATCTCGTGCTGCTGCCAAAGCCGCCAAAGGTAACAAATCTGCCACTGAAAACGCAGAGAAGGAAAAAGCCAGACATGTCGCTCGTTACGACAAAGGCCTCATTCTCGCTGTCGACGGGCTTGGTGCCGAAGCATCAGTTGACACAATCAAAACGTTTTTCAAACTATATGGATCAGTCGGTTATGTCGCCCATGAAAACAATAGTTCTACCGCTGAAATTCGATTCAACAATGATAGTGAAGGAGGAGCACAAAGTGCGTGGGAAAAGGCGGTAGCTGCGGGAACCGATGGAAAGGTTTTGTTCCAAGAAAAAGAGTTGAGCGCAAGAGTTTTGGACGGAGAAGAGGAAGAGAAGTATTGGACAGAGTTCAATGCTAGAAAGAACAATAAGCAGAATGGTGGGCGTCAAGGAGGAAGAGGCGGACGTCGTGGAGGCCGTGGAGGAAATCGTGGTGGACACAGGTAGGCACCGTTTCCAGTTCTAACATTTTTGAAACTCCCAAGAGAACAACGACATTTAAATGACCCGATAACTCGCCGTGCAACATATAAACGAATAATCTGTGGTAGTTGCCGGCTCGTTAAAAAGTTGAAGCCTCTAACGTTACAAGCCCGTCTTTCGTTTTTCATAATTATCAACTAAAAATTTCGCTGCTCTATTTTTTAACCAAGGATAAATTTCGGATTCCGTCCAAGACTGGGAGCATACCTGTCACAAAGCACTGTGACATTTTTTTTCTAATAGGAGAACCAAGGGTTTGAACCAATTTGGAGGTTTCAGGTGAAATTAAGTTTTAATATCCACTTGTGACAGGTATGACTGGGAGTGTTTCTTTTCCTCCGGGCCGGTTGGGCTCGTTTTGTTGCTATATCCTTTTGGAGTCAGTTTTTCACATTTTGCACATATGCATATGAAAGAACGAGAAAAATACTACTAGTTCAAATATTCATATTTTTTCTCAAAATAAAAAACCGGGTATTTTTTGTTCTTCGAAAAATATCCGCGGCCCCCCGGAAAGCCCAAAAACGACAGCCCTCTGCAAATGATACAACTTTGCACACCTTTCTCAGATATATCGCAGTCCACCTTAAACACAATAACTATTAAATCATCAAATTTCAGAGGTGGAGATAGAAGAGCTGACAAACGATCCGCTGCAGCAGATACTTCGGAAGAGCCACAATCGAAACGGAAAGTTTTCGAAGACGCTGCCCCAACTCCTGCTGCTGCTGCTGGTGATAATTAATTACCCGTTTGAAAATCTCATTTTTGTTGTGTTGTACCATTGTTGAATTTGTGTTTTACTGAATAACCTTATGAATAATGATTTCCCGATTGGTTCAAACAGCAGTAATTTCGTGAATGTACTTGACTAGGTTTTCAATGTTTTTGGTGTTGAATCCGGCCATGCTGACTCTTCCATCCGCAGTGAGATATACTGCATATTTCTTTCGCAATGTCATAACCTGTTCTTCGCTCAAACCAGTAAAGCAAAACATTCCAATTTGATTGGTAATGTGATCCCAATTTCTTTTTGATCCTTCTCTTTCTAGCCCACTTTTCAAAGCAACTCTCATTTCTTGAATTCTACCCGAAATATCTTTCAATTCTGTCAACCTGTAAATTGTGAATTGGAACCATCTCGAGAAATGTCTTCTCTTTTTACCATTGATTCTTTAATTCAACACATCCCAGAATTGTCATCGCAATTCGAGCTCCATGAACAGGTGGAACCGAATACATAGTTCGAATTGTTCTTCTGATATGTGATCCAACCTTTGCAGCAGTCTCTGATTTATCACAAACCAATGATAGACTTCCAGCTCTTTCTCCATAAAGACCCATATTTTTGGCAAATGATTGAGCAACCATCATTTGATGTCCTTCTTCGGCGAATAGCCTGAAAACAAATAAATATCAAAATATACTCATCGGGCCGGACCCAAATTCTCTCACAATCAGCAAATTGATTCATCATCTACCCTAAATTGCCGTCCTGTCTAACCTGATCGAATAAGCGTCTTCGTTGACATCTCCACTCGCAAATCCTTGATAAGCCATGTCGAAAAACGGAAAGATCTCACGAGATTTTATCAGATCAGACATTTGTTTCCATTGTTTTTTCTGAAAAATGGAAAAAAAATCACATTTTTTTCTGAAATGTTATCTTACACTCGGATCAACACCAGTCGGATTATGCCCACATGCATGTAATAAAATAACACAGCCCGGTGGCATTTTCGAAATATCCTCCATCATTCCAGTTTCGTCAATTCCCAGTGTGTTCGAATCATAATATCGATAAGGTCGCATTTCGAAACCAACTTTTCTGTACGAAAAAAAACACATTTTCAAAGTGAGCACAAAAATATTTAGGAGAAAAAATTGTTTTTTTTTTCATTCTGAGAAGAGCCCGGGCCGAGCGATCATCTTGATCATCGTAATATGTTTTCAAACAAATATCAGAAAACGAACTCCCATTATTTATGGAACTTTATTTTAGGAATATTGAAGAATTCTTCAGAAATTCTACCTATTTTGGTCGATTTCTCACAAACTAACGTGAACAATGGTACATGATTACCCCAAGTGGGTACTGTATAATACATCACTTTGACAGGCAAGTATTTCAACAAAACAGTTCCTCCGATTGTCAATGCTCCCGCTCCCGAAATCGACTGTGCTGTGAAAATTCGACCTTCTTTCAAAATCGAACTTTCTTCGCCAAAAATAAGGCGAGCGACGAGTTTATTGAACTCGGGAATTCCTGAAAACAAACACTAATTTCCAGTTTTGGACTGAAATCTTCAGCTAAAATCGAGAATTTTTCAGTCAAATATTGTCGATAAATTGGTCACCGGTAATAGGTGGATATTCCTTATCCATTCCATCATCGATTATCTTTTTCTCTGCCAGTCGAACAGCCTTCATCACAATTGGTTTTCCCTTAAAATAATGTTTTTTTTTCATCATTTAATTATTGATTACATCATCATCTCTATATGCTCCAACACTCAAATTGATTTTTTCACTGTTTTTGTCTTTTTTAAACGCCTCAAGAACATCGAAAATAACATCTTCTGGAGCATAATTGACTTCATCAAATATAAATCTGACAAAATATTTGATATTTTGAAGGGAAAAACTACAGTACTCACTTCAAAGGTTTTGAATTTGAAACTCCCATTTTCGAATTGATCAATCAGTTAAAAATGTTTCAATCATTCATAAATCGAGTATTTTTTTGAAAAGAGTCACGTTATGAAAATAATTTTAACAATCAGTTTTTTCTCGCGTGAATCTCCATTTTGGACCGATTTGAACTTCGAATAAAAGAAGACGCTACCACGTAGGAAAAATCAGGACTGGCAGATCTGGGCGAGCCCGGGCTAAAGAAGTAAAATTTGAAGTCAATAATGTCCAAAATCAGGAAAAAGTGTATCTAAATTTAAAAAAAAAACAAAATATGGCGACATTTAAATGAACATCGATATTTTTCAAAAAAATTTACTTGTAGGATAATCTTGATGTCTAGCTCATACTTTCACACCTATTTTAGTATTTACAAGAGGTTACTTTTTGGGATTGAAAACGTCGAAAGTTACTCAGAGAAAACGCGTCGAGCTCGATGCGAGTTCAACGCTGAAAACGACCTTTCTTGGAGTTCGATTTGAACTCAAAAATTGATAAAATTTGAGTTCGCAGAAAGATCAGTGCGAGCTCGAATTGAACTCGCAGCGAGCTCGACAAGTATTTTCTGACTGATCAATATATCTTTTTCTTTCTCAACAACGACAACAAGTGTCAGCGTGGAGTAGTCGGGAGCGTGCGGATCTTCCGATCGGAAGATGCCAGTTCGATCCTCAGATGGGTATAGAAGTTTTTTCTTTGAAAGAGTTTCAATTCTTGTCGAGTTCAATGCGAGTTCGAATTGAACTCGAAAATCTCTGCGCGTTTAGCGAGCTCAAATCGAACTCCATTTGAATTCGCTTTCAACTTTCTGCGAGCTCAATTTGAACTTTCTGCGATCTCGACGCGTTTTCTCTGAGTAAGTAAAAAAAATCGAATTTTTGGGTCGAGAAACATGAAAGACATGATGAAAAATATACAAATTAGTTAGAACAATTACTACATTTACAAGCACTCGATTCTGTTGGATCTACTCGTCGACTTGGCAAACAACATATTCTACATCGATATTGACTATTCTGATTTTCAGTTTCGCATTTTGTACATTTCCAGAATTTTGATGTCAGATCTTGACTTATTGAACGAGGCGGTGGAGGTCCTGCAAAATCGATTACGTTTATACTGATTTGGCAAAAAACTATCAATAATGTGGGTTTCAAATTTGAATTTTTTTGTTTTGTTCCAACAGCATTCCATCTCGCGCACCATATAAACAAACTTTAAAAAAACAGGTGTAGCAAGGGGGGTTCACCTTGTCCCCATCTCAACTTTTGGCAAAACTTTTCAGCTGACCAAATCGGACACGCTGATCAACGCCCCGCTTTTAACTCTTTCTTTGCGCATTTTGAGAAAAAGTTTCTATTTTCTGTGGTTTAATCACTATTAAAATCTCTACAGACAAAAATAGAATGTTCTGGTTTTTTGTTTTTTCTCGAAGACTCGAAAAAAAAAATTAATTTTGGTTCGGTTTGGTAAACTTTTTGATTTTCGCCAATGCGGCCACCAAAATCAAAAAAGTGTGTCCAATTTCAAAGATAAAAAATATCGAAATCCCATAATTATTCAATGGAACATAACGTTATTGTAATGAAAAAAAGGGGATCATATGAAGTAGACGTCAAGGTTCTTCTACGAATAAATTTTTTGAAAAATACTGATGTACCTTTGAGATTTCGCGTTTTTTGTATTTTGAATTTGGACACACTTTTTTATTTTTCTTCCGATTTTGGACGCCGCATAAAAATTGAGATGGGGACAAGCTGAACCTTCCATGTACACTTGGATGGCCGACTTTTATAACAATTTACTCGAAAACTGAACAAAAATATCAACTATTAGTCTTGATAGGCTCTTTCCAACTAGACAAAGTTGTCAGAGTAAAATATTCTTTTTTCATTCAATTGTTGGTGCCATTAAATTTTTCAAGATCGTCTAATCTTTTTTGGTTTTCAAAGGTGGACTTCGGGATAATTAAGTGTTTCGTCTATATAATAGAACATTAGAAGTTCAAAAAAGTACACACACTTTGCAGACCTTCTTTCTCAGATATATCGCAGTCCACCTTTAAATTACTTACTCGGAGGTGGAGTCCGTTCTGGATTCAATTCTCGGCGCTGTTGCAATATTGCGGAAAATATGCCGATTTCTACTGCGATATCTTCATTTTTCTGGAAAAAAATGAAATGTGTTCATTGTAACTACAAAACTATACTTTTCGTACTTATCAACGACAAAAAAAACCAACCTTTGATAAAGCACCTTCTCCAAAGTTATCTCTGATATACTTAGTCAAATGTGAATCATCATTCATCAAAGTGTTCAAATTCTTCCATTCCGAATCAACTTTTTCGTGCAAAATACGCAATGCTGTGGATTGTTCTGAATATTATAATGTGTTAAAGATTAACATTTGTGAAATATTTTCTACCATTTCTTTTCGCTTCCAGGCTATCTAATTGTGGTCTCAAATAGTCACCGTTTTCATACATATTTTGATCGGTCAAATAATCGAATCCCGATCCAGCTGTTTCGTCTCCTATTCCAATATCTAAGCTAAGAGCACCTGGAGCTGACGGAACACTATTAAGAGCCCAACCGTACGTAGGAGGATCTATAAATAACCAGAAGTCAATTAATAAATAGAATTATTCGAAACTCACTATTATTTTGACTAGGAGTGGGTAAAGGTGGAAATGCTGATCCAAACTGATTATTTACTGGATATGGAGGTGGAGGACCTGAAAAGTTTTACATATCCGTTATTTCTTCTCTTTCTTTTTTTTTTGAGATATTTCGTAATTTTTCGAAGTATCCATAGATACTGCACTTCTTTTGACATTTATGTAAAACATGTTGAGGATCTCATGTTTCCAAAACAATTGAATTTTTATACTTAAAAAAACTTTCAAAAATTTTTTCTCGAAAAATTACTATTGTCAGTACGAAAAAATTAGAAAACGATAATAAATATTATTTTAAAAACGTGAAACGTTGCATGGCTACGTACATTAGCATTTTCTCTGTACACGTGGATTTATTACATTTTTAAATGGGGAATAATCACTTTTTATTTTTTATCATGTTTCTTCAACGAAAGTGTGCCGTATTTAGCCCCGCCTAATTGGTTTCCTAGGCCATATTGGTTTGCTTCCAATGGCCTAATTTTTTCAACCCTATAATAACACTTTTTAAGGTTCTCTGATATATTTTTTGAAATTGTGACTGAGATTTCAATAAATTAAACTTACCCGAAGTTCCCTGCTCATTTGGCTGAATACTACTAGCTACGAAGGTACTATGATGTTTACCTTCGTTGTGCAATAACCGTCGACCGACCTTCTCAACCTACAAAACGAGCTCTCTTATCATTATCAAAAACGAAGAAAAAACTTACTTTTTTATACAATTTAGCGATATCGCCTTTTCTGTGATGCACATTTTTGAGATCATTTAACCATGAGGATGGAGAGGAATTGGAAGAAGAAGAGGATGATGTCTTTTTCACTTTATCCGGTTCCATTTTCAATACACTATCCAACAAGGGGTAGTAAAACTAGAAGAATGTCTGCAAACACACAAATCAACGTAAACTCTCACATTTTCTCTAATTCTCTCAATTTTCCACGCAGAAGAAAAAAGAAAAGGAAAAAGGAAAAGCTTCATTTTTTGGCAATGTTTTTATCGATTTTCATAACAATTTTCTTTTGAAAACAATAATTGCCGTATTTGTTTGAGTGTATTATGATTGATAATGGGTTAAGAGCACTTCGATATTTGTTTCTTCTGTGTCTCATTTTTTCTTTCTATATAGTACTTTTTTCTAGAGCAAAAATTACTCGTCTCGAAATCGAAAATATAAAATAACAAATCATGAATGATGATGATACCAGTGTCTTCCGATTATGTTCAACCAGACGAGAGCACATTTCTTTGTGGATTCAAAAGAGTGAGTTTTATCTCTTTTTTTCAAATAATAAAACAAACATTGGCTTTTAAGAAAAATTCCCACAAATCAGATTTTTCGTAATGAGATTTTCTACTTGGGTTCGAAAAAAGTTTTTATACAAAAGTTTTTTAATGTACTTTGGATATTTTTGGGTCCAGGAGTACGACTGTAGCACGAGGATGATTTTTTTCTGTTACTACTGAAACTGAATATATTCAAGCACGAAGCTTTTCGAAAAAAATTTTCACATTGAATGATGACCAGCAAACGGATGAAAATGAGCTGAAGATTTCAAAATGACTGGAAAATTAAATTTTTAAAATTTTCTTGGCGTGACCTAACCAGTTTTCTTAAATGACCCGGCAACTCGCTTTGTTTTGTAACTTTTGCTACACGAAAATGGGCCAAAATTTTGGAAAACTGAAAGTTAAGCTACCCCAGACATGTTCCTAGGGCCGGCGCTGCTATCAGTTAGGAGTTAACCACGAGTTTTTATTTTCAGTTTTTTGGCAAGAATTTCTCTATTATAGAAACAAAAAAATTGGGCGACTGAAAAGAAAAAATCAATTCAAATTTTTGCAAGAACTACTGTAGGAAAAAACTCGCGGCATTGACTTTTTTGTTACAGTAACCTGTTTTTATTTTTTGAATGTTTCATTTTTTCAGTCGCAACTTTTTTTGCCGCTGAATGTACGAGTGAACAGATATATTTAGCGAAAGATCGATCTTTAAAAGAAACTCACAGTCAAAAAGTTTTCATTTTAAGGTTCGCCGATACGGTACAACTCAATCCTCCCAATCATCTCCAGCAACGCCAAGTTCATATGAAATATATCAAGTAAAATCAGACGATACATTAGAACGCATTTCTTTGAAATTCAACTGCTCAGTGAGTTTTCTGACATCTGAGTTTAATAAATCCTTCTACATTACAGGTTTCTTCGCTAGTACGAGCAAACAAATTGTGGTCTCCTAGTGCTCTTTTTATGAAGGAGTTCATCCGTATTCCCATATACGATTTATCTGTTACTTCACACGGCATTCCTTCTTCTTCACCTTCTCCTAACAAAAAAACGTCCATACAGCCTTCAAATTCAAATCGGGTTAAAGATGACCGATCTATGAACGATATTTTGAAACGAATTGATGAAAATATCAAGACGTTCCAGAATTACGAGATCTCGAGCGACTCAGTTGTTTTTGATAAAAACTGTAACTAAAATTGATGTCTAGATAATGATCTCTTGCTATTTTTTTTTCATTGAAAATTGTTCGTTACTTGAATAGATGTGCTCAAATCTTTAGTTATTTGCTGATCCAAATACTAAAATCTCGTGATTCTAGTTTCAATAAATTATTCTATATATACAACTTGTTTCATTACGTTCATAGTAAGATAAAAGTGTAGGAGCTGTTGACTGAAAAAATAACACAACAAGATGGTATTAACAAAAAATTTTATCAACAACAAAATACTTAGTTCTTCTTTGCCGCAGCACGAGCAACTCTGCGGAGAACTGATGTGTATGGGTTCAATTTGTAGAGGAGTTGACGTTTTCTCAATGGGTTGCGGTGAATCTTGTGGGCAACAGAGTTTCTTTGTGGTGCACGGATAGCCTTGACGACTTCTTCGGAACGGATGATTCTTGAGAAATCTGCGTTGGCCATGATTGGGAGTGGAACGGACCATCCCTTCTTCAATTGTGAGCTGTTGGCAACTTGGGTTCCGTAGATGGCGTCCAATTTGTTGAATGCTGCTTCAGTCCAGATGATGAGACGTCCGAGGTGACCTCCTGGAGCGAGCTTGAGAAGGTTGAGTCTTTCGACGTTCAAAACATCGACTCCTGGGATGTTTCTGAAAGCGCGAGCGCATTCAGCATCTTGACCGTAGATGACAATTGGTCCGAGTTTTTGTTTGTGTTGACGGTTACGGAGCTTTCCTTTTCCGGCACGGTTTCTCTTTGAAGCGTAGACCTGGAATAAGAAATTAATTAATGAATCAAAAATAAAGTTGACATACCTTCTCGATGTCAGCCCACAAGTGCGAGCGACGGAGGAAAGCGACAGCTTCCTTGGTCTTACGGAAACCTTCAACATTGTTGGAGACGACAAATGGAACTTCAGCAACCTAAAATGTTTACTGTTCTTAAACAGTTCACAATAAATATTACTCACTTGATCAATGACGTGTCCGCGTGCTTGAACGAGAGCTGGAACACCCGAAGCAGCGATGGCTGATGAAATAGCGTATCTCTTTTGAGCGAGATTGACTCTGCGGTGCCAGCGTCTGAAGACTTTCAATGGGGCGAACATGTGTCCTCCGCGGCACATGTTTCCGAAAGCTCCTTGACCGGAACGGTGAGTACCACCACCACGGACACGTGGAATACGGGCAACAGCACGTCCAGTTCCCCATGATTCGGCAGAGTGTTGTTTACCTTTAAACACAAGACATTAATGTTTTTGTAATACAGATAAATCGAATGATTTTTTGCAGTTTTTGTTAAAATCAAAATTCAATGAAATTCTCAGAGAAAATTTTTCAATAGTTAAAAATCTTACCGGCGAGAACTCCGACAGCGTGCGCTTGTCTTTTGTTCTTACGAACTTGGTCGTGGATGAAGCTAACCAAGTCCGGTCTGATTGGAGTACGGAAAACTGCTGGGAGTTTCACTTGAGCCGGAGTAGCTTCATACTTCTCATTGTAAACTGTTACGAGCGGTCTGGCCGCCATTTTACCCTGAAAAATAAAATGAATCTTTTAAGATTTTGAATTTCTAGAAAGATATAATTTTCAACAATCAAATCAAGAAGCAAAATATGAATTAAAAAGTAAAATATTCAACCCTGCGATTTTACTAACAAAACAACGGTAAATACAACTACAAAACTCCATGAAAAAGCATCAAAACGTTGAAAAAAATCAAGAAAAGAAATATTTTTGTTTAAAGGGAGTCTCGTTTAACAGAGAGTTGCCTGAATATTCAACGAATGGTCTCGCCACGACAAACACATCCAATTGTTGTCGATTTACTAACGCACATTTTGGCTGCCTGCCAATTGCTTTTGTTTTTACTTTGTCTGACTTGTTCTTGCATTAAATGTCTGAAAATTGGCTAGTAAATGATCTTATTATCGATCCAAAAAGGATTGAACTATTCTGTAAGGTTCACAAGCACAAGTCTCAACTCAAACATTTCAAAGTAACTCCAACAGTGTTGAAAAAATTAGAAAATCAAAAAATAGGTAGGAACTGAGCCGAAAAATCGTTAGTCAATCATTTATTTTACAGAGGCCGTTCTACCTAGGCAAGCTCATATGGCTTCAACGTCCTCAAACTATTCGGATTCACGAAAAAGACCACAAAGAAAGCGAAACGCGGACGCCGGTACAAAGGCTAGTTCTTTTTTCTTATTTTTTTTTAAATTCCAATTAATTTCAGAGAGGACAAACTTGCTCGAAATGCCAGGGTAAGCTCTTCCGTGTAGTGCATAATCCGAAGCCGGGAAAACGAAACATCATCGAATGTATGCGACGCGACTGTCTTGCAACATTCAATCTCACTGATGAACCAGTGGGTACGATTATTGGACGAGATAGTTATACTCCAAATAGTTATTTACGAGATCCACTCCGTACTTATTATCCTACAAATGAGGATATTCGAAAATCCTTGCAGCAGTAAGCTCCGATTTTCTTATTTTTGAAAAATCGAAAAATTTCAGAATTTCCAAAGAACCTGAATGTCTTCGATCAAATGTGCTTGAAAATGAACGCGGAGTGCTTCTTATATCAGTTCCTGGACAAATTCGAAAGGCAAAGCTTATGTAACGTAAATCTTTATTTTAAAATAATTATAAACAAACATTGTACATATATGACTAGCATGTTCTAACTGCACAACATTTTCGAAGCGAGAAAAAATGGACCAGTATTAGGATGGGGAAATAAATACTAAATATGAGTAAAAATGAAATTCACAACGACTAGTCATCCTCATTATCATCAATTAAATTAACCCGATCATCATCATGTTTTGTATTGGTATTTTTTCGTAATCGAGGTCCCTTTCCCGAATTTTGAGCATAAGCTGCTCCAACAAAAGCCATTGTTATTGGTATAGAAGCGAGAAGCTGATCCAAACTAGGTGCTTTATCTCGGATTATCGTGTCAGCCAAAAAAGATAATGGAATTGAGATAGTTAACGATAATGAAGCCGTCAATGAGTCGCACATTCCTGCGGCAATCAACCATAGATAATCGGCTATCAGAGTTCCTAGAATTGTATGATAAAATTAAAATAGAAAACAATATAATCAGACTCACCGATAAGTGCAGAAAATAAAATAGATCCAAACTGAGTTGAGTTTGGCAACGGATACAAAGGTTCAATAGCTAGTTTATCCAATAAGTTTAAAGTAGGAGTACCAACAATAACAGCTAATATTCCGATTGCTCCAAACATTAAATTTATACTTAATTTCCCATATTTTTCTTCGAAATGGTTGAAAGCAAACAAATAAACAGCATAGGCCAATGCCGAAATCTGAAAAATTGAATTTTTGTGAACTCAAAAAACATGCCAGATAAGTAAAAGCTAAAACAGGCTCCGCGGTGTGTATTTGAGTAGCTAGCTTTTCAATTCTCCAAAATTTTGAAAAATTTTTGTGTTAGGTCAAATAAATTCCCGTGACCTTTCTCATTTTCAAATATTATTTCTTCGGTTTAGGCCACATCCACAAATCCGTATCTGACCTAGAAAAATGAGCAAACACATTAGGATTCAAAAATACACACTTGTAATGCCTCGGCGGCCCCATTCGATAAAAAAATTATTCAAAGCAGTTGTTAAAAAAATATTACCTGCGCGAAAAAAGCTCCTAAAAACGAGGGCATATAGTGAGAAACGAGAAGAACCCCAGCTAGATTCATCGCCACAAGAATACACTGAAATTAAACCAGATTTTTTATGAAAAGAAATATTATTCAAATCCTCACCTTATACAGGGTAAATTTATTGTTAGAACTAGGCAAGCAAATTGCAAACGCGAGAATGAAGACAGATGATGAGCTGGATACTAGATTTAGACTCGACACTGATGTAAATGCCAGAGCTGCTTGATAAGTGAATGAGCACACTAACCACTGCAAACATATGAATTTGTTAAAATTTGTTTTCTACGAAAATTAGAAAGTTATGAAACCCCCCCCCCCCCCCCCCCCCCCAAAAAACTAACCAAAGGCGCAAAAAAGAAAATAGTGTATTTGATATGTCGAGGGAATCGGTACATTTGGCATTCAAGAGAAGGATGTCTATATGACAACCTTGCTTTTCGTTGATCATCAGCGTTCGAAGATGGCATTCTTCGTATCTGAAATTGTTAAAGTTCGAATGAAAGTTTCAAAATGAAATAAAAACCTCTTTTCTCTGCGCGAATCGTATTTTTTTGTTTTTCTTTCCATCGGATTCTTCTTCATGAAAAGATTCAACATCAGAGTCTTCAGCGACTGTTTCAAATCCTTCTAATGACTGAAATTTATCTTTTTTTTCCTTCAAATTTGAACATTAAATTACTCACCAATGATTCACAAGTCAATTCATAGCTTTCAGTATCCGATAGATTTTGTTCATTCACCATCACTTTGTACGAACTTTCATCGTGAGCCTCCGAAATTAAATATTTTATCATGTAAACTATGAGAGTACATGATTTGATATAAACTGTGAAAAAGGGCCGTTTGAAATTCTCATCGACGAATATGAACTGAAAAAAATTGGACTTGTAATTCATTTTCACTTCTTGTGTTGACAGAAAAATTGCAGATTTTTTCAGCTTCAAGAAAACATAATTAAAAAAAAAACGAAAACGCACCCTCGTCAATTCCGAGGAGAGAACCCATAATACATTGACAATAACAAGAAGAACAATTCCGATAGCTCGTTTTTCAAGACATGCCACTTTCTCTTTGTTCGAGTTCATTCAACGCGGGTCAAAACTGAAAATAAACAATTTGAAAAAAAAACGATTTTTAAACGTGGAATATTGAGAAAATCGATAGAATAAAAAGAAGAATTTCATAATAATCCACCCACAACATTGTGTTGTTCTTCCAACAACAACTGAAAGTTTGACGAAATAGTAGCCAACAAAAAACATATGGTACCCATGACCACCTGGCTTTTCTCGTGGACGCAAAAAACCAATTGTTGAAGATGTATTTTATATAACAAAAAAAAAATGACGAGGGGCTCAAACACTGACGTGTTTTGTGTAGAAAAAGAGGTGCGCAACAAATAGAAGTATGTGTGTGTTGAATAGAGAACATATTTATTCATGTGAAAAAGGGAAAATCATCGATTAGTTGCCTCCTTTGTATGTGAATATGTTTTTTCGCGATTCGGCAACGGTAACTTTATACAAAACATTTGGATTGCTCATTTGATCGCGAAGAGAATCGAATAAATATATGGCGACATTTTCGCAAGTGCTCGTGTGATTCTGAAATAATTTCGAAAAATACAGTCAAACCAAACATTGTAGGTCAAACCTTGAAAAATGGAACATCTTTGTCGAGGTTTTTATGATCCACAGTACCAACTACAGTAGCCATTTCGTTTTTGAGTTTTGCCAAATCGTACACCATTCCTGTGATCGGATCAATCGGCCCGCGAAGTTTTACCTGTGAAATGTTCTATTGAAAAATGATGAAAAAAAATTGAAATATTTTGCTCTGTCTGAATTAAAGTTAAAACTTGTTGTTTTTGAAAATGTTCTTGGTGCAGTTCCACGGATCGGTTAGGATTAATATGATTTTTGGAATGAATGAAATGTTGAAAGTTCAATTGATTTCCTAGGATTACTGTAGTTCATTGAGAATTCAGAATTTTTTTTTTTTAAATGAATTTATATTTGGTCACATTGAGTCAGATTCAACCATTAAAGTAAATCATTAATCTAGAGATCTACTAATTCGAAAGCTGACGATACAATATTTAAAAAAAAACCACCTTCCAAACGTAATTGTGTCCGTGGCCATGAAAGTTGTTACATTTTCCAAAAACCTGCACATTTTGCTCATTTGTTAATTGGTCGGAATGAAGTCGATGAGCCGAGGAAAATTCCTCAATTCTTTCCATAGTGACAATGCTCATTTTTCTGAAAAAATCAAGACTGGGAAATAAAACATACACAATGTCTTTCTAAAATGCACACTATTGTTTATGCAGAAACGCAGGTTGTCAGAAAATTGCACCCAATTTTTTTTTTGTCATAATATATTCAAGATTTTTTCAACACAAGAAAAACAGAAGGATCTTCTAAAATTATGGAGAAACATTCAGACCCACAAAAAAACCAAAACGTTATTTGACCTGACAAGACCCGCAGCGAATATAACATTGTGCGCCTTTAAAAAACATTTTACTGTATCACGCGTGTTTTTTTCGAAAACAATTCGAAATTTCATCATTTTTTGGTTTTTTCTCGAAAAAAAGTAGATCTTTCCAGTGAAATTTTTGTATGGTGAGAAGTTACAAAGAGGAAATTGGTGATTTCTCGGCAACAGTCATGCACAACAATTACAACTTGTGCTCTCCAGAGCGGACTCCAACCTACTCGAGTTATGGTAAGGATTTTTTCAAATAAAGAATTATAGCTCAAAAACAGGTCAATGGAAATGTTCGTCAACAAATACTTTATACCGATAGTTAGAGAGGCGGTATAAAATTAGCATACTGGAACACAAAAGAGTTCAATATTTGCATATTTATGAATGATCAAATCGACAGTAAACTGATTCGAACCACAACTCTGTCTATGAAAAAAACATGGAATTTCAAAACAAATTTGAAAATCAAAATATTGACGCCTTTTCAGTGAATACAACAGCTCCGTGGAGAAACAACGATGTAGCAGGTCCGATGGTTGTTCCTCCACCACCACAACCTTGGATGGATCAAACAACAATGCCGAGTAACTCTGGTCGATGGAATATGCGGGTGGGTATTTCAAAAAGGTTCAAAATTCTGAAATGTTCAATTGTTCATCTTCAGTCATGTACAACACACACCTTGTGATCTTCCTTTAAAACTTATTTGAAGTCAACTTACATTAGTAGGAAATTTTGAGAAACTTCCGTTAAACAAGGAATTATAATCCAACTATTCGAATTGAACAGTATAATCAAAACTTTGTTGTACTGTTTCGTTACTAATAGTCATCCAAACTTTTTCAAGTTTCTTTAAAAAATGGTCAACGTGGAAATAACAGATGTTCAGCAGACACTCATTTGTTTTGTACTTTCTGTTCACATTTCTGTACACTTTACTATCAAAAGTATACATGACAACTTATTATTTTTATCCCCTTTGTTGCAAAAATGCAAAACTACTACCTATTCGGTTGACTTTGGTGAGTAGTTTATTTGAAAGTTGAAAGTTGTGATAGGGAGGGAGTAAAATATCGTTGCTAGATTCTTCTATCGATCCGCCTTCTGTTGATTCTAAAATATCTGATTCACTCACTTCATTTTTTTTCTAATTGAATTTGAGAAATCATGAGTCCGCAACAGGAACTGATAATCAGGATTGGCAATAAACATTAGAAAAGTCTGAAATTTAATAATTTTATGTTAAGTATGGGCACAATTTCAAACACACAAATTTCATATAGTAATTCAGACAGCACAATACTTTTCAAGGTTTTTTGTGTGAATAATCACAAAGGAAATTCTGAAAATAAGTAATTCCACGTTTTTGGTCAAAGTATGCTTACTTACGACAGACATGTCTATAACTTTCTCGGATTTCTTTTTTTCATTTTTTTTTATTTCGAGTAATTTCAACATCAGTTATTCCAATGTCCGAAATAGAAAAAAAAACTGACATGAGAAACCGTCCGAAGTGTTTTCCGTAAAATGCAAATTTCTTTTCCGTCTCTCTGTCTCATCGTGATATTTCATCGGTTTAGACTACATTTTGTTTTTGTTGTTATATGATCTATCTGACCAGACAATTCTTGTCAATAACCGTAGTGTTAGTTACAAAACTTAAAAACGGAAATTTGACTAAATGTCGTTTTAACAACAAAAACTCAGTCAAAAACGCATTCTCACACATCTGCCACTAAGCTTTGAACAGAAATTCGGAAGTTTCGCATTTCTTCTATAAGTTTTCGAGTTCGCGAAAATGTTTCCTAGTCAATGTTATGATTTCTACCGAATGTTCATAACTCGGCCAAAAACGTGAAAATTGTTGTTTTCAGAATGTGTCCCGTTTTTTTCACACAAAATTTTTTGAAAAGTTTTGTGCTGTCTGATATACTGTATGAATTATGTGTTTTGAAATTGTGCCGCGTGGAATTCCACGTTTTCGCAGAGGTATGTCCTTGTTTAGACTTATTGCAAAAAATAAAAACGTTCACCTTTTGAAAAATGTACTGTAGTTTGGTTCGTCTATTCGGATTCTTAGGTCACATAATTCTCGTTATTTTCTTCAAAAACATTACCTTTTTACAAGGTATTCATACCTGGCCCAAGAGGGTACCAAAAATCTCAAAATTTTTTGACACCGTGTACAAAACGAAAAAAAAAAACGTTTCTGACACTGTAAATCGCCACGAAAGCAGGAAAAATGGCTAAAAAAATGAATAAAAGACAATAGAATTCAAAAGTGGCACTGTGAAAACTCCTGCGAAAAAAATGACACGGTACTTTTTCCCCACTTGGGCCAGGTATGAAGGTATTCAATGTTTTTTCCTCCCGTCGTATAAAAGCTACAAATCGGGAGGAAAACTTGACACTGCGCGAAAAATAACAATGTTCATCTTTTCTTTTCCATTTTCGCTGTTTTATTCGCACTCTTTGAATTCAGGTCATCTTTTTTGTCTTCATCGATTTTTGTGCCCCCTTGAGAATTAGAAAGTTTCATATCCATCCATACATACATTTTCATTCGTTTCGTTTTTTTACGTAAATATATGTTCATTATTGATTTTTTCGCCTACTTCTCTAACTGCCTCTCTGTTTGTCTGCATCTCTCTTTCATTTTCGTTGATTTTTCTCTATTTCTTTTCGTTTTTTTTTTATTTTCTGAGCGCGTCTAACTGTGTCACATACACATACATACATAAGAAGAATAATTATTTTTCTCTCATCCTTCTATAGTGTTTTTTTTTCGTATGGATTGTTTCATTTCTGGCGGCTTGGAGATCTTTCCCGTTTTTTTGTTGATAATTAATAGCAGGTGTCTCTATTGGTGGTTTTAACTTTTGTTTTTTTGAATGGATTCATATAACGAATTTGTAATGTTTCACAAGTTGAAACTCATTCAATCAAAATTCAAACAGTATGGTTTTTTTTGGAAATTTTCTTGGTGAACATTTTTGAACATTTGATATGCCACAAATCATTTTTAATTACCAGGGTAGATCACGAATCACCTAAAAATTGAATCCTGAAAAAACATGACTTATTTTCTTGTAAAAATGAGTTTATGATTGAATTTCGCTAGATTCAAAATTTCTGAATGAAAATTTTAAAATGAAAGAGAAAAAGTGAAGGAACTCGTGTTGAGACCATCAATAAAAAAGTTCTCTGTTAAAATTCGTGTTGCATTTGACATATAAATTAGTAAAAATAGCCACAGTAAGATAAACCCAAGAAAAAATGGCTCAAATCATCCCATGAAGATTCTCATTGTACTTTCACTATGTTTTTTATCTCTTTATAAATGGGTTAGCTCAATTTTCAGGTATTTCATATGTTATGAAAAAAAATTGTAAAAGGAAAATTTATTTCTGCCGAATTTTTAAACTTTCCAGACAAATTACTGCTCCATAAACACAAATAATCCCCCTTTATGATCTTGTAGTTCTGGTTCAAAAAGTTCATTAGTTTCCGGAAGTCTATAAGTTCAAAAGTTTGCGTCTATTTGGAGATTTTTCGTTCTCATAAATATTTACTAACAATGCATGTTCAACTTGTTCCCATTTCAACTTTTGATAATAATCGAAAAGTTTATCAAACTAGCCTCCTGATCAAAAACGTGTTGATCATTTTTTTTTTCAAGTCTGTGAGAAAAATAATACCCAAAAAAAAAAGTTAAAAACAGTTAGAACGTATTTCCTCCCAATATTGTCAATTTTTTGTAACCTGTGAAAAAGTATCCTTCTCCTTTTGTATCTGTTGGTAGGATGTCAATCGATAGTTGAACATGTGTGTATAGGCGATTTCAACACATCTGTGTCCAACACTTTTCTTTTAGTTCTTCTAAAAAATGTTCATCAGCCATTAGAGAGTGCCTTTTTTCGTTCTTTTTTTTGGCTGAAAAAACTTGCCTACTTTCTGTTTTTTTTTGTTGATGACTTTGGTCTTTTCATAGCCTTTCAAGATTTGTTTGAATTCATCACTTCTACAAATATATAAAAATCTTCCCATAAATTTTCCATTTTTGCCAACCCATTATTTTACACATCAAAAAAAAAAAGCCAAAAATCCAATTTCATTTTACACACCCACATAAATTTTTTGTTCTATACACATATTCCAAAAATTGAATCTCCGCCTTTGCGTGGATTTATTGCCTACCGACCGGAGAGAAAAATGTATTTCATTCTAAACAAAGTCGGCAACGTTGTTTTATTTCAGTCAAACGAAATCGATCCGGGTATGAACGGGGACGGTTGGCAAGGACAAGGGGGGCCACAACAACCACCCGGTGGAAGGGGACATCATATGGGTGGCGGCGGCGGAAGAAGAGGAGGCGGAATGCATCAAAGAATGCAAGGAGGTGGAGGTGGAGTACCACAACAACAACATCGAATGATGACTCCCAATAATAGTTATCGACAACAAGGTGGAGGAGCCGGAAATGGAGGCGCATTCATGCCCGATATGATGGCATTGAATATAATGCAGATGGGCGATTTGTCTTTGGTGAGTAATTATTCATATCTTTTTAACTTCAAATTCGAATTTTTCAAATTTTCACATGTCAGAAGAGGAAAAAAACCGTGACATTTTTCAAAACAAAAATTCGCAGTGATATCTTTTTAAATGTATCAGGGTCTCGTCACGAAAACTGAAAAACTACCACGTTCCTTTAAATTTTTACGGAGTTTGGCAGATTTTTTCTGTTTTTTCTTGTTGTGCTTTCATAGTGGAAAAAGTTTTCCTTTCTTCGCAGTGAGCCGGGCTCTCGGGCTACAAGTTCACCCATGTTTTTTTCCTAACAATATGAGAAAGATGTGTTGTTCGGGCTTTCCTCCTGTGTCCATCATCGATTTCTAATCACTCAAAAAACAAATAATTATTATAGAATGGAGGCCCTCAGGTGCTACCACAACAAGGGAGCGGTATGTATGGCGATATGCCTCCACAAGCAAGTTGGCCTCAACCACAACCTTTTGCTCCTCAAGACGATTTGTATGATCACGCTCCACCGTTTGTTCAACCACCGACTCATAATGGCGCACCACCGGTTAGTTTTTTTTGTTGATAAATTTTCGGGGGAAAACTGGAATCCATGAAAACGAGTTGTTTATCTCTTGAAACTACGGTTTTTCACAAAAAATGAATTATGTTGTAATTTAGTTTGGCAACAATCGAAACGGCGGTTATAACAATCGCGGTGGAAATCGACAAGGCGGCGGATATCGACCACCACAAGGTTTCCCAATGTCAATGGGAATGGGCCAACCAATGGGACATCCACCACATATGATGATGTCACAACAAGGTGGACGAGGAGGAGGAGGAGGTAATAGTGGACAAAATGGCGGATATTTCCAACCACAACAACATCAACAACAATATTCGCAACCGTTCAATAGTGGTGGACCAATGGGTGGACCACATGATCCAATGGGTGGTTCTGGTGGACATGGAGGATTCCCTATGTGTGAGTTCTTTCTTTTTGGAAAAAAATTAAATGTTTTGATATTTTAGCTGGAAGTATGGATGATTATTCGATGTGGACTGATGAAAATGACGAGGAAACGAAAAAGAAGAAGATTTTGAAAGATAAAGGATTGAATGTTTGGGGTGACGCTGAAACATCTAGTGAGTAATACTAAGATTTTTAGAAATAATTTGTTTTGGGAACTTGAAAATATAATTTGTTCTCGTTCATACATGTCTCATTTTCAGACGCCAAACCCATTCGTCGATGGTTAATACCGGAAGGACACGAGGAAGACATCGAAACGGCTATGGCTCGATGCCCGCAATATTTGCGAAAGAAAACGGTGCACGAGGACGCGATTCGACGACGACTCGCATCGGACAATGCGCAAGTTGTCGCACAAGCACAACAACAACTTGACGAAGAGCGTAACGCAATGACAAAAGTGGGACGTCGTCCGATAATCGCGTGCGGATGGGGTGATTTACCGCCTGAATTGGCCGAAAAATCGCTCGATTTCGATCATGGTAGTGGAAGTGGTGGAGGTGGAAGTAGTATGTCGAAAGTGTGGAGCGATGATGGAAATGGAGTTGGAAAAGAAATGCCGTGGAATTTGCCCGGAACTGCGCCACCAAATCAACCACCTCAATCACTTCAACAACATCAAGGACTCGAAACACGTAATCCATTCTTTGCTCAACATATGCAACAACAACATCAACACAGTTCTGGAGGTATATTCACAGTTGATAGTGTTACTGGAAGTGGTGATGGTGTTTGGTCGAATGGTGATGCTCAACTTGTTCCAGTCGGACATCAAACTAATGAACCGCTTGATGAGAATCGAATGAAAGTTGCGGAGAATTTGCGATATGCGGTCGAAAAAGGACATCTCGATATTGGATTGTTGTCGCTTACTCATATTCCACCAACTGTTTTGGACCTTTTGACCATCATTCTCACTAAAATTCCAATTTTGGATGCGGTTCAAGAAGAACTCGATGCATTGGTAAGTCGTTGTGCAAATTGTAAAATATTTATCAATTGTCTTATTTTATAGGCGCAATCTGCTCGCCCGCCCGAGTTCTCGCCAACTGATGATCCAAAATTGTGGTTGAATGAAACTCAAACGGTAAGTATTGATTTTTCAATAGTATACATTGGCCTATTGAACCGAAAGGGAAATAGCAGAGCCGAATCGAGCCAAGTCGGTCCGGCCGAAAATTTGCACACTGGCTTTTTTAAAATTTTACAATTTGTGTTGACTGAAGTATTTACTACGTGAAAAAAAACTGACGTCAAATGAAAAATAAAATTTCATAAACCCAACAATTCACGTTTATTTAAAAAAAAAATTAAAATTTGCAAAAATAAATAGAAATTTCACGTTCATATAACGTAATCAGTACTGTACTTTTCTTGCAAACAGGTGGTAAAAATTAAGAACCGTTTTGAAAAAACTCTCGTTTAAAAAATATTTTCCTTCCTCAAAATCTACATTCCATTCAATTCGATCTCACATGATTTCTGAATTTTAGGCCGAATACAACAAGATGGTGATCAATGTAGTAACAGCCAAAATCGAAGTGACCGATTTATCGAAAAAGATCAATCAAGCGTTGGTGAACGCGGGAATTGTAGCTCCAAGTGCATCAAACCAAACCGTCTCATCGGTTGTTGCCGGTGTTTCATCAGCATCCGCTTCTGGTGTACCAAATGACGGACAATCTCTTCAAAACCGAGGAAACGATACGTTCGAAAATGCTCCCCTTCCGGACAATTGCGATTTTTACGACTATTCTTTTCTTGGGTAGGACGATGATGATTTGTGTGTAGATTTCCGGTTTTTTCCCTTCATTATACCCTTCTTCCTATGTTTTTTTTTTCTTTTAATTATTATCATCATTTATATTATGTTCTTTTTCCGCTCCCAGTTGTTGTGTGTATTTATATGCCAGAGTGCCAGCCAGCTAGACTTTTTATGCAACAAAAATACCACTAGATATCATTTTCGATTTTTGCCAGGTTTTATTTAAGACGGGAGCCAAAGAGCTTCGTCCTGGAATTTTCTCTTTTTTTTTGTCCTTCTCTTTTACTCAAATTGCCTATTTAATTACTATTATTATTATTATTATTTTATAATGTGTGATTTTGTCGAAACAAGTTTGTATGTTACGGTATTTCAACGTTCCTGTCTTCCTTTGATGCTTTTTTCTGGAAAAAAAACCTGTGAATGTGCGCAAAATTCAGCTTCTTCTTCTTCTTTTTTTCTTCTCTTATTTCTCATCATTATCTCTCAAATATAGGTTTCAAAGCTCGCTCGCTGTTACGAGGTTTTTTTTGTCGATCAGCAAAAAATGTATAATCGCGTTCAAAAAGTGTCTATTAGTAGCCCCGGCCCAATATGTTTTTTTGTTCCGTGCATTTTTTCTTCGCTTTTCTTTTTTTTTTTTTTGAATCTTTATCATCACAATTTTCTCCATTTTTTCTTTTCGTTTCTGATTGTATTGAAAATTAAATAACTCGGTCCAATAAAGGTTATTTTTGTGAACAATGATTTTCTATTCGAATAAGTTGATACAGATCTGCTGTTCGGGCCACTCCAATATCCCGTATGAAAAGGCCGGAGATGAGGAAACGAACAGCCAACTTGTTTTCAGCATAAGGGAAAAATAAGTGGCTCACACTATTTCAGCGCAATGAAAAACTGCAAAAACGTGAGATGGAGCACGTGAAGAAAATAGTTTTTTTTTATTTTCATTCTGAAAAAATTCCCAGTTTTTGTTTATTTTTCCAGGAAAACACAATAAGTTCACGTTTTCTAATTGAATACGAATAGGAAAGTGGAGAAATATAGATTTTGTGACAATTGAAAAATCGAGCCGAGCCCGAGAAAAAGGAAAAGAGAATAACTAAACCCGAATCGGACCAAACATCAGAAAGTGTTGAAAATTGAGAAAACTGATGGGAAAAATCAATGTTTTTTTCACGACAGAGGTATGGTGGGATCATAAGAGAAAGTTTTTCTCCGGGGAAGAAACCCAATAATTTCGAAATGGGCTTCCTTTCTAACACCCGAGAAGATCAATCTTCCCATGTGGGACCCAGAACGACGGGCCTGAGCACTCTGAACCTTCAGAAGGTTCAGACCTTCTAATAGTTTTTCATCTTTTGTTTTTTTTCGAAAATATCATCAAATTGATCAAACACAGTCAACTGATTCATCATTTTCGAAGATATGATAACGGAAGTTTTGATTTGGTAACTTTAAACAAAAAACTTAGTATCATTTGAAAAAAAAAACAAGAATTTATTTGTTCCTTTTTTCCACTATTCTCGCATTTTTCTCACAATAATATGATGTTTCGAAGATTTTTGATTTTATTGATTTTTTTGGGAATCGCCGAATCTCTCAAATGTTATCTAGGATATTCAATTATGAAAGGTGTGTTGATTTATCCGAAAACTTATCATATTTTGTTCTCCTGAATTCAGGTAGCACAGTTGGAACAGAAACAAAAGAATGTGAAAAAGAAACAGATTATTGTTACAATGGAACAGCCGATGTTTCCTCATTTAGTACTCTTCAAAAAGCTGGATGTAATACTGTTATATGTCAATTCAATCCGAACAAATGTTTCGAACAAAACTTCAACGGACAACAACTCACATTTTGTTGTTGTAATACTGCTGATTTATGTAATGGTGGAGATGTTACGGTTGGTTCAAAGGCCCCCTCAAATACTATAGTTCTAAATATAAGATAAATTTCAAAGTTTTTTCGACACGTAGAATCCTATTCTGACATTGTAATCAAATTTATTGGTAGACCGTGTTATCGATTCGACTTCGGACATTTATTTATTGATCTTCTAATCATTCTAATCGAGGGATAATTCTGAATTATGCTGAAACTGATGAAATCGGACCCAGACTTCAAAAATGTGTCTGAATTGAACCAGAAATTTTATAAAAGGTTTAACAGTGAAAATCTTGAAACAAACGGACTGGGTCCCGTTTTTTGACTCTGGCCTGATTCAGACAATGTTTTTCGCAAGTCCGATTTCATCGGGCCGGGCCCGATTCTGAATCTATTGTGAAACATTTCAGAAGTATGCAAATGAAACATTTTTTGGAAATGTTACTGATATTTTTTAGTTGTGACAAGAGTTGAGAAAGTTCAGTCAGCGACAAAAAAATGAAAACAAACGCGGTTTTTTCAAGAGGTCTCTGGAAAGAGACACAGAGAAATTAGGGGTTTTTGAATTTAGAGGTCACGTTGTTTTTTGACATTCAGCGTATTTTTTTTGTATCTGAAAAGTTGGATTAGAAAAAACACGAGCTTCTAGAATATTGGAAAACCCGAAGGCCTCTCAATTATTGTCACTCGCGGGCCGTCTTCATTTAATTCCTTCTGATATTTTGAACATTGAGAAATGAACAGAAATCATTTCCATGTCCCTTTAAAATGTCGTCCCAAATATGTTCTTTTTTGCAGGAAAGTGGTTCTTTAATGGATCGAGGATTATCAGTGTTAAAAGGAATAATTGCAGCAAGCGGAAAGAAAAAATAATCACACTCGAGTGACTCCCAATAAAAACTTCTTCTTATTTTTCTGTTTGATTTCATTGACATTTCCGGTCAGATTATATATTTTCAACGCGTTTTATAAACACATACAAACAAGAAAAAAAAAAGCAAAAATTCCTATAACAAAAAATGCGAATTCATATCAATTAGCCGTTTTTTCGCTTTCTCCCTTCGATGTTCCACTTCGTTCAACATACCTACAAAATTAGAAAATAAGTATTAAAATGCACAAATTATCAAGAATTCCATCTGAAATTGATTAATAAATTGGACCCGGTTCGGGGTTTCAAGATTTCATTTGAGAGATGATCGAAAATATGAAAAAATCCGGATCCGGGTCCAATTACTATTGTTTCACGTTTCTATTCGTATTTCACTAGAAAACGTGAACTTATTGTGTGTTATCATGTGAAAAAATTGGGATTTTTTTTCATTGGAATTTGAACATTTTTTAGAACTTACTATGATCGAGTTGATTTCGAGCAATTTGATTTTTGAACATTCTCTCAGCTCTTTGAAATATCCACGGAAGAAAGTCTTTCTCGATTTCAGCTGTCACCAAATCCATTTTCTCCTCGAATCGATTCATTTCTCGTGTATCCAATCCGATACTTCTTTTCGAGTTTTTCTCCATCATCTTTATATTTTCAAGTGTTTTTCGAGTCACTTCTTGACACGTGGCAAGTGCTATTTTCTGAGCTTCTCGAGCTTCATTTTCGTTTTGTTTCCATGTTTCGAGTTCCGAATTTTTCTTCAATATTTCAGCTTTCCATTTTTCTTTTTGCTCATTTTGTTGTTGAGTTATTTCCATCAGTTGATTTTCGGTTTTTTCCGCATTTTTTCGCATTCTTTCCAATTCATCTTCTCCCTTTAAAATATGTTTTTTTTTAGAATTACATAGCGCAGGAGATCAAAGACCCTCGGAGGTACGGGCCGAAAATTACGGACCGGGTCGGCATTTTTTGTTTTCCGGCCTGGTATGGTCCGCCCCGAAAAAATACCAAAATTCCGAATATTTTTGAGACCTGTTTCGAGTCGTGTTCTTTCTGGGTTTCAGTCAGAGAGGCTGTCGGTCGGGCCAAAGTTCAATAAATTTCAAAAAATGTCCGGCCCCCATCTGGTCGTACTTTCCCAGTTTTTAAATTTTTCTTTCCTAGAAAAATGTATGAATATGTGAACAGATTTTTGCGCAGAGAGGAAATTCGAGTCATTTTGAGAAGGCCGCAAACGACTCTTAAAATTATATTCAAAAAAGTGAGTAGCTGGCTAATTTTCCGCCTGATTTCCCTCTCCATTTTTTGTTGCTCACCTCAATTTGAAAAAGAGCCATAGAAATTGCGGAATTTGCCAATTCTTTGACCAAATCATCAAATTTTTCGTCGAAATTCTGAAAATATTTCAAAAATCAGAAGATAATTTTGAAAATATTTGAATACATCATCAGTTTGCACATAACTATCAACAATTGGATAAACAGATCTGGAAGAAGTGGGCGGAGTTGCTGTTTGTGATGTCACCAATTTGTGCACTTTTGCTCCTCCAATCATACTCATATTCATCTTCGTCTTTTCATAGTTGACCATAACTTTGACCGGATATTTGTTCTCATTTTCAGTTGATAATGAATGTTTTCTTTTTGTCTTATTATTATTGTTGTTGTGTTCAACAGCCGAATTTCGAATTGGAGTAAATCGAGCAGTTGTGAAATTGTGCTTTTTGTCGATTGAGCCGCTGAGTTCCGGTAAGAAATTGTTGCGACTATAAATAAAGGAAATGTGAACTTCCGGTTGTAAAAGGGAGAAAGAGAGAGAGAGAATTACCTTTTTGCTATTATTGATGTTGTTTTGTTAGATGTTTTGATGAATGGTTGAGGAACACGAGGAAGAACTGAAGACAACTGATCCCGGATCACACCAACTCGATACCGCTTCTCACGATTCTCTTCTTTTTCCACTTGACGAGCCTTAATTCAATTGGGTTACGAACACAATGTCCAGTTTCTTTTTTTTTCAGTTGATGAACTTTTTATTGGGAAAAATAATTGAAATTGGAATATTCAACGGCCCAGGGGTTTGTTTTTCTATCATCTCGTTTGCGGCTCAGTTTTTTTACAGTAGGATTTGTTGGAAATTCGGAGACTTGAAATTATAGTTATTTTGGTAACGAGATGGAATAATAAAGTTTTTTTTCTCAAATTTCAAGGCCAGAGAAAAGAACTGGAGTCACGTGAGCCAAAACACGGTATTTCAAAACCTTTCAGGAGGCGGAAAATCTGTTAATTCGAAAATTAGCGCTTGTGATCTACAAAAATTAAACTTGTGGGTCTGAATGTTTGTGCACGAAAAACACATTTCATATGACCCTTTTAAAATATTCTTTTCATCTCTAAAATTCTAAAATTGGTTGTGGAATATGTTGAGAAGTTTCATGACAATGAAAAAGAAAAATCTCGTCAAAAAACAAAATTCGAAATTTCAGACCCGCAATTTTTACTCTCCGCCTTGAAAGCACCTTTGATCTTTTTCGTCTGTTCTCTCTTTCTTCGATGGCAGCCCTGAAATACCGTGAAAACAGGTGGGTTTCGAAACTAGAACAACACGTCAATGTTTCAAAAAATTATATCGAACACTGAAGAAAAATGAATGAAAGTTTATCCCGTTTCTCAATGCTGATCTTCCTAGCAAAAAGAAATCATTCGAGTGGGAGATCGTAGTCCGAAAATCACGGGCTGGTCAAAAAAAGCCTGGGCTTATCTCTAGTCAGTTCACTAGAGTCTAGTGAACTCGCTCAAGCCTAAGCCTCAGCCTGAAGCTCTAGTGCGTGATTAGATTGTTGAATGAACATACATTATTGACAGCCAATCGACGATTAGCATAAACAGAACCGCGATAAACTCTTGGATCAGCAGTGATTTGTATTGGTCGCCTCATTGATAATAATTTATTGCGTCCACTATTTGCTGAATGAATCGAACTATTGATTGATGCCATACCCGAATCTTGTGTTGATGTAGTTGGAGTTGTCAATAAAGTAGTGGTTGTTGTATTCAATAATAATGATGATGCCGGAATGAGTTCAAGCGTACCAAAATTTGGGGCAACGACAAGAGGCGGACAAATACTTCTAGTCCCGCCCCCTCCTCCTCCTCCTCCTCCACTTCCGCCGCATTTTCGCCGTTTCAACCATTGTTCTTCTTGTTTTTGTTGTCGTTGTGTTATGATTCGACCATTATTATTGTTCATTTTAATTGTATTCATGATGAATGAAGATGCATTTTGTGATAAAATTTCATTTGTCGGATGGGGAAAAGCCACCAACGAAAAACTGAAAATGGCACGTTCGATTGGAATGGAAGGTAAATAAAAAAAAAGAAAGAAAAAAAAAAAAAAAAAGAAGATTTTTGTGATAATTCAAGATAAATATAAGACTTCTTTTTGCACATTTTAAAACAAAAAATCAATTAGGCAGAAGGCGAAAAAAAAGAAGAAAAAGAAGGCGAAGAAAATGTGTGGTACATGCATGTATAAATAATAATCATAATCATATATCTACTGGATATCTCTCATTCTCTAACTCTTTCATCTTTTTTTTTCGATCAGCTCGACAAAAGTTATTGCAATATGACAACAAAAAATCATCACCTTTTTCGAACACACGTGACAGGTTTGTTATTGTTAACAAGACTAATTCATCGATTCGAAAATATTTGCAGAAAATTCGCATATTTGGATGGTTTGCAAAAATGTAATCAGATTGATGACGATAAAATTGGTGAACTAAATGAGATGATTATCGAAAAAATGTATAGACAAAATGATGCTCGAAAATTGGAAATGATTGGACTGACACGATTCTTCGCGCAGTTTGTCACATTGCCAAAATTGCAAATTAAACAAGTTGTCGATTTTGTGAGTTTTTTGAAAAAAAAAAACAAGTGAAAAATTTCTAAATTATATTCTAGTGTCCAAAAATTTTGCGTTGTGGCCCGAAGGCTGGACCTGAAAATGACGGGCCGGTCCGGCCTTTTTTTTAGTTGGGTAGGCCAAAAAATGCCGGCCTGGCCCCGATTTCCAAACTTCAAATTCGAACTTCAGAAGTCTCAAAAATATGTCTGTAAATGCGACAATGGCCGGCCCGAAAAAAACTCGGCCAGAAGTGAGATTGTAGACTCCTCGAGAGTCCGACCCGAAAAAAAAGAGTTGGGCGCGCCTGTTCTGTTTTTGGGGTGGTCAAAAAAAGGCTGACCTGGTCCAACTTCTCAGGAGCCTCCGGCCGTGCCAAATTGCTCCCTGGACTCAGCACAACTTTAGGTGTTTGGGCCGAGTTTCAGTCATGATCAAATTTATGAAAATGTTCACTTGAACAACATATGTTTGAACAAACAAAAAATACACAAAAAACCTATTCAGTTTTGTGTTGAAAGCAGTCATCAAACCTTCTTTCGATAATATTTTTATGCAAAATTTCTTAACTATAGGAAATCATGAAAACATTCGGAAAATAATTGTTGTTATCAAAAAGTATCAGTTCTACCTGATCGATCTGTCGCTGAACCTTGAGATCAACTCAACTATCTATCACCTCAAAACTGGTTTTCTTCTAACAATGATAAACGGAAGTGTAATTTATTTATTTTTAGAATTTCATTTTTCAAATATTCCAGTCAAAATAAGTGAAAATACTCTTTGTTTCGATGGAACACATGAAGAACACATGAAATTGAAACGAAAACTATTTTGAAAACAAAATATAAAACTTGTGACGAGACATGGCCGGCCCTGTGACTAGTTCACGTCATTTCAAAATACGTTAGACGTGGGAAAATGAGAGAAATCAAAAATAGATCGTTGCGAGACCGATCATCTTTTGTGAAGAGCAAGGTTCTCGTGATAATTTAAGGGCCGGCTCGAAAAATAATAATTTGCAGGCTTGTGCAAAACACGAACAACAACTCGAATGTGGTTTAGAATTCGAAGGCCGAGAAGAAACTGAAAAACGAGTAGAAGAATTGAAAATGGATGGGTCGAATAAGTTATAAAAAATAAAAAATCCCCCCGAAATCAGTATTTTTTTGCAGATTAATGTTCGAAAAGGAATGTGTCGATGATTTATTTGCTCCGAATATTTATCCATGCATTGGAAATACATCAAAATGGATTTATGAATGTGAAAATGAAATAGAAGAGTATCAAAGAATTCGCAGAAAGGTCAACGACAAAATCGAGAAAATATATGAGGCTGCCGTTGAAACTATCAAACTTATGTTGGTAGTCTTTTGTTCCCTCATTTTGTATTTTCTATGGTTTTTTACAGAAAAGATGAAGATTCGAAAAGACATTTATTCAGTGGAACAATGAAGTATATCAGTTATGCGGAAGGAACAAAATGTCTGGCATTTAAACAAATGAGAATATGTGTTTTGAGGGAAATTACAAATAAATGTGGAGAGGAAACGGCGAATGCATTGAATACAACGCTGTCTGTCGGGTATTTGAGAAATGAAAGATCGGAGAGACTTCAAATTGATTTCGAAACATTCGAATATCCGGCTCATCCATTTTGTGAAGCACTTTGACTCTTCCACCAATACATGTTAATAATTCGGGTTCGTATTCAATAAATATTTACTTTTTTTTCTCTAATTTGCTGTTTTTGGTTGGGAAATTTGACATTCACGAAAAAAGGAAATCCGGGTCAATCTCACGTGAACATCAGACGTGAAACAAATTTGTTTGGACTCGAAAATCACAGGCCCGGTCAGGTTTGGTCTAGGAGTCTATTTTCACGGCCATGGTTCTCTCCGGAATGGGAAAAATCTAACTGGTAGGAAAATTTCTACTTTCTCAGGAAAGGAAATATTTCATTTGTCGTGCTTTTTAAAAGTTTATTTTGCATGTGGAAAGTTCTTCAGTTTTGCGTATTTTTACGATTTTTGACATTGCGAAGCGTCTCAAAAATCATCCCTGTTGTTCCGAAAAAATGTATTGATTTTTCCTTTGGATTACTGTATTTTTCTAGGTTTTGGCCACAGCCGCCCTCTTATTACGAAAATATTTTCACTTCTACAGTGAACTTGAATAACTTTAATTACGATTTTCAGTTTTATTCATTTTCCTGTCAACTTTTGTTTTTGTTCGAGGAATTCAGGCTTTTTAAAACTGATGAGAATGAGATATCTAGAAAGTAAACATTTCAATACTGTATGCACTTATTATATTTTCTGAGAAACTAAAAATTCAGCCCGAGCCAGGTCGTGCCTCTTTTTCCACTGACCGTAGAAACGAGCTCGGGCCCGACCTGGGTCGTATTTTCGGGCAGGGTCCTCGGGCTGCAATTTCACCCCTGATCGCACTAATTTCTTTTACTTTAAAGAGTTCAGAAAAAAATAGAAATTGTTTAAAATTCTTCACGTGTGATTTAATGAAGCCACGAAATCATACTTCCTCATTTTTGATTGGCAAAAGAACAGAATGTGGAAGACAGTCGAATTCAAGAACGTTGCTGATCTGATGTGACAATATGAATCTAACCTAGCGAACTCACTGTATAAATGGTAAGTTTTCAATTGTGAAATGGGGAGATAACATAAGAAAGGGGGTGGATTCTGAATGGGTTCTCCTGAATGGGTGCGCACTCATTCAGAATGGGTCAGAATGGGTGCCCAAAATGGGTGCGCGACAAAAGTCTGAATGGGTGCCCAGAAAAATGGGTGCCCATTTTGATTATCTGAATGGGTGTCCATATAATGGGTGCCCATTTCGGTAGTCTGAATGGGTGTCCAAAAATAACGGGCATTCGTTTTAAGGTTTTTTTTTTGTTTTCGCCAAGTTTTAAAGTTTCAGATTATTTTTTTTTCATTAAAAATTGATCGAGGTCAAAATTTATCTAAAAACATAGGCTTAGAACGTCTGCATTTTTGATGAATGGTTTAGATCGGTGAACAAAACCATTTTAAAAAATACATGCGATGAAACAACATGCTGTGAATTTTGGTGCAGAATTTTGAGTACAGCATTTACGATTACATGCGCAGTTTTTCATGCGTTTTATTTTTGACTACAAAACGGACACCCATTTTTTTTTAGCACCCATTCAGACTACCGAAATTAGCACCCATTATTTGGACACCCATTCAGACAATCAAAATGGGCACCCACTTTTCTGGGCACCCATTCAGAAGTTTATCGCGCACCCATTTTGGGCACCCATTCTGAATGGGTGCGCACCCATTCAGGAGAACCCATTCAGAAACTGCCAGAAAGGGGAATGGGGATGATGTCAAAGAGTGGGAGAGATAAAGTAAAATGGGTGTGTGATTGAAGTCGTGGTTGGAAAATGGTTTGGGAGGTTTTTGTAACATCAATAGGGGGGATCAAGAACAAAGATATGCGGTCCCGCGGTGCCAAATTTTCAACATCTAGAAGTTATTTCAAACGAGGAGTCAGAAATATTAAAAAACAAAAGTTGAAGAGTTGCAAACTACAGTAACCTGGTGACACAAAATAATAAAACTACAGTACTTTTTTTATTTTCATCACAACAATTTGTCTCATTTTTTTTTTTCATTTTTCATCTCGACCCAAAAAATCGTTGTTTACCCTAGTAATATCTTCCTCGCATTTTTTGTTGTTCCCTATTTTTCCCGTTTTTTTTTTCTGCTCAAGTCCATTAATTATTCGTAGCGACCTCGTTATTCACAACAGCAAAAAAAACGATGAAATAACAAAAACATAATAATCAATTTAAAAACCATTCCTTTTTTTGTGTCGTTGTTACTCGAAATAGTAACCACCGAATTCTTCTCCTTTTTTTTTCTCCGTTTTCGTGTTTTTTTTTTGTCGGTTGGCGGCAAAAATGTCAGAGAGTATATGTATGTGTTAATGTTAACCCCGTGGGACATTTTCGCGCATCATGTTGCTCTTTGAGCAAAAAAAAAGAAGAGAAAAGAGAAAGAGCTTTTTCCATTTTTGTTTGATGCATTTTTGAGGAAACCCTGATATCTGCAGGGTCACTTTTCGCCTTTTTTTTTCTAGCCCAATAAAAATAGTTTCAGCTCTCTCTCTCACTTTTTCTCGAAAAAAAAAAACAATTTTGATTTGAAAAACGTGAACCATGAGAAATAGATTGAAATTTAATTAAAAAATGCGGGTCGATGACTCAACACAGAAGGCGCCAGATTTATTCGCATTTGTTTTTTTTGCTGTGAAAATGAGAATATTCTGTGAATCCTGGATGATATTAGACTGTTGAAAAATGACAATAATTAGTTTGTTTTTCATATTTTCACGTCGTTAGCAAGACTAATTATTGTCTTTCTTTTTACCCTATTTCGTGTTATTTTTTTGACAAGTTTTCTTTTTTTTAATTTCTAGTTCTCGTGAGAGATTTTTCATGTTGTTCACAAGCTGGACTATCTTTGAAACCAGAGATGAGGGAATGAGATTGCAGACCGAAGCCCGGCCCCAGCTTTTTTGTTTTTCGGTCGGTCAAAAAACGAATGAAAATAAAAATGGTTTCTCTGGCATTCGAGTAAACAGCACGGCCGCTCAGAGCGGGCTTCCGCCGGCCCAACGGAGCCTAAATCTAAGTCCTGCAGAGACGAACAATGATTTTCCCCCAGTTGTGGCCCGGATTGTTGGCCCGAAAATCACGGCCGGGCCTTTTTTGTTTCTGTCGAAACAATCTTGACCTAACCCGACTTTTGCATATGAGTATCTCAGAGCCGAAAATTATTTTTTTTTTGAGTTGTGGGACCCATTTCTCCACCTTTTTTCTTTTTAAAAAGCATAATTTGTATCTGAAAGTACTGCATTTTTGAATATACTTACAAGAGAGAGTTATTTTCCCGCCCGACTTTCCGATTTTCAATTTAAAAAAAGCCTCTGAACGAACGGGCTTCTCCAAAGAGTTTTGCACTTATATTATTTTTGATTTTTATTTGAAAAAAATATAAATTTTCTTCTTGTTTTTTTTTGAGATGTCTCCATTTAGTAATGAATATTGGGGCTGTTTTTCGATAATCCATTGCATTTTTGCTCTAATCCGAGATTTGTTATCAACGGATTATCACCAAAAAATTATTCGAAAAAGAGATTTATTTTTTCTGTTTGTCGGCTAGTCTCATGTCGATTCGAGGTGAAATGTATTTAGCAGTTTTTATGAGACTCGTAACAGGCTAAGGCTCTCATGAGTACTCCTCTCAGATTGAATAGTACTTGGGCAAAGTTCCGAAAGTCGAGTCAATTTGGAAAAAAATCTTGGTCTGTGATCAGTTCTATCTTCAGAACTTGAACTCAAAAGACAGATTGAAGTTAACCTATCGGTGAGGATTTTCAAATATGATTTGCGGTTTTTTTTTCTTCAAATTGCGCTGGTTTGGTTGTTTTTCAAAATCAGACCCAATTCAGAGAATTGTTTCAGGATTCCCTATTTTATCGGGCCGGACCGGTTTCGGGTTTGCTTCAGTTTCTAAAAAAATATGTTTCCTTTTTTGTTTCGCGTGTCATTTTCCACGTGAGCTGTTTTTTTCTAAAAGAAATGATCTTTCTTCAAAAAACTGTGATTATCAATAGAGCGCATGTTGCCTATTCAATTTTGACGAACAAAAAATGTAGTTCAGAATTTTGAGATCGAACATCGGAAGAGGTTTTTTTTTGAAAAAAATTGAAAAAGTGAAATGTTTCTCGATATTATTTGATGGCCATCCATTTTCCCCAAAATTTATATTATTATTATGAAGTTATAATATCTTTCGATTGCTCTTTTTTTTCTGCCAAAAAAACGACAAGGAGGAAAATTCTCGTGTTGTCAGTAATACTTATAGGCAGCCAGCCAGGCAGATATAGAGAGCTTCTCAACGTTTTTCTTCTTCTTCTTCTTCTTCTTCGGCTATATACTAGCACACACAAATACATTGAAAAGAAGAGAAGAAATAGACAGTGTTGAATAGATAGAGAGACACAGACGACGAGAGAAAGCGGAGCGTGTGCGATGCGTGTCGTCGATTCAATGGCAACTCTATTTTTTTCTTTCCCTCGCTATGCTACTTTTTCTTTTTTTCTCTACAATAGAAGACGAAAAAGAGATGAGACATTTTTCGCGTTCTGAATAGCAACATGATTTTAAGAAATTGCTATTTTTCATTGTTTTTCAATGCGTTTTTTAATTTGGAGATGATTTTAGAACGATTGAGTGTTCCAATTAGGTATTCAAACATGATTTTAAAATTGGAAATCGTTTTTTTGTGAATAATTGTGCACTAAATTAGGATCTTGATAACGAATAAACTAGTTATTTTCAAACTGTTTCTCTCAAAACACTTATCTTCACTTTAAAGCTAAAGAAATATCCACGAAAAATGTCTGAAAACAATCTTTTATTGATATTTTCCGATCCGAAATGTTCAATTTTCTATAAATGTTTATTTTTTCAACAAAAATATAATTCAACATATTTTTTATTAAAAAAATGAAATTTTTCATTTTTATTGAATAAAAAGGTGTTTTTCTCATTTTCAGTTATTCATGTGGGCGGAGATTCACTTCTGAAAAAAAAAACCTCCTCCTCTAATGCTCTTTTCTAGCTCATTATCTTAGAAATCGCCTTTTTTCGCACAAGTTTTTGTCGTCTAAATCGATTTTGACCTACTTTTTCGTACACACTTTTGTTTTCTTTTCTGATTAGTTGAGATTTCGCACCTTTTTTCATTTTGTTTTCAATTTTAACCACTTACGCATTACACTATTTATTTTCTTTTGTCTTTCCGCTTCTTTTTTTCTGATATATAAATGTATTGTTTATCGAAATTCTTCGGAGAATGGAAGTTCTAATTAAATTTGGACGGCATCCTGCAAAAAAAACACACACACATGCACAAATATTGATTTGTTCTGTTTCTCTCAACCCTCTTATCATGCACATCACAAATAAATATAGTTTTTGAAAAAAAAAAATGATTCGGACAGAATAGAAAGACACCTTTCGAAACAGTATTTGTTTTGCTATTAAATAGTTACCTGACAAGTTTCTTTTCTTTTCGAAATCCATATTGCATGCATATCTGAAGCAACACAAAAATCCATTATTTCCTTGCTTTGTACAAATATTTGTTGAAAAAAAAACAGGCAATTTCTCGGTCTCTTATCTTCAATTTTCATCTTTTTTCCGCAATTTTTCGTGTAAATATCACAAAAATGAATCACTTCCTTCCTGTTGTTGTGTTACTTCAATTTTTGCATGTTACACTTTTTCCTATCCTCTTCTTTCAAACCCCTTTACAGGTTGATGTGGCTGATAATCGATTTTCATTGAGATAATCATGATACTTCTTAGAATGGATAACAACAAACGGGAGTCGTCTGATAGGTCGGCAAATGTGGTTTTTGCGCAAAAAAATTTAGGGGGAAAAAAAAATTAGGACGCATCGTGTTAGGACCCGTTGGCATGTTGTGTTGCACCTTTAAGCTTATTGTTTTTCATTTTTTCTTTCAAAATCGAAAAAAAAACTTGAATTTGTTCATGTTTTTTTTGTCATCATTCAATTTCTCTTGCGTTTGTTTGTTTGCTTTATTGTGAAACTTGTGAGCGTTCATTATCGATTTTTGCCGGTATTTCTCCTTGTTGAAACTATAGTCAAATAATTACAGACGGGTGTCGACGTCGACGCGGCCTCGTCAGGCAATCCTATCAGGCCTCTCACATTGGGCTCCTTCCGCAATGACAAACGCGCGCGGAAGTAATTCGGCCGCATCGGCGAGTACCACCAATTCGCAAGGCGTTCTAATGGTCGGACCAAACTTCAAAGTTGGCAAAAAAATAGGTTGTGGTAATTTCGGCGAGTTGCGACTTGGCAAAAATTTGTACAACAACGAGCATGTTGCCATTAAACTCGAACCGATGAAATCGAAAGCGCCGCAACTTCATCTCGAATATCGATTTTATAAATTGCTTGGACAAGCTGGTAAGCGGAAATTTGGAATTTCCTGTTCTAAAGATGGTTGTTTTTTTTTTACAGAAGGCTTACCTCAAGTACATTATTTCGGACCATGCGGAAAATACAATGCATTAGTGATGGAACTATTAGGTCATTCACTCGAAGATCTTTTTGACTTGTGTGATCGTCACTTTTCATTGAAAACTGTTGCCATGGTTGCAATGCAATTGGTAAGACCCTCAAAAACAACAATAAGTGAACATTTTTCTATTTTTTCAAACATCTATTGTTTTTAACTCGAAAAGGGAACCTTTGTTCCCAGTTTTGTTATTGTAACAACAAATAGTGTTATAGATTCGACGAATAGAATATGTGCACACAAAACATCTAATTTATCGTGATGTAAAACCGGAAAACTTTTTGATCGGGCGATATTCGACACGAAAACAACATGTTTTGCATATTATCGATTTTGGACTTGCTAAAGAATATATTGATTGTGATACGGGTAAGATTTTGGGAGTTTATCTTCAATAATTCAACTCGATTATCATTTTTCTAATTTTTGAGCACAAAAATGTCAAAGTGTTGTCAATGATTATTATTCATAGAGTTTTTCTTATAGGAAAACATATAGCGTACCGGGAACACAAATCGCTGACGGGTACAGCACGCTACATGTCAATCAACACACATCTCGGTAAAGAACAGTCGAGACGTGACGATTTAGAAGCGCTCGGCCATATGTTTATGTATTTTTTGCGCGGATCGTTACCTTGGCAAGGACTGAAAGCGGACACGCTGAAAGAACGATATCAGAAGATTGGCGACACGAAACGACAGACTGCAGTCGAGGTTTTGTGCGAAGGATTCCCAGGTAAAAGACCCTTTTTCTTATCATCGAAAAGTTCTATTTTCTCAACTTAAAAAACAACAATAAAATCATACCTGTCCTAAGAGGGGAAAAAGCACCATGTTATTTTATTTGGTCGAAAATTCACAGTGACATTTTCAAGAAAAATCAGAAATTCAAAGCTTTTTTTTCTGTTTTTCGGTTTTTTTGGTCGTTATTCACAGTGAAGAAAAATTTTCTCCTGAGATTTGCACAGTGACAAAATTTTTGAGAAATTTTGGTACCCTCTCAGGTCAGGTATGAATAAAATTAATATATATAATCATTTCTTTTTTTCTTACCTACGTGTAAATTGTCAAAAAAAAATTTAAAATTGTTTTTTTTTCATTATGCGTTGTTCATTTTTTGAAAAATGAATGTGAAATTTTTCATTGGCCAGTGATTTTTTAAAACATATCTCGCACAAATCATGAAATTTCACGAAAAACCTTTTATGTGTAAAACCACGGGACAATTCAAAATGAAAATGTTCCACGATTTTTGAACGAGGAACGTTGATGAATTTTGCTGAAAAATAGTAGCCTCGGAAAATGAAATTTTTCATCATCATCCCAACATCAAACTAATAAGACAGCATGTCAGAATGAAAGATTTAGACGGTGATATAATTTTTTGTTTTGCTTTATCTGGGTGGATTGACAGTTTTTATTTCCACTCCAGCAGTGTGTGTGTTTCCACTCCACCAACGTAAAATGGTCTAGGGACAAATATCTCAAATCCGACGTTTTTTCTGAACGTTTTCAATTTCGAACTTTCAACCAAACCCAACTATTTTCCAGATGAATTTGCACAATACCTGCGATACGCTCGTCGTCTCGACTTTTTCGAAACTCCCGACTACGATTTCTGTTATAATTTATTCAAAGCAGTACTTGATCGATTAGGTGCAACTTATGATTATGAATTCGATTGGACGCCAAAATTGAACAATGTTGTGAGTATTTTCTTGCTTTGAGTTTTAGGAAAAAGTGCGTGTTTTCAGTCAACACCTTCGGGATCGTTACATACTTCTGAGTCGAAAGATGTTAAACGAACTGGTGAGTTTTTTCGGCTTTTTGTCTGTCTAAAATAATTTCATTTTGTCTTTCAGATCGTGGTGATTTGAAAGTGAATCAAGCAGCCGCGCATACTCAATTCGGCTCTACGCAGGTGAATTTTTGTCAAAAGTTTTAATATTTTGAAAAAAAAAATCAAGATTCTTACAAGCTCGTTGTTTTTCAACTATCCAGAATTATGTCTTGGAAAAAATGATGTTCCAAAAAGATTTTGGAGAATAAAAGCATGCAGTTTTATAAATTTTCTGACATCAATTTTTTTTTCGAAATTTGTGAGTTTTCTCACAATAGATCAAGTGAGAAACTGAACACTTTCGAGTTTAATTTTTGATTTTTGTTTTCAAAATTTGCACACAATCAGTGTTTACAGGTGATAAATTCGAACACGGGTGACGCAGTAGAAGATCGAAACGGCGATGGACGTGCAGTGGCCGGCGACAATCAATCTGGCGAAGTGAAATGTTGTTGTTTCCGTCGACGCCGAAGGAAGCACAATCCGACGACGGCAGTGGCACAAAAATAATCATGTGTTCTATATATATTATGATATGATATAATGATATCCGATCCATTCTAGTTGCTCATTTCCATTTTCATTCGTCGTTCTATCCACCAATCAACAACAGCAAAAAGCGAAAATGTTATTTATCAATCAATAGGTGTCTTGTTGGGTTTTTCGATGTTTTTCCTAGAAACTCGAGAAGCTCTTTTTTGAAGACGTGTACTTAAAGGTTGGTGCTTTTGGGGGAGTTTTATTTGGTCTGATTCTTCTTGTTTTATTTTATTCATAAATTTCGCACGCTGTGATCACGTTACGAACACACAAAAATCCAATGATACTGTGTGTGTTCGTGACGAGATCGCGTGGGCGCGAGGTTTTTCGGTTTGAAACAATTTTCTATTTTGACTTCAACTTTTTTAACGTCTATAATATGGAGTTAAAAAATATACAACCACATACAGAAAACTACTAGAAATTTTCTGTTTGATTTGAGAAAAATTGAGTCAAAGCAATTATTCTAGTTTTTCCGCCCAACTTGAAACTGTTCAGTTGGAAACATGAATTTTCAAAACACCAGGAAAACATACTTTTTGAAGTTATATCTTCCGGTGAAAGTTTCTTTAGGGTTTTGACTGTTTGAAGGGTGCTGATTGTATTAGAACAACTCAATTGTTCGAGCTATCCCTCCTCTAACTTTTCCGGAATCCGGAAGTTGGAAATCGGAAGCTCTCAAAAAGTCCAAAAGTCGGAATTCCGCGCAACTATTGTTTGAACATACCATTTCTCGAAATTTTCTTTGAAGAACTACTCACAAATCATCTCAAATTTCGATATTTTTCAGTACATCTTCAATGGTCGAATATGTTTTGCTGGTGCGATTTCTCTTCTTTCTTTTCCTTTCTTTTTTGAACATTTAATAGCTAAAACTGTTTTGTTTTTTTTTTCCCTTAAACATCCCCTAAAATGTATCATATTTTTATATTCCAAGAAAAAAGAAAGAGAATGTTGCGCATCCACTGAAAATGATCAATCAATTTTATATTATTACTATATTTACATTTAATTTAAGTTAGCGTGGTGAGAAAACTTGTGATTTTTGCATTCTTTTTCTGAACTATTTCAGTTTTTCAGCTTTTCTTCTGTTTTTTTGTTCGCGCAGCCGCAAAATTTGAAAAAAAAGAAAAAGAATTTTTATATTTATGATTATGTTTCTCTCTTTTTTTATATTATTGTTTCCAAAGAAATCAACCATAATTTTACCTTTTTTTTATCCCCGCCCCTTTTTTTGTGAATTCTGAACTTTTTATAACTATGAAAATGAACTTTTTGTGAATATTTGAATTGTTTTTTGGATTGTTGTGCTTGTGTTGTGTTGTTTCTAACCTAGTGATATCTTTTCAGTGAAAATCACATATTGTTTTACAGTCATAAATTACAGATGTCTTTTCATGCCCCGATAAAAGAACTACAACCAGTTGACACTTCAATACCTGAGTACTGTATTAAAGGGGCGGTTGTTTTGGATCCACAATTAACAGAATGGAATAAACGAGCCATAATATCATCTTCAACACTACCTTCGACATTTCTTCAAATAAATCGACAAGAACAGAAAATTGGAGATATTCTCAAAAATGCGGCAAAAGGATTACAATTACCAGAAGATGAACAATATGGATTGATTGCAGAAGAACCGAAACGATTTATTGCCGATACTAATTTGGATGGTTTGAACAATGGATTCATGTTGACCATGTCCGCTTCACCGGTTCGTTCTTTTTTCTTTGTTTCATGTAGACACCAACAGTGTGTATTTTTGCTCATTTTTTTAGGCGATACACAGTTTTTGTTTGAATCAAAAAAATATAGTTTGAAAATGAGAAAATCAGAGAAATGAGAACTAGAAGATATTTTGTTTTTGAATAATGTGAGACTGAAAATTCAGCTACTCAAATTCAGTTACTCATTGTGAAAACTGTAATAAATCAAATTGCAAATCTTCAAAGTTAAATCGTGTTGTACAGTATTTCCTGCAATTTTTTAAAGTCACTTTTTCACCTCAAAAATTATGTTCACAGTAGCTAAAATTCAAAAATGTTGGAAAATTTTTCCTAGTAAGCCGAACAACGTTTCGTGACCTTTTCTCTTATTTTTTCATTTTCAAAATATTTATTATTTGGTTTCTATCACATCCAAAAAATACCAAGTCTGATCGAAACACTGTGAAGTACAACTAATTGAAAACATTTCCAAACATCTTCTTTTTTTAGGATCATTATGTACGAAGGATAAACGAAATACTTTCACAAGGAAATGATATTCGAAAAATGGAATGGGCGGTTGCAAAATTAGACGAATTCTCATTGGATCTCGCATTGATCGAAGCATTCTACAAGTTCTCGTCGTTGGATTTGCTTTTTAGTCTTGTCAGAGATGATCGAGTTTGTATGTAAGTTCTCCTAAAAATATTGAAAATTGATGTTGACTTGTTCCGATTGTTAAAAAATACATCCAAAAGGAGTTCCGAAATTTTTTGACGGAATTTTTTTCTTCATATTTTCGGATTCAGAAAAGACCAGGCATTATTTTGTATTGAGTAGTAATTTAAGTATTCAGGACCAGTTTTTGTAAAGTTAGAAGTTCGAATTCTAAATGGTTTGAAACTCAGTGATTGGTCACTTTGATTTTGAAAATCTTTTAGCTACCGAGCATTGTGTTATTTCTAGAATTGATCAAACATCAAATATAGGCACTTTCAGGAGTTCTACACTATTGAGCACATGTCTTCGAGCATTGTCGAAAATGTTAGAACTTGGTGTAGACAGTGTTGGATGGCAATCGGTACCCAGAGATGTTGTAGTGTCAGTTGCATCAATGGTAACTGGAAAAGCGAAAAGAGAAGAGGCAAACGCGTTGTTGTTTGCACTTCAAATGATCGAACAGTTGGTTAATAGGTTAGTTCTCAGCGGTGGGATTTGAGCCGGCCCGACTTTTTCAAAGAGGGTCAGAATAAGGCCGACCGGAAACGGGAAATCTGAACATTCAGTACTTCCACATACAAATCATTATTTTTTTATAAAAGAACTAGAGTGTAGGAATGGTTCTCACAGTTTTTTCAAACATTTTCTATTGTCGGCTCTGAGAGGTTGATGCTCAAAAGTCGGGCCAGGCTGGGCTTTTATGAAACAAAATAGGCGTGAATTTTGGTCTGGGCCCCCCGGCTACAATCTAATCCCGAGTTGGAAAGGAGAAAAAATAAAGTTGAAACAGGGCTGTCGTTTTGGGCAGGGCGGGTTGGGTCCCCCCGCCCAATCAATAAAGTACGGGCTTTTGATGCCCGCGGTAAAAATGAAAAACGCACCGGTCGCTGCCTGCTGGGTCAAATATGAACTAAACTATTTAGACGTGTAAGGGCCACGAAATGAACTACATTTCAAGTAAATATTTTTCTTGGGAAGGCTATGCCCGCTGATTAAATGTTAAAACGGGCGGGCGGGGGGAGCCCGGCCCAGCAAAAAGCGGGCTGTGGGCGCCCGCGGGCGGCCCAAACGACAGCCCTGAGTTGAAATAATGAATGATATTACAGTAATTCGACAACACGTGATTGGGTTTTGGAAGAAGTTCCGATCGAAACATTGATTCGACATGTTGAGAAATCAGATGAACGAATTGCCCTTTCCGCATTATCATTGATGAATTCAATGATCAAAAGATGTATAGATTGTGAAAAACGAATCGAAATGATCAAATCGCTTGAAGTTGTCCCATTCCGAAATTCAGTTCATTCTTCACTTCTTCGAACCGGAAAACCAAGAGATTCGGAAGCACTCGAACAACTTGTACAAATTCAGAAACAATTGATCAGTGTTTACGATTTGTCACAACCTTCAGACACGGATATTGACCGCATTTTGAGAATTGAACAATTTGATGAAGAAACTGAAAATGATGACGAGTTTAGGAAACAATTGGAAACTAATAGATGTGGAAAATTGACATGTCGAGCAATTTTGAGGATTGAGGAAATGCATCAACAAGATTTGAAAATGGTAAGAACCAATATGAACGAATATATCTGACCTTGATTTCAGATGTTATCAGAAAACACAATGCGAATTGAAGGCGGCAAATGGCGGTTCATTCCACTGTCTATTCGATGTGTCGAAATCGCGGCCGAATTGTTTGGAATATTCGCGACTGGTCGAGACGAACTCGCTCGTCTCATTCCGATTCTTTTCTCAGCCGAACACATTTTCGACGAAATTGTTTGGATCATCATTCAATTGTTTCATCGAACATGGCGAGAAATGCAGGCAAAACATGGCGAACTCGAAAAAGTGGCAAATGTTGTGATGGAACAAATGAGATTTGTTTTGAAAATGGAACAAAGTCATATTGAAGGATTGGAAGAATCATTGGAACGATTCACTTATCGAAATTTACAAGAAATTTGGAAAGAAGAACAGGAAGAAAGAGAGAATGATCAATTGCATAGTCAGAGTGTTATGTGAGAAAAAAAACAAATCAAAAAAAAAAAAGAAATTATTATATTCTTTTTTTTTGCAGAAATCTTGGTGATAAACTTCGACCGAAAATGGAAGAAATTGTGCGAATAAATCATCGAAATTATATGAAAAAAGGTCACGTTTTTCGAAAAGCGGCCAAAGGAAAATCGGCACCAAAACAATCATTTTGGTTTTGGAAACTTGACACTTCGGAGAAATTTCTCACGATAAAAATGTGCGATGAAGAAGGAAATAGTGGACAAATGGAAGAGATCAAACAAATATGGTTGAAAGATATTGTGGATATTTCGAACAATGATGAAATTGATCGAAAATCAAGTTCTTCCAAATTCACATCAAATGCTGGAATTATGATAAGAGGTATTCGAGTCGAATTGAGAACGGAAACGTTGATCGCATTGACGAGTGATGAGAAAATTGCCGCTATTTGGATTGATGGACTGATGGAATTGACTGGAAATCCGAGAAAAGATGCCAGAAGGTATTTCTTTCAACTAAAAAGAGTTTTCTTATTTTCCGGTCCGGCCTGACTTCAAATTTCAATTTACTAACAAAAAAAAATGATATTTTAACGCGCTTGTTTTTTTCTAGGTTTCTAGGTTCTTAGGTTTCATTATTTTCAAAGTGACCCTCCTGATTTTACTAACAAAACTTTTCGAAAAATTTTGTGCTGACTGAATTACTGTTTGAATTTAGAGTTTTGAAATTGTGTCACGTGGAATTCCACGTTTTTGCCGAGGTATGGTCACGATCCGTGATTCACCGTACGGGTCGGCCCGCAACGGACCGTATCTTCTCGGGCCGGAACCTCCCCTTGAATGAAATATAATTTGATAATGAGACATTGGGAAAAGGTCACGTTGATTATTTCGTCCGAAAGTGCAAAATGTTTAAAATTTCCTAACATTTTAAGACAAAAAATTACAAAAATCAATTTGATCTGTGTTCAAAACACTTTAGCACTTCTAGTTCCATTTAATTTTTACAGTCAAACGAATGCGATGATTGAGCGACTTTTGAAAATGGAACTTCGAATCCGACTTCTCAATGTGAAAACATCGGATCCATCGGAAGTTCCCGAAGTTCCTCCATTTCCTCAAAACTTTCCATTCCCATCTTCCCCATGTGCATAATGTTTTGTTTACCAAATTCTAATTTATTTTCTCATTGATAATCTCAAAAAATGTAATATCATGTTAATATATCTATTGAATGTGGAAAATCATGAATGTTCAAAATTCAGATGGGTGTTTTACAAAATTTGAAAAAAGAAATGCGATTGAAAATGGCTGAAACCCTGAAAAATGTGAAAAACATTGACGAACAATCGGAAAATGTTGGAAAGATTGTGATTGAATCGGAATGGTTTCGGAAATCGAAAAGATTGTCTATTTATGTGAGCACGAACGGAGAAATTCAGACGGATCAAATTATTCGATTCGCACTAGAACAGAGAAAACAAGTATTCATTCCAATGGTTGGTTGGTTCTCCTTAAATACCTATCAAACGAGCCATTTTTATAGTTCACGAAAGGAAACAAAAAAATGGAAATGGTCGAAATTCCGAGTATTCGAGAGTTCGAAACACTTCCTGCAACACTTTGGGGAATCAGACAACCAGAAGCAATTTGGAATTGGGAAAAATACGAGAAAACTGGTCGGTTTTTGAAAAAAAGGTATCACAGAATATTGAATGATTTCAGGCCCGATTGATATTGTGCTCATTCCGGGTGTTGCGTTCACAAAAGATTTCAAACGACTTGGTCATGGAATGGTTAGTTTTTGAAAATGTCAGATTTTTTCGGCCCGTCTGAAAAAAAACCCCAGGCCGAACTTGGCTAGGTCATTTTCTCGGAACAAGAAATATATTTTGAATCTGGAAGTACTGTACTTTTGCGTATATTTTCGACAATTGTTTGGGGGGGGGGGGGGGGGGGGGGGAAATCACGAAAAGAAGCCCGGCCAAAATCACGAAAAGAAGCCCGGCCAGGCCCATCCCGAGTTTTGAAAATTTTCTGTTTACACGCGAAAAGATATTTTCATGAAAAGTTGTGGGAACCGTTTCTACGCTCTTGTTTTTAAGAAAAAAAGTATGTTTTGTATTTGCAAACCGGGCCGGCCTAGAAGAGCCCAAATCACACCCATGTTACAAGTTTCTCTATGATATATTTTTGAGCTCATTTTTTGGGTTGGCCCGTAAAATTTCGAATTGACTTCAAAAAGTGTCATAAAATGTTTTTTTGTTCAGGGATACTATGATCGATGGTTGAGTTCACATCTTGCAACTTTTGACAAAATGCCAAAACGTGTTGGATTGGCATTGAGCCAACAAATTGTTGATCATTTGCCAACTGGTGAAAATGATGTCGATTTGGAGGAGATTGTATTCGATACAAATATGACCTGTTGAAAATGAGAACGAAGAAAAATCGAAACATATGGTTGACCATATGTTGTCAAAAATCTCGAATTGCCCCGTTCTCCATTCTTCTTCTTCTTCTTCTTTTTCTTTTTCTTCTTTTTCTCTTTTGTGTTGTTGTTCTATTTCCGCGCACACTGCGCAAACTGGTACTGAACAAACACCAAATAGTAGTACTCCGTTTTCTTGACTATATTTTGGACTGTTTTCAATTGAAAAAGTTTATTTATTTCCGTTTTATTTAATTCTCTTCGTTTTTCGATGAAATGAGAATATTTTTGATATAAGAAAATGAAATTTATGCCCATTTTCACCCTCCAAAAAAGTGTTATCATAAACTTTTTCGATATATTTTCGTCTCTTATCCTTACACACTATCTCATCATCATCATCACCAGTTCATTATGTCAAAGTCTCCCTATCTTCATCTCTATTCATTATTGATTCAGAAGAGACGCAGAGATAAATATTTTGAATACGATGAAATAGTGTGAAGAAATGAGAGAGTGGTTAGAGAACGGTCTGTTGCATGTTTTCATTTTCTTTGCCATCTTTTTTTGTGGATTGTTGTTGAGTAAAGGCGGAAAATAATTTCGATCAGACTTGCTAATTTGTTTAATCAACTTTTTTCGTCGTTTTATTTTTGCTCGTGGCTAGTTGGATAATTCAATTTTTGTTGGTAGAATGGCACAAGACGTCTTCATGGATCCGTGGCAAACTGCAACCAGGTATATTCTTTTGATATAAACAAAATAAAATCGAGATAAAACATAGCACTCTAACCTCTGGTTTTTCCGAAGGGCCGGCCGAAGTCGGCTCCATCGGTCCGGCTCCAAAAGTACAGTACCTCGGGTTTTTTAGACAGACCGTAAAATCTGAAAATCTGAGCCCTTGGTTTTTCGGACCGAGTTTACGCTACTTTGGAAAATTCTAAAACCAGGGCTGACGTTATTGTGTTTTCTGAAAAGCCGCTGTATTTTTTGACAGTAACATTTGAAGGAGGGGAGGAAGCTGGCATGGAATAAGAGACATTTTACATCATAACTAACATAAGGTTGTGTTTTCGAGTTTTAAAATTTTTACATGTTTTTCTAGATCAGACACAGTTTTGTACAGGGGTGAGATTTGGGCTCTCTTGGGCAATTCAGAGGCCCGTTGTTTTCGGTCCGGGCCCTCTGGCTATAATCTTACCCCTGGTTTTGTGGATATGACCTAAATCGAAAATTATAATGAGAAATTCAGAGAAAAGGTCACGAGAATAAATTGGATCCAACATGAAAATTTTCAAAAATTTTGGTGAACTAAAAATTTAGCTGCTGAAATTTACATTGTGCCGTCATTCTTTCACTCTCGGGAAGGCGAAAATTTCGCGAAAAGCTTGGCCTACTCCAACGAACTTCTATTTCCTTGATTTTACATGTTCATGTGTTTAGAACCAAAAAAGAGATATCAAAAAAAGGGAGTTGACGAGCCCGGTCCAATAACTACAGCCCTATCTGAAACTAATTTAGGCAAGTTTTTGGCCGTGTCCCCTGGCACATATACATTTCAAATTAATAACACGCTATAATGTTATTAGCCACATTTATTCTAGTAACAAACTGCCGTTGTTTTTTTCATTCTCTTTCCATATTTTTTGTTGATTTTCAGCTTCAGTATGGAAGACGATGAGCTCGGAATGCCATCGGGTAAATATGCTCGAATGGATGATGAGATGGGCGGTGAGAATAAGGAAAGATTTGCACGCGAAAATCATTCGGAAATCGAACGAAGACGACGAAACAAAATGACACATTACATAAATGAGCTGGCTGAAATGGTTCCACAATGTGCGGCACTTGGCAGAAAACCTGACAAATTGACAATTCTTCGAATGGCTGTTTCGCATATGAAAGCGATTCGCGGACACGCGGCACATGATGAGTCTTCTTATAAACCCTCTTTTTTGTCCGATCAAGAATTGAAACATTTGATATTAGAGGCGGCAAATGGTTTCCTTTTTGTTGTTTGTTGTCAAACTGGAAGAGTTTTGTATGTTGCTGATTCGATTGTTCCCGTTTTGAATTTGAAACAGGTTTGTTCTTTCCTTTTTTAAATGAGATTTCACTAAATTTCCCGTTGAAGACTAAGGGCTCGGCCCTAAAAAAAAAGAGATTCGGGGCTATTTTTAATTTTTCGGGTCAATTTGACAGAACAGAACTGGAAGAAATTTTTGTTCATGGCCATATTCTTTTATGAAATGCATAGAGGAAAATGTTCTGATTTGGTCCAAATTGTAGCCCTAATTTTTTCGATCCTTTTTTTCATTTTGAAGGTCACGTGAAAAAATGTACCGAATTTTCGATTTTGCCCTCCTATTTTCGTCAAAATGGTTTCCGAGATACTGTAGAAACTTTTGAAGACAAAATGAATTTTGAGAATTTCCAGGAAGATTGGCTTCATCGAAACTTGAATGAATTGATTCATCCTGATGATCAAGAGAAAATACGTGATCAATTGTGTGGTTCGGAAGTGTCTGTTAACAAAGTGCTCGATCTGAAATCAGGAAGTGTGAAACGAGAAGGAACATCATCTCGTGTTCACATGTCTTGTCGTCGTGGTTTCATTTGTCGAATGCGATTAGGCAGTCTCGAACCACTTCATCGACTTCGCAATCGTCGTCCTTTATTTCAACATGCCGGACAGAATTATGTTGTTATGCATTGTACGGGATATATTAAAAATGCGCCGCCGCAAGGAATCGAAGCACCTTCCAGTTCTTGTTTGGTTGCCATTGCCAGATTACAGGTAAAATCCAAAAACTAAACAACTCAATCCAATTGATTTGATACATTTATATTTTCAGGTCGCTTCTATGCCAATATGTGCTGATCCAACATCAACAAGTCAATTTGCAGTTCGAGTTGCTGATGATGGAAAAATGACATTTATTGATTGTCGAGTTACTGATTTGATTGGATTAAATGTGGATCAATTAATAGGAAGATATTGGTGGAATTTAGCACATCCTGCAGATGAAAAAACACTTCAAGATGCATTTGTTGCCCTTTTATCGTTAGTTTTCAAATATTTCTTGTCAGCTATATGAAATTAAAAATTATAGAGATCAACCGATGCGTCTTTCAATTCGTGTTCGAACTGCAACAGACTATGCGCCGTGCACAATTTCTGCTTATAAATTTATGAATCCGTATTCAGAACAATTTGAGTATGTTGTAGCAACACATCAGATTGTTAGTACCACTACCGCAACTGATGATTGGAATCCGACAACATCCATACCGGCCCCAACATCTGCACCTGCACCATTTGACACAGCTGAGTATTCAGCTGCATATGCCGCGAATAATACAAGTTGGCCACAATGGTCTGATGCGCCTGGTTCAAGTACTTCTGGCGCTTATAATCAATGATTTTACTATATTGGTCTCATAAATACTTATCTAAACTACTTTACCTCAAAAACGAAAAAAAATCAACAAATATTATACAAAAGGCTTTTTGTAAACAACTTATTCTGTTTTTTGTTGAAGATACTCGGTGGCTGATGTTTGACATGATTTGAATTCCGACATTTTTTTGTTTGGCAAAGTCGTTGAATTCATTGATGTTGAGAGCCATGTTATTGGTGTCCATTGACCCTATAATATTTCGAACATGTTTCGAAATGAAAAAAAAAAAAACATCGAAGAAAACACTCACTTGGATGGATGGAACTAACGCTGATTGTCTTGATTCGAGTTTTGCAACAGGTGTTCCACTTCGAGAGAATAGCAAATTAACATCTTTTGAGATGTCATCTATTGATAGATTTTTGGCATTAATTTGAAGTTGTCGGCCGTTTCCGTATTCTGCTCGAATGGTTGGAGTTGTGTTTCTAACTGGTTGCGCATAAATTACAACTGATGGATTTTGTTTTCCTGTAAAATATATCATCTACTTAACTGTTTTATTGTTCATTTTGATTTCTAGAATTCATATTTTTATCGCGTGACTATGTTTTTTTTTAATATTATAAACGTTTCAAAAATTGGCGCTGTAATGGAAAATATCCGTCAAAAAATCAGAATTTCACGCGTATCTTTCGAGAATTTTTTTATTTCAATGCCAGTTTTTTACCGTTTTTAATTCCCAACAATTTTTTTTTACAAAAACGCGTTCACGTGATAATTGCGCCAGATCGAATAGTTTTGGTATAATGTTGTTTTATTGCACATTCTGATTCTGTTTTGCTCTCGACTTTTTTGAATTTCTAAACTAAAATTTTCCTTGAAAGATTTTTTTAAACTAAAAATTCAGAACCGTGTTTACAAAAAAATCTTTGAATAATTGAATCAAGCTTTCGATATTGAAGGGTTATTTTTGTGGATATTCAGACTTTTACTAGCTATAGCATTTTCACTCACCAATTTCAACCAATCGTTGCTCAATAAAGTTTCGTACTCCGACACTGTCCTCACTTTGCTTACAAAACCGGAAAGTTACTCGATGCAATTGATTTGTGTATCGGGAAATTCCGTTGTAATTTGGAATTTTAAGAAAATCCGAGAATCGCCAGCCAAAATTCAGCGCTTTGGCGGCTGTGTATATCGGTTTCAATCGATCGACACGTGGGAGTGATGGCATTATACTACTGAAATAAACTAAATTGTTATTACACGGTATTTCAGGGCTGCCATCGAAGAAAGAGAGAACAGACGAAAAAGAGCAAAGATGCGCACAGCCTGAGAAAAACAACCTGAATCATCGTTGTTGAAAAGTTTGATCTACCAGAAATAGCGGAAATTTTCTCTCTCAATTGAGTTCAAACTACATTCTATTTTCTCTACCCCACACTATTTCTCTCAAAATAAGTGTGCGGCAGTTGCAAATGAAACCGCACCCCCTCTTTTGGAGGGAATTGCAGTGGATAAAAAAAGAAACGACGAATTTTTTGTGAAGAAAATGTTGGATTTCTCAGGCTGTGAGATGCTTTCAAGGCGGAGAGTAAAAATTGCGGGTCTGAAATTTCGAATTTCGTTTTTCGACGAGATTTTTCTTTCTCAACGTCATGAAACTTCTCAACATATTAAACAACCAATTTTAGAATTTTAGAGATGAAAATAATATTTTAAAAGGGTCATACTCAGATAATCATTGTGGAGGTCGTGGAGAGGTCATTAAAAAACTACATCGTTGAGATCTCCCAACGAGCTCGAAAAAAAACGAATGAAAAAACGAGGTCGTTACGAGTTCGATGCGAGCTCGGCAAATGAACTGAAAACGAGGTCGTTACGAGCTCGTTACGAGATCGTCAGTGTTTTTGATTTGTCATCTTCTTTTTAAACAAATTTTCAACGAATGATTTCAGTAACAGATTAGAGTAGTCGGTGAAGTGAATGTCTTTCAATCAAAAGATGCGAGATCGATTCCCAGTTGGGTTTGACATTTTTTCAAAATTGACTTAGTTTTATGAGTTCGTGGAAAACTCAAAAACGAGCTCGTTGCGAGGTCCAAACGACATCAAATTGACCTTATCTGCGAGCTCGAAACCACCTTGTCAACGACCTCCACAATGATTATCTGAGTATGAAATGTGTTTTTCGTGCACAAACATTCAGACCCACAAGTTTAATTTTTGTAGATCACAAGCGCTAATTTTCGAATTAACAGATTTTCCTATCGTTTGGCAGCCTCCTGAAGGTTTTGAAATACCGTGTATTCACATCGGGGTTGCGTGCGAAACGTTTTTGTCAACGCGTTGACAGAAAAAAACGAAAAAAAATTCCGTGAACCGGACGGCCGAACAATACAATTGGGGGGGTCGTGCAAAAGTTAGGCCGCGTCCATATTTTTTTATTTCGCAAAAAAATGGCGTTTTTTTGCTCGCGTGTGCACGCCAAAAACAATACACCAATCATAAGAAACATTGTGTTGAATCAGAAAAATGTTCTCCAGAAATAGTTTTTTTCTGGAAAATATATCTGATTTGTTGTTTCGCTTGTGCTTGTTTATCAACTTTCCGTATTACGATAGATGCAAATCTGTTGTTTTTGTTTTCAGAAAGATGCTATCTCTTTTTTCCAACACAACTCTCACTCAGTTGTAAGTTTATTTTTGTGTTATATTGGCATTGAAAAATAATTTTTGCAGGAAAAACTGGATGAGTTTTAACGAACAAGAGGAATCTCAATTGAATCGCGTTGAAGCGAGACTTTTCGAGAATTTCGACATTGAATTTTCAGCAAAATATGTGCCTGTAAGTTTTTCTAATATTCAGATCATAAATGAAATTTTTAAATAAAATTCAGGTGCGTTTCAAAAATAGTGAAATCTACACGATTACCATCAAAAATCAAAAACAAAATAATGCAAATGATGCTGTAGTATTCATTCCGGGATTTGGAGCAGGTGTTGCTATGTGGTGCGCAAATTTAAAAGAACTATCAGAAAGTCATACTGTCCATATATTCGATATGCTTGGCTTCGGAAAATCATCAAGACCAGCATTCTCTTCGGACCCGTCTATCGCCGAACTTGAAATGGTCGAATCGATTGAAGATTGGCGAAAAAATATGGGAATCGAAAAAATGTATATTGTTGCGCATTCATTTGGAGCATATATCGCATCCGCTTACGCGTTGGAACATTCATCAAAAATCGCGCATTTAATATTAGTTGATCCATGGGGTTTTGCTGAAAAGGTCGAAGCAAATGAACAATTGGTGAGTTTGTCTTTTACATTTGACCAAGATTCCATTTCGTTCCACATGAGATAAACTAGAAAAAAAACGAGAATGTTCAGTCCCTTTCCTACCCTGAATTACGATTTTCTCTCAATTTTTCGACTGAAAAACTTTCTCATCGCTTCAATTGTTGAGCAGAACATGTTTTGTTTCTCATTTTTAAATTCCAACTATCCGATTTTTAAAAAACTGAATGACGCCGGAAAATATTTCAAATATGCAAACAATCGTGGAAACGAGCTCCGACAAAGTTTTTAGAGCCGAACTTCCGGGCCTAAAGGTGTATATTGAAAAACATAAAATTTCAGATAAAACCATACGAATGGATGTCGTTTCTCGGCGGATTTGCAGGTTCTGTCAACCCGTTAACACCTATGCGATGGATGGGTCCATTAGGTAACTCAACATACTTTAATAGATATTTTATTTTAAATTTGCAGCCCCAGCAATTGTCCAAAAATTACGACCCGATCTACAACTTCGATTTAAAAGTATCAGACCAAATGATATTTATAAATACGTCTATTTATGCAATTTGCGAGAACCAACTGGAGAAACTGCGTTTATGAGTATGACTCTCCCAGTTGGATGGGCAAAACGACCAATGATAAAAAGGTTTGAGTTTGAATAACTCGATTAATACAAAGTAAAATTCCCATTTTTGCAGATTCAATGGAGTTTGTACAACAGTTGGTGTAACATTCATTTATGGAAGTAAGAGTTGGATAGATCCCGGACCAGCAATGGATATTCAATCATATCGCGATGGATATGTTGATATCAAAGTTTTAAGAGGAGCTGGACATCATGTTTATGCTGATGATCCCAATGCGTTTAATCAAATTGTACAAAACATTGTAGAAGGTCGACTAGAACAACCAATTTACGACTATACTGATGATGAGTAGTTCGACAACCCCTATGTATATTTGACCATTTCTGTGCCACTTTTCTACTGGTAAACATTAAACTAAACCATTCATTTACGTCCTTTCTCTTCAGGTTCCTTCTCTTTTTTGACTTTTCTTGTACTTTCCTGAAATTATGTAATTTTGATGTAAATAATTAATTGGTTTTTTATAAATACCTTTCTTTTTGAGAAATCATCACCACCAGCTTCTACCTCTAGATCAATTACTTTACCATCTCCAGGAACTTCTGTTGGTCCACTGAATGGATGATCTGGATCCCAATCTAATGGGTCACTCTCTTTACAATTATTAGCAGTTGCTGCATGTTGAATACAAAAATAGATGAACTGATAATCAGGAAGTGAATAATAGTTCAATCCATCAACATATTTCATAATGCGATTAAACTCTTTTTTCGGACAATTATAGAAGAAATCATCAAGAGCTTCAGGTTTAGCTGGATTCCGAATTTCTTGTTTGAACGCAAGTACTTTTTCACGATCATGTGCCTTTAATTTACGCCACGGTAAACCACCGGATGTCCATTCAACAACCATATACAACCATCCTTCAATATCATCCTTACGAGCTTGATCGACTTGCAACATTGCACTCAATGGTGCGTATCGTGTTGTTCCTCGAAACGGCGCCGATGTTCGCGGTGTTCGAATATCTTTACCTTCGGAACGTTTTACAAATTCGCGGCACAATCCGAAATCGAGCATGAAAATTATGTGATGTTCGTTGGTCTCTTTTTGACCAGCCGCAAAATTTCCTGGTTTTATATCACGGTGAAGATAGCCAAACTGTAAATTACGGTTTTAAATTCGGGGACTAGAAAACGCGGCGATTATTTTCTTCTTCCTCCGGAGCTCCATTCGTTTTTCCCCCTAAAATCCAAAATTCTTACTCTATGTAAATGTTCGATCGAAACTAGACATTGTGATGCTGTTTTTAGTGCAGTGTTCAAATTAAAACGTCCGTCTGGACGATCTTGTCGCAAATCCCATAGATTTTTGCCAATCTGATAATCAAAACATTTTTTTTTGTTTGCAAGCTTTTGTAATTACCAATTTCATCACAATGAAATTAAATCGATCTTTAACAGCTGCTCGATCTAAAACTGTGCAAAAATGTTTAGATTTGATCTGAGAGGCGCCTTTCAACACATTACAGTCCATCAGCAACACTTTTTTGATTGCATTCGACTTTTCGCATTTTATTGCAAATTTCGCCTTGTCACTTTGTCGTTCAACAGAGAATACTGCACCATATCCACCTTTGCCAAGAAGTGTGATTACCTGAATATCACGACTTATCCCATATCTTCTATCCTATTTTGTACCTTATATTTGTCTTTTTTAGTTTTAAGCATCTCTTCCTCTTTCGGAAGTACTTCCTCGCCATCGTCTGAAGACATTTTGCGTTTCTGAACTCGTTCGGAACAATAACAAAAAAAATAAATGACGATATTTTTTTGGAGGGAGTGTCTTCGATTTCATCCAAATCTGATAAGAACGTGTACTATTTTTCTGAATAAGTATTATTTATTTGAATTCTTAACTATTTCATTTTAATTTCAGTAGCATCATTTTCAGTGTCTTCAATCCAAATCAATACTCACACTCGCATTCGGTCTGAAAACAGAGAGAAAAATAATACCGGAAAACCATGCGGAAGTTAGATTTCTTGCATATAAAGTGTGCACCAGATGCGGATTATTTGAATTCGTCCCGCCCACTTTATTATTTTACCCGATTTCCCGCGCGAACATGTTTATTAAATTGTTTGCTGTTTTGAATTTTAATTGAGTCGCTTGTTCGTTTTACCCATTTGTATGTCTAAAATCAGTAACAAAATTCGTTTTTCAGTTCGGAATGGGTGACAAGAAAGTCACAACAATAAACAAAGAACAGTTTTACAGGCGAGCAGAGAAATTGTATACTGCTTGGGTAAGTTTAAATTTTTAATTCGAGATACTTAGTTCACCGTGTTATTGATTTTAGGAAAAAGGAGATCACGGATTTGGAAATTTGAACTCGTTCGTTGTAGCCGTTGGAAACAATGAAAATCCTTATACCAAGTCCAGTGCTTTCCATGTAAGTTTTAAATTTATGATAACCTACATTTTTTTATAATTAATTATTCTAGTCTTGGCTCTTTGGTCATGAAATCATCGACACAGTTTTGTTATTCACCAAAGATCAAATTTATGTTCTCGGAAGTAATCGGAAAGCAGACTTCTTCAGCCCAGTGGTCAGTGATTCGACACATGGCAAAGTTCCACCATTAAAAGCCTTCCACCGCGATAAATCGGATAAAGACGCGGCAAATTTTGAGAAATTCATAGGGTTTATCGGTGGGACGGAGATTGGCGCATTTATCAAAGATAAATTTGATTCTGAGTTCATTTCACTTTGGAACAAGGCTTTAGAATCTAACGATATTACCAAGGTTGATATATCAGTCGCGTTCACACATATTTTTGCGGTGAAGGATGATAAGGAACTGGAGTTGATCAGAAAATCAGCGTTGGCCACTACAAATACATGGGCAACTGCAAGGTCTAAATATGTCGATATTATCGACCAAGAAAAAGTTAGTTTTATCAACAGAAAATAATTATTTTCAAAAAAATTGATCCAATTACAGAGAGTGAGACATAAAGTGTTGTCTGGCGATTTCACCACACTCATCAAAGACATGAAACTTCCTGGTGGTGTTAAATATAACATTGATACAAGTTATGATCCTATCGTCATGAGTGGTGGAACATATTCATTCAAATGGAATCATGAAAGCACCGAAAGTCATCTTCATTCACAATTCGGATCAATTATTACTTCATTTGGTGCTCGTCTCGAAGATTATTGCACGAACATAACCCGAACTATGCTTATTTTCCCGTCAACCGAATTGGAAGCCGCCTATGAGGCTATCCTTGCAACTGAACAAGCTGTTATCTCCGCTTTGAAACCTGGAGCAAAGTTATCGAATGTTTATAACATTGCGTTGAAAACGTTGGAATCAAAGAATTCAAAACTTGTTGCAAATTTAAACAAAAAAGAGCTTGGTTTCGCAACGGGTATTGAATTCCGTGAAAGTCGTTTTGCAATCAGTCCGAAATGTGATGAGATCGTTGAGGCTGGTATGGTTTTCATTGTTTATATTGGTGTCGACAATTTGACCAATAAGAACAGCAATGGCGAAAAAGGAAAACCAATTGCTATTGCATTATCAGACACGGTGAGTGGAAAGTTTTCTTTTTTTTTTAATCATTATTTCTCTACTGTAGATCATTGTGAAATCGGACGGTGAAAACGAGATAATCACTGAAAAAGCAAAAACTCGACTGAAATCCAATGTCATCCGATTTAAAGAAGATGCCGAAGGAAAGGATACGGAAAAGACGGATGAAAACGAAAGGCAAAATTTTGGAAGAGGTCAAAGAAGTGTTGTATTGAATGATCAGACACGTAACAAAACGACAAATGAGGAAAAACGAAAAGAGAGACAAAAAGAATTGGGCCGAAAATTGAATGAAGCAGCAAGAGCCAGAATGGCAAAACAAAACGGAGGAAGTGATGAGAAGAAAGTGAAAAAGTCAAACACTTCTTATAAATCATATGAGAAGTTCCCACAAGAGAATGATGTGAACAATTTGTTGATTCATGTGGATAGAAGACATGATAGTATAATTATTCCAATATTCGGAATCCCGGTTCCCATTCATATATCGATGGTGAAAAATTGTTCGCAGTCTGTAGAAGGCGATTTCACATATCTGCGTATCAATTTCAACACGCCTGGATCACAAGTTGGGAAGGAGAGTGCCGCTTTCCCACACCCGTTGGCTCATTTCATGAAAGAACTCACCTACAGGTACGTTTTTCGAATTTCAAATTGGAAAGTCGTACCACTCATGTCCGTAAAATTTTGGGCTCTCTAAAATAGTTTTATTGTCAAAGACAGTTTTGGCAGTTGCAAAAATAATTGTTTTTTTAAGAACGTTGTACAGTGTTTTACGACTTATTTTTCACAATTTTTGAACATATTTTCAGTAATCGAAAACAATTTACAGAGCAAGCAATTTGAAAGAGCACGGAGAAACGGCTCCGCCAAGTGCCAATCTCAACACTGCATTCCGTCTGATCAAGGAGATCCAGAAAAGATTTAGAACGGAAGAAGCAGAAGAGCGAGAGAAGGAAGGAGCTGTGAAACAAGACAAACTAGTTTTGAGTCAGAACAAATTGAATCCGAAGTTGAAGGATTTGTGAGTTATTAAGAAGTTTTGTTGAAAACGAGGAATTTAATATATTTCTAGACTTATTCGTCCAAACATCATTCAAAAGAGAATAACAGGATCACTAGAAGCTCACACAAATGGTTTCCGATATACTTCTTTGCGCGGAGATCGGATTGACGTTCTTTATAACAATATCAAACATGCCTACTTCCAACCATGCGATAATGAAATGATCATTTTGCTTCATTTTCATTTGAAAAATCCTGTGATGTGGGGAAAGAAGAAATATAAGTTAGTTTTACTCGAAAATTGAAGTGAAAGTCTAAATCTCGGAAACACAATTTCAAATTTAAAAAAGGCTACTTTGAAAAACGTAACAATTTATGTTTGCAGAGATGTTCAATTTTACACGGAAGTCGGAGAAATCACGACCGATTTGGGAAAGTATCATCATATGCAGGATCGGGATGATGTGCAAAGTGAACAGGTTAGCAAGCTTTTGAATTTTTGGCTTTGTCACCGAAAAAGGTGTTGCTAGAATATCAATAAACTTGAATTTGTAGATGGAGCGCGAAATGCGTCGTAAGCTTAACTCTGCATTCAACAGTTTTTGCGAGAAGGTTTCTCGTCTCACCAATGATCAATTCGATTTTGACACACCATTCAATGATCTCGGATTCTTCGGAGTTCCGTTCAGATCTTCTTGTACATTGAAACCAACTTCTTCGTGTTTAGTCAATCTGACCGAATGGGTTCGTTTCTAAACATAATTGATATTTTATTTCAAAATTATTTAGCCACCATTCATTGTCACTTTGAGCGAGGTTGAATTGGTCCATTTCGAACGAGTTTCATTTCAACTCAAGAATTTCGATATGGTTTTCATTTTCAAGGATTATACGAAGAAAAGTTTGATGGTTCAACAAATCCCGATGAGTAGTATTGATATGATAAAAGAATGGTTGCATTCGTGCGATATCAAATATACTGAAGGTATTCAATCATTGAATTGGCCAAAGATTATGAAGGTATAAATTATCTTCTTTTTTCTTCATAGAAAATTGTTACTTTTCAGACAATTGTTGATGATCCGGAGGCATTCTTCGATGATGGTGGTTGGACTTTCCTTGATGAAGAATCAGGCGGAGAAGAAGTAGAGGACGAATCGGGTGACTCGGAAGCGTATGATCCGGTTGAATCAGATGATGATGACGAAGAATCGGACGAAGATGAAAGTGAAGGAGATGAAACATCGGATTCTGGATCCGATGAAGGATCATTGGATTCGGACGAATCGGAAGGAAAAGAGTGGTCAGATTTGGAAGAAGAAGCGGCAAGAGCGGATAAGAGGAAAGAAATGGAAGTAAATGATGATCCTCGAGATCGAAAACGATCTCATATGCACAAAGGAGGTCCTCCAAGCAAAAAGAGAAAGTAATGTGAATCGGATATCCCCCCTCCCTTTTTTGTTGTTTTTTTTTTGTCAAATTTCCTAATTATCCACGGTTTTATCACTATTGAATCTCCTAGTATAACACACATTCATTCTACCATTGCAAATGAATATTATTGTCTGTCTGAAGTTTGATTTTTATTTCTTTATTTTTGGTTGATTTTGAGTCCTTCAAATACTTTTAAAAATCCCCCCGCTGAGCAATAAATCCCGGTGCTTCAGACTCATAAAATTGAAGTCTCGGGCTAAACTTTTCATTTAGTCAAGATAAGTTCACGTTTTGGAAAATCACTATTGTATTTCTGAAAAATTGGAAAATAAAACATTTTGAGAACCTTATACGATGTTTTTCTCTCTTTGTTTCTCCAAATTTTCGCACACATTTCGCCTCTTTTTTTTCTCTAACTCTCTCCTCTTCTCATTGCGTTTTTCTGTGGTGTTGTCATGACAGACAGATCATTTTTTCATATTATTTCATACCTTTTCTTTCTTTCAGAGCATAAAAAATGATTGAACCACCTGAAGATGTTCCGGATACGGGAGGCGAAACCGAAGCAGCCGGCTATTCACGAGAATCCGATCCGGATGATTTGTGTCAGTTTTTAACTAAAAAAATATATTTCGAAATTAAAAAAAAAAAGAGGGATGATGAGAAAATGAATAATTTTCAGACATGTGTCGAGTTTGTCGTGGAAATGAGGGAAATTTGTACTATCCGTGTTTGTGTACAGGAAGTATTAAATATGTTCACCAGGAATGTCTAGTTCAATGGTTGAAATATAGTAGAAAAGAAGTTTGTGAGCTCTGCAATCACAAATATTCATTCCAACCGATTTATCGACAAGATATGCCGAAAGCTCTTCCGATTTTTGATATTGTTAAAGGTATGTCATCTTCTTCTTTTTTTTTAAATCAAAGACTCACCCCAATACATATCTCACAAAAAAGAGGAAAAAAGTATCGTGACATTTATTTGTCGGAAATTAATAGTGGTTATTTTCTCGAATAAGAATGTATATGTCACGCGACGAAAGTATGAAAATCTATAATTTTTGACGTTTCTCAGCTTTTTTCGTTTCTGTTTGGAACCCTCTCCGATCAGGTGAAACCTCTCCCACTTAATTGCTAAAGAGAACCATTTGATTTTAACTATTTTCGATCAACAGTGTTTTTTCAGGCGTTTTCGTCTCTTTGATATTCATGCTCAAAACTTGGTTAGTCTATTCGCTAGTCATGCTTTCCTGGTTAGTCCTAGTCCCTTTAACTGCTGCACGCGTCTACAATTGTATTTTCTATCTGTCGATCAACGATTTTTTCACTAAAATTTCTCATCTTGTTAAATTCGAAAATATTGCGCAAGATATTGCAAAGGTTTGTGACATAAACATAAGAAAGTTGAAAATTTCCAATTTTTGCAGGGAGGTGTTTTGTTGATAATATTTGTGTGTACGTTCATCTCAATCGTCTGGCTTCGAGAACAAATTATTTTGGCGGGACCGCAGAATTTTTTGAATATCGGTAATTTTTGTGTTTTTCAAATCAAGAAAAATGCGTTTTTTTTTCAGAAGAAGATGAAGAAGAAAGGAGAAGAGAAACCAACAACAATAATAACAACAATAACAACAATGAGAATAATAATAATAACGAGAGTGGATCTGAAATCGACGATGAAGATGTTGAAGAAGAAGAAGAGGAGGAAGAAGAGGAACCCGATCATTTACGGGATAATGGAGAACTGTATTGGAACAATGGAGAACAACATCAATTGAGAGAGGCTGTTGCTCAAGGAATTCCTGATGCAATTGATCATTTTGAACGAAGAAGAGATCAGTGGAGAAGAGAAAGGGTTCGTTTCAAACTATAAATATCGCGAAAAAAAAATTCACAAATAAATTGCTAGTTTTGCTGCTAACGTTTTACAGTAAAAATAAAAAAGTTCAACATAGGTCTCAATTTCGAAAGTTCTTTTTGCTGTCTGTTTTACTTGAAAATGTGTGTGTTTCAAAACACTGTTTTGGAATGTGATCTTGAGAACTTAACGGAATTTTGGCTATTTTTTCTCGTATCTTTAAACAAGTAACACGAGGAAACTGAAAAAAAGCCGGCCACACTGAAACTACTAAAACCTAAAACTTTTTTTTCAGCAACGTCGTTTTCTTCGTCGACTAGGACTTCCAGAAGAAGAACGAGTTCCACGTGAGTGTTTTTTTTAAAGTTAGAAAAATGGAAAAGTGTCCAGAAATTGAACATTTTCCAAACCCGTTTCCATTTTTTTTTCAAAAAACTTTTGAAAAACTGAATAAAATGATTACAGTTTGACTAATTCTGCTCGTTCATGTCTTTTCCCACATCCGTATTTGTTTCAGAGAACCAACCAAATAATCAGGATGACAATTGGAGAGATTGGGATCGGTTTGGAGAAGAACTGACATGGCAAAGACTTCTGGGTTTAGACGGAAGTCTCATTTTCTTGGAACACGTTTTTTGGGTCATATCGTTGAATACACTGTTTACTGTGATTTTTGGTGAGTATGTTCTCTATTTCTAAAACCGAACCAAAGAGTATTCAAAGTTTCGAAATGATTTTGTAAACCATACCTGGCCTGAGAGGCTACTGTGAAAACATTTGGACCAGAAAAGAAAAAAAGAAAATGGCTGAAAATGTCAAAAATTTGAAAGACAATCATAGTTTTAAAATTTTCGTGGCGTGACCTTTGAATATTTTTTCTTTTTTTTTATCAAAAAAATTTCACGGTACTTTTTCCCCTCGGCTCAGGTATATGACAGATTATGATTGTTGAATTTCAGCATATGTTCCTTTCAAATTTGGACACTATTTGTTGACTTTGATGGGAATTCACGAAAAACTGCACTACTATCCTTCGATTGTTTCAATGTTATGTGGTTATGTTGTTATCGCTTCGATTGTTTATCTCGTACATTCTCTTGTTGGATTGATGAGATTGAAACCGTAAGAACTTTTTTCGCTTTCACTTCTAAAAACACTCAATTTTCAGTCTTTATCGATTTTTCGGAATCATGTTTCTGATCATCAAAGTTTTCTTGTTGGTTCTGATGGAAATTGGATTTTTCCCGGTTATGTGTGGATGTTGGATGGATATTTGTACTTTGGTTAGTTTTTTTTATTATTCAAAAAATAAAACAGTCCATGTGAACATTTTGGACGGTGCTTCTAATCTTCCTAGACAACTATGTTTTTGTTTCAGCCGTTGTTCTCAGCGACTCTTTCTCAACGAATTGCAACATTCAGTTCTTCTCCGATCATGTCGATATTTCTTCATTGGATGATCGGAATGATCTATGTCTTCTATTCGGCCTCTTTCGTCATTCTACTTCGCGAAATTCTTCGTCCTGGTGTCTTGTGGTTTATGCGCAATTTGAATGATCCTGATTTCAACCCGATCCAAGAAATGATTGATTTGCCATTCACCAGACATTTGAGACGACTTGTTGTGTCGACGGTTGGTTTAAATAACTCCAAAAACGATTCATGTTTTCTCCATTTTCAGACACTTTTCTTCACAACAATTCTGTTGATATTTTATGTTCCTTTGAATATAATTCAAAAAATCATGCCTTCCGTTTTGCCGTATAATGTTTCGATGAGTGCGGAGACACCTCTCAGTGAGCTATCGTTGGAGCTTTTAATTTTACAGGTAGACTTTGTTTGATTTTCAATTTAATTCAGCAAAATGTTTTATGTTCAGGTCCTTTCAAGAATTTCATTACGAAAACTAAAAGATGTCAATACTTAATAACACAAGTTCAGAAAATAAGTGTTAGAGTGTTCTCAAAATTAGCAATTGATTTTAAGGTTGTGATGCCTGCAATTCTCGAACACGCGAACACTCGAACATTCGTCAAAACCATTGTCAGATATTGGTGTAACACGATCGGCAAACTTCTCGACCTTGACAGATATTTGCTGTCCGACACTCCGAACAATTTGAACAATGACCGACCGGCGGCAGGCGGTGGATTGGCTGCCGAACATCAGGCATTACTCTTATTACGCGAACCACAAGCATACGAACCATACGAACGGCCCAGCTATTTTCCGGTTCGAATTGCGTTGTTGTTGATCTCTATGTCAATCACTACTACCCTAGTTAGCTGCGCATTTTTCGTCGTTCCAGGTTTGCTAAGAATTTCTTATTGTTTTTCAAAAAATGAATGTTTTAGCATCAATCGGTCGAATTCTGGTGCAATACTCTTCTGAACAGTCGAACATTCATGAGATTTACACTGTTGGTCTGGGTCTCTATGTGTGTTGGTGTGTCGGAAAATTGGCAGCGGTAGTTTTGAACATGATCGATGATGGTGGTGCTCAATTGAAAGAGACTATTATAAAATATTTATCACTGGCATTGCGTTTACTTTCTGTCATTGCTCCCGTTGTTTTCGTGTTACCCTTCTTGATCGGTCTCAGTTTTCAACTTGTTTTTTTGACTCCTCTCCGGTTATCCGACAATCAGGTATGTCTTGTTTTCTTCCTCCTAATTGTAACAACATTTTCCCAGAGTGCCATCACATTCCCTTACCAAGACTGGGCGATGGGTGTTCTTCAGATGAAGATATTCGCCGTTCTCGCGATGATGGGACCCGATTGGTGGTTAAAAACAGAGCTTGATCAGATTGTTCAACGCGGTCTCGAACAGTTTGCGGCAGTCCAGATACTTGTCCGACTTATTATACCTCTTACCATGTGTTTGGGCACGTTTGTTGGTGGACCTGTTCTCATTGCTAAGACGCTTTCGGGTGTATTTGGTGAGTTGAATAGAATTTAAACTTTCAAAAAAAAAAAGTTGTTACATATGTTAGCCCATTTTCAGGCAAAGCTTTTGAAATTTGACCGAAGGAAAATGAATGTAATGTGAAAATGAGAATATTAGAGAAAAGATTTTAAAAAATAATTTTTTTTCTAAATTTTTAGAGACCAAAAAAACTTTTAACGAATTCCCACTGCGCGGATCAAAAAAAAATTTTCAATTCGTTTTTTTCCAATTTTCAGGCCTGTCGGAAGTGCACGCAATGCTTTTCATTCGATATAGCTATCCAACATTCCTAACCATCTCCCTCATAAGTGCATTTGCTCGGTGGCAAATGAACAAATTGACGGAGTTGGCCGAAAAAATCAAAAATGACCGGTATTTAGTAGGAACACAACTAGTCAACTACGAGAGAATTGAAAGACGGTGAGACGATAAGATATATATGTGATTGTATAAATGGACACCCGTTTTCAATAAACACGTTTTTTTGAAAAACAGATAACAATAACAGTCTAGTCCTTCTCCACCTCCACCACCACCTCCTCGTCTTCTTCTTCTTCCCATTCTCCTTTTAACCGTGACCGTAATCCTAACCCGTACAATGCGGCCAACGCTGCGACTTGTTCAGCCATTCGCACATTCACTTGACCAATACCACTTTTGTATTTTCGTCCATTCAGTGAAAGTGTCGCTACGAAACGTTTGTCAGCGCGTTTTGTCTGAAATTTGAGTTTTTATTCGTAGGATAATTGTTAGACTCACAACTTCATATGTGGGTTTGGCGAATTTGTTCTCAAAACAGTACTCGTTAATGATTTGTTTCGGTGTCGGCGCACATTTTTGTGCGTTTTTCAGTTTTTTCAGAGGAAACGATACATCAATCTGATATGTATCATTGTCAATAATCGCTTTTCGTTTATGTTGTTTTCGTTGTCGCTCTTTTCTCCATTTCTCATAAACAGGCTCTTTTCCAAAAGCTCGACATATTTCAAGAACACTTCCGGCTTCGACTGTCGCTTTTCCACGCGCATCGTGTTCTTGATCACTTCCTAACATTCGTTGGATCACATATTTTGTCATTGTATAATTCTCATCATATTCACATGCCTAAACAGAAATATTTGATTTTGATTGATTTTAAAACTTGTCTAAATTGTTCAAAAATCAAAACTGACCAAGTCAATAAACGCATCAATGTCTTCATACTTTGACAACAGTCCTTGTTTTCGAAATATCGATGGATTCGAAAGAGCTTTTCGGGCAATCATAACACTACTCGCATTCGTTTCAGCTTTCCATTTGAGAATGTCCGAATATGTGCTAATTTCACCAGAAACACCACTGCAAAACATTTCGTTTTTTTCTATTCAATTTTCAGACCCAGAGGTTACTACGTTAAACAAATGCATCGATTTGTGAGTGATTTCTATTTGGAATTTTTCGATCGCGATGATGAATAAACAGATCAGGAAAACGAAACAGAGTTCTCGTTTAGTCGCTTTTAGTATTTTGTTGATAAATATTTTTAGTTTAGTGTGTTCCAGCTATAATTCAAACTAGCTCTCAATAACTACAGTAATCCAAAACTAAATATTTTGACACATATTTAAATAATGTATTGATAAAAAACAAAACTTCAATTTTTTCAATGATATTTTGATCAATGAAAACTCACTTTGCAATAACTGGCAAATTTTGAACACATCTGACAACTTCTCGAATTTCTTCGATTCGACATCGATCTGGTTGTCGTTCGTCTCGTCTTCTTCCGTGAACACCCAATGCCGAAACACCGCATTTCTCGATTTCTCGAACTAGATTCAACGTGTCATTTTGGTTGTCGAGGACTCGAATTTTACAAGAAATTGGCACCTCTGCCGATGATTTCAGCGATGTCAATATCTATAACAAAGAATGAGAATGTTCAGAAAGTTGGCTCCGTATATTTTCAGTTCCTCACTTAGTTGAAAAACCCGTTACCTTTGTAATTTTTTCAGTTTGTGTGAGAAGTGCTGCTCCCATTCCACAATGCACTGAAAACGGTTTGGGACATCCCATATTCACATCGATTGCTGCTACGTCATTGCCTCTGAAAATCGAAGTTGAAGGTGTTTCTAAACATATTAAACTTGTGTTTTCTTTGAACTAATTCTATTTCAAAAAAATGTCTCTTGCTTACATCAATTTAGCCACTCCGGCCGCTGTTTCATGGTTATTTGTGCCAATTTGAAGTACACATTTTCCTTTTTCTTCTGATGATATTCGGAGTATTATATCATCACCATTTCGATAGTCAATTGTACCGAGCGCTTCTGTAAAATTACAAGTTTTTATATAGGGTTTCCGGTCCACATTATTTTAATTCTACTCGGAAATATTACCATTTTTTGAGAATAGTTTTTCCGGGAAAAAGAAAATGAAGTTTTGATTCTTTATTTCTCATTCTTGAAGGCCCGAAGCTTTAAAAATTGAGATGGAGAAACTGTGGGAGTGATTGATTTGTCAATACTGACCTACTGATATATTCGAGCCTGACCATTTCTAGAAGTTAAACTCCTGATCGGAAAGATTAAATAAACATAGAAACTGACGTGTTCTAGTGAACAAAAATGTTGTGATTAGAAATAGAAACGTGTTCCAGTAACCCCGAAATGGCATAATCGATAAATCAGAAAACAATCAGTTCAGTGTGAGCTTATTTCTCGATTTACCCCCTAAATAAGTGAGTGATATTTTTGTCGGAAAATCAAAAATTCCAGTTTCAGTTCAATAAGTAACGAAAAGCGGTCTATATAGGAAATGTCTCGTATGCCTAACAAGTAGGTTTCACAACAAAAACAACAGTAGGCTTCACATTGTTCTCGATTAATTTACTTGGCCCGAAATTTCGGAGCCACGTTGAATAGAACGTAGTTATTCTCACAAAAAAGGTTCTGTTCAGAAATAAAAAAAGAACTGCTCGAATTCGTAAAAAAGAAGGAACTGTTGATGACGACAACGAAGATGTTGGAAAAGACGCAATCATGGCTCCAGCTGAGAAAGCGGTTCGATCTGCGGTCGGATGGATTGCCAAAACACAACAAACAGGTGGAATGTCCGAATGGTATAACAAGAATATTTTGGAACAAAAGGGAAGCGAATTCCAAACAAATGCGACGAATGGTGGACCGACAAAGAATCGAAATCCGGATCTAGCTTGTATCGAAGCGACAAGAGTCAAATTGAAGAATGTGACCGATGCAGGAAAGGATTACATTCATGCCAATTATATCAAAACACCACACAGTGATCGGACTTATATTGCCACTCAACATCCTCTCGAATCGACTTATGAAGATTTTTGGAGAATGGTTTTTTATGAGAATGTTGATACAATTGTCGCCTTATTTACTGCGGTAAAAACGGGGGGTTGGCAGGTCTTGTAAATATGCGGTGAGAACATTGCAAGAAAATTTCACTTTGAGAGTATCTTAAAAACTTGGGCCATGGCAGAGCTGTCGTTGTTGGACATTCTGGGTGATATTTTTCAAGAAACAAAAAAACCCCGTTTTTGATAACAGCAAAAAGGGCCCAAACAGTCCGGCCCGCTGGGCCGCAAAAAGCCCAAAAACGACAAATCTGGGCGAAGGTGACTTTTCGGCATTTTCCGGATCTCAAAAATAATGATAAAATTTAAAACATTGTTGTAAACCGACTACAGTAACCCGGCTTCTGTTTGAGCTTAGTTATCATCATCAACTTGCAAACGCGCAACGGAGAATCTCAAAAATTGATTATGATTTTTAAGGAAGAAGATCTTCCACTTTATTTTCCAAACGACACCGGAAAATTCGGAAATTATGGGATTTTCTTTGTCAATAATCGAAAAGCGACTCATCCAACGGCTAAGTTTGCACCAACAACACATCAAATTGAGGTGCCGAAAAATCTCGGAAACAAAATAAAAAAGAAGAAAATTTGCAGGTTCTTCCCGAAGGTTGTTCAAACAGTCGTATCGTCACGATTCTCCACTATCAACACTGGCCAAAAAATCAATTTCCACAAAGTCCTCGTGTTATAATGAAGACGTTGAGACTTGTCAAAGTGGACAAATCAACAAATGGACCAGTTGTCGTTCATTGTGCAAATGGAGTTAACCGGGCCGGTTGCTTCATTATGGCTGATATTATTATCGATATCACATTTAGAAATGTTGATCCAGAGGTGTGTGTGTGTGTGTGTTATTTATACGAACTTTTTCAATTTGAAATTTGGGCCTGATTTTAGCAATCAAAACAAGATTGATAAATTTCAGATTCCGAAACTCATCAAAACTCTCCGAGCTCAACGTGCCAATTTCGTTCCAAACAAACAATTCTTTATGTACACGTGTAATGTGTTCATGGACTATGTTCGGGTTGGTTGATTGTATTTTCAGAAAAAAAAAACATGAATTATTATAGATTCGTTGCAAAAAATTCAATTTGTTTTCGGATGTTTTAAAAGAGATTGACGGTTTTCAATCGGCAGTTCATAAGGAAATTGTTGCAATAAGTTCTAAGGAGCCAGGCGGAAAGAAGAAGGATATGACTATTGATGAGTGAATAAACAGTGTTTGGGGGTTGATGTTTTTCCTCATTTTGAAATGAGCAGAGATGGTCATTCTGTGCTGACCTCAACTTGAACCTACGTTGTTTCCGGGCTTTTTAATTGTATGGCCCGTGGAATTCTACACAAAAAACTGAAAAGTTTTATGATGTATGAAAACTGTATAATTTTTTTTGTCGTGCCTAAGCAACGCCCTCATCCTCTCGGACAAAGCTCCGCCCACCGACTAGTCAGTCGGCTCGTATGAGACCACGGAGGATGGCGACTTTATGTATTTCATTTTATGTTTCATTTCAAATTGGAAAATTAAGAAAACATCATTAGTTTATTAAAAATTGTTATCTCATACCCCTTTGTCTAACTACTCGAGGTTGTAGTAGTATATTGGAATTAACCGATCCAATATTTGAACATCAACTTATAATTAAGTTTCTAGGGTAAATAGTGTAAGAATGTTCACACTCTGACGTCTTTTCTTGGAAGAGGTTGATAGTGAATTAGAGTACAAAATTTCCCGCTCTATATTTTATTGTTCGTTGAATGCATATTTTATGCATTCAACGAACATCGGCGAAAACCAGAAATCTAATCGTCGACAGAACCGCTCGGAAGCTATTACGAGTGAATGTGATCGAACGAGAAAGTCGCACGCTGCGAGAAGAATATCCGATGCCATCCTTCCACAGCAACGCGAGAACGAATAGATGGGCACAAAAAGATGAATTCAATTATTCGACCAATTATGCTCAACAATTATCCACTCAAGTTATCCAATGGTTTGCCAATTCAACGTCTTCGAAGGACCGGGGATGTCGTGCCTAAGCAAAATTCTCATCCTCTCGGACGAAGCTCCGCCCACCGACTAGTCAGTCGGGTAGTATGAGACCACGGAGGATGGCGACTTTATGTATTTTATTTTATGTTTTAATATCTCTTCAATAAATGTGTCTTGCACTTTAATCACTTCATGCAATAATCAGGAGATAGGCACCGTAGTGGGAAGGGAACCATTTATTTCCCACATTGTGTTTTTGAAAAATTCAACAATTTGGCCGAGGTATTATTTCAGCATTTCTGAAAGTTAATGGTTTTGTTAATAGCATTCCGGATTTTTTTACGAAAAAAAAATAATTATCAAAATGGGAAATAAAATATCTTTTAAACGGTCATTTTTGCGTAGAAAAAAATATATCGGCATCATTTTTTTGCGGTTTCATTTTTAAACACGCTTACCATTCTCAATTCTTTGCGAATTCAGCAATTTCGTATCAACAATCTCCTCTGTATAACACAAATCGGCTCCATACCTCAATGATAACAATCTCAATGGTGTTCGACCAGCTCGAACCATCGGAGCTAGTATAATCTTATCTCGATACAAATCCATTCTAAAATAAAATATATTGAAGCTTTGTGAGTTTTTTTTTTCAAATAAAATCACAGGGAATTTCAACCAAAATAATTATAATATTGTAAAATTTACAAACAAATTTATGGTAGGAAAATAAATACAATATGATACATTCGATATTATACAAGAAAGCAATGTGAGATTGAAAGTATTTTTTAAAAAACATGAGTAGATCAGTTACCATTTTCAAGAATTCGACATCTCTTCGTCCATTTCAACTTTCGGACTTTGGTCACTACTGCTCATTTCAGAAGCGCTGTCAGAATCAATTTCATCGTCAATCACCTGCAATCAGCTCCATTTAAAGATACTGGATATTTGTAGGGCTCTGAAGTGCTTACCAAATGTTTAGCGTTTGCATACGCCGCCACATGTGAATCTCTACTAGCCATGTCCAAATGCAATCCTTTCCACCCGTAGAACAATCCGCGCAGTTCACTGAATTGTTTTTGATCACTAGATTCTGAAATCAATATTTTTTGCAATATTCATTCATACGAAATACTGCGGCTAAAGTACCTGTCAACGGATAATTTACGACATGAAAATATACTTGTTATAGTAGTCGTACTTAGGTATCTTAACTTCAAAAACTAGTATATTACGTTTTATGTAAACTTAAAAAATATGAATTTTTCAGTAACTTCTCCAAATTTTCACACAAAAAAAAACTAAATCTTCTTACCATTCAACATACTAAATACACGATTTGCGATGAATTGGCGATGCGCTTGTGTGAATGGATGCGGATCTTGTGGACCTCTCGATGAATACATGGCTGATAAAGACAATTCGACTATTTCTCGCGACTTCGGACAAAGTTTGACAGTTTCGCTAAGTGTGATTATATATCGCCCCATATTCATAAGATATTTCATTTTGTTGAGTTCATCTGTACTTGTCAGTTGAAGATACATTTCTTTTGATGCTAATACTTCTTTATCTGAAGTTTGTAATTATTATTCTGATTTTGTACTGGTGTAAGACTAACCTATTTTTATGAGTTTAGGATCAATAGATTCTTCTTCATCGCTGTTTTCATCATCTTTCTTCGAAGTGTTCGATGACTTTTTCGAATGTGAACTTTTTTCTGCAAAAATATGATTTGAAATTTTGGATACCTGGTACAAGAAGCCCAAGAAAACAAAGTACTGTGACATTCATACCACGCCCAAAATTAGTCCACGGTTCAGAAAATTCTATCAAAATATTCACACAAAATGGATGGGTTACTGTAGATGTTTTGTTTTCGAAATGTGCTCTATGTAGCACTCATACCTCGGCCAAAACGTGGAATTCCACGTATCGCAAAAGTCTTATATATGAAAGAGCGAGAAAAATACTACTAGTTGACGTATTCATACTTTTCTCAAAATAAAAAAACCGGGTATTTCTTGTTCTACGAAAAATATTCGCGGCCCCCGGAAAGCCCAAAAACGACAGCCCTGTGGGAAACAATTTTGGTCACTGTGAATAACGAGCAAAAAATGGAAAAAACAGAGCAAAATACCGTATTTACTTTAATATAAGGGCATGCCCCTCTATTTTTCAATCCTTCTCTTCGAGTGCCCTTATATTAGAGGTGCCCTTCAACAAGGGGTGCCCTTATACTGTTCAACCATCTTCTAGAGAAAAATCTCACTTATTTTTCGTCACAAATTTCACATTAATTGTGCCAAAAAACGGTCTGTAACTATTGTTTTCGTGGTCATGAGCAATAATAAATGTGGGATTATGCCTACACTAAAACAATAAGTATGTTTCTCACTCCTTTTAGGGTTAAAATTAGAGTTTTACAAAAATTCTCATTCATTGTGAGTGCCCTTATATTAGGGATGCCCTTCTATTTTTCGATCTTCTTCTCTGAGTGCCTTTATAATAGGGGTGCCCTTCTACTGGGGGTGCTCTTATATTAGAGTAAATACGGTAGCTGAAATTTTGAGAGAGAATCATTGTTTCTAAATTTTCGTGGCGTGACCTATTTCTCTCTAGGAAGAAATGTCACTGTGAATTTACGATCAAAAAAATGTCACGGTACTTTTTCCCCCATTAGGTCAGGTATGAAACTTATGCAACTGACACATTGCATTACGGATGGTTTTTAATTAAAAATTGTGAAAAAAAAAACAAAAAGTTGGTTTAGAGAACTAACCTCCTGGACTCCTCCGCTTGTTTGGATTGCTCGTAGAAGGGATTGTGAATGGTGGAATCGTCTCATTTTCCACAGATCGTTGAAAATCGCGAAACTCCGATGGATGATATTTGAGAGAACATGCAAAATCAATAAACCTCATACATAATAAGAGAATATGAATATCGGGATTTTTATCGAGAATCTTCGGGAAATAACTATTGATTTTCGATTGAATATGAATTCCATTACTCCCTCTAGTGATCATTTTGATAATTTCAGTCCGTTTGGCGATCAATCCATAGTCTTCAGTTTTTTCAATTTTATTAGTTTCTTCAAAAACTTTGAGTGTTTCTACAGCTCCATTTGTGGCAAGAAACGATGAAACTATCCGGTTCAACACATTTGGTATATCTTCAGGCATTGAAGTCATTAGAATTTTTTCCGTCTTTATTTTCGTTAAATATTTCTGATGTTTTGTGATATCAAAAACAAATGGCTGTTGGCCAAAATTCACAATCAACTGTTCGCCGGGTGTTTTCAGACCAACAGTTGGATATAAATCGCGAGTCATTGTCACACATTGATAAGCGAGTCCCAAAAACAGACCATTTTTGGTGAAGAACACGTGTTGCAATAATGTATCGATTCCACATCCAACAACATCTCCAGTCCCAAATTTAGGACCGTATTGCGTTCCATGTCCGCAAGCTGAGAAGAAGTTTCCGTCGTCGCCATGATATCCGTAACAATCGAGATCCCAGCCGGGCATTCGATTGAGTTGGCCGTCCTTTCGCGATAATCCAACACCCATGCAACCTTTATGTCCGTGAACTATAGTTACTTCAAAATAATATAATCCACAACTAGCTGGGATTGCTGCATTCGCTCGAACAACCGCCGACATCTCTTTTTCATCTTTGACTTTGGCATCTACATAGAAAATATTACGGGTTTTTATGAAAATATTGTTAACTCACGTTTTTTAAAAGTGACACACAGTCCATTTTTACTGATATCTAGAAAAGGAGACGCTTGGTTTTTATCCCATCTTCTTGGCAAACTGATATCAACTTCATGCTCTTTTACAGTAGGATAAAGTTCTCTTAATCGCTTGTTCAAACTCTTATCCTCCCCCACAGATATTGCAGTTGTTTCCATTTCAACGTTTTCTCTGCGAATATTACCACTTCTTTTGCGAAAATGTCTTTTTATTCGACCTGCATGCATTCAACTTTTTTTTCAATCTGAAAATGTCTTAGATTCATAGACATTTTCGATTATTTTTTCAGGTAATTTAGGTAAGTCAACCTATTTCATTTCGAATGAAGTTTGAACAAGATTATGTAAAACTTTACTAGTTATCCGCATAAAAACATCTATTTAGGAAGAAATTCGTAAATCCATCAATACTTCCATGGATCCTGGTTTTGTGGCACTTGTTTGATACGATCAGCATACATTTTCGAGTGTCCTTTCATCATTTCAACTTTGTCATATCCTGCGCTCTCCCAACATCTTGCGAAGTATGCAACACCAATAGTTGCTAGCCACAATCCTCGTTTATCCCAGAAGGTATTTTTGAGAAAATAAGTGGCGGTAAAAGTTCCCATTCTGCAAAAAAAATGCGAAAATAAAAATTGATTGACAAAATTAGTAACATAAGCACAACCACATTTTTCTTTAAAGCAAAGCTTTGCGTTAAAAAATAATAAAACGCGTGAGTAGACAAACAACACTACGCTTTACAGTCCGCAAACACTTTGGTAAAAAAATAACACGGCGACGAAAATATGCACATTATTTTGCAACGATGTTCGGACGATTTTTCGGAAATGTTCTCAGGATTACGGTGGCAAAGGTTAGCAAGATTTCCCGATGTACTTAAATTGAATGTTTATTTGTAGAGAGTTCAAATTATGACCGTTACCGGAACTTCTCTAGGCCTCTCGTTTTTCACAGCAGCCCCCGAAACCTCTCAAATTCCGAAAAACGACAAACCAAAAAACTACGAAATTGTGGTTCGCGACTCTGATGAGTTATATGATAACTACCTTATCGATAACTGCTACAACATTCTTCGCAAGTTCGGATCGGGTGATTGTTCTGAACTTCTTTGGCGTTTGGCCAGAGTGACTTGTGAGAAATCGAAACTCGCAAAAGATCCAGTTGAAAAGAAACAGTTGATGTTTGAAGCATTTGAAATTGTCAAAAAAGCACTAGTCAATGAACCAAAAGAAGGATGTTTCGGAGCTCATAAATGGTATGGAATTCTGTTGGATTATGTTGGCGAAATCGAAGGAAACAAATCAAGAATCGAAAAGGCATACGAGGTTCGAGAGCATCTCGAAAAGGCATTGTCAATCTATGATGGTGATGCGACCACGTGGCATATTCTGGGAATTTGGCACTTTTCTTTCGCTGATATGGGATACGCGACAAGAATGGTTGCAAAGGCAATTTTTGCTACTCCTCCATCATCAACATATGATCAAGCTTTGCACTATTTCTTAAAAGCAGAACAGATCTCAGTTAGTTTTTTCTAATTTCAATTTTTTAAAAATGCCCAATTGTTCAGCCAAATTTCTACAGTACTAACACTTATTATATCGCCGAAGTCTACGAAAGACTGGGCCAAAAAGATGATGCGATTCAACATTACATCAAGGCTTTCAAAATGCCAGTCATAACATCAGACGATGCGAAAATTCACAGACAAGCTCACGATAAACTCAACAAGTACGGTGTCAAACAAAGTCAATTAGTCTAAAACAGGTATATACCATAAATTTATTTATTTATAAATAATATGCATGCAATAAATAAGTGAATTAACTTCAAAGAAAGGCTTAAACTGAAGACCCAAAAAGATTATACGCCTGCTCTGGGGCGCTTCCAATCGCAAATGTGCGGAAACCAATTTCTTGCAAATTTTTCTGGTTCAAGATTAGTCGACCATCAAAAATTGCAGATGGATGTTCCATCGATTCGTAAATTCGCTCATAGTTCAATGTCTGCAACGTGTTTTTTCTTACAGATGGCCATTTTCAAAACTTACCACAAATTCATCCCATTCAGTCAAAATGACGATAGCATGAGCTCCTCGAGCGGCATCATATGGATTGGTTTCAAAAGTTACAAGTCTTTCTACTGAAAAATAAAGAAGACTTTAGATGTTATTTCGGAGAAAAAACAACTAACCATCAGTGGCATTAGTCACGTTTTTCAAGTCATTAAACATTTGTTGTTTCGAAACTTTCGGATCGTAAATCGCCAATTTAGCATGTTCTTCCATCAAGTGTTGTGCAACATAGATTGCTGACGATTCTCTGGAAACAATCAAAATTATATAATGTCTGAACGGGGAAATTTTTTTTTTAGTTTTCTGAAGGTTCCGAAGGTCCATGTCATACCCCCGCAGAATTGTGGAATTCCACGTGGCACATTCAGAACCCCCGAAATTTTACACTGTAATTCCGACGGCACAAAAATTTACTTTCAGTTTTGTGTGAAAATTCACAGGACACGTTTTGAAAATCTGGCTGTTCCACGATTTTTGCCGAGGTTTGGTCCATGTGGTGAAAAATTTTCTGATTGACAATCATACTTGGGATAGCTGTGGTAGGGGCTGTGGTTACTCCCCCTATGGTCAATTGGCCGGGGTAGTTCAAGTATGTTGACAATACTTTTTTTTTTGAAGATGTTTTTTTTTGTAAAATGTTCACCCTTTCCCTTCCCAAAAATCAATATGTCGCTGATCTATAATTTTCGAACGATACTCCAAGGTGTGTCTCCCATAGTCTTATCAATGACGAATAGATAATCAAAGCGTCAAAAGAATTTACCTCGTGTCACCAGTATTTTTTTTGAACGCGAATCCAAAAATAGCGATTTTCTTGTCAGTCACCGTATTGAACAGTTCGGCAATGATTTTGTTCGCAAATCTTCTACGTTGCCAGTTGTTCAATTCGATAACCGATTGCCAATAATCAGCCACTTGTGGCAAATTTAAAGATTCGCACAAATAGACCAAAGAAAGAACATCTTTCTGGAAGCAACTTCCACCAAATCCAACAGAGGCTTGAAGAAATTTGGAGCCAATTCGCGAATCGCAACCGACCGCGTGCGCTACCTCTCCGACATCCGCTCCGGTAGCTTCACAGACTGCCGAAATGGCGTTGATTGACGAGATTCGTTGCGCAAGAAAGGCGTTGGCCACCAATTTCGACAATTCACTACTCCATGTGTTGGTTGTGATTATGCGATCTCGTGGAACCCAATGTTCATAAACACGAACGAGTTGTGCAACTGCTTCGAGCCCTTGTGCTGTTGGTTCTCCTCCAATCAAAACTCTATCCGGGTTAGCCAAATCTCTCATCGCAGTACCTTCGGCAAGAAATTCTGGATTCGAAAGAACCTAAAAGCACAATTTTTGTTTTGTTTTATAGAACAATATTGTATACCTGGAAAGTAAGATCAGAATTATTTTTCTGAGCCTCTCTCAAAATGCATCCAATACTTTCAGCAGCTTTCACAGGAACTGTACTCTTTTCTACCACTATTTTTGGGCCAACAGCGTGTTCAGCAATAGTTCTTGATACTGATTCTACGTATTTCAAGTCAGGTGCCATTCCCTGAAAAAAAGTTTATAGTATATTTTGATATCGAATATTCGAACCTTTCCACGACCGTACATCTTTGTTGGTGTGTTGACAGAAATGAAAATAAGATCGGCTTCTCGGATGGCTTTTGGAATATCAGTGGAAAAAAAGAGATTCTTGTTGCGAGCGGCAAACACAATCTCTTCCAGTCCAGGCTCGTAGATTGGCAATTTATCCGAGTTCCACTCCGCAATCTTTTCTGAGTTCATATCAACAACTGTTACAGTGATATTTGGGCATTTGTGAGCAATCATTGCACATGTTGGTCCTCCGACATAACCCGCTCCAACACATACTATCTTTTCAACCTAGAATCCATAACATACACATTTAGAGACATATTTACAGGTGCCTGTACGACTGCATTTTGTCCTACAGCTGCAGCTGTACAGGAAAACATTTCACACTCGCTTAAATCAATGGGAAACTACGCAGGGAAAAAAAAAGAGTTAAAGGCGCATGTAGTTTTATGGTGAAAAAACGGTGCAACCATTTTCGCAGAAATGACGTAACTACATGAAAAACGAAAAGCACAGCTGAATTCAGCGTGTCTTCTTCTAGGTGAAACGTTGTTTTTGGTACCTGTAACAGGTCTAGCGAAAATGTTAAGCTCCGTTACGAAACCAACGTCACAATTAAACCGATGCGCCTTTAATACAGTAACTCTGAAAATGTGTTTTTTCACTATTTCTCGCTTGTATTTTAACCAAAAATTTAACCAAAAATATGATTGTGTTCCTCTTCTTATGACGGTTTGATTGCAGTACTTCACCATCTCTGAATTATAGTATGAAAAATCAAATTTTTGAGAGAAAAAATATATCAAAGGCGCATGTAATTATTTTGCTAAAATCGGTGCAACCATTTTCAGAAAAACGGCTGCGTATAAAAAATAACTAATTAGATGGTTGAACTCAGCGTGTTTCGAACTGGGTGAAAGGCTATTCCTGTTTTTTACTAGAGGTCTAAGGAAAGAAATAGTGAGCGGGGTGAGACCCAAATTACGGTATTGTGCATTGTGACAACGCGGTGTTTGCACAATTTGTATACCGTATACCACCTACTTATTGCGTGCTGAGAACGGGTGTGATTTTTTTTTGAAAAGAAAAAATTATTTTGAAAACTACAGTAACTAAAGGAACCAACAATGATGCGCTTGGGTCTCGAAGAATTTTTGTGTGCCTTTAGGATTATTATTTTTAAATTTTTATTTTCTTTTTTTTCGAACTTTTTCGTGACGTCGCCCAAGAAATCTCGAAATTCATAGAAGTAAACAAGAACAAACTTATCAGTGTGAATGTGAGTTCAGGGGCATTTTTTGGGGTTTTCCACTTACCTTGCGAAAAACGTTAGTAGCCACCATTTTGAACCCGATTCGTAGAAGATAGCTGCAAAACGAAATTCTTGAAAAAGATTTCACGCAATAAAATCGAAAGATGAAAAAAAACTGATGAAACTGAAGATAAAAGATCAGCCAGTTGATTTGGAAAAAAAGAAACAAAATATTTTGGCTACGTAGATCAAGAAGTTTAAATAGGAGGTGTGAAAGTCTTTGAGTTCAATTAAAAATTATGTTTTTTTTTCTTATCACATTGTTATCAAATTGATGATACGAACAACGTCAGCTGATTTATTGTAGAATGAGTACTTTTAAAGAAAACTTTCTGAATCTAACTCTGAGCTTCAACTCAGACTAGTTTTTAATCAATAAATTGCCAACAGTACAAATTCTCAAATAAAATGCAAACATGTGGCGAGGTCATCTCAAACTAGAGAGACATAAGTTTTTGCACTATTCTATTATTTCTCTCATAAAGATTTGTCAATTTCATCAAAAATATGTCAAATGGACTATAAACGACCAGATGAATAAACATACGAGAGAAAAATAAACGATTTATTTTATTTTACGGTTCTTCGTCGTATTCGGGAAGATCATCAATGATTCGAACGTTTACTGATAGAAGTTTTTTGTTGTCAAAGAAATAAAGGCGATTATCGAGTGGGTTGTAATTCAGCATTGTGAGCCCTCGATAAGGATTATACCATGGAACCTGACCTGGTATGAAGTCGTTCCTGAAATATTTAATTTTGTTACGGGGAAACTACGACAAAACTAATTTGTTTTACAAATTTATGAATATCATACCTGTCCTAACAAGGGAAGTGTCTATAGGTGTTAACGGACTTTGAAAAACGAGATACGTAGGGTTATAGTTCTCGAGGTGCTGATAACGATGCTGCTAATCTTAGCTGCAAAGCTCCAGGTTGAAGTGCAAAAAAGGGCCCCCAAAGTTTTGGAGTTTCTTCCGCATGCAAACTAATAGTAAAACACCTATCTCATATCAGGAAAAAAATTGCATTGAAAATGTGGTTCGGTGGCGCAGCAGGGAAAGGGAGTGACTTGTGAGGGGTGGGTCGTAGGTTCGGTCCCCCACGCCGACGAATTTTTTTTTTTTTTTTTGTTTTTTTTTTTTTTGAATGCTTGACTACTGTAAGCATTGGAAATGTCTGTAAACATCTGCAATTTTTGCAGATTGTCATCATTTTTTAAATTTTTCTGATTTTTATTTCTTTGTACTTCTTACTATTTACAGTACTTCGCGACCTAATGCTGTTCTATCCGCACTGGTCTTGCGTTTTGGAGTTTTTTTTGAATGTATTAGGAATCCAACAAAAAACGGAACTTTACAAAATAGAAAACAATGCTATAACAGAAAACATGAAAGGGATACAGTATACAATTTAACAAACTAAATGAGGATCGACAACGAAGTGATTGAAGCAAATTACATCTTCGCACCACGCACACTTAACACAACCATAATCTTGACAACCCATTTTTACACATTTCAACGAGGCATCGAAAGTCAAACAATATTTTGGAGGAGTGACGAAGTCTGCTGGTCGGTCAATGTATCCCCCACGGTGCCAAGAGAACTTTCTATAGTCAGTAAAACGGGCAGCTTGAAATTGGCGAAAAACTGCTGACACCATCTGAACAAAACGAAATCAAAAAATTATTTTTATCTTTGTCTGTCTCACTTTTAGAATAGAGTCTCTTTGTTGAGGTATCCATGAGAGATTGTGGAGATATGCGTATGAGGTAATATATTTGATAAATTTTTTGAATTGTTGGAAAAAATACAAATCAAGCGGCTGTATCATAGATGTGGTTCCTGGTGGTATGTTCATAACAATCAATTTCTTGTTCTGTGGAACTTTGGATTGAATATATGCTGAATCCTTGAAGCTGGACCACGAATCGACCAAGAGTAGTACTTTATTCGGCATATTTTTGATGATACAGTTTTCCAACCAAACGCCCATCAGATCTTTACTCATTATATGAGTTTTGTTAGCCGATGTATACAAATTGGGAGCTTGAAAAATTGGTTTGATTTTTGGGAAGTGACCAGTTGACTCCGGCAAAACAGTGTAAAGTTGATCTAGAAGTTCACCGGATGCAGTGATTGTTGGCATCACGGTAAAACTATGCGTTGTAGCCGCCACAGAGTTAACCACTCTTTCCACATTCTTAACTCCAAGAAATGTGAGAGTCCTGTTTGAAACCAAATTTTTCTGTATCCCGGACTGGTCAGAGTTCCAAACATTTTCCAATGGAATATTCTCGGTGGCAATCACATTTTTGACGTTTCGTACGAACTCTTCAGATTGTTTCTTCAGCTATAAACAGGTCAGTCTTTTACCGTGCCGGCATATCGAATTCACCAGGTGAAAAAAAAAACTTTAAAAATGGACCGGGCCGGCGAAATACCATTGAATATTAAACATTCGGGCCAGAATGTTTCTCCACATAATCAGAAAAACAAGCCGAACGAGGCGACAAAAAACAGTTCAATTTAAAAAAGTTATTTTCATTGTGCTCGGTTTGACTGACCCGATTATGCAGAAAAAATCTCGATTTTCATTATTAAAACTCACCTCATCCATATTTACTGCGTTTTTCGTGGATACGAATTTCGTAATGTGTCGGCTTCCGATATTCCTTGTTTTTTTGAAATTTGCCACCCAGGAGAGGCTGGCTTTGAAGTCTTTGACGTAGTGTTTTTCAGCATTGATTCGCAATGCCATCTGTTGAAAAAACAGGTCGTTCATAACTCTTCCATCATCATCATGCTGTTTGATTTCGTCGAGAAAATCAGCTGCCAATTTTTTCAATCCACTCAATCGCGCAATTCGAAAATCTGATATTCAATTCATTATTTCATTTTGAAGACCTGAAGTTGACAAATTCTACCTCCATTTTTCAGTTCTTCCTCGACTTGTTTCAACTTTTTCAGATGATGATAGGATTTAATGAACCGGTGTCTTGCGTTCAACGACGAAAACGATCGTTCACCGTTTTTCGGGGATCGATAGTATTCTATAGCTTTTTTCACCAATCCAAGTTCGATCTTTCTGTCCCCAAAAACGATTTCATCTTTCTCAACTAATCCCTCGTACTTTGATGGAGGAAGAATTTCGTCATCAAAGTTCCACGGTTTGTCTTCGTCATCTAGAACTACGGTAACATAACCTCACAAAAAAGAAAAAATACCATTATCCATAACCATTTCTTCGTCAGAATCTACTTCGAAACCATACTGTCGGCTTTCATTCAAAATTGTTCCCAATTTTCCAACAAGATTAATCTCTTCTCGCGTCAATTCTCCATCAAAATCCGCTCCAAAACGCAAGACCAGCGCGGATAGAACAGCATTAGGTCGCGAAGGCATTTTTGAAATACTGTAAGCAGTAGGAAGTACTGTGAAAGAAGTTTTTGAAAAAAAAAATTTCAATTTTAAAAAATTTAAAAAATGATGACAATCTGCAAAAATTGCAGATGTTTACAGACATTTCCAATGCTTACAGTAGTCAAGCATTCAAAAAAAAAAAAAAACAAAAAAAAAAAAAAAATTCGTCGGCGTGGGGGACCGAACCTACGACCCACCCCTCACAAGTCACTCCCTTTCCCTGCTGCGCCACCGAACCACATTTTCAATGCAATTTTTTTCCTGATATGAGATAGGTGTTTTACTATTAGTTTGCATGCGGAAGAAACTCCAAAACTTTGGGGGCCCTTTTTTGCACTTCAACCTGGAGCTTTGCAGCTAAGATTAGCAGCATCGTTATCAGCACCTCGAGAACTATAACCCTACGTATCTCGTTTTTCAAAGTCCGTTAACACCTATAGACACTTCCCTTGTAAGAGGGGAAAAAGCACCATGTTATTTTATTTGGTCGAAAATTCACAGTGACATTTTCAAGAAAAATCAGAAATTCAAAGCTTTTTTTTCTGTTTTTCGGTTTTTTTTGGTCGTTATTCACAGTGAAGAAAAATTTTCTCCTGATATTTGCACAGTGACAAAATTTTTGAGAAATTTTGGTACCCTCTCAGGTCAGGTATGATGAATATGGTCACGGAAATTGATTGATCACTTCACCTGTATAAATCGTATGCGTTACTGATATCGGTCTGTAGTTCGGTCGAACTATTCAACCCATAAAACACTCCACACATAACAAATGCATCCGAAATGTCTGTCGTATTTATCTCCAGTTCCCACTTATTCACAATATACAAGTTTTGTTCAATTTTCGCAACTCGAATTGTTTCACTGTCTGCATCAGAATAAATCACCCACAGACCATTTTCATCGATCGCAAAATCGACAAAGTTATGCGGTCTATCGTATAACCACACATGTCGATCTGTTGCATTACATTCTTGAAATGTGTGATTAGGTAGTCTTTGACAATCCAAAAAGGCCATATTATCATCTAAAAGTGCGTATGTCTCGTTTCCGGATTCCAATTGATATCTGGCAATTTCTCTCGATCCATGTTTATGATAATAATACGAACCATTGTATATTATATTACCAGTTCCTGATGCGAAGTGTTCAACATAATATCTCAAAATGCATTTTGCAATGTATTGAATTAGTTTAAAAAAACTCACTTTATTTGTTGCACTTTGTCTGATAGTGACTTTTCATCTACATACTCATACAATACAGGCGAAACGTATCCATCTGTTACCCATCTTCGTTGTGTCGCTTTAGGTGTGGCCGGTAGTGCATCTCTCATCCACGAACCAACATTTCCATATTGTGATTCGGCATGAAGAACGGGTATACCGACAGCGCCTAGGATACACTCTTTTCGATTGTATCCAACAGTTGGAGGACCGGTATATGGTTCTGGTGTTGTGATGTTCGTTTGAAGAGTCCAATTTCCACCAAAAGTCATGTTAAGATCTTTAATTATGTTATTTTTTGCCTTTTTTCACTTTTTATTTTCTGACCTAGACTTTCAGTCGGTTCCACGTGTAATGGTGGCAATGGCGGTCGGGTTTTTGTCGGTTTCGGTCGAACTGTCGAATATCTCGGCAATATTCTAGTTTTACCTGGTTTCGGCATTCCGGGGCGCCAGTTATCCACTGGTCCGAATGATGGAGGTGTTGGTTGGAAAGGTACCAGTTTTGTCACTTCTACTTCTTTCACCACCACCACGGGTACGGGAATCATCTTTTCTTCGATCTAGTAAATGATTATTTCGAAAACAAGCATCATTTTCTACATATTGTTAGTACTAATTAAGTTTTTTGTCTGTTAGCTATCAAAAAACAACGTGAATGAATCATCAATTTGCACGTTTTCAAAAATAGGAAAAACATGTAAATGTGAAACACATACTTATGGGAACGTTGTGTCACGTTGAGGTCACGCATTAATTTTTTTGAATTGTCTAGATGAGCTCGAAAATTGAATGACAGTAAGATGTGATAAATTAGAATTGGAGCAATTGTTTCTCTCAAAGTGCCGTTCTCTAGGAATAGCGAAATGTTGTACACTTTGAGTTGTTAAACCGACCTTTATGACAGGCGGTCCAGGAACAGTAACTCGTTGAACATACATATCAGGAAATGAGCATTCGCATTTCCCATCTCTTCCTGGTTCACCAATTTCTCCATGATCACCAATCAAACCGCGCGGTCCGACAACACCAACTGGTCCACGACGGCCCGGCGGTCCAACAGGTCCTGTTATTCCTGGTTCTCCCGGAGCTCCTGGGAATCCAGTGAGTCTCTTCGACTGTTTTGAACAAAACTCGTGAACCTGTGAACATGATCTATCGAGAATTTGACGGGGAATTATCGTATTTTGGCCAATTATGATTGTATAGTCCTCAAGATCAACTGGTAGATTATCAGGGGTTTCTCGTTTGATTCTGTCGTTTCTCAGTGTTTTTCCTTCCAAATCACATTTTATGCTCTGAAAGTGTTCCTTGAATTTTGCAAGACAAAGTGAAATGAAAAATTTTATGCAAAGTCTGAAGTAGAATTTTCTGGAAAAAAATGTCCAAAACGACAAGAAATTTTAACTTCACTGAAACCGTTTTGAACGTTTTTTCCTGGTTAATTTCAACATTTGACATCACATCGAATAGTTCTTTTTTTCACACTTACATTTATTGATATCGTCGCATGAATATGAAAACAAATAATCAGGAATAAATTACCAATTTGTCCTGCTACGACGAGTCTGAAATTTCAATTTGTTCTAAACTCATAAAAATTTAAACATACCTTCTATTAGTTTTTTCTTGCATAGTTTATCATTTCGCATCATTTTTCAAAAACGATTCAAAATGAAATTGGATCTTTTGTTTTAATATAAACAATTAAAATTTCTCAAATAACATAAGTGGAAATTTTTTGTGAATTAAATAATAAAAAGTGGACGCCGAAAGTACGCTCTACTAAACAAAACATTCAGAAATGGAAAAAAAATTTGAAAAAAAAATCATTTCCAGCGGAAAAATGGCGCAAAAACGAAAAATTGAGAAGATATCGACTGATGTTGCTGAAAGAATCACAACTGCTCAAGTTGTAGTGAGTTTGGCGAGTGCCCTACGACAATTGGTGGATAATTCGATTGATGCGGGTGCCAAAATCATTGACATTCGCGCCAAAAATAATGGATTTGATAGTTTGGAAGTGCAGGATAATGGATGTGGAATTGAAGCGAGAAATTTTGAAGCCCTTTGTGAGTTTTGTTTGATCGAGAAAAAAATTAAATTGAGAAGTATCTATTACTAAATGTTTCGACCTTTTCGATCACTTCACCGGAGATATGAGACACAACTTTTTGTATGTGACCTGAACAAGGGTGAGACTTAGGCTCTTGCCAGGTTTTATTGAAAGCCGGAAAAAGCCCGGCCGGAAACGGGCCTCTTAAAGACTCCTGGTCACTCAGAAATTAATTTCTCGTGTTTATCAGAATCTCAATATTGAAGACTTCAACTTTCGATGTGTGAAGTTCAAAAATTGAAAAAAGTACTTTGTGAGGTCGAAAAAAAGAAAAAAACTGTTTTTGAATTCGTTCTCAGGAAGATTGGCGGCCGCAAACACCGTTTGTGTGTGTGTGCGGGTACCAAAGGAAAAAGCTTTTTTTGTTTTTGCTTTCAAACATTTTTGGTTTTTTGAACCACATACATCGAAATTTGAAGTTTTCAATTTTGAGATTTCTTTGAACTCGAAAAAACTATTTCTGAGTGATAGGGTGTCTTTAATATATCCAGATTTTGGTTACCTACATATACAACCCTTACTTTATCTATCAGAGCAAGAATATGGAAATAATTCCCACAACTTTTTCAAAAAAAAAAAAAAAATTCTATTCACAGTTCTGAAAAACTGACGGTGAAAATTCAGGGCCGGGTCTCCGGGTTGTAGCCCGGATCACCCATGTTTCAACCGAAGAAATATTTTTTGAATGAAAAATTCAGAGAAAAGGTCACGGAAATTAATTTCGCCTACCACGAAAAATTTTCAATTCCAGAATCCTGAAAATTTAGCTACTGAAAAATACACAGGCGATCCGCACCAGATCTATAATAGATCTATTTCAGGTCTTTACACGATTAGATCTGTCACAGATCTATTTCAGATCTATACGTTCGTCTAGAGCTAGAACTGTAACAGATCTAGCTGAAATAGATCTGTACCAGATCTATATCAGATCTATTTTAAGTCTGTCGCACGTCTATCTATTTCAGATCCTGAGATTAATCCCTTACAGATCTGTTACAGGCGTTCCTTAGCAGACCTATCACAGATCTAGTGCGGATTTCCTGTGTACCTAAAAAATTTCGAAACTTATCAGAACTCGTCTTGCAGGCAAGCCACATTCAACGTCCAAATTATCCGATTTTTCGGATTTTGACAAACTGTCAACACTCGGTTTTCGAGGTGAAGCCTTGAACGCATTATGCGCTCTTAGTACAGTAACCATTTTCACAAGAAGTGAACATTCTGAACTTGGAACGCGCATGAAATACGACCATCGTGGAACAATCATCGAGAAAAAGTCAGCAGCTAGAGAGGTTAGTTTATCACAGAAAATGTGTGAGCTTTTTGAATTTCAAGAAAGGAACTACAATTATCATTGAAAATCTGTTCGAAACGCTTCCAGTGCGTCGGAAACAACTCGAGAAATCGGCGAAACGAGACTTTTTCAAACTTTTGGCAACAGTTCAATCTTTTTGTCTAATGCGGCCAGATATCAAGTTTCTTTGCACAAATATGATTGGAGCGAAGAAACAAAACATTATTTGTACTCCTGGTGGAAATTCGACGGTTCGTGATGTTGTTTCGAATTTGTTTGGAACATCGGGAAAGGTGGAAAAATCTCAATTGCTTGCGGTTGCAACACAAAATCCAAACGAGGAAATATTAGCGATGTACTCTATTCCAAAAGCAGATGAACACATCTTTGAACTGATCAAGTGAGTGACTAACAAAAAATTTCACGAAAAGTCCAAAAAATTAAATTGAGTCTCAATGTAATCGTGTATTTTACGACCATAACACGTTTGCAGACTAGAAGGATACATCAGTAGTTGTGAGCATGGATGTGGTCGAAGTACTTCTGATCGTCAATTCATCTACATTAACAATCGTCCCGTTGATTTCTCCCGCGTCTGTGCGACAATCAATGAGGTATATCGATCTTATAACAAATCACAGTATCCAATTCTAGTTCTCTTTATCAACGTACCAGGAGGTTTGAGAAAGGTTTATTTTTCAAACGCTACAATGTCGTTTTTATAGACAAAATTGATGTGAATGTAACACCGGATAAAAAAACAGTAATGTTCGAAAAAGAGAAACATCTTCTCGCACTGATTCGAAGCTCAATAATGGCAACTTTCCAACCAATTCTCGGATCACATACAACTATTCGAAGCAGCGTAGAAGATCGAAGGAACAGCTCATTTTGTGAGTTGATTTTGTTTCCAGTTCAGAAATATTTTCTACGGTTCTTCGGTCGCGCTCACAAAACATATTCTCTATTTATATTTTCTAAGTTCGAAATTTTATCGCACATTTTCCTATATCAGGCACATTTTTGTGGACGTGGCCTAAATCGAAGAAACATATTTAGTAATTCAAAAAAGAGAAATACAGAGAATATATAGTATTTGATCTACCAGACATTTTTTTTTCGACTCTCATAAATATATTGTCAATCCAGCCAGATCATCCAATGAGAAATTGATCTACCGTCTGAATCTCTCATTTTTACATGCTCTTTCATCGAATTTTTGTGGTAGATCACTTTTTCCGTTGGATGATCTGACCGGATTGACAATAGATACTCATGGACCTATTCATGACAATTAAAAAAAAAGAAAAAAATTGAATAAAAAAATAAAAATGCCAATGCGCGCCGAAGAAAAAAATTATATTTCTTTCTCAAAGAAAGTCACGAAAAATGATGATTTATGCGAATTTTGGGTAGATCAAACCGAGAAAATCTCTACGTCTTGGAAAATGCCTTGAATTTTTCTCAGTGAAATGAAAACTTCGGAGTAACTCCAGTTTAACGCTGGAGGAACGCCAATTTGACTCCGGAGTCAACTCCATGTTTTTTCTCTTACAAAATGGGAGTTACTCCGGAGTTGAACAGGGGCAACTTTAGTGCGCTCTGGAGTCACTCCGGAGTTGAACAAGAGTAACTTCGGTGCACCCTGGCGCTATCTCAGTGAAATTAAAACTCCGGAGCGACTCCAAATCCAAGCATAGCTCCGGAGCAACTCCATAAAAACTCCAGAGCGGCACCTCATTCACTCCGGAGTAACTCCAGAGCGCACCAAAGTTGCCCCTGTTCAACTCCGGAGCAACTCTCATTTTGTAATGGGCATATTCACAAGAAAAAAAATAATGTAAAAAAAAACAATAAAAAACAAAAATTGGTTATTCACCTCATTTGTGTGTAAAAGTATGTCGAAAAACGTCGAAAAATGTCGAGAAACCTCGAAAAAAGGGGGGTTTTTCGACATTTTTCGACATTAGGTGAATAAACTGTTTGTGTTTTTTATTGTTTTTTTACATTATTTTTTTTCTTGTGAATAAGCCCATAAGGGAAAAAATATGGAGTTGACTCCGGAGTCAAATTGGCGTTACTCCGAAGTTTTCATTTCACTGAGTTCGATTTTCTCGGTTTGATCTACCCAAAATTCGCATAAATCATCATTTTTCGTGACTTTTTTTGAGAAAAAAATATATTTTTTTCCTCGGCGCGCATTGGCATTTTTATTGTTTTATTCAATTTTTTTCTTTTTCTAATTGTCATGAATAGGTCCATACACAGTGTGTATTTTTATATCTCAAGATTTTCGCACATTTTTCTAGATCAGACAGAGTTTTGTGGATGTGGCCTAAACCGAAGAAATACAACTTAAAAATGAGAAAGTCAGAGAATAGGTCACGAGAAATATTTTGACCTACCAGGAAAAAATTTCAAAATTTCTGAAACCTAAAAATTTAGCTACTCAAATACACACTGTTTGCATATAGCTATGTATTTCAGTTTCGACACAAAGTAGTGCAAATGTCACCTTGAACGAGTCGACTCTGGAAAACTCGTCAATTCTCAGCGATCTCAATGGTTCTCTCCCAAATATTGCTGATCTGATCAAACAACCAAAACCTAAAAAATCAAAAGTCGTTACATTGGAAGATTTCACTTTCAAGATTACTCCATGCGTCAGGCCAGAAGTTTCACCACAAGAAAAAACAATTGAAGTGGAACCTCATAAAATCGAGAACTTTTTACAACGAAATATATCACCAGATGTTTTGACAAGTATGTCAAAGGGATTCGAAATTCCGAATCCCAGAAAACAAGACGAAATTCTGGATAGAACTCCTTGTGAAGTGATTGAAGTGATACAAGATGATGAAGAAGAACTAGAAGAAGTAGAAGAAATATTTGAGGAAGTTGCGATAAAAAAGAGAAAACCAATCAAGACTCTCAATTTCAATATGAGCCTTTTGAAAGCAAAATACAAAAAATTGTCAGGCGCGGAAGAAGAAAAAGGAGACGATAACAGAGAAGAAGAAGAAATAGAAGGAACTGAGGAACAAAATGAAGATTTCTCCGCTTCAATCAAACCAGAAGAAAATAATCAAGCTGAACTACAATTATCAAGAAGTTTGAAGTGAGTCAATAATTTTCACGAACACATTCGAATGATTAGTATTTTTATAGAAAAGATGATTTCGAAAAAATGAAAATCGTTGGTCAGTTCAACAAAGGATTCATTATTACTAGTTTACGAAACAACTTGTTCATTATTGATCAACACGCTAGTGATGAAAAATACAATTTCGAAAAACTTCAGAAAACTGCAAAACTAACTAAACAACCTTTATTCGCGTAAGATTGATGTTTGAAAATGAGAGTACAAACCAATTATTTTGTTGCAGTCACACACCTCTCAATTTCGGTGCTGTTCAAGAAATGATTATCCGAGAGAATCTTCATATTTTTCGCGCAAACGGATTCGATTTCGAATTTCGAGAGAACGAAGGATGTATGAAAGCTTATTTAACTGCTCGACCAGAAATTCTCAACCAACACTTAACAAACGCAGATCTCGATGAAATTGTTGCCATGGTTTCCGAATATCCCAATCAGATGTATCGACCGGCCAAAATTCGAAAAATCTTTGCTTCTCGAGCATGTCGAAAATCGATTATGGTCGGAAAAGCACTCGATCTTCGTGAAATGAAAAAAGTAGTGGTTCTCATTGATAATAAATAAAAAATATAAAATTTTCAGGTTGTCCGAAATCTTGCAAAATTGGAACAACCATGGAATTGTCCGCATGGGCGCCCAACAATTCGACATTTGAAAAAGCTTGAGATGTAAAAAAGTTCATAAAGACTAGAGAGTAATCCGTTTTAAAGTGAGATCTGACGAGTATTAATAGAAGTGATGGCTCGTGGTGCCAGACGACTTGTTGCTGCAAAAATATAGTGAGTCACGGAATTTTATATTGGTGTCATTCAGTCTAAAAACGACACGAGTAGTTTTTTAGTTTACCGTATTTCCCCTAATATAAGAGCACCCTCCGTAGAAGGGCACCCCTTGTTGAAATGCGTCCCTAATGAAAGGACACTCGAAGAGAGGGATTGAAAAATAGAGGGACATGTCCTTATAGTAGGGGAAATACGGTATTTCAAACATACTTGGGATAAAATGACCACAGAGGGTATAACTGTTTAGGGGGACCAAGAAAAAAAAGTAATAAAAACGAACGCGACAGGAAAGAAAGACAACTACGTATAATAAAAAAAACTGGGCAAAAAAAAGAAGAATGAATAAATGAATGAGCACACAGGAACGCACATTGACTGTCGACTCCGCCCCCTCTTTGCATGCGACGTGGGTTAGAAAAATAGACAGAAAAATAGGGGCGGAGTCAACAGTCAATGTGCTTTCCTGTGTGCTCATTCATTCATTCATTCTTCACATTTTTCTTATTTTAAAAGTTATATTTTTTCTAGTCTCGTTAGGCCCAATTCTCACTCTTTTATTAACTTTATCAAGAATTTTGTTTTGATGTTTCTTTCACACGGAAAAGCTCGGAGTTGGTTCAATACTTACATGCCTGTGAAACAGTAGTTGGTGTATGATTATGTTGTTGTCGTAAACTTTGAGCAACACTTCCCATTCCATCTCTCATCAATAATCCAACATGTTGGTCTCCATTCACTCTTCTACTGTTTCCAACCGCACTACTTCGAGATATTTCAATTTTTCGATATGTGACCACATTTGTTCGATCAAAAGTTGGTTGACTTCTCAAATGTGCAATGAATAGACATAATCCAGTACACAAAATACCAAGAACTATTCCAATACAAAGTAAAAGAGCAACTAGGATAACAGGAAAATGATTGGATGCAGTTGCTTGTGGTTTAGGTTTCTAAATGAAAAATGAAAACATTTCGAAGGAATGTATTAACATACCGAGTTTTGTGGCTCCGGTATTGAAATCGATTTCATATGAGATCCTTGATTTTTTGAATCAACTGGTCGCAAATAGATTTTATTATTAACCACAGTTTGCTGGAAAATTGACATTTTTTCTTTCGATGTTTACTATTCAAGACAGTGTTTGTTTTTGTGTCTAAAATTTCGGAATTTTTATCTGGCAGATCTAATTAATTTTCGTGACCTTTTCTCTGAAATTTTCAATCATTTTTCAAATTATTTTTTCTCCGTTATACCACCTTCACAAAACTTATCTAGAAAAATTTGCGCAAAAAATGAGATTAAAAAACAAACTGTGATTCAAAAAAATGGTCGTTAAAAGTACAGTAGTTGGTGTAAAACTCACAACAAATGCGTCGTCTGAATTCTTGGGAAGTTGTTTGAGTATTTCTTTATATTGATTCTCTGTTATTTCGGTGCCATTCGCAATTATAATTTCATAATAATTGTCTCCGTGTTCCGTATTTTTCACAACTTTCACCGTTGTTGCGTCTATTTTCTCCCCTTCTTCTTGTGGTCGATCCGAAAGACTCAATTTGAAAACATGATAGCAATCTGAAAAACAGAAACATAGTTTTTTTTTCTTGATCTCGGATATTTCTTTGATGGAACCAAATTCAGAGAAGACCCGAGGAGTCGGTTTTTTATTTTCAAGCCAGTCCTAATTGGTCCGTTTTTTTCCCCGAATTCTCCTGAAGATTAAAGGGGGGGGGGTATCACGAATATAGAAGTTGTTTTTAAAATGATCAGTACCTTCAAAATAGTTAAACCCCCAAAGGAATTTTTACCGAAAAGCCTAGGAAAAATATTCCAAATTTGCTGACCACGTGTACGTGCAAACTTGGAAAACTTTCATTTTTCTCTTAAATTCCCTCGAGCATTATACTATATCTCAGGTGCACTTTCTTTTAAACATAACCTCCTGATTCGTGCTACCCCCTCCCTTTAAAGAAACATCTGGCCGGTCTGAATATTTCAAAACCGTTGTCAAAATATTTATATCAACACACTTTTTCCGTTTCCATTACAGGGTTGCTTTATCAAACTTGAATTAGTTGCAAATACCAGAATAAAGAGAATAGAAATTATGAATTTGTTGAACATTTCGATCAGTCATCCACTCATTTTTTTATTTGACAAATAACTTTTCGATGTCTGAAAATTTAATTATGAGACAAGAAACAAATCAATGATGACAATAATATTGAAAACACGAGTATAATTGAAGAATGTAGGCGACGCGCGGGGTGGGTGACTGATAAGAACAACAAAAAAGATGATGAAGATGGAAGGAAAGTGAGAGGACGAAATAGTTACGCAAAAAGAGAGACACTTTTTAGTTGATAAAATTATTGCTGATTTACATTTTGATCGACAAGTTTGTTATTGTTATTGTAGTATCTGTGAACAATTATTATCCGAAATCGAAGTGATAAACATCTCCAACTAAAAGCAAATCAAACGATCAAAAATCAATATTTCTGAAATTATCAATCATAATTCCTGTGTGATGAATCAATATATGCGCAAAGAGCATTAGATTTGAGACACATTTGATCGGCCGGACCATTTCGTGTCCACATATTCACAACGAATAGAAGAGAATCTTTCTGAAAGGGTTTCCACAACTCTGTCAGAAGCACATTTTATTTTATGATAAATGAACGTGCAAAGTATAACCGACCTGATAAATGAAACCCCCTGCCCGATCCATAATTTTCGGCAGGGTTATTAGGTATACAATATCATCCGAAAAACACGGCCCGGAATGGGCCTTTTCATTTTTCGACGGATCAAAAAAAGCCCCGCCAGACGGTAGATTCTGAATCGGACCAGGTCCGATTTTATCGGACCCGAAAATGACCAAATCTGAATCGGACCGGAACATGAAAAATGTATCTGAATCGGACCGGAGTCAAGAAATCGGACTCGGTACGTTTTTATCAAGATTTTTGCTGAATCGGACCACAAAATCGGACCCGGTCCGTTTTTTTGGTTAAAATTTCAGCTGAATCAGACTAAAATCGAAAAAGTATTAACCAAAAAAACGGACCTGGTCCGATTTTGTGGTCCGATTCAGCAAAGGTTTAAAAAAAAACGGACCGGGTCCGATTTCTTCGCTCTGGTTCGATTCAGACACATTTTTTAGGTTTGGGTCCGATTCAGATTTTACTTTTCTACTGATAGTGTTTTCCTTAAAAAAAATAAATGTTCTGTCTTGACAATTTCTTGTCAAAAATTAAAACTTCAGACGCATAATGTTAATTATGCGTCGTTTTGTTCGTATGTCGGCGCTGTAATTCTTGATTCACATTTTTTGAATAAATTATTTCGGCACAGTTCTACTGCATACACAACGACGCCAAAACGCACACTTTGAATTTATTCTTTCATTTTTCGTCTTTTTTCTTTTTGTGAATCGATTTTGTGTGTGTTCTACATTGAATAATGGCCGGCGACGATCCAATGTCCGATTCTTCATCTGAAAATGAAGAATTCCAACAACTCGATGCCGAACTTGATCGATTGAATGAATATATGAACCAAATTGAAAATCGGGTCAATAAACATAATACCGAATTGAAAGAAATGCTACGAAAACAGAAAGAAGAACGAGAAAGAAGAGAAAATGAGGAAAAGGACAAAACAGAGGTAAAAAGAAAATAATTTCATATAAAGACTCTATTTTTCATTTTAGAGCTCATCGACTTCTGAACAACAACAAAATGATAAATAATTCGAGTAGATCACTTCGACAATGTACATTTTGTATTTTCTTCTTGTGATAAATATTATTCAGGTTCGCAGATGAGAGTTACTCAAACAAAGTTAGGGAATTCAAATGACATGAAAATAGCACGATCAGTCAGGATATTTTCATCGATCTATCAACTCCACAAAATTAATTTTTCTAAACAAAGTAAAGTATATTTGTTAAATTTTATTTTTTGCGTGAAATTTTTCCTCCACGTTGAGATGATTCGTATTTTCTATTTATTGTTAATTGTGAATGTCTAGAAAATGGTTAGTTTTTGGGAAGACTCTTAAGTGGAAATTCAGAGGTATCTTAGATTTTAAAAACTAAACATTTTTTCTCAACACTGAGTTCGTATTGGTAAAAGTAAATTCAGACATCACATATTGCAAACTGTGTCTCAATATCCTTAAATATTGCTTACAATTAGTACTTAGAGATATAAAGCGGGTTGTTCATATCAGAGCTGATAAACTAGTTTTTACTCGAGTATACAAATTACAGTACTAAAAATCTAAAGGCACACAACGTTTTATGATGGTCTTATCTGGAAGAGATGTACGACTGTACTGTAAAATACATGCTGCACGATCGATCATTTTTTTCATCGGAATTCTGATTTTGTTTCGTACAAAAATGTCAAGTTGTTCCTCTACACGTTTCATGCACATTGAATCCGGGTTCTCAATTTTCAAACCTCAATTCATGACTTTTTTCATTCGTTATCAATAGAGCGAACTTTCTTTTCTTCGTTTTTTTTTCCTACAAAACCTATCTTTTTTAATCAAAAAACGTTCACTCGAGTACTCCATGTTTCATCACTAGTAATTGGTTCTATATTTTCAGTTCACATGAAACGGGTTCAGTATAATGAGTAATAATCAAGAACTTGTTAGTATATCTGAAAAAGTTGGTTAAAAATAGTAAAAATCAACAAACATTTAAAAACGATATTTCAGGATGCAGAAATATGGCCGACAATACCAGCACTTCTTTCCTTCGTAATTTGGGCAGTATTCGCCGCATTCTATTTCTCGAGACTTTCTGCTATTTTCTTCACATTTCTGATTGACAAGTGAGTTGAATTCGATAATCCATTTTCATTTTTGAAAGTTTCAGGTATTTGCGATTATCGAGAAATGGTATTCATTTTCGTATTGGGAGTATATCAATATCAGGACTTCTTGCGGGTAAAATAATGTTCAGAAATGTAAGAGAGTGTCTTTCGATCCATGAAAAAAAAACGTTGTTTTTCAGGTGATATATGATAATGGTGATATGACAATCAAAATAAACGATGGTCACGTGTTGTTCAAATTTTGGAAACCCGTCGAAAACCGAAATCTAGATCTCAAAAAGTACGTCTACCCCACTGTAAATGGACTATTCGGAACTATTTCTCCGTTTTTTCACACTAACAAAAAAATGAAAGAAAAGTTCTTTTTAAAAAGCAGTGGTCTAGAAGCGGGCAGCAAAATTAATTTCTCCGCTTCAAAAAGATGGGAAAAGTAGTTTTGAATAGGCGCAAAATGAAATCAAAATTTCTCTCAGGAAACGAGCTTCACGTATTCTATTACTACTCAACGGAATGCATGTAAATGTGTACAATAATCTCGGAAAATACATGGAAATCGCCCGAAATCGAAGATTCGACTGGTTTTTTGAAAATAACAATATGGGTGATACGAAAAAACCAAAACCTCCGGATAGTTCACCTCCTTCGTCAGTGTGGGAAAACTTGTGGAATTTGGTTGGAGTTATGAATGTTGAAGTTTCGTCGGGATGCTTTCTGGTGGGCAACAAGTTTTTTCCTTACGCAATGTGGACTCGTTTTGAAAATTTGAACAGTGAGTTATAAAAACGAACAGTGCCCCTATATCCAACAAAATTTGCCGAAATATGAAAACAGTTTGAACTTCCGTGCTCACGGGGATAGTCGATATATAATATACTATATATCTTTTATTTATCAACTTTTGTCAAATCTCAAAAAATAATTATTTTGTCACTCCTACTTAATGTTCATTTGCAGGTAAAATAGGTGTCAGCGAATCAGAAAACGATAGAGCTCTATTGACATTCGATGGTGAAACTGAAAATGTCAGTATTTCACTCATCAAAAATGAGCAATATAAATTTACCGAAAAAGACAAAGAACCTCCGAGAACAACAGGCAATGATGGATTTCCAATTCTACACACTGCTTCTTTGAATTTTCTGTACAAACAAGATTTGCTTGGTACGTATAAATGAGTGGTTTTTTTTCCAAAAATAAACATTTCTAGGATATGTCACTGATGAAGCTCCACAATCAATCACATCAAAAGTTCCAGTTTGGTCTTCAGAATGGACGTTCGGAAACAATACTGTGCTCTCTTATGGACCATGGGCAGAGCTTCAACGAACACAGATCTACTCATTCTTCTTTCCCGCTGATTATCAGAATGCGCCGGTGACAGTATTACCGACAAGAGGGCAAAAACGGATACATATAAAACATGATGTCAAAATCACACTAACCAAAGAGACTTGTATGGATATATGGTTTATGAGAGGTGGTCAATTGGAGAGTATTCGAGCGAGATGTGGACCTGAGAGTAGTGTTAATGTGAGTTTGGTTCTTCTACAAGTTGGTTGTTGCAAATGATGCTTTGTTCAGATGTCGATTCTTTGGGTCACAACAGAAAAAGGATTCTACTGGAACATGAAGACAGAATTTATCAAGTAAGATTTTCATTCATTTTTGTTGGAGAAATTTATAAGTTTTGCAGTTTCCAAGCTACGACTTCTTTGTTGTTCACTAAACTAATCGAATGCTCGAAATTTAATGTGAATGGAAGTTTCGTATATCCTCTTGTAAGTTGAAATGGCACAATTTGAAACTAGAACGAGAGTAACTGAAATTTTGAAAGTCAATTGAATAAGAGTTTTTTGCACTCCAGGTGGAAGCTCAAACACGAAGTCCAACCGAAAAATTTCAGTTTTCAAAAAATACAGTCCTTTCATGTTTATTCCGCCCACACTGTAATGTTCTACATAACATTTCAAAAAACCGCAAAAATTCTACAGTCATCCGAACAGCACACAACGTCAGAGGCAAACAAAGACAGTTTTTTCAGACGTGGAACGGTGAGCAAAACTGGACTCTCGAATACACGTTCACAAAAGCATCGGCTTGGTTTGTTTGGGATCACAAGCGATTATTCACGGTAAGTATTTGTAGTCAGATCAAAACAAACATCAAAACAACTCGGGGAAGCGCGGCCACCGGAGCGGCCCCGAAATTCGCTCCGGTGGCTGCTCCTGAAATGCAAAGGAGCGCAAAAGGGGCGCCACCGGAGAATTTTTGGGGCCTATTCGGGGCGAATCGGGGCTTTTCAAAAACGCTCGATACTGGTTTTTTTTCTCGTTTCAGAAAGAACAAAAAATACATGAACATAAAATAGATTTATCCATTGTGTAGAAACAAACAACCAACATCATAATAAGTTAGACTTTGTCGATTTCGAGCGAAATGTGTACGATGAATGATAATAATTGACATAGATCGATCAAAATTGAGATGATCCGCATGCGTTGAGCGTTATCGCAAATGTCGAGCAATCGTTGTATACTGAAAATCGATTGTTTTATATCAAGACTCCAAATTTAGAGCAAAGTGAGGCAACACTTCAAAAAGAAAATAGATTTTTTTAATTGTTTGGAAAAATTCTCTCACCTGGAAGTTATCAAACTTCGTTGTCTTTTTTGTTGTGCGAGTTATTTCTGACGATGCCCTGAAATTATAGTGTTTTAGTTTTTCTCACAATCAGCTTAAAATTGTCACAACTTTAAAATCACTTACTTGTGGAAGATGCTATTCTCATTTCGTAGAGATCCACGTCTCCTGGCATATCCATATTGCTGATTTTCCGCAATTTTCAGTGCTTCACTTCTCCTCTCATTTGATAACTCTACTATTTCGATATCATTCGATAACTCCGCCAGAAATTAGTTCTTCTTGTTGTAGTTGATATTTAGTTTCCATAATTGAAAACATCATATTTCATCAACAATTCTGATCTATAATCCACTTTCTGTGAAAATTTTTCGAATGAAACATAAGAAAATAGGAGCAAACAGGAAAAAGAAAACAAAAAAAATCATGAAATGAGAAAAAATAACAAAGTCCAGTGGACCCCGGTTCGCCCAACAAATGCCCCTATCCGCCCCGTCTGCCCCCTCAATTGCCCAGAATTGTTCTGATAGCGCAGTCGGTTAGCGTATAGAACCGGGGCGCAATCGGGGCAATTAGAGGGCAAGCTCAATTCCGCTTTCGGTATCGAGGCGCCACCGGTGGCCGCGTTTTCCCGAGAATTGCGAGAATCTTTTTCATTAAATCATTATATTTGTAGGATCTTGTAAATGAATGGATGGGAGAAGAACCTTCAGATATAACGAAGTTTGTGCCATTTCGAGTTTTCAACAAAATGAAAGTTGTGGATAGTTTTGAAGTTATGATGTTATTAAATGAATGCAATTGGGTTGATCCGGCTGACAAAAATGAGGAAAATGTAGAAATTGCGATTGTCGGAGAAAAATTGTCATTTGGTAAGCATATTTATTTGATGTAGTTCTCATTTATAACAGTCATTTTTTAACATTTCCAGACTGTGAACTTCCATTTATTGACTTCTTACCACAAATTCAAAAAATGAAGTTTTTATTGAAAGGCGAAAGAAATGTGGCACTTCGAGCCAAGTTTCCACCGGATTCAGCGACTTCGCCGATACGTGCCGCACTTTTCAAAATGGCTCGATGTTGTCCAAATGCGATCGCGTCAAAAATGGGAAACTACTCACTTGATAAAGACGATTGGTTCGAAATTTGGAGAACAGAACTTGTGGAAATGAAATTCGGATTCGAATACCATCCACTTGTACTCAGAAATCATATTCCATCTTCGATTCCTTTCTCGGTTCTGAGCGAGTATTTACCGGAACCTGTGACACATCCGTGGGCGGTACGTAACTTTTTTTTTGGGGATTCTAAATATTTTGAAAAAACCAAGAGAAAAGATTATCTCCAATTTAATTCTAAAAATTTCTGGAAACCTGGTGAAAATTTGTTATCCTTTTTTGTTTTAGAATGCCTTCTGAGTTCAATTCTTGATGTTCATCATTCTTAATTTTAATAAGCTTTGAGGTTTCAGCATACCAAAAAAAAACTATCAGATCGTGTCGAAGTTTTGTTTTCAAGTATTTCATGTTGATATTTAAGATGTTAAATTTGTGTTTTTGCAGCTCGAACCTGATGGATTAACAGTTGATATCTTGATTGAAGGGAGTGATGTCAAATTCACTGGGTTATTGGTCAAACTTCTTTTTGAGCTCAAAAACAATTATTTCGGTTGGTATGATTCGGTAAAGTTTCTTTGTGCTCTGATATCTGATTAACTTGTTCGTTCAGATGACATCTATCGACAAATCTCAAGATATCGATCCATCAAATGTAAAATCGGCATTTGATCGAGTTCCTCCAAATGCCCCAGTTGAATTGTATCGACCGATGGATGTTGATGTTCGTCAAGGGAAGCAGTCAATTTCATGTTTTTATTTTTTTTTCAGGTGACTGTCAAAGTGTGTAATATCAGAGCCGAAATGATGATTTATTCGCCAGCAATTGATGCAGATGCGGAACCAGAAAAGTGTCCAATTGTGATGGTTGAAGAGGTTGTTGTTGAAGTTAAAAAAACGAAAACTCAATCACTGGTACAGGTTCGTAAACTATATTGCTTTGTATCACACGTGAGGTGTGTTTAGGTTGGAGTGAGTCCGGCTTGTGCATTTCTGGACAAATCGAGTATTGGCTCAACGGCTGGTTGTATCACTCTTTCCGGTTTTCAATTCAGGTTATTTTTTGTATCGCTTCTTTTTACTCACCCATCTGGCTTCTCCAAAAAAAAAAAACAACATTTCTGATTCTTTTTTTTTCAGAGGTCATGCAATGTATTCAGCAAAAGATGTTGCATGGGACATGGGATTGTTGGAATACGGTTGGATTATGGAAATATTGATTGGTGACATAGGTGGGACTCTTGATTTTCCTGCTCACGCTCTCGTTCTCCATCAAATTGTCGAATCATTGTTGATTCTCATTTTGTGCCCTGACGATGCAACGAAAATTCCACAACATATGCAGTTTTGTCAACACGGCCAAGTTACTTCGTTAGTATATCTTGAAGAGATATGCTACCCGATAGAGTTTTTCGTACTGTTTTGCGACAAGAATATCGGCATGAAAAACTCTATGCGGGTGACATATATCTTCCTCAAAAAACAAAATATTTAAAGAGCGTGCACAATATCCGGAAAAAAGAAAGGATTCGAAAAAGCACCGTGTCGTACTGAAGATAAACTGAAATATCGACAAATTCGAATATCTGTCGACGCAATCGATTTGTCATTTTGCGAAGACAAGACAATTGTAAATTTGTGCGCTGATCCATTGAGAGTTACAATTTGTAATGCTCACGAAGGAAGGTTCACTGAACATGTTTGTATCAGAGTTCCCGGTGTTTTCTGTAAACAAGGTGAGTTTTATTTTTTCGTACTGAAAAAAGTCCAGAATTGTCTTGACAACCTCAGTATTTGCGCTCTAAAAGTTGATTCTTTTTAGCTGTTCGAATAAATGAAGGTATTGACAATCGATGGATCGAAGGAGCCAGTTTTCAAGTCGAAGGTGTATCTCTGGATATTGAGCTACCCAATGATCGAAACGAGCCTCATGATTTAGAAAAAGATCGTCATGAGTTTGTCAAAAAGCATGATAGTGATACGAAGCGTCTTTATTTTCTATGGGCTGAACATTCTGTTTGGGGATGTGCTTGCTTCGGAGGTACATGTTTTTTTGGACCAGTTGATCAAATGTAGGTTTGTCAGGTGTTGTGTGTATAAATTGTTCAATTTTAGTGGCTCGGGGTTTTTGGAATCGACAAAGCGAAAATTGTTTTTGCCAACAATTGAGAAAGAGAGTGGAACACAGCCTGCAGTTTTACAAAGTATTTTGGATCGAAGTCGAAGTGTTTTGACGGGAGAACAACACACGTTTTATCGCAATCAGGTCTGCATCCAAATATATATTTATGCATATTTCTTTTTTGAAACATTGAAAAATCGGGAAAAAAAATTCTGGGGATCTTAATTTATTTTTGTTGGTATTTTTTTATTTCCAGAGTGGAAATCAATGTGCCAATGTTCACCGGAAAGCTTCAACTGACACGGAATCATTCCATTCAGCGAAATCAAGACAAACTGTAAGTTTCCCTTCTACAGTATCAATGTTGGCATTCGTTTTCAGCCGAGAACTCGATTGTTACAATCACCGGAAATGTCACAAAACTATGCGGAATACTGTAATAATCTTACTGTAATCCAGCCGGTTGTGTGCGAGATTCCTAGTTTTGGAGAGCCGGGAACGATTGCTGAATGGTGTAAACAACATCCGCCTACTGAGCTGTTCACGGTTTGATTTTTCAATTCTTTCATGCTTACCCACCTATTTCAATATTTTCAGCATATTGATAAACGAGGTGTGAACGATGTTCGATTTTCACAAAGAAGGAAATCGACTGGTCCGAATGTTACAAGCAATTCGGGTCTCGATAAGAAAGAATTGACCGAACAAGATTTGGATGATAATTTCAAGGAAAAAAAAGATTCCAAGAGGAAATTGGCAATCAGTGGATGTGTTGCCAGCGAAATAGATGTGAGTCATGATTTATTCGAAATCCAAAAATTAAATTCGTGAAAAATCGGTTTTTTTATCGAACTTTTTTGAGTTGTCTTCGAAGTATTTTTTTTTCAATTTCAAAAATCCCTTGTTTTTCTCAGATATTTTTATCTCCTATCGGAATGGAAGGTTTGGAAAGAATGGTGAGCACGATATACACTTCGATAACTGCCATCAATCCGGCTCTTTTGGTTCATATGTGCTATCGAGAATGTGTTTTGCGAAAACATCGACAACCTCTGACGAATTGCATATTTCCAAATGATGACGAAACGTCGACAGCTCCACCAGAATGCCAAGTGAAAGTCACTTTGCCAAGAATAACATGTGGATTGTTTCAATGTGGTGTCAAAAAAAGCATAGTCAAAACGTCAGATAGTGTGACCGCCAATTTTGCCTTGATGTTGATCGATAAGTAAGTATTTCATTTTTTTTCTCGTAGCCCTCATCATGTGTTGAATATGTCTAACCATATGAGCTCTTATTTCTCTTTATAATGGCGAACGATATTTTTTGGCCGAAAAAGATTAGACTGAAAATGCAAACCAAGCACACCTGGCATAAATTTTTTTTCTACGGCAAACTGACATTGTTCGGTAGAGAGAAGTATTTCATAAACAGTAGACAGTTTTTACCATTTTTTACAATGACAAAAATTTTTTTCACACCCTCACGCCAGGTATGGAATCAAACATAACTAGGATTGTTTCTCCAGAGCTGACATCCGATCCAAAATTGTCAATGATAAAACTCGTCTAACTTCTGACAATTTGAATGCAACAAGTGTTATCTATCAACTGAGTTGCGATGTCATGACAGCCCAATTGTTACAACTAACTGATAAAAGTGCGGCCGATTTTGGAAGTTCGGGAAATACGACAACTTCGAATAACTGGGAAATATGTGCGATATCGAAACGAATGCCATCTGTTGAACCACGAGTTATTCTCGATTTCAATATTTCTGAATCTTCTATTGTGTTGGAGAGGAAACCTATCATCACGGTAAAATATTTATCATTTTTCAATCAAAAAGTTATTTTTTTTAAGTTTGTGCCAATCCGTGCCAAATCTGTGGCTGGAGTCAATTCGCCAGTTCCACAAACAACAGCGATTCGAGTATCACCAGTGGGAACAGTCAACACACCTGTTGGAGAATTGCCAAAACGTCGACAAAAAGTTTTACATGAACACTATTTGAAGGTGAGTTTTATTTCCATGACGGTTATATACTAACCATGAGGATTCCAACAGTTTTGGATAATTAGAACAAATCGAATAATTAGAACAAATCGAATAACAATGAACAAACTCTAAAATGAAAAGCTGACCCGTTTCTATCATGATACAAAAATGTTCTTGATCTAGGCTTCGATTGGATCAGTGAACACGTCGATTGTAATGGCTCGACCACAAGAAATGACGGCAGGAAACGAATTCCCCATTTATGAAGCATTATCGCCCGTAATGGTGTCTTGGTTGGGCGTTCTCGACAATTTTGTCGATACTATTCAGAAGGTTGTTTTAAGAAAACGAATTTGAAAACTCGTTTAAAAGAAGTTTTTCTCGGAAAAAAAGGGAAAATATTGATATTTTCAGATGATTCACCAATACGAATGTTGGAAACTTGTTGCCATGTCCAAAGTTTTGAAATTGGCATTTGAATCTTCAGACGAGCGCGTTGTGAGTCATCATTAAATCACATATTTTAGTCACTCAACTGATTACTTTTCAGACAGTTCGTGTCGGAAAAAATAGAATGTCATGTGTGCGAGTTCTAGCAGCTCATCAGGCTTCATGTGCATCTTGCTTACTTCTTCACACACTTTTTAGATGGTTAGCATATGCTGATAATGCGCGGAACAGTGTTGAGAGAAGGCTGGATATTCGTTCGGAATTTGAGGCCGTTGGTTGATTTTAGTTTTTTTCTTTCAATATTTGATTATAGGAAGAAACGCGAAAAACTGCATTGATGGCCCTTTTAAGTCATTGGCAATCGGATGTTGGCAAAGAATTGAAGGTTTTCTATTTTTGGCTGTGTTTGATTAGTAAGCTATTCATATTTCCAGCTTGTTTCGCACGAAGAAGCCAGCAAATTCAAAGTGAATCGACCGGACGAAATCGCCATACACATGTTGACAAAAATGAGTAAACGAGAAAGACGGAAACCGGCAACAAAAGATAAAAAGGAGACAAGAGTTGTTGTTGAAAAACAAGAAACTGCTACCGAAAAACCGGCGAAAACTTCCAAAATCAAAATTTCTCCATCTCCTTTGTTGCGAAAATTGAGAATTCGTGGTGGAAATGACGAAGATGACGATTTGGGTAGTTCGATTCCTCTTCAATATCAAGACATTGAAATGCAGAAACTCAATTTTGGTTCATCAATTCTCGATGAGGATGAAGAAGAATCGATAGATGAAGAGGACGAGGATGAAAATAAGAAGAATGAAAATGGTAGGCTCATTTTTATTTTTTTATACGAAGAAAAAACGAGCATATCTTACCGAAAATCGGGAACTGCCTCTGAATTACTGTATAGATTTGGTGTTCTAAAATTGTGTCGCGTGGAATTCCACGTTTTCGCCGAGGTATGGTGCTGTCCATTTTACCGTATGATTTTCGGGATTTTTCAACTAAAAATTGAAATTTTTATTTTTCGAAAATTTTCGCTTTTAAAGTTCCATTAAAGCTGTCAAGATAGTTCAATTAACGAAAACAAAAACGCACAATGAGTCCGACGTAGGCTAGCCAGCTGACACAGTCTGATCACCCCTGAAAAAAACGACAAGAGTTGACATTTTCAGTTGACTTGTACACTTGGATGAGAAAGGCCCAAAAGGAATCCGCAATTCGGCATCGAAAAACAGCTGGAATTGAAAAAATGGCAAGCGCCGAAGATGGAATGGCATTACTTGATTCAAAAGATCAAGTGAAAACATTCATCAATCCCATGGATATCAAACAAAAAGCATTTTTCTACGCCATTTATCGATGGGGAAAACTACAATGGACAACGCTGGATGACATCGAAGCAGACCATTTTCATATTGAATATTCGGTTCTGTTGAGAGAGGTCGATGTTCGAATGATGGCGAAAAGTGTGAAGAGTTCGACCGATCAACAAAGACAGTACATTACACCGGCACAACAGAAAGTAATGAATGTAAGGAATGCGGCAGTGAGTGGAGCGATGGTTTGGCAAATGGAACGAGATGAGAGAAAGAAAATGCCACTTGGAGGACAGGTGAGAATCATACTTGCCAAAGTTCCGATCAGGTTTGGACCGAACCGACACCCGAAATTCCGACCATTTTTTGAGATTTTTTTTTTCCCGTCGGATAAATCGGAAAAAAATTTACATTCTGACAAAAATGTCTAATTTGTCTCGGAAAAAAGTCGGAACTTTTTCTTTTTCTCAAGAAATTGTGTTTCGGTCGAAAGCCTAATCTGAAAACACGAATAATATTAATTGGTTTTAATTTTTGTCCAAGAACATTACTATCTGGTCCGTGTTTCCGAATTTCAATTTTTCTAGTGGAATATCAGTTATAATGGAAACGTGGAATCGATACGGTTTTTGATTGGGATGGCTACGGTTTCACTTGGAAAAGAACTTTCACTTATACTCAAAGCTACGATGGATGTGAAAAACGAGTTGATGAAACAATCGGAACAAGAAAGGGTACTTGTTTACATGGAACTGATTAATCTATGTTGATTGGTTTTCAGACACCGAGCCGTGAATTCAAACGTTGGTCAGGGAATGCGCAATACGACATTGGAGCTAAATGGGATGAAAGAATATTGGAAACAACAAGAGATTATGAGAAACATATGCAAAGAATGAAAGCGACGAAATCGGAATACGGAGAAAAAGTAAAGTTGTTCATAAATGGATCGGCAAGTGTTTCATCGGTTGTGTTGGAATCAGTTCTCAATGATTTGTATGTATCGGCGATGATTCTGAAAATTGAAGTAGCTCATTCGAAAAAACCGCTACCAGATGCTACTGGATCACAAATAGTCACAGTGACAACGGTTGATGAAAGAGATAAGAAAACGGCCACTCTATCGGTATGTTTTATAATAAACAAATTCAGAGTTCAGATTGTCGGCCGGTCAAAAAAGTCCGACTTTCGAACGGCAGCTACTCAGACCCGCAGACAAAATTTGTGGCGACCATTTACATACTTTTGTTCTTCTAGAAAAAGTATGATTTGTGTCTGAAACTATTACACTTCCAAAAATATATCTTGAACAAAAAAGCGCGGCCAGCTCAAGATATCCCAAGTCTCCCCTAAAAATTGAAAATTTGATTTTTAGAAGAAATCCATCAGTGGCAATAATCAGAGGATTGACGATATATCAGTTTCTCTGGCGTTAGTTTTTTTTATTTATTTTTATGACTTTCGAGTAATGATTTCTTCCAGAAAAATGTCGCTGACACTGTCGGAATCTGGATCGTTGAGCAAAAAATCGGATATATTGCGGTGTACCCTGAATTCAAGTTGTTTGTCATTTTTCACGTAAGTGGAACCATGTTCATTGGAAAAACTTCAAAATATCCCACTCTTTGCAGAAAAGTTCAACAAAAAGACGGTAAAACTTCGAAGAGCAGCATTGGTGGAAATCTTTCCACTTGGGCAACATTGAAACTGGGAGCTCTCGAAGGAAATATGCCAATGGCAGCACATTCGCTGCATGATGTTGTCATGAGACACGGAAAAGAGTTGGAAGAACAGTTCAATAGGCTCTCAGCACAACCTGCTCGTTCGCCTGCTCCCGATACACTCCTGACTAAAGTCGAGTTCAAAAAAAGTGCATCTGGTCCACCATCACCAGCAACATCGACACCCAAACTGGAAACAATTGCAACAAAAGCGCTACAGAAGAATATACCGAACATGACAATTGTTGCTAACAATTTGGCAAATATTGAATCGAAACAGACGCAGCCAGTGGCCAGGAGAACGCCCATTGCGGTTGTCAATTTCATTTTGGAGGTTTGTTGTTTTTTGAATGAAAAGCTAAATCAGAAATGAACATACAGATATCTGGAATTGAAATGAATATCCAATTGTTGCCCAGTCTTCATGCCAAATATCGAATTTATCGTGCATCTAGTAACGGTATCACCGGCGATAAAGCCAAATGGACAATCTCCATCGACGAACACTTTTTCGAGTTTTGTGTCACTGGACAGGGCGGAAAAACGGAAACATTCCGACTACAATTGCCATCTGTAAAATGCACCGGACACTATTCGGTCGAACAAGGAACTGCTGCACAACAACACAAACCAAGTACTGATAAAAAGTTGGTATATCGAGAAGGAGGAAGCTTGCAAATGACAGTGCTGTTGGGAAGTGTTAATCATACATTCACTACGGAGTTGTTGAATCAATTGATGTTTGCCGAACACTCGTTCAGAACCGAATTGACTTCTTTGATCAATCGAATACGAGCATCATCAGCATCGTCGTCATCGTCGGCGACAAATTCGCAGAAGGTTGAATCGGTTGAGGTGAAAACGACACCGCATCATGAAAAACCACCGCTTCTCTTCGCCATAAAAGTATTGACAAAAGATCCGAAAGTGGTTGCGACACCAGTTCAACGACAGATTCCCGAAAAGGCGACACCTTGGCTACAATTGACAGCAGCAACACCGACACAAACAGCTGTTCGATTGACAATTGACAGTTTGGAAGGAGAATTAACCAACAAATGGGTGGTAAAAGAAGAAGGTTCAAAAGAAAGAATCTATGGAAGTGCTGTCATACATTTCAACGCTAAACTGGGACAATTGGTAAAAGCGGCACAATATGATGAAGTGACTGCGGAACTGCAAGAATATGCCACTTTTATGACACAGGTTCGAGTTGAAAACAAAGAAAGAAACATGCTAAACAGCTCATATTCGTATCACATCTCATTGAATCGACCGATATTGTTAGTGAAAGCTGCGGCGATTGACAAAGCAATATTGTTATGGTTGAATTATAAGAACACGTATGATTATTGGAGAAATGAACGCGATAAAGTTGTTCAAGAAAAAACAACGACGAAAAAGAACAGTGCCATGTTTTCGCCAACACAAATTGCCGATATTCAAGATGCCGACATGAATTTATCCTTGGCTATCAATAATGGAATGTATATGTGTATGCCGTTGTATAGTCATGATGTTACCGAAGGTATGCCGGCCCTTGTTCTATCTTTGCAAAAATCCGAATTGTCTGTGTTGGTGAAACGAGAATTGACGTGTAAAGCATCTTTCAATGGTTTCAAATTGTCGTTTATTGATGATTTCGATGAACAAGCGTTGACTCAAAGTTTTTTGGATGCGGCTCACAGCGAACAATCGAACTGCTTTTTCTTTCCCGAAGGAACATATCAGTTGTGCTCAAAAGCGACAGCAGTCAAAAACGAACCAGCGAAATGGGTGTTGAGTGTGTCGGCGGAAATGCAGGGTGTGGAAATCGATTTGGATCAGAGAATTGGTAAATTGGCCAAATTGCTTGTGAACACTTGTTCGATGATTGGAAAGAATGATCATGATGAGGATATGTTTTGGGAAGATCAAAAAGATTTGGATTCGGATGAGGAAAAAGTTGAAGGAGCGGATGAGTTGAAGAAGTTGAAAGCAGAAGATCGTGTTCCGTGGGTCGAGAATAAGATGCACGAACATTCGAGAGCGGTGTTTGAATTGGCGGCAAGAGGAGTTTCGACAAAGAAATTGGAAGCCGAAAAACATAAGTTGAGACAGTATGAGTTGATACGTTTCAAGGCGTTCAGAAGGTGAGGCCATTTTTCGAAATTTCACGTTTTCAGTACAACAAATTTCAATGCAAAAAGAACACATACAACATTTCTTGTTCTTGAAAAAATTGTTTCAATATTACTGTAGTTCTCTGAACATTCAACAAGTATTTTATTATTTTTCAGAAATGTGGTTGAAAAATGGAAGAGGGGAACTACTGATTCATCGCCTTTCGGAAGTGTGGGTTTTTCCAGGTTTATCAGAACTAATTATTGTATATTTTAGTCTATATCAAATCGACCATTGAATGAGGAGAACAAATCGAGAGAACGATCAGATGAAGGATCGAAAGAAAGACCAGTCGAATCGGCACCTTCAACAGCTCATTCGAATGAAACTGTCAATTTCAATCTCGATGTCAAAGTTAATATCACATCAGGAACTTGTGTTCTGAGAACATCGAAAAAGGAAGGGAGTGTGCAAATGAATTTCCGTCAGTTTATCTATCGAATTTTTGATCCAAAATATTGATGATTTACAGATGGACAGATTGGGGAGACATTGAAGAGGTTGAATCAAGGAACTAGAGATATCAAAGCAATGTTCGAGCCGCCAACTCTTACCACAACCAATTTCAGTATTCCGAGTGTTGAAATAAAAGCATATCATGTATCAGATCCTGCTGAATCGACAGCTCAAAAATTTGGAAAAAGTTTGGAAAAGCGAAACAAGTTACCTGCTGAAATGGCAAAAGATGCCGAGAAATTGACAAAAGAATTGAAGTCGCAGTCACGATTCGGAACAACTTTGCCAAAACGAGAATCGATTCGGAGAAAAGGCGAAGCGAAACGAGGATGCTTCTACATGTTTGTCGGATTGGCATCAATGCCCACAGAAACTGTTGTCACACCTCATTTGGCCACTTATTTGGAACAAGTTCTCGAACCACTTCCACCATCCGCTGTTTTTCAATCGGACAAGGCCGGAACATCGCAAAATGTGTCAACGGTTATACACAAAGATGAAGGTTAGTTGGCATTTGATTGATCTAGGTCGGGTTTTCGGCTTCGAGACAAAAAAATCCGCAATCTATATTACGGTAAGCATGGTATGTCCTGAAATCAGTATTTTTGTAGCTAACAATAGTGATGTTCACAACATCGTTGCCATTGACACTGCTGCGCTTCCTATCGATTTTGTGCTTTATTTGGATGTTCAAAGTTCGACAATTCGATTCGATGGAAAACAACAAACATCGAGAAATCAGGCACAGGCCGATTGTCTCCTCACACTTCCTCGATTGACACTCGAATTGACGACAAAACGAACTAACGACAATGCCGACAATTATGTGGGAGGAATTTATATATCAGGACAATTCAAAGATTTCATGCTGAAAATATTCAATCCTCTGGAACCGGAACTCGAATCATCGCGAGCTCTTCAACTATCACTTGATTTGTTGTCATTTGTGATTAGTAGGAATAAGAATTCATCAAGTGAACAGGACAATCGAGTTCGATTTGTATTCACGTCGCAGATTGGAAAAGCGTCATTTGATTACAACTTCCGAAGACTTGGCGAGCTCATACAATTCCCGAAACCGTGGTATCGAGCTGCTATCGCGAGGTAAAACACACCTGAAAAACAAATACTCAAATCTTTTTTATAGTTCTGTGTTATGATTTCCTAATTTTTTCTTGAAAATGATTTGACCCTATGAAAACACCAAATAGTGTTACTGTAATTCTACTTTTACAGGCGTGTATTTTTTGGCGATCAAGCTGCTCCTCGACCAAAAGATGATGGAAGTGATGTGACAGCGACAACCAGAAGCCGATTTGACACCGGTGAACGGTAATTTTTTCAAACGACAATCAGACACTGATTGATTTTTACAAAAAGTCGCAGGAATGACCGTTTTCTCCCTTTTGAAATATCTCGATTGAAAAGTCTCATTTTTTCCAGAAAACCTGCTCTGAGCTCTGTGAGCAATGTTTCGTCGTCGGTAGCACATCAACGAAAACCATGGACAGCGATGGTTCTGGCTGCAATTCAGTGGAACGAGATCGAAGTGAACACATTCATGTCGAACACAATGGGATGGGTATCATGGAATGCGACAAAAGGATTGTTATGGGGGGATGCGAAACTGAATTCATCGCTCGAACGCGATGTTACTGTCACATTCGTACTTGGATCGAGTGAATTGTCGGGCAGAGATGGAGCCGTTGGTGGTGTCATCAAACTCAACAACCTGAAGATAACTGGTGCACATTCGTTGTCGGGAAATCCAAAGAAACCACCTGTCAACAAGGCAAAATTGAAACTGGATTGGGTGACGGCCAATATGATGTGGATGAGCAGAAGAATTCTGATTGCCAAATGGACAAATCCGGCATTCAGTGTTTCTGATTATCATATTGGACTCAAAGAAAGTTTGGACAAGGTAAGAAGAACAAACAGCTCGCATCAGAGTTGTTATATATTTGTTTTTCTAGATTGTTTTATCTGAAGTTGGAATGAATGTTGAGGCATCTTGGGATGATATCCAAATGGTTATAACCAAAACAACAGTTGATGATATTGAAGCGGTTGTCACGAAAATTATTCAATTCTTCGATGTCAGTTTTTTTGTAGTTATCAATCCTAACGGTTTTTTGTCTTATTCTAGGAACAATTGAAGAATTCACGAATTCTCTTGGGAAACTTCAATGCATCTACACAGGTCAAGAAATTGCCGAATCCCACAATCGAAACGAGAAAACCATCGACTCATTTTTGGGAAAAGGTCATTGATTATGTATCCGAAATGCAGGTGAATGAACAACTTCTACCATTGATGGAGAAAGATGGAACAAAAGTTGGAGGACACGTGTCATTGAAAGCAAATGGTATATCACTTGTTTTGATGAAAGGAGATATGAATGCGGATACGTAAGTTGGTTTTTTGACACATCATTCTGAGCTGCTGCTTTTTTTGTGGCCAAGATTTCGGGGAAAATACTGAGCAGGGTCGGGTTCGAAAAAAACCGAATCTGAATCGAGCTCATACATGAATAAATATTTCTGAGTTGGGTCAGAATCAAGAAATCGGACGCGGTCAGGTTTTTTTTCAAAATTTTTGCTGGATCAGGCCCCGAAACAATATCAGAAGTTTTTTCTTTGAACGACGAATTGTTATGGTAGATTTAACCAAAAAGGTCTTCTACTCCTGTGCAGCTAAAATCTGAACCAAAAACGGACAGGGTCCGATTTCTTGACTCCGGCCCGACTCGGAAAATATTTTTATGTGTGATTTTTTATTGTGGACATGTTCACAAGAAAAAAATAATGTAAAAAAAACAATAACAAACAAAAATTGGTTATTCACCTCATTTGTGTGTAAAAGTATGTCGAAAAACGTCGAAAAATGTCGAGAAACCTCGGAAAAATGGGGGTTTCTCGACATTTTTCGACATTAGGTGAATAACCTGTTTGTGTTTTTTATTGTTTTTTTACATTATTTTTTTTTCTTGTGAATAAGCCCATAATGGGCTATAAACAGTGATTTAGGACACCCGAAAAAACTGTTTTTCCAACCATATTTTTTGTCGAAATTTTGATTTGTTCAGATGGGCCGTTTTCCATTTGAGAGATGCTGCTATTTCATTCGATCCTATTGCCCATATGGACTTTCTCGATCATCAAACAAAACAGAAAATCGGAATACTTCTCAAACAGACATTCACTCTCCAACTCGGATCTCGAAAAGATAATCGAACCGAAAATCTGGCGAATGTGTGTCGCGTTCAAACACGATTCAACGAAGCGAGACATTTGACTAAAACCGATGAAATTCTCGAATATTTCATCGGAGATGTTATGAAAACATTGGGATTACATCATAGTATGCAGAAACAACAAAAGGCCGAGACGGTGATGGAAGAAGAGAATAATCCGCTGACCGCCGACACACAATCTGTCACTTCGCTCGCCTCAATTCCCTCGGTTCAGTCATTTACGAGACTTCCAACTTCGTCGCCAATCAAAAATAAGGTTTGTTTATTTTCAAAAAAGTTTAATATTGTTATTTGTAACATTCCCTGTTTCATCAAATTCTCAATTTTTAAACAGCCCTTTTTGCGATTATGGAGAATACATGATTTCCACAAAATAAATATGTTTCAGGAATCAAAATCTAGTCCGAAATCACATCACAGTGTTCTTGAATTATTCCAATTTCCGGGTCTCGAAGCGAAAATGACAACAGAACAATTGAACGGGCTCGATGACGGAGATCACTATGAATCGGCTTTCCGACTTCCCCTCGAAGTATTCACAACATTCATTACTGACTTCTACAGTGAAGTTGCGATTGAGACCAATTTCAATGCGCAAGTCTCGTTTTTACCTGAATTACTGAAAAGTTATTTGAAGGTGAGAAAAAATGACAAAAAAAAACGAATAGTAAACTGATAAGTATTTTAGGACTCACCAACTTCCCAAACTTCTTCTTCTTCTTCGCATTCTTCTTCTCCAGCTGTTACTTCGTCGAGTAAAGAGAGTTCGTCGTCGGATATTCCACTCAAAGGTTCGGACTTTTTGTTTTCAAATGATATTTCAAAAAAACAAAAATCTACGAAATTCCTAACCTTTGTTTTGCAGATCCACGTGTTTATATATGTCGAGAATGGCAAGTTGAGCCACGTGTTCGTTTTATTGATCGAATCAAATGGACACCTCCAGTTGTTGACGAAATTTTGAAAAAACTCCAGGTAAAAGGCGATGTTCGGGCCAGCTGTAGGCTCAATATAATATCTGCAGATTTTCGACCATCGAAATACAATTCCGAAAGTGATCCAAAGAGCCGTTCTTGATCCATTGGATGCTACATTGGCAACTGCATTCATTGCAACATTGGAAATGATTGACAACAAGAAAACTATCAGAAAAATGAGACAGGTAGAACTAATATGTTTACTAAATATAGTGGTCATTTGATTCCAGGCCCGCAAGGATAGTGATAATTTACTGCTCGAAATCAATTCAACAAATGCGAATAACAAAGAAGCCGAAAATGAAGTATCAGTGAGAATTGATCTGCCAATAATGACACCGTCTTCAATGTCTGCCATTTCGAAAAAAGGTTCGAAAAATTCGTCGAAAGAAACAACTTCTTTTTCAAAAGAAAAAGAAGAATAGTTATATTTTATTTCTAGTCTACATTTTATTCTTTATTTTTATTATTATCATCATTATTTTTTGAAAAAATTTACGCCAAAAAGCTAATATTACGTGTCCGAAAAATTGAAAATAGTCGTTTTGTTGTGAATAATAAATGCTTAATTATACCTAGTATTTTGACCATAAATATTGATTTAAATACAATTCATTGGATATTTATTCACCTTTTATCACCACATGCAATACCTGTTATATCTAAATTATGAACTGTTGGTTTGTTTGGAATTGTGAGTTTCCACGTTGAACCATCGCACAATAAATGATATTTTGTCTGTGAATATTGAGATCAGAAAAATGGGAAATGTTGAGATAACTTACTCCTAAATCTGAAGTAGGAGCTGTGAACTCGTGACTGTGTTGATACCACCAAAGAGTATGACCCACAGGACATGTCACGGTGTACTGAAAAAACAAACAAACATTTTCCCCACAACAGAAATTGATATTTTACCTCTTTGCCGGATCCTGAAAATAGATTGTAAGCGCTCACAAAATGACATTGGGGACAGTTGACCGGACCGGGATCATTGAAAAGATCTAACGATTGACATGTTCCTCAAAAAAATGAATATTAGATAAGAATATTATTTCTTTTTGGAAACTGACCTTCTATTGAGATGATCAGAAAGATCGGAAAAATCAAAAGTACACAACAAATCGTGTTCATTGTTGTTCGCGGAAATCAAACAATCAAATGTGAACTTTTATACTTTGGTTTTGTTCGCGAAGAACAACCCATTTTCATGCTGGAATAGAAGAAAAAACTATGATTGATACGTTTTTTGCCGAAGTAGGCCAGATCGAATGACGAAGTTTGATCATCTAGAACAGGTGCAGGTGTCCCGGACTGAGATTCATCCGACAGACCCGGGTTAGGCTTAGGCCAGAAAAGACCGGCTGCAAACGGGACTGGAAAAATATCCGCAATTACGGAAGGAGCATTCAATTTTTCTAACAAGAAAATTTGTTTTAAAAATTCCAGTCGGGACACTGAGAAACTAACGCTAGAAAGTTCGTGATTTTCGAACTACGCTTTTCAAGCTACAAAAAATGTTAAAATGAAATTTCAAAAATTGGGATTTCACGTGTGATTTGGGAAAAAATTTCAATTTCAACGCCAATTTCCTAATGGGCTTATTCACAAGAAAAAAAATAATGTAAAAAAACAATAAAAAACACAAACAGTTTATTCACCTAATGTCGAAAAATGTCGAGAAACCCCCATTTTTCCGAGGTTTCTCGACATTTTTCGACGTTTTTCGACATACTTTTACACACAAATGAGGTGAATAACCAATTTTTGTTTTTTATTGTTTTTTTACATTATTTTTTTTCTTGTGAATATGCCCATTATGGGTTTTTAAACATATATTTTCAAGAACAACATGATAATCGAAAAACATTTCAGAGCGAATTCAGAACATTTTGATTGTATTTTCTGGAAACAGATCCTCTAATATCTGGCCGGTAGGCCCGAATCGGCACAAAATTGTCGGGCCCGCATTCCGGGTCATTGATTGAAAACAACTTTCAGAATAATTCGTTCTGTAAACAAGTCACAATTGCTTACACACTTTTCCACCTCTTTTTTTGAACTATCATCAAACATCTTTCTTTCTTTTTGTTGTTGTTGATCCGTGTGAACTTGAGTACATAATTTGTTATATAAATGCAACCTTCAAAATCAAAATGTGTCTGTTTCTTCTTCTTCTTTTTCTTCTCACAAACAAACATTTTAATATCATTTTATTTTGCGAGACAAGGTTACATATTGATTTTTTGTAGAAAACAATGCCAGTTGCAATCGTCACAGGTAAGGTGGTTGTAGATCGAGACAGTTTATTATTTTTTTGTGAAGGAGCGTCATCTGGAATTGGGCGTGCCGCTTCTCTTTTGTTGGCCAAAAATGGGTATGCTTTGTCGTTGACTGGAAGAAATTCGGGGGCATTGGAAGAAGTGGCCAATTTGTGTAAACAACAAGGATCACCACAGGTTAGATTATACTCGAAAAAAACTGAGTTGAAAATTGTTTGAGACAAAATTTCGACATCAATAAATAAAACAAAGAGAACCGGGCCCGGTCCTTAACTGATCTTTCAGTTCTGTCCAAACGCTTGCTAAAAGAACAGAAAATCTCAGAAGTTTGGAGAGCCAGTTGGTCCGAGAACTGAGGCACTAAACAACAAGATCGGATCGAACCCGGATCGCTCTTATCTCGATAAATATATAATCATGTTCACATTGTACAGTTTTTTCAAACTTTCGTTTTCAGGTTTTAACAACTGCAGTGGAATTGACATCCGATGATGCACCCAAGACAATTGTCGATGCAACTGTTCAAAAATTGGGAAAAATTGATACTCTTGTAAGAGATGTTCAGATGAATATCACAAATATCGGTTGATTCAGATCAATTCGGCCGGAATTCTCAAAGCCGGACAAGTTTTGGATTCTGAAATCGATGTCTATGACGAAGTAATGAATGTTAATGTGAGAAGGTGAGATACGACTCCATTTTCCTTTTTTCACAAAAAGTTTATAGTCTGGTTCGTTTGACTCGCGCAGCTCTTCCTCATATTATCACACAGAAGGGTACTGTAGTCAATGTTAGCAGTATCAATGGACCATGTCCGGTAAAATTCAATAAATTTCACTCATATCAAATTGTTTCTATTCTTTCCAGTTTCCCGGAGTAACCTATTACTGTATGTCAAAAACAGCAGTCGATCAATTCACAAAATGTTTGGCTCTTGAAATGGCTCCGAATGGTGTGAGAGTCAATGCAGTTTGGTGAGAATCAGAGAAAAAAACTCGAAATTGAAAATATATACTCAATTTTCAGCCCTGGAGTGACTGTCACCAATTTGCATACAACTTCTGGACAAAACGATGCAACCTATGCTGCGGTATGTCCAAAACCGAAAAAATTTCGGGCCAAAAACAAAAAATACAGATATTCCTGAAAACTATTTTCAAATTTTTGTATCTGCTTCTGAAAAGAAAAATCCAGGCCGATCCGGTCCGAATTTATAGCCTTATTTTTCTTTGCAGTTCCTCGAAAAAAGCAAAACAACACACGCTTTGGGAAGACCTGGAAAACCGGAAGAAGTGGCTGAAGCAATCCTTTTCTTGGCATCGGATAAGAGTTCTTTCACAACTGGAGAATTGCTTCGAGTCGATGGAGGAAGAGGAATTATGCATCCACGATGAAAATTTTCCAAAAATCAATAAATATGTAGATTATATAATATAGATAAATGACCTTTTAGAGTTCAAAAACTCATAAATACCTATTGAAAATAGATTTGTTTTCCAATGTTTTGAAAATCAGAAAAGAATGCCTGTGGCTGTAATCAGTGGAGCATCGTCTGGAATCGGAAAAGCTACCGCCATTCTGTTTGCTCAAAATGGATACGAATTATCGTTGACCGGCAGAAACTTGAATGCTTTGGAAGAGGTGGCACAATTGTGTAAACTACAAGGATCACCAGAGGTACAGTACTACTACTACTGCAGTATCCGTTGATTATTTATTAGGTTCTTGTGACAGCTGTTGAATTGACCGAAGAGAATGGGCCGAAACAAGTCGTCGAAGCCACGTTGGCCAAATTTTCGAAAATTGATACATTGGTAAATATTCCGAGTTACTGTAGTTCTATTTCTATTCTTTTTTTCAGATTAATTCAGCTGGAATTCTTAGAAATGGACCTGTTTTGGAGTCGGAAATAGATGTTTACGATGAGATTATGAATGTGAATGTGAGAAGGTAATTGAGAAAACATTGAAAATAAAATGAAAACGATATCATATATTCTTGCAGTCTGGTTCGTTTGACTCGCGCAGCTCTTCCACATATTATCACACAAAAGGGTACTGTAGTCAATGTTAGCAGTATAACAGGTCCATGTCCGGTCAGCTAACATGATTCTTCATCAATATTCTCAAATTTTTTTTGCAGTTCCCCGGAGTAACTTATTACTGTATGACGAAATCTGCGATAGATCAATTCACAAAATGTTTGGCACTCGAAATGGCTCCAAATGGTGTGAGAGTCAATGCAGTTTGGTGAGAATTAGAGAAGTCATAGTTTTATTTTCGATGTTTTTTTAGCCCGGGAGTTATTGTGACAAATATTCATTTGGCATCTGGCCAAGATGAAGAAACTTACAAATCGGTGAGTTTCTTGTGCTCTTTTGCTCAATCATTAATCCTAGTTTCCAGTTTTTGGAAAAGTGCAAAACAACACACGCGCTCGGTCGTGCAGGAATTTCGAGCGAAGTTGCCGAGGCAATTTTATTTTTGGCATCGGAGAAAAGTTCTTTTACAACGGGTCAATTGCTTCGAGTCGATGGTGGAAGAGGAATTATGCATCCGCGATGAAAATTTATACATTTTATTATTTTACAAATACGAATCTAACTCCAAAATTGACTATCATAAAACATAAATCTACCAAGCTCTTCCCATTACATTGCTCATCAAAAGAGCCAAATCCAATCCAACGACTAATCCCATTGAACCACTGCTCAAATATCCGACAGCCGCCGAAATGACAGCGGTACGGTCTTGCCACAACGCTTGTTGATCGAACCTAGAATTAACATTTTTTGAATAAAATAATATAGCAACTTACCGAAGTCTATAGCACTTGTCGTACAATTGAATGCTATTCATGTTTCGAAGACTCAAATAAGTCAAGACGGGTCCAATGGCAGTGCCAATAAGAGCACCATTCACACCTCCGGACACAGCAGAGTCGCTGAAATAAAATGAAGTATGTTATGGGGTCAACTGGAAAAAACTGAAACATTTTTCACAAGATTCCGAACAATGCCAAACTTTTACAGTAATCCAGGCCGCACAAAAATTTGATATTTTTTGTGTTAATATCGACAAACGTGATTTTTTTTCAATATTTTTCTCTAACAAACTCTCATTGGCGAAAAAAAAAACACAATTGCTCGCCAAGTTCACATTTTCAACACCTGAGTGTTTTTCATTTTCTCACAAAATATTTGACTTACACGAGAGTTCTTGATTTGGCGCGTTGATCCTTGAAAACGATGGCGGACAGTGGGCCAAGAATTGATCCGAGAATTGCGCCAGTCTAAAAATCACTTGAAGTTTTAGTTTTTCGATATTTCATCAGGGCTGTTGTTTTAAGGTATACTTTTTCAAAGATAGAAAAAGTTACATTTTCGAATTTAAAAATTATGAACATTTTGTCTGAACTTTTCGAAACAGGCTAGTTCGGCTTTTTTGAGATCTGTCGAATCTTCTCAAATATTCCTACCTGCATACTTCTCAATGTGACATGAATACAGAATTCGGCTCCCGGATTCGGAACTTGCAACAGTTCAAAATCATTTTGACGTAATCCGACAAAATTTTTGAACCAATATGAACTCATCTAAACATTTAGTTTTCTCTAATTTCAATTTTAAAACAAACGATATTTCAAAGTAACAGTAAACTTGAAAAAGTAGAGAAAAAACTCGGAAAAAAAGTAAAATTTGTTTATAAAAAGCTGGAATGTTGACTAGAAAACAAAAAAAAACCATTGTACAACGAAAAAAAAAACAAAAATTTACCAATTTCTAGTTATTAGGGCGAAAATAAGTGACAAATCTAATCCGACAACAAGTCCAATTTGGCCATGTGACATGTAACCGACTGCGGTTGTGGCTATCGCGATATGATCTTGCCACAGTTGGGTCGGATCGAATCTGTCAATAAATTAGGGGTTTTTCGGAATCATTGTCGAGAGATGATTCGAACGACGGGGTTTTTCTCTGTTTTTTAAAACATACATTTTATCAAATCAATAACCCCGTTAAATTTAAAACTCACTTATTTTTGACCAAATTCTCTAATTTCTTCATTCTATTCATATTTTTACACATCGCGAGCGATAGAACGGGACCAAGAGCCGCTCCAACCAAAGCACCATTCATTCCACCAACAACGAACGAATTTCTGTGACACATTCGTTTTTTCAAAGAGAATTCTTAACTTACTCACATCAAATCATTCTTCTCGGTTCTCTGCATTAATAATGATGTAACAGGTCCAAGTATACTTCCAAACATTGTGGCTGTCTGTAATTAAAAAGTTTTTTTTTTTAATTGAGCTGCTTCATTAAAAATACTTTTTACTTTTTCAATGAACAAGATATTTCAGAACTGTCATCAATAGGAAAAGATCGCAGGAGGTGAAGAAAAAAAATGGGTACTGTATGTTTTCCACTAATTTTTTTCTGTTTTAACGCAAATAACATGTAAGATATTTACAAGCATACTTGGGATACCTGTGGAGAGGGGCTCAGAGTTTTACCGCTCAAAGTGCCCCCTAGTGGAGTTCCTCCTTCAGAAGTGATACCCCTCCTCTCTTTCGAAAAAATTTCTCCACTTTTTTTTGAAAACAGTTTTGTGCCAACAAACTTTTTTTTCACACTTTTAATTTAAAATGGTTTTCGTGCATGAAATATAACACCTCAAAACATAGGTTGTATGTAGACAAAACAGCCGTCTAACGGAAAAATAAAACACCAACCTGAATACTTCGAATTGTCAAATGTATACAAAACTGTGTTCCTGGTCTGGGTACCATATCGTAGTAATCATCTATTCTTCTACGCGTCTTTTTTCTCACAAACTCACGCATTCGTTCCAAATATCTGTAAATTGTCGCTGTTAAATTTTATTTCATAAATTATTCATATCTAGTCTAAGAGGGTCCCAAACTTTTTTCCTCAGATAAATTTGAAAAAATTAATGTGTAGATTTTCAATAATGATTTTTGTCGGAAAAAAAGTAGAATTTCAGGAGAAAAATTTGAAAACTGAGCCTAAAAGTTGTTTTTCTTTTGTTGCATAAAACATAAATTACCTTTTCTCATCCCTCACATCCGTCGTCGTTCCATCACTACTATTTCCCATCTGCTCCTAATTTTAAGATCTGAAATTCAAAAAATGATGTAGATGACCATAATTATTTAAAAAAAAAAGTAAAACTTGGTGTCAAACCATATATCACTAGCGAAATAGGAGGAAAAAAATCAGGTATATTTTTTGGCAGAAAAAAATAAATATCATATTTTACAGAGTATATAAGTAGAAATTCAGGGGCAAAATGAGACCAAAAATTGAGATAGAATTGGAGAAAAATGTATGTGTTCAAGCAGTGGGAGTTGCCGGAGGAGGCACGTTTTCAGTCATTTCATTGATTCCAATTTGTTTGAAGTTTGTCAAATCAAAAGTGAGAACACCTGAAGTTGTGCATGCCGCAGGGTGTGGATAGATACCGATAAGAGCATCCGCCTGTAAATATTTGTGGTATTCGCGCGTTTTTCGAAAAAAAAAACAAACCTTGTTATAGAACTCTTCTTTGAGTGAAATCACAATAATTTGCATTTGTTCTCGAGCTGTTTCGCAAATGTAAGAAGCAACCTGCAAAAAAAAACATTTGAATTTTTCTCATCTTTTCGCCAAAATTCCTGACACTAGTTTTCAATTTGAAAAAAAGGAAGAAAATACCGTACCTTTCCGATATTTGTATTATCTAACGCCGCGTCAATTTCGTCCAAAACAAAAAACGGTGCCGGATTTCGGCCATGAACGGCGAACAACAGAGCCAACGCAGCGATAGTCTTCTCTCCTCCGGACAAATTATCCATCGGTCTGAATCGTTTTCCGGGCGCCACACAATTGTACTGAACACCGTCTAAATAGGGTTCTTCCATATTGTCAGCTCCGAGGAATGCTTGAGCACTCGAGTTTCGCGATAATTGTTTATAGATGTCGTCAATTGCATTGCTGACCGGATCGAAAAACTCTTGGAAACGACGATATCGCTCCGTTTTTATCTGTAAGAATTGTCGTTTTCAAAAAAAAAAAAAACAAAATGGAATTTTCAAGTTTTTTTGTTGAAAATATCAACATAACAAAACCATCAGAGCATGTACCGAAAACACTCGTGACCGAACAGAAAAAAAAAAGCATTTCGACATTTTTGTTCGAAAATTCTCAGTGACATTTTTATATGAAAAACTATAAAGGTCACGCCACAAAGGCATAAAAAGGTGATTTCAAACAAATATTTTAGCACATTATTTTTTTCATTCAGTGACACTTTTTGAGAAATTTTGGTACTCTTTTAGGGTATTTATGACTGAAAAAAATTGAGAAAATGAAAAATCTTGGAAAAAACAAAATGAATAAGTAATTTCAATTCCAAAACATTGAAAAACAAAATGATTGTCAATCAATTTGACAAACAACAAAAAAGATGAATGAAAAAGAAAACAACAGTTCTATCTGCGTTTCTCTATTTTCAGTACTCTCTCTTAGTGACTGATATCAGGTTCCATTAAACTATCAACTAAAGATTGACAAAATGCGGTAGAAATTTTCAAAATAGATTTTTCTGAAGAAGTGAACAGCGATGATCATGAAAACATTGTGCAAACCGTTACCTTTTCGAATTGTTGTCTGATTTTTTTCGCTTTTTTCCGAGCAGTTTCCAGTTCTTCTGTCGACTCGGCTTCTCTTTCTTTCACTTCTTCCATTCTAAACAAACATCATTATTTGAAAAACGATTTTAAATTTTTAGATTTGCGAAATGTACTGTCAAATTACCTCTGATTAGCTCTCAAATTCGGAGCATTCACACTGGAAATCGAATTTTGTAGATCGCTGATCTCCTTGTTTAGTCGATCGGTCAATTTCTTCACATTATCCTCATCTTCGACTTCTTTATTTTCGCGCGGTAGCAAACTATAGTTTAGTTTGATGTGTGATTCTCTTTCGATTTGCTCTTGCGAAACACTTGGACCAGTATCTTGTGAAGTCGATGCGTCGGTTTCTGAAAAAATATACGGTATTTTAACCAGTTTTTATCTAAAAATGCCGAATACTTTCAAAATAACTAAATAAAAGAGCATTGCGAAAAAGAAAGTATGAAACTGACCCATTTCGTCATCAAAATCATCATAGTCGATATCAGCCAAACTTCCCGATGACAATGGTAGATTGATTTGATTGATTTTGGCAGAATGCAACAGGGAATGCCTTTCGTGTTGTTTTCGTGTAACTACACTCTCCAATCCCAAGAATGCTTTTTCGGCCGCGTTGATCTCTCTCGTTGCAGCTTGTGCTGCTTTTTTCAGTTCGTTCAATTCGATTTCGAGTTTTTGCACAATCGCTTTCTTCTCGGCCAATCCTTCTTTTTCGTCTTCCAGAGATTGTTCCAATTCTTTCAATGAAGCTGCTTCGGTTTTTTCTTTCTTTTTCAGATCTTTGAACTCTTTTTCGAGGCGGGAAACCTGAAAAGAAATAAGATTAGAAACTGATAAAATAATGTTGCCATATGTTAAGTACTAATAGGGTCGTAAAAAGAAACAACCTTTTGAAGTGACCAAAAACGAACTTTTAACTATTTTTTTCTTTTCTAATCACTAAGAAAAGCGGGGAAAACGTATTTTGGGGTCTACGCGAATAAATTTATTTCTCCGCAAGTTTTCAGTAGTTCGATTTGGTCAAACAAGAGGAAGTCAAACAACTTTGTGTTCAAATTTCCAAATGAAAACCGCCACGCAAACCCTAAAATCGAACCTTTTCTTTTTCCGTCTTCACTTTTTTTCCGCCATCTTCCGACTGAACATAGTCAATCTCATACTTCAACTTCTGAATCTCATCTTCGAAACCGCGCAATTTATCCTCGTTCTCCTGTCGAATTCGCAATTCACGATCCTCATACTCGCGAATGTTTCGGATGCCAATTTTTGCGCAAAACTGTTCGAACACCTTATCAGCCACCGCGTTACTTTGTTTTTCCAGACCACCAACAATTTGCTCAGTTTTTTTGAGTTTCTCTTCCAAATCTTTGATTCTCGGCTGAAATTTAAAATTGAAAAAAAAAACTTCAAAACAAAAATCCAACCGGTAACATGTTCAATTCAGCGTTCAACGTCTCCAATTCGGTTTCCAACCTGGCCATAATGTCCTCTTGCAATCTTTTTTGTTCTCTTTTCATATGAACAAGTCGACTTTCCATTTCAGCGATCTTGTTTCTCTCCACCTCAACATCGAGCTCTTTTCTTCGATTTTTGCTCAAAGTAGTTATTTCCTCAACCAGTTTGTTTTTGTTCTCTCTCAATCCACGCACTACTTTATCGTCCCATTTTCTAGCTTTTTGCTTCAAATCGGCTGAACCACCAGACATGACACCGGACTGTTGGAAAAGTGTTCCATCCATTGCCACCGCTTTGTATCTATCGGGAAGACCGGATCCACCATATGCCAGTTGTTTTGCGTCATCTTGATGTTCACAAACCAACGCATTACCGCAAGCAAATTGAAGAGCTTTTCGGGCCGCTTGATTATTAACCTGAACAATAAAAAATTGAAAATAAATTATTCAAAAATAAGATCATTTTCACGTTTGATAAAATGATATTTTGAATTTTCACAACGAGAAAAAAAAACTCACATTAATAACATCAAAAACTAATTTGACTCCAGCCGGTTTTTTGATATCTCTTAGTTTGTCATTAATCGGATTGACGTCCAAAGCATCTCCTGGCAGAAATGTCTCCGGTTGATAACGTTGTTCTTTCAAATAGGCGATGGCATCTTTGGCAGTTTCTTCTGTGTCACAGACAATTGACATCATGTGTTTTTGGAGCACCTTGGTGATTGCAAGTTGAAATCTTTTGTGAGATGGTTGACATAAATCCACGAGTCGGCCATAAATCTATAATACATTTTCACGATGTTTCTTTTTCGAGAAAACTAAATTGATAAGCTTAGGCAAAAAAAAAACTGTAGCGCGTAGGTTCAAATACAGTATTTATTTTGTGGTTTTGAAACGGTCACTGAAATATCGAAATGAAGAAGACAACTTACTCGATCCGGAAACACTCTTCTCAGATTGTCAATACACTCGTTTCTCTTCTGATTCCTCTCTCCTTCTGCCGAATCTCCAGATGCTTCAGACAATTTTCTTTGAACATCAATGAGTTCACGATTCAGCTGAAAATCAATAAATTTACTTTATCTCTGAAATCACTTGAAAATACCTGTGCAGTTCTGGATTTTGTTTCAACGACTTGTTTTTCAATGTGCCCCAAACCGTCTTTTTTGTCTTTAACAGCGTCTTCGGTTTCTTTAATTTTGTTCTGTAGATGATCAATTTGTCGTTTGCATCGTTCGACTTCTTCTTCTTTCGTGTGAACTCGTTGTTCGTGTTCCGTTTGGCGACGAAGTTCGTGGTTCACATTACTGCAAAAAATAAAATGAACTTAGGGATCGCGATAACTCATCAAGAACTCAATGAAAACCAAGGTTTTTTTTTTGGAAAATAAACTGCTCGATGACTTTTTCGAGTGAAAATATCAAAAATTAGTTCATGTGGTGTGATACTAACGTGTTTTATTTTCTATATTTTTGGCACAAACCCAAATTTGAGAGTTAAAAGAGAACTTTACCTTTTATCAGTGTCGAGCATTTGTTTTGCAGACATCAATTCCATCTCAACTCTTCCGGATTCCATCAATGCCTTTCTTTTCAAACTCTCGTACTCATTTACCTGATCATCCGACAAATTCAGTTCTTGCTTCTGTGTCATTTCAGCAATTTCATCCTCAAACAGTTTCTTATTTTTCTCGATTTCTTCTTTTCTTTCCACCAATGCGTCATACTGACTTTTACTCTTCTCCTCCATACTTTCAGCAGTTGCCAACATCTTTTTAGCCGTTTCCAGTTTTTTCTGATGATGTTGAACTTCAACTTTAGCCTGAACTGCCAATGGTCGTTGAGTCATCAATTCTTTTTCTCTTTCCACAAGTTTTCTCTCAATTTTATGATATTCTTTTTGTGATTTTTTGTAGTCTTGATGAACACTTGATACTTTAGCATCTTCTTCGGCTTTACTTCTTTCTAAATGTGAAATTGCCTTTTTTTGCTCATTCAATTCCTCTTTTGCTTCTTTGATGAGCCGCTCACAATGATACATTTGATGGAGATAGAGGATTTTTTGTTTCGTCGCCATGTTATCTTTCATAGTTTGATATTTTTCCGCTTCATCTTTTTCCATTTTTGCTTCTCGTTTTTCTTGTGCAATGCCTCTTCTTTTAGTCATGTTCTGTTGTGTATCATCTTCAGCTTTGTTCATTTCAATTTTCAGCCGATCATATTCCTGTTGAAAATCGTGTGATCTCGAAAGTTCTTCAAACAGCTGAGTTCTTTCTTTTGGATTCTTCATGGCAATCGATTCAATAGCTCCTTGATAAACTAAAAAGTTTTTTGCTTTAATAAAAATGTTGATGCCTTCCATTTCTTGATTATACTGTTGAACAGTTACTTGCTACAAAAATGATTGTTTTTTTTTCTGCTAAATTGTTCGTAGACTTACTTTGCCATCAACTCTGAATTCTGATGTACCATTGTTAACACCTCTTGTAAACGATTTTTTCTTTCCATCACTATAAACATAATTCATAGTAACAAAACAGGACTTTGAAACCGGTTTGTTGATTGGAGCACCATGAATCAAATCAGACAACTTTTTGACGCGAAGACTTTGAGTTCTTTCACCCAGCACGAAAGAAATAGCATCCATCATGTTAGATTTTCCTGATCCGTTTGGTCCAATGATTGCAGTGAATCTCGAAAACGGACCGATTGTGTGTTTGCCTTTGTAAGATTTGAAATTCTCCAGTTCCAATGTATGCAGCATACCCTTATCCATGTTGAATTCTTTCATTTTTTGTTTGACAGGTCTGATATAAAAATGTGAACTGTTATTTATACAAATTGAAGATATTCTCATGGTCCACAAACCAATAAAAACACAATTTTGTTTTCAAATTTGTACCCGAAATTAATTTATACTCATATTTAATTGAACCCATATATTAATTTATCGAAATTTATTTTCACTTGGCGATTGTTGTCCAATTATTTCTTGAATCAACCGGACCAGTTTCATCGGATTCGCTCCAAGATCAATCATCTGAAAAGTTTCATTTTCAAATTTTTAGCAAAATAAAACTCACCTTTTCAACGGATGCAATTTGTTCAACTGTCAAATATACATTCATCGATTTAGCTAATTCTTGGATTTCTGAAAACAAGAATGTATTTTATAAATATAAAAGAGTTATATATTCTCACGTTGTGTATGCTCGAGACTCATTTTCGGCGAAAAATCGATAGTTTTCAGCTTGTAGAACGTTCCAGATTAATTTTTATGAGGTAATTTTTTTTTTTTTTTGAGACAAGAAATATTATAATCTTGTAGTTTATATTTACCACTAAAAGCAAGAAAAACGCGTTTAAACAGGAAACAAAAAAACAAAATACCGCTAAAATTTGACTGCTAAACAAGGCACACACGGAGTATCGTTTGTTGTCGATGGAGGGAGTTTAAAATTCCAACGTGGTGTTGTTCAGCTGCAACGTTGTTTGTTGCAACGGGCGTATATTTATTTCGATAATTACAGTATTTTGGCTAATTTAACTATATTTTTTGGGTTGCACATTTTCGTGAGTTCAATCAATTTGTTCGAAAAGAAGGTTGTTTCCAGAAAGATAATTTTAAAAAATGATATTCATCGTGGTCTTAATTTTAGTTCACGTTGGATGTTTTTTATTTGTTTTCAGGGAGAATTCCACCTTAATTTCTAATGTTCCAAGCCGCGCCTTTTCCCGTTGAAAGAGAGAAAAACTTGTAGATGATCAAGTATTATGGCTAACTTTATCCAGTTTTCATCTTATTTATAAAGATGAGATATCGAAGGTCATTCTCACTTCGCTAGAAAATGGTGAAAACAATAGTTGGATTCGGTGCTGTTTGCGGTATTACCACAATTGCTGCGTGTCTTTGGGCGGCAATTGTTATCACTAATGATATCAATGCTATGTATGATGATGTTATGGGTGAGCTCGGTTCATTCCGCGATATTTCCGATGATACTTGGGGAAATCTTGTCGATGTTCGTCGTGGAGCAGGTGAATCAGCAGAAGACTACGTTCGCGGAATCTTTGGCCGTCACAAACGTTCAAACTCTCAATGTAGTTGCGGACTTCCATCGCAAGGTTGTCCAGCTGGAGCACCAGGAAATCCAGGAGCACCAGGAGAGCCAGGAACAACCGGACCAGACGGAAAGAGCGGACCACCCGGTTTGCCAGGACTCAACATTCCAGTTCCAAACGATTTCCCGAAAGAGTGCTTGAAATGCCCAGCCGGACCACCAGGACCTGATGGTTTGCCAGGACAAGAAGGATTCCAAGGACTTCCAGGTGATGCCGGTAAACGTGGAACACCAGGAAAGGACGGAGAACCAGGAAGAATCGGAGATATTGGAGATGAAGGACATCCAGGACAAGACGGACAACCAGGACTTCCAGGACCAGCCGGAAGAGACGGATTGACTGGAAAGGGATTGCCAGGAGTCGCTGGACGACCAGGATTGCCAGGAGCGCGTGGAGAACCAGGAAACAATGGAAACCCGGGAGAGGATGGACAACAAGGTAATCAAGGACCAACTGGACAACCAGGAAAGGATGGTTTCAATGGAAATGATGGAACTCCTGGACAAGCCGGACAACAAGGACAAGTCGGAGACGATGCCGAATACTGTCCATGTCCAGAAAGAAAGCGCAGACGTGTCTAATTTTTTACAAACAATTTCAAATAAACGGTTTCTCATTTTTTTTCGAATATTTGAATTTTTATGAGATCTTCCAAGAAAGATAAAAACAATACATTTTAATTTTTGGATAAACTTATAAAATCTAAAAACCCGCCAGATAAAAGTCTAATGACACGCATCGGTTTGGAATGAATCCGTAGTTTCTCCATCGCTGTTTCGAAGTTGCAAAACAGCGAAAAGCCAATGACCAAATCCAGCACCCAATACAACAGCAATAGCTAAAACGGATTTCCTCATTTTTTCAATATTATAAAAAAATGTTTTAAAACTCACTCAAATAAGTGTTGTATGTCATCACAATTAACATGAGCCAATATGCCAAAATTAATTGAATGATGTATAAGGAGCCTTGGATCAATCGTTGTGTTGAAAAAGGGGAAAATCTTCGTTGAAAAGTCAAACTCTTCAAACCACTATTCCGTGTTGAACTCGATGCAACCACTAATGGTTCGTTTTGTAACACTTTACTATTCGTTGTTTGATTGCGAGAACTTGTTTGATTGTTACTTCCTCTGGTTGTTTGCAAAGCTATTTCGACACACGATTTGTTGTGATTGAAATTGGTGCAAGCAGCAGAGTTTTGTGATAGATATACACGAAACCATTTAACGCCTTCGTATGTTGCTCCCATTATGAAAATCGCTGCACATGACAACAGAACTCCTGGAAATGAATCATACCTGGCCCAAGTGGGGAAAAAGTACCGTGTCATTTTTTTCGCAGGAGTTTTCACAGTGCCACTTTTGAATTCTATTGTCTTTTATTCATTTTTTTAGCCATTTTTCCTGCTTTCGTGGCGATTTACAGTGTCAAAAACGTTTTTTTTTTCGTTTTGTACACGGTGTCAAAAAATTTTGAGATTTTTGGTACCCTCTTGGGCCAGGTATGAAATGAATAGAATTTTTAAGTTTCTTCTCTGATTTATTACCGAAAAGAGAGTCGGTTCTCCAGAAGTCGAACAGTATAACCTCATTATATCCACCGTGAAACCACATTTTCATCATGTGCCCATTTTCCATATGATGGTGTTGATGATGAATATGATTTGCAGTGCTAGCTGGAACTTCTTTTCCGTCCAATTCATCCATGAAATTATCAATACTTCCTTTGAGTTGATCAATTGATTTGGCAGTGAGTACTACGAAGAACGGTAAAGCAGTTATAATAGGTTTAATAAGCCCCATGCTGAAAACTATTTGAAAATGAAAAACATGATACGGCAAAAAAATAATAAAGAACACACTATAGACGCAAATCTCTCGAAGATTGACACATTACTCGCTTATTTGAATCAGTCAGATTTTATCAAAAACAAAAATTAATAAGGACTAGATTCTTATTGGAAATTAGTCATTATAAAAAAAACTACTCAAAAAATTTTAATTGCAAAACACGAGGATAATATGATGTTTCTCATTTCCTCGATTAGTTATATTTTCAACCGATAGACCTTCAACAAAACGTTTTAAATTTTGAAAGGGCTAGGGAACGCGAAATTAAAAGGAAAAAATAAAAATGTATGTCAAGTAAAATGCATTCAGTGTATAATGCGAAAGTTGTGCATGCACAGATCCCGTTCCCTACAGTAGTCCTTCAAAGATTTTCAATTTCTTTTTTTCATGTTCGAACGAAAATACACGTGTCCAGAGAAAACAGGAATTTGCTCTATTGCTTCATAAAAATAAAAATATATTCCACGTGAGATATGCTTATTTTCTCGGAAGCTCTCACATTTCGTTTCTATTTTTTCTCTTTCACCTCTGCGTCTGCCTGTCTCATTTCTCCGTCTCCTCTCACAAGGGGACTAAAATTATGAGGGACGAACGAGAAAGTTAGACTCCAAAGAAGAGGAAATTTTGCTCCATTGATTCATTGAAATTTTTAACATTCGAATGATAAAATTATTGGCGTGAAACCTCTTCAATTTCTATGAAGCTCTTACGTTTCATTTTTAATTTTTCTATCATTTCTGCATCTCATTCGTCCCTCCGGTAAGAAGACTAAAGCAAAAAATAAAACACATTTTACGTGTATTTCTCGGGGAAACATCCGCCAGCTTGTACCACAGTTTTACAGCCACCGTGTGGCCCACCATGTCGCCCCTTTGTCAATTTTTCCGCCCAAAATTGTCAAAGGTGTGGTAAGCGGCATAATTTCCGAGCGTGAAACTGCCGCACAGCGGGCGGATTTTTCCCCGAGATAGGAAGAAATTTGAACGTTTTTTTGGGTCAAGTTTTTATTTATTTTTATTATACTTACAGTAAAGGTACTGTAAAAAATTTTAGATTTGTAAACGCTTTCTCGTTGTCTTTCGAAAGAGTTGTCCGACGATGCTGAGAAATAAGTTTTCTCGGATCTTTTTTTAAAGTTCATTCATTTCGAATTTTAGGATGTTCAATCTGGATCCAGATGTTTACAAAATCCCCGACGATATTCCATCAATTCCATCCGATTCAGATTTCGAAGACGATTGGGATGATGAAGATATATCTTGTGGAGAAAATTTCGTCAATGGTTATCCATAGACTTGTTCATTGAACTGTTTGAATTTTTCAGCTCCCGCTTTTTCTGAGAATGTTTTCGAACGACAAAAAATGTCGTGTTGGGATTGTAATATCATGACAAAAATGGAAGAAAGTAATGAAAACATGCACACGGAAGACAATAATGAAGCTGGTATCGATGAAATTGACAGTGCATGTTATCGACCGACAAACAAACCAATCGTAAAATTCGATGATAGAATAGTCGTAATATCTTCTGAGAAACTTGTCAAAAATGAGGAAGAAATTGAAGAGTATGTTATTTGAAATAAAAAATAATTAAATGACCCGGCGACTCTTCTATAGTATTCGGTTATTTTGAAAGTATTCGCCATTTTAAGACATATGTGAGTGAAAGAACAGTCTAAAACAACGTATAGCGAAAACTACAGCACAAAAAAGAGCAGAAAATAAATCATAGAGTTGGATTAATCGCGAAAACGCGCTCTACTGCTTCATTAGGATTTGAAATTTTGATCCAACTTTATTTTTATTTATTGTTCTTTTTTGTCGTCTAACTTTTGTTTCTTATGTTTTTGAACAGTGTTTTAACTCGTATATGTCTTAAAATGATGAATACTTTCAATTTAAACGAATACTCTCGATGAGTCGCCGGGTCATTTAAATGTGTACCTATTCATTTCAGATTTCCCCCACTCAGCATCGAAATTCGCGAAGCAGACAAAAAAATGTCTCGAAATCGGAAGAAAAAAATAAAAAGACAAATAGAAAAGATGAAGAATGCGATTTCTTATCGAGATATTGTGATGGCGAATGTAAGAATTATTAGAACTTGAATCATTGACATCAGATTTTCAGATTCCGGATACATTTTCACCAAAAACACTTCCACAACCTGCAAACGACCGTAAAAGTCCAATCGAGTTCTGCCAAAAATTGTTAAAAATCTTGTGAGAAAGTCGTGATCATTCGAAACTAACTGTTGAATAATTTTTTCCAGAAACTTGAAACATTTCAATGATGACAAAATGGTGGATACAGGAAGACTAGAAGAATTTATCAGAAATAGTTATTCAGATCAATTAGACGATGAAGATTTGCATATTCTGGAAAAGGTTAGATTTTTTAAATCTTCAGACTTAAAAACCAGAAACGTTTTCAGATTTGTGCTGGCGATGTGGGATGTTTTCATATATTCAATAAAATTATTGGTCAACAAATGAATGTTCGCTTTGGTTTCACAAAAACAGCCGAAATTCTACCGTCAAAACAACTCGTTCAAGCTCCAACATTATCGGAAGTGAATGGATTCTTGACTCATATCGACACCAGAATAGAGTGAGTTGAAAAGAAAAACATTCTCCTCACTGTTTGTCTATTTTTCCAGAGAAATCTGCATGTACATGGATCATAAAGCAGTGTCAACGTCAAAATTCGCCGCGATAGCAAATGCTATTATTTGGGACAATAGACTGCGTTGTTTTCCTTCGATGATGGAATATATTGTCGGGAACGAAAATGCTCGGAAAAAACTAATCGACAAGTTCAGGCACTTGTTTCATATTGAAATGTCTAGTCACAAATGTTTTTTATTCCCGTTGGATATCGAAAATCGTGATTTTTTCGAGATGTTGCGTGATGACGTCGAGTAAGTCAAAACGCATAAAAAATATTTTCACTTTTGTATTCTAAAAAAAGTTATAGTATACCTGCAAAAAAGGCTGAAAATTTCAAAATTTGAAAGAAAGCCTTAAGTTTTAATGTTTTTTTCTGTCAATTTTCGGAAATTCCACAATACCAGTTCCCTGTTCGGTCAGATATGCAAGTTTTACTGACGTTTTCAATTTTTGACTAAATTGCACGTTACCGTAGTCGACACGTAGAGTTTATATCAAATTTTCAATTTTCCACGCGAATGCCTAGTTCCGGCTTAGAATTAGAAATTTTAAACTATAATGACTTATTCCAGAAAATACTATTGTGAAATTCCCGATCAAAAAGAGATAAACATAATGCAATTTGACGAGATAGTGGAAGGAGTACTTGGCGAGTTTTTAACTGATAAAGACCGTTTGACAATGAAAGAAGTAATCAAAATATTGAAAATGCGAAGAAAAAAAAACACAATTTTAGTTGATCAATGCCGACCATGAAGTTGTCGCTGTCTTCGCTAAAACATTGTCTGATTATTTCCAAATTGGTGTCAAACATGGGCTTGTTCTAATTAAAAAGGTTTGTTTGGATTAGTTCATAATCTCATAAATTACGAATATTTTCAACAGAGAAATCCTCCGAGAAAACCAGTGTCGAACACCTATCGCAGTTTGTTTCAACTAACGCGCGAAACAATTTCTCATTCGTTCATGCAGTCTTCTTCGATTGGTTATCCATCAAAATCTTGCATCAAAAACAAGTTCAAAAATGATAGACAAAATGAACATGAGAATTATGAGCTGTTTCATTGTGCTACTCAAACTGATATCGTTTTTGCGCAAACATTGGAAAAGGAGAAACAAATCGAGAAATGTGTGCAATCTGCAAAAAACAAAATATTTGCTAGATATGTTCATTTTGATGAAAGGGAATTGAGATTAGTTAAACGATTCATCAAAGAGTAGGTCATTTTTCGATATTCATGATTTTTTGGAAAATTGTTTTTGTAGATTGACACCAGAACTTGTTATTCAAATGCAAGAAGCACCTGAGAAAAGCAATGAGAAAGAAGTTAATCTCGAAATTATCAGAAATTTGAAAGAAGATCTTGAAAATGAAACAAAGAAGAAAGAAGATCTTCAAGAAACTCTCAAGTAAGTATGCCCAGACACCCTGTCACTCAGAAATGGTCTTTTCATGTTTATAAAAATCATAATTTTGAAAACTTCAACTTTTGATGTATGTGGCTCGAAAAACCAAAAATGTTTGAAATAAAAAACAAAACAGTTTTTGTCATGGGTTACTGTACCCGAACACACTCACACAAAATGTGTTTGCGGACGACAATCTTACGGAGAACGAATTCAAAAACAGTTTTTTTTTGTCATGTTGATTTGATAAACATGAGAAATTTATTTATGAGTGACAAGGTGTCTCTAACTTCTTCTCATCAGTTTTTCAAACTCACAAAATACCAATTGACTTTCTGTAAAACAGTAGAAATTTATCAAAAACCGTCGTTACTTTTTCTCAATATCTTAACCTGAATAGTGTTTTGTCTATTTACAGACTGACAAAAAATCAATTGGCCGCGGCTGAGAATCAAATCGAGTCGGCAAGCAGAACTATCGAAAAATTAAGAGAACAACTAACAGAATCGCAGCAAAATTGTGATAATTGGAAATCTGAAAAAGAGTTAGTTCAATATTTGTAGTTTTATCATATCTATTGTTTTCAGTCAATTCCAAGCGGAAACAATCGCTCTCAAAAAAGAAAATGAGCGACTTTCAAAACATTCGGAATCAAACACCAAAATAATTGAAAATCTACAGAAAAATAAAGCGGAACTCAAAAAAACGAATCGAAAAGTATTCGACAGTTTAGCTGATTCACAGAGAATTTTGGCGGAGAAAGATGAGGAATTGAAGAAATATGAAAAGAGAGTCAATGAGCTTTTGAGGTTTTCAATAATTAATTTTAAAAGCACATGTTTTTTTTCAGCTCGACTTCTTCTCAAAATTCTCAACAATTTCTACCACCAAAAACGTCAAATTCCCAAGAACTTCTTCAATCGAACTTGAAACAGTTTCAATTTAAATTGGACTATTCCGAAGAAAAATATGCGATTGTGAAAGAAGATTTCCAACTGTAAGTGAGAAAACGAATTCCGAGAATTAAGTAGCTTTTTTGCAGACTGATGAATAGCAAAAATCTTGAAGATTGTGAGAAAAAGAATGTTTTATCGCAATATCGACAATATGTCGATAAATTTGCATCCTATTCACAAATATTAAGACATAATATTGAAGTTTGCGAGGTAAGAAACTAGGCTTCTGAATTTTATGTTTTTTGTTGTTGCAGGGAAAGAATGGAAAAACAGAACTCGAAATATTTCCCGAAGACAATTCGAAACCGTTTGATGAATTTTTACAAGGAATTATCGATCGAATCAAAGAGGAGAAAATAAATGGAGTTTGGACAACTGTAAAAAATGGAAAGAAAAAGGTACGGTATTTATGAGAAAGTTTTATGTTTTGCCGTTTCGAACAAAATTCCCTATCTGCCAAAAATCGTCGGGTCCATTTTTTGTCCGAAAAATGTTTTTCTTCCTATGAAATTTACACGTTTCCTTCGAAGTTTTAACGATGCACATTTATGATCATCGTGGGAAAAAAAGAGCAGAAAATCGTGTTTTTAGTTGTAATTAAACCGAGTCAATATTCCAGAATTGCTAATGTAACATAAGAATGTGTACATATTAACACACATAATCATTTTAATATTTTACCTATTTAATTAAAGTTTTTCTGCTAATATATATATTTATTTATTTAATGCACCCGTTTTTTTATGTTTTTGCCTTTTTTTGTGATATTTTAATGAATCATCTGATCTAATATAAATTTACGATAACAAAGGAAATTAGTTTTATCTCTTCAAATATTCTTCTTTTTTTTCTCTCAGTCTGTGTCGTTCGAAAAAGAACAAAAGCTCCTAGCAAAAAAAAAATCAGGGCACTCGCGAAACACAAAAAAAGGAGCTTCTCTAATTGCTTCTCCTCTTTTTTCTCGCTTTTTAGATGAAAATGGGCGGAGCTTGGGAAGGGTGACACCAAAAAAGAAAACGAGAAATGCCACCAAACAAATACACATTCATTCATCATCCTGGGGTCGCATACCGATTTTTTCCACTTTTTTGTTTTCTTTTTAAAACTATTTTGTTGTTGTTGTTCGAAATCGAAAATATTTTACTGTATTTTATTCGAAAAATTTTTTTATCGTTTTTCAAAAAAAAATGATTATTTTCAGATCTTATTCAGTGATTACTTCTTTTTGAAAAATCTGGAAATTCATGGAACAAAAAACATAAATTACCAACGTGAACTAGAGTTTTCAGGTCAATTTCCGAGAAAAAGTCCGTTTTTTAAATTTTTCCAACAAAAAAAAAACGAACGTGAACTGACATAAACTCGACCTTTCGAAATGGTTTTTAAAAATTTTTTTGTTGTTGCAATATCTCAGGTAGGGTTGGAAAAACGGACCCGGAGTGCTTTCGGGCATAACGTAGCTGCCCGAAAACACTCACTCATTTTAAAATACCTAGAAATCGTGGAGAAAAACGTTGCAACGTATATTTTGAATATCAACGTGACATTTCAAAGTGCTTTCGGGGAAGGTGTTTTCGGGCGCCCGAATGCACAATTTTTGCAACCCCAATCTCATTTCACCCACAAACTCCGGATTAACCCCTAATTAGCCTGGTAGATCGTCAGAAATGTCGGATGCAGGCCGTTTCTTTCGATCCCGGTTTCATTTTCTGAACTTGATTTTATCCTGAAAAATATAGAAAAATACACAATTCCAGGTCATTTTTTGTGAAATGTTCTTCCAATTCGATTTTTTGGTTTGTTTTTTGCTGATGTTCAACGCGTTGTTTCCTCGAGAAGTGTTCTTTTCTCTGAAGTGTACCCATTTTTTTCTCATTTCTTCTCGATATTACAACACTCGAGTTCCTTTTTTCTGTCTCGAAAGCACCAATAAAACCATGACCAATTCTTCTAATTTGTTCATTGACATTCGTCTTTTTTTGGATATAAAAATGAAAATAAGAAAGGAAAAAAAAGTTTCATTGATGATGACAACCCATCAATTCATGTCGAAAAAACAAAAAAAAAACAACATTTTTTCGGGGTTGAATTGGTTCCTTTTTGATTTTATTGTTCTTTTTGCAGATGTGATGCATTTCTATCCCCAAATATCTACACGAACTTCCAGTGATGTTTCATGGATTTCTTTTTTGATCATTTATTCGTAAGTTCCACAAGTCATCCAAAGTTCTATCGCATTTCAATATTTTCTGAAGCCGTTTGGCCGAAAAAAATAGATAAAAAACCATTTTTTCAAGATATTCACAGGTATGAACGAGAAGTGAGGTTTTGGCTATATGGGGCCGGTCCGAAGCCTGCTCTGACTGACGTGAATTTTTATTAAGGCCCAGAAAAAGCCCAGCCTGAAACGTACATTAAAGATAATCGAAAATTTAGTATTTTCGAATACATAATTTTTTTGATGAACAAGAGTAGTTGAAAACAACTTTTTCAACAAAAAAAAGCATCTTAGCAGCTCCAAGAAACTGCCGTTCAAAATTCGAGCCAGGCCCGGATTTTTCTGACCGGCCAAAAAACAAAAAAAGCCGGCCCGTGATTCTCAGACCGGGCTCTCAGTTTTTCCAAACAATAAAAAAACTATACTCAGGCCGGCCCGTTTGGTTTTCTCGCTCATATCAGTTTTTTCGAAAGTCCATTTATTTTCAGAATTCCGATTTTCCTTGTTCTATCAATTGTATGCATTGTTAAATGGCGACCTCTTCGCGAATTTCCAAATATTCGAAGTTTTGTGAGTTGGTACTGTAGTTGTTCGGCAGAGCGAATTGTTCGAGAAATTGAACAAGTTGATCGAACTCATATGATTTTGGCAATCGATGCACAGGTACAGTACTCTTTTCCAAATTTAATTCTTTTTTTTCTAATTTCTTTTAATACAATTTTGTGTTCTACTAACTTGTTGTTGTTGTTGTGTCAGTTTTTCTTTTTATAAAAGAAAATTCGAAAAAGAAAAAAAAAACAATTTTTTCTCTCTGAAATATAAGAAAAAAGGAATATTTGCAGAGTCTCGCCTCGACTTGTGATTCGCCCCTTCTTATTCGTCCAAATATCGATGAAAGTGAAAAAATCGAAATGACTGCGATACCATAAAACACTATGTGATATTTTCTGTATTATTGAGAAAAAACATAAAATGTGTGTATATATGTATAACCCGTTGAAATATAGCAATAATCTAGAATAAAAAAAGACACTCGGTTAGAAGGCATTTCGACCACTTTCACTACGAATTGGAACCGGAGGAGCTGGTCGATCAGGCATCCGTTCGTACACACTTTCTGCAATTTTTCCTCCGGATTAACAGGTTCACAACCGGCCCGTTGAACTGTTTCGGACAAAATGAACATATTTTTGATGTTTGAATACGATTATGCGATGAGAAATGTAGACAAAAATCCAAAAAAAGTGTTCAACTTGACCTTATTTTTTTCAATAAATTTGCAACATTCTCAATTTTAAAAAAAACGTGAAAAAATTCAAAATGAAAAAAATGGAAAATGTTGCAAGTTTTTGTGAAAAATATAAGGTGAACTGTTTGTTTTTTCTACTGTGCACATCGCATTACAGATTTGATTATTTTCGGCCCCGAGTCATAAATCGCCCATAAATTTGACTCGAACAACACTTTGGAGATTAGGGAAGTTACCTGTATGATTTTCCGGAGGAATATCGTAGATTGGTTCATGATCGAATGAATATAATATTTGTGACGGTGTTGGTGAAATAGAAGATGCTGCTGAGAAAATGGGAAGGGATGGTCGAGGAATTTGACGACCAATTGGAAGGGTCACGTGAATATTGCCATTTGGAAGTTGTTGAAGTTGAAGAAGATGTGGCGGTACCTCAAATAGACTATCTTGAAAATAAATATCACATTTGATGCTTTGAAAAGTTCTTCAAAAATGTAATTTTCAATTTTCAATCGAGAGGGTTGATCGAGTTTGTTTCTCTCAGGCCCTGGTCCCCGGTTTTTACGGAAAATAGGGGTGAAAAACTATTAGTCATCATTTATCGAAAAAATAGAGCTTTCGGGGAGATTTTTTCGGGGTGAAAAAGTGATTTAGAAATGCCCGAACATGTAAAATGGGCTCCGGTTTTGTAACCAGCTCTCTCGATCGCCTCTATAAATATTGTTTTGGTAAATGTGACAAACCTCCATATGAGCAACAGTTGGTGCATAATAAATAACAGAATCAGCATGAGAAGGTGTCTGAATAGAAGGTGTTGCATAAATAGCCGCATTTGAACTATTCAATTTGTCGCGAGATATGGATAAATCATGATTTGATACAGAAGTTCGAGACAATTTCAGAACAGCAACAACAAGACATGCGACAAGAAGGACAGCGAGAATAGCCAGTGCAATGTTTCCATCCGTGTTGTTGTTGTTGTTTTGATGATTGTGCTCATGTGATGCGGCTCCTTTGATCTCTTGTAATGTTGCTATATCTGCAACAAATTGTATTTCTTGATCGAGTTTCATTTTTATTATCGTGAGCAGCAGGTTTTTCAATTTTTGATCGTAATGCACTGATTTCATACTTTTCCAAATCGATCAGCCTCTTTTGACGAAAAAATATAATTCCTGATTTTCGAAATTCAATTTTCCTTTTTTTCCGAATTTCTGGTTTTTTTTCCGATTTCTTTTCGGAAAACCTCCGCCGGAAAAATAAACTTTTTGGAAAAACCTTTTCGGAAAAAATTTCCGAAGTGTCATTTCCGACCAAGCCTGATGAGCAGGGCTGTCGTTTTGGACCAAGCTTGTTGGGACAGCCCGACCCAAACAAAAAACTAGGGGCTTGATGGATCCTCGGCAAAATTGAAAAAAGCAACGGCACTTCCTGCTCGGCCCAATTCATTTAACGGGGTTGGCCCAAAATATGGCGGGCTGCGGGGCCCCTCAAACGACCCAAACGACACCCCTGATCAAGTAATATTACCATAACAAAAGGGAATAGATGGTTGCCATTCTCCTCGATCTCCACATGTCAATGTTTCTGGTCCGATTAATCGAAAACCCGAATGACACGAATAATTGGCAATCGATTCATAAGTTGTCGAATCGACCTCAATTCTTCCATTCGTAATCATTGCCGGTTTCCCGCAATCGACCATTTCACATGTCGGTTCTCGATGACTCCATGTTCCATCTTCGAGACATTTTCGACGAGTCGAACGAGATGAACCCGAATTCGAAAGACGCCAACCAATTGAGCACTCGTATTCGATCTCACTTTCATATAATGTTGTTTTGTTCAACAATTTGGTTCGACCATATTTCCAAGATCGAATTGCACCGCAAGACCGGCCTGCAAAACATCGCTTCTGCATAAATAGTTTTTTTCGAATGAAGCACGACCGAAAAGCCATGTCGAAGTTAGCTTATCTAAAGAGACACAGAGAAAAAAAAAGAAATTTGCAGTTCGACAGTTCACGTTTATATTATTTCCATGTGTATCGGTAATTTTTAAAATTATTTTTCTATTGCGTTTTTCATTTAAAAAATCGTGAACACTAAAAAATAAAAACTAACGTGACCCCGAACTGCAAAAATCTGATTTCTCTGCGTCTCTTCAGACAGACGTCATAAAACTCCGTGGGAAATTAAGAAGATTTCGATCAGGAAGGGGGAGAGGAGTTTCCCAATAGGCCGGCTCGAAATCACGGGCCGGGCCGGGCTATTTTGTTTTTTTGCGCGGACTTATGCACGAAAAAAATATATTTGAGACCCACTTCCGGCCGAACTCTTTTGGGCTACAATAAAAAAATTTGGTCAGGGCCCGGCCAGCCCGAAAGGGTTCAAATCTCACCCCTGCAACCAGGTTTGGCCGTTTTTCAGGCTTTTCTAAACGTTTGAAACCTTAGTTTTTAGTTCTGAGAAAAAATATTTTATGCGAAAAAAATGTCAAGTTTTTGGAAACTCTTGAAGTGTGAATAACCAACACTTTTCTGTTTAGTTATGTATCCAAAACATGCATTGAACTCACGATAGCAGTTTGGAATGCTGCCAGTCCATCTTCCATTCTCCGCACATTCTCTTTGTTTGACGCCATGCAATTCATATCCAGAATCACACGAATAGAAACACAATGTGCCAATAGCATACGAATGCGACGAGAATGTGACTTTTGTCGATTCGCCAACACCGGGAGATGTGCAGAATTTGGGTTTTGATTGACATATGAATGAATTCCATGCGGTCTGAGATGCGGGAACCCATTTCCAATCAAGTGGACGAGCGAGAAGAACCGCTTCGGAAAGAGCCGGTTGCGGAGATGCGGAAGATGGCCAGTCGGCTCGGTCGCCCACCGATTCACCGTCCACCCAGCGCCATTCGGTCAGTGATGATGAGGCGCCTGGAAATGTATCAGAGTATTTTTTGGTAGTCATGTTTTCCTTTAAAAAACACTTGAATTCTGTTTTCGAAGGTACCGTACTAAATCAACCTTCGATCAATCAGAGACATCATAGTTTGTGAATAATAGCCAACGTGACAGATACTAACAGTTCCCAAAGTCGGGCCTGATCACTAGACTTTTCACTCAATCGGGCAAGTTTTTCTGAATTTGGAAAAACTTTCGATTAATTTTTTATTGCCAAAAAAGACCCACATCTATTTTTTTTTTCTCAAAAAATTAAACAAGAACTCGGAAACACTGCAAAAAACAGTTTCCATCCAGATCATCCAACACAAAAAATTATTAACCAACGAGAACCGAGGAGAGAGCACGACAAAATGAGATACTTGGACAGTAGATCAAATTCGCGTTGGATAAACTGATTGAATTGACAATACCAGGTTTTATAATTATTTAGAGTTCGGATTCAGGAATAATATGAAAAATCGGACCTGGTCCGATTCAATGAGAATTGTCGTCCGGCCATAACATTTAGAGAAAAAGAAAAACTTGTTGATTTTGAAAGCGATATAGTTATATGATTACCTATCCAATAAAATGCTTTAGCAGTTGATGATGCAGTAAGAGCAGATCTCAATCCCTTTCTAGTCTGATCGTCAATTCTTAGCGGAAGTGTCGATGCTCGATCCAAACACTTTCTCTGTGCTCCCAACCAATCAGTTTGTTCATCTCGACTTGCCGCATAACACATTCCTCCAAACACTCCAATCACTTCCATTTGACTTTGTGCACATTGCCAAGGTGACACTAAAAAACAATAATATCCAAACAAGGTTCGAGAGAAAGATGATGAGGTGTGTGTTGGGACACAGACCACTTCAAAATGCGCACTTTTTTTATGATGTTCATCAAATACACACACACACACACACTTGTTTTGTGTTTTGATAAGAGCCTATTTTTTCAACACTTACCAGCATTCACCGCATACACATTCACTTGACACAAATGAAGTCTTCGCGTCGCCGATATTCGTATCCTTGTTATTTCATCATATGCGCAACTAATTGAAGTGGTTGAATTGATTGTGAATAGAGATGCATCACTGATACAATGTTGAATTTGGCCGTTTTTGAGAATTGCTTCCACTCCGATTATTGGCGATGATTTATGACCTAACCGGATGCTTATCGATCGAACTGAATATTCGCCGAGTAAATCAACTTCCCTGCAAAAAAACAACACAACATATTAAAATACAAGTTCAAATCAATGAAACTACTGTAGCTTGCATCTATTTACAAAAACTTATATTTCCAATTTATTTTTAAACTTAACTGTATTTCATTTTCCTAAATTGTAATGTCACGAAAACACTCGTAACGTCAATGCCGCAAATTTTTGTCTCGCAGCAATTATTTTCAGAAATCTAAACTATTTCTTTTCAGTCGCCTATTTTTTTTCGATAATATTTACCACACATTTTTTTTTCAAATTTTGAGATCTAAATAAGAAGTTAGCTATGTACATCATATTTATTGACTGACCAAAATGACTTTTGTTCATCATTTGTCATTGTGCACATCGTTGTTCCAAGTGTCAATACAACATTTCCAGATGACTGTTTAACTGGTTTATTGAATGCGACATCGATTGCACAAATCGGTGGCTCATCTGACCAACTGCCATCCGGGAGACAAGTTCGCTCCTCTGAACCAATCAAATCGAAGCCAAGTGCGCAACTAAAAATATATATGTTTTAATAACTTATTATTCCCTGAATCGGGTTCAATTTCAAAACAAAAAAACTGGGCCCGATGTCTGTTTAACGTCTGAATCGGTTCCAAAATTATGGACTAATTTTTGGATAACATTTATAAAGTTTTGGTCCAGATTGTGTACATTCTAACATAAAATTGATCCGATTGTTTGAGCCCCATCTTTCCCAAAAATCAAGTCCAGCCTTTTTTTAATTCGGCTGATCACAGTGGGCTTCCGGGCGGGCCAAGAGAGCCCCTTTGATCATGAATTCCCAGGGACTTTCTTGAAAATTATGTTTAATGGAATTTTGAAAAAAAAATAGTATACTAGAAAAAGGACTCTGAATCTCTCTGGGACCGTAGGGAAAAAAGGTTTGATATCGAAAGTGCAAATCAATTATAAGTTATTTTCAATTTCAAAAGTTCTCTGTTTCATTTTTTTTTTCGAATTTTCGAAAGCCAAGAAAAACAGGTTCAACGATTGCGTCAATCAACATCCGCATACATAATAATGCTAATAAATATTAATAATTGAATAATAATGAAAATATATTGGTTTGTTTATTTATTTTTTCCTTCTTCTTCTTCTTCTTTTTTCTTGTCACACCATACCTCTTTCTTTATTTGCCGAAATGATTTGAGCACTTCAGGTGAACAAAAGTCTATAAGTTAACACTGGTTTTTCAAGTGAAAACTTGTGTTTTTGAGAACAAATCAGGATTATACATATCTATGTATGTATGTATGTTTATATCTCGGACTGACCGTGTCAGATCGACAAAAATAAACAAACAAAACAATTGAAAAAAGAACAAGAAGAAGAAGAAGAAAAAGGTCAAAATGCAAAGAGAAAATAACGGTTATTGATTCATGTGTTTTTTCAAAATAAACTAACGGTCAAAATATTATTTGAAAAACAAAAACGTGAACTCGAAGAATGGACTACAAAAAGATGATTGGCGTGAAAATCGCTCATTTTTTCGAACAATTTCGTATTTTTGTTTCATGTCTTGTTGAATTGAAGTTGATCAACTAAGTATCTCGATTGAAATAAGAAAGGGATCAATAAACAGGTATAACTCTCTCTCCCTCTCTCTATTTCCCAATTCAAACTAACCTATACTTGGCTACAGTATCCTTGACATACGGCCCGGGCTCATTGAATATCACATGAGCGTTTTCGGGCACAAATGGTTGAAGACAAAACAAGTCTGCTCTATTGAAGAAGAGCAGAAGATAAATGATTGGATAAAATGACATACAAAAACAATCAAAAAACGTGTGCTGATATTCTACATAAACTTTCGTGATGAAGGAGCAAAAAACGAGGAGAAATGACTACGCGCGGACAACTGAATCATAGAATGACGAAGAGTGAGAGGAATAGAGAAAAAGAGAAAGCGCCTGCGCGCGGATGGAGAAACGGACGGATGGATGGACGGACGGACGGGCGGGCGGAGCAAACAGGAGGAGAAGAGCCGAAAGACGAAAAAAACACCGATGAGGAGATATGTGTGTGTATGTATGTATGTAAGTGCAAAAAGGACAAAACATAAAATGACAAATATGAGTGGCGGGTCGAAACATTTCATTTGTATTATTATTATGGTTGTTAGAATTTGTTTCATGTATGGTTGAAACATTTCTGTGAACCGGTTTTCGAACGAAAATGAGTGAAAATATGATTTAAAGAGTTGGAGTTATGTGGCTCTTTCGAACAAACTGATTTTTCTGTTTATAGCCTCATCAGTCTTTTTTGATTCCATTAGAAACTTTCCGCCGTTTCTCAAAAAAAATGCGACTGAAAAAAAAACTCAGAATTTGGAATATTTGAAAAACTGATGGTTTGTGAATCGGGCCGGACCCGACAAAACAAAAATGGCCCAAAATTTTCGCGAAAATAACCAACTCCGAATCCAAACATGAGAAATGTGGCTGAAAAGGACAAGAGTCCGATTTGTGCTACCACTGCGTTCAAGGACCAGAAATTATTGTCAATCCGAAAAAAGTTGACCATTGGAAGAGTGAATTTGGGACCGTCGAAACTACCGTATAGGATGATAGATCAAAAATAATTTTTTGAGTCTGAAAATTTAATTCTCGTGAAACAGTTAAACTCCGGCCAAATGGTGCTAGAAAAGTTTGTAAAATTTTTAAAATGTGCTCAAACTTTGTACTCAGAGAAAACGCGTCGAGATCGCAGAAAGTTCAAATTGAGCTCGCAGAAAGTTGAAAGCGAATTCAAATGGAGTTCGATTTGAGCTCGCTAAACGCGCAGAGATTTTCGAGTTCAATTCGAACTCGCATTGAACTCGACAAGAATTGAAACTCTTTCAAAGAAAAAACTTCTATACCCATCTGAGGATCGAACTGGCATCTTCCGATCGGAAGATCCGCACGCTCCCGACTACTCCACGCTGACACTTGTTGTCGTTGTTGAGAAAGAAAAAGATATATTGATCAGTCAGAAAATACTTGTCGAGCTCGCTGCGAGTTCAATTCGAGCTCGCACTGATCTTTCTGCGAACTCAAATTTTATCAATTTTTGAGTTCAAATCGAACTCCAAGAAAGGTCGTTTTCAGCGTTGAACTCGCATCGAGCTCGACGCGTTTTCTCTGAGTATGATGTTTCGATTCTTCTGAATTTCCTCTCAAACTTCAGTACTAAAATTGTTTGTATTTTTCAAGCGTACAAAGTTCATTTTTGATCTACCTTCTTTTTTTTATCCTATACGGTAGCGGGTTTCTCTTCCATTCTAAAATTTTCGGATTGACAATACCAGTCCGAAAACGCGTTCAGAACTGTGTACACATACTTCCATGAGACGAAATAAGAGTGTAAGAAATTGTTCGACAACTTTTTTCCGAAAAATTTCTGATCGCGGCTGTCAGAAACTGACGTTCGAAAGTCGGGCCTGGCTTGGCTTTTTGGACCTGGCCAATAAACAATAAACAAAATATCGGCCCGTTCTTTTCGGGTCAAGCTACAATCTCACATCTGTTTGTTCGGACAGGGCCTATTCAGATAAAAGTACCTCGAAAAAATATATTTATGTTTCTCGAACACTAAACTTTTTTTTTCTTTTCCAACATATCCTAGTACGTCTCATAATAGTTGAGGTTCTCTTTTTCAACAAACGCAGGTAGTTCTTGAATGAGAAAAGGGGCCGGACCCTATTTTTGAACAAAAATGGAACATCAGAATGAAAAAAATAGGCTGAAAATAGGCACCGTTTTTTGAGCCACTTTTGTTGGACCCGATTCAGGGACATGCTATTTAAAAATGGGGTCAGGCCCTTTTTTCTGTCAGACCCCTTTCAGTGAACTTTCCGCTACCACTGAGTCCCATTAAGAGACTCGTATTTTGGACCCCATTCAGAATTTGCCGCAAACGCAACTTTTCCAAAATTTACTCTGAGAATTCGAAATTGTTTTTGCGAAGTCTCATTCCGAAATGTGTTTCGATTGTTTTCATGCTCACTAATCTGTTTCATGACATGTTTTTGTCACCAAAAGAAGTGTTGCGCAATCGGATCTTCTCTTTCTTTCGAAGTAATCTGATCTTTTTTCTCATTTCATTCAATTGTATCATTCACACGTCGATCCGTTTTGTTTTGTAATTGAGATGAAGAAAAACGAAGAAAGAGTGAGAATGAGAGAGCGGAAGTGGTCATCATTTTCGAATTCGGGCTTTCGCGAACCAGCGCGCGGATTAACAAGTGAGAAAAAGAGGATAGCAAACAGAATGTTTCTGTTTTTGCTCTTTTTTTATTGTTTTGTGAGGTAGCTTCTCAATCATCAGACGGTAAACATTGAAACGAATGAGAAACATAAGCTAAAAATACTATTTTCAACGAACCATTATCTAAATTATTTCATAACATCAAAAAACTTTGTAAAAACCATATCTGGCATAAGATGGAATTTTGTACCGTGAAAAAAAATTCAGAAGTTTTTTCACAGTGACATTTTAGGTGTTGAGGGTGTATATTAGAAAAATTAGACATTTTGTCATAAATCTGGTATTGTCGATACGAAAAAATTAGAACCCTGGATGACAAACAAAATGGGCGGGTCATCCCACAGTAAACTTGGGTTTCACAAAAAAAGATCAAGATCAAATTTAAGTTTTAATATTTCTAGCCTAAAATTTTGATTTTTTAATTTAAAAATTTCTATTACCACATAATTCAATTCGATGCATCTGTTTTCCGTGTCTAGTGTTTTTTTTTTCAAAGTAGCGATTTTATGGCTTCAGTTTCTGTCTCGAAACTGTTAGTGAATTTCATTAGTGTGTTGAACAAGGGAAGTACAAAATTTTTATCAAGAAAACGAAAATTTTTCCAAACACCACAATTATTATAATTCTCGTTGTGGTCGAATATCGTGTTGTTGCCGTTATGAAGTAATCTGAAACAAAAGGTTTGTTTCCAGATTTTTCTTTGGTTTGAATACATCAGTTTTTCAAATTTGTGGCTAGAGTATCAGGAGAAATCACCAAAAACATAACATTTTGTGAAAAACTCTTTCTTTGTAGTTCAATTATTCTTTGTGTAAGAAAATTTGTGGAAAAAAAAGGTACACTTTCACATTTTTCTCAAAAATCTCGGTAATTCGCAAAAATGTTTCAAAGTTTTTTCTCTTCGTACAACTTTCGCAACATTTTCAAGACTAATCTGACCGCTTAAATTTCCTGATGCCAAAAACACTATAGATTCTCGTTATGTTTTATAATTTTTTAATGAAAATCATTGAAAAATCTCACCTTTATCGTCCGGTTTCAGGCGAATCCAGGTGAATCAGCAGCGACGACATTTCATTCACATTATTGTCTGTGGAAACATGATTGATCCGCTTTTGAAGTAACAATAGCTGAAATTCGAGAGTAATATACGAAAAACATAATTGAAACTCACGAGATTTTTTAATTGAACCAGATTTCTTCTAATCAATGATAACAATCGTAAGATTTTGATGGTTGTTCAGCCTTTCTTTCAAGTTGAACCGAATCTGGAAAAATTTCAAAAGATTTGCTCGTTTATCAACAAAAACAAACGTTTAAAACAGTATATAAATACGATTCCTATAGTAAAAATGAACTTATACTTGAGAAAAGCGAAAATAAGTCCCCTGAAAACAATCTCCATGTAAAACTTGAAACAAAAAAAACTTGAAACAAAAACAAGAAAAGAAAAAAACGTTGGCTTCTTTCCAACACGACCGCACGTTGACAAACAAGGTCTCGTTTGGATTGAGATTACTGTCATCAAAATGGCGCCACATTCAAATGCAGGGTTTTAATTTTTTCGTTTCGACAATAAAAAACCCGAAAAATTTTCACGGTTTTGAAATAATTGTTATCGAAAAACAGCAGTGCTAGAATCTGTTCTAATATTTTTCAATCAACATTTTACTCAGTTGTGAGCGTCGCTGCTGCTCACTAAGCGGATAAATCAACTTCACACCCAGGCACGCTCCTGGGTCGGCCCTGGGCGGCCCCGGAGCCAGTTTGCAAGGTTATCAGAACTTCTAACTCTGTGAAACCGTCGGTATTTCTCCGAGATAGACAAATTCTTGTCAAAAAACTGAACACACCGTTCGTGGTGAACTCCTAACTGATAGCAGGGCCGGACAGGGCCGGCCCTAGGGACATGTATGTTCACACCATACACTTGTTACTTTGTAACAGTCTTGTAGGCCTGATGCGAATTTAGCAGGCATGTCTCGCGTTTTTTAAAAGTCGATGTTTGTTTAGGCGAAGTCTTCCAGACTGCGCCTATTTGGGGTTGTGTAGGTAATAATTTGTTTTGTTATGATTTTGGTGTAAGGGTTTTATAACAGAAAGTAGTTGTTTCAAAAAAAAATAGGTTAGATGAGAAAACCAACCGAACACATTATAATAATTGCTCGAAAATTCCGTTCACAAATAACTGTCTTGTTCTTCCATCTCAATCGAACTGTCACAGTCTTGGTTAGATGTTGATTGCTGACAGGATACCTCTTCTTTTTCTTCTTTTTGTTGGTGTTCTTCTTCTTCTTCTTCCTCCACAATGGCCGCAATTTTTGTACTCGTCAAAATCGGCGTCTCCGCGACCTTTGAACTTGCCAATATTGGAGTTTCCGCGACACTTGAGTTCGCCAAAATTGGCGTCTCCGCGACACTTGAACTCGCCAAAATCGGCGTCTCCGCGACCTTTGAACTTGCCAATATTGGAGTTTCCGCGACACTTGAACTCGCCAAAATTGGCGTCTCCGCAACACTTGAACTCGCCAATATCGGGGCCTTTGCGATATTCGAACTCATCAACATCGGCGTCTCCGCGTTCATATCTTTCATCTCAAATTCAACCACATTCTCGTTTGTTGTTGATGGTTGACATATATTCGCGATAGATCTTACAAGCAATGGTTGACATAAACTCGCGATGGTACTACCAATCAATGGTTTAACACCCTCGTTTGGATTGATTGGACCAGTTGAATAATCGGTTCTTGATCGATGAAATGTTGATTGTTGAGGTATTTGTCTTGATCTTTGTCTTCTCGTTGAAAAGACTGTATCATCAAAATCGAACACATATCGATAAAGATAGTGAATGAGGATACCCGTAGACATTGCACTGACGATGTATAATATCACTGTAAAACGTTTTCTTTGAATTGGCGGAGGTCAAATTTATTTCCCATCACTTCGATTCTATGATGAGGTGTTGATGCAAATTGATTTCGAACTGGGTTGTTTCTCGGGAAAAATCCGCCTACTGGGCGGCAGGTTGTTTTCAATTTTGGACGAAAAACTTGACAAAGGGGAGACATGGTGGGCGTCATAATCATAATTTCAGCCCGACGGACGTAAAATTGCCGCACAGATTTTTTTCTCGAGTTGTTTGAATGAAACTAAATGTTTAATAGTTTTCACATAGCTCTTCATTTCGGCAAGAAAAGTGCCGCATCAGACTTTCAAAATTCGAAATTTCATTTTTCTGTGTTCTCGGTAATTTTGTAGAAAAACGTTTCGATCGATTTTTTTCCGGAAAATTGATATCGAAACACACTCTCAGAAAGGTTCGATCAAGTCTAATTTAGAGGTCATGAGAAGAAAAATGCAAATTACAACTGTTTGACAATTCTAGCTCTTTTTCGTTGTTTTTTGTTATTTTCATTGTAATTCACAGTAACGAAAACACGATCCCATTTTTCGTGACAGCATTTTCTGAGAAATTACGGCTCACCGACAAACTCACCGAAAAAGTTTGCAGTGGCATCGAAACTCCATTTTGAATTGTGTTCGCAACGTTCTCCATATTTTCCCACTTCACATTCGCAAAATGGTAACTGGTTTGGAATTTCAGTACATTTCGACTCGCCATAGCAATAATGTTCACAAGTATGAGCAGTGCAGTTTTCTCCATTGAAATACTGTAAATTGTCACACGTACATTGAACAGTTCCGGGATCACATTCTCCAAGATGAAGACATTCAAGATTGTCACAACTTCGAGCTGTTTTGACCTCGCACCTGGAAAATTTATTTTTTGATTCAAGTTAAAGGAGGGGGCAACAGAAATGTTTGTTGTTATTCAATATACTCATAAAAGTCAATGCCAGCCTGCCGCGATGGTAGCGCTACCCTGCAGCGAGGTTAGGCGCGACCCTGCGTGGTAGCCGACAGCAGGCTGGCACAGTCCGTCAGCAGGGTCGCAACACTCCGTTTGCAGGATCGCTCAATCCTGAATTTTTTGGCACTAGGATAGCATGAATCTAGCAATAGTCTCGCGTTGAATCTGTTTCTATATGTTGCTCACAAATACCTTATTTTCACGAATCTCTGATGACACAAATTGTGGGAAAACATAATTTTATTCAGTAAAAATAATCGATCAAAAAAAGTATACATATCAAAAAAGCATGGTTATGCATAGGTAAACTCATTAAAAAAATTCGAAGAAGAAACAGTGTCATACCTCGGCGAAAATCGTGAAATGACACAATTTTCAAAATGACATCTGTGAAATTTAACACAAAAAAAAAATTCGGAACATTTTGTGTTGTCTCAATTATAGTTGAAACTGTGCGTTTTTGAAATATTCTGGGTGAATTTTCACGATTGGCCGAGGTTTGAACATTGGTATGATTAAAAATATAAACATTTCAACTTTCTCAAAAGTTTACCTTTCACAACAAATATTAATAACTTGCGCAATAATAAATCGACTATCCTTTAAAAACGTTGTTTCTCAGTGTATTTTACTACCAATGTCCAAAACATTATTGGCAATAACTAACTAAACTTGAACGAAACAGTCGAATGGACCACAATATCAAAAAGGGGCGGGGTCAATAAATGTGTGCCAGTGTTTGCAAGAAAAAATAGGCTCCGGCTGAATTTGTGTGCGCATGTTTGCATTCAATGTTGGTAGTGAAATACACACTGTGTGTTTCAGTTGATATTTGTTGAGTCGATTTCCAGTTGAGTCGATTTCTTACAAGTTGAAGTCATATTCGTCGATACGTCTCTCATTTAATACGTGTTGATTTCTGGAATACATAATTTTTGTAATAGCAACCTTTTTATAGAAAATTCATGCTCTAAAGAAACGAAATCAACTCACTTGATAACTTTGAAATTTTCCTATTTCACTCAAAAGTTGTCGACTACTGGAATGGCTTTGATCGAAGACATATCAAAAAGAACGACCTGAGAAACACAATTTATTACTAGGAAAAATAACGCAAACACATACGTTCAGTGAAAAAAACTGAAAAAATGAAAGAAATTGAAAGGAAGAATAAAAGAAAAATCCTAAGAATGCCACTCTGCTGCTACCTCGCTGCAGCACGGCATTATCTCGCGCTAGGCTCGCACAGGGTAGCAACAGTCCGGCTAAGCCGTCACGCTCGCTGCAGTATCGCACACCATCGCTGCAGTGTCGCACACCATCGCCGCAGTATAGCTAACATCGCGGCAGGCTGGCATTGACTTTTAGCTTACTATAGTAAGCTCTTCAACCCCTGGTGCCTGGGAGAAAAACAAACTGTTTGTTACACATATTGTATGTTACTTGATTTCAAAAACAAGTCCTGCTACGTTTTTTTTTAACTGATCAATAATGACTCACCTAGCTCCACCGAAACCTTTTGAACATTTGCAATGTTCTGATGGTCTACTGGCATATTCTCCACCATTCAAACACTCAAATTTCTGATCAAAATACGTATATTGGCATCTATTTCCGTAGGTTCCAGACCGACATTTACATTCGATATGTGTCATGTTCATATGAGAACAATGCGAGTGATTCAAACACCATTCCGAACATTTTGGAAAACGACATGTTCTTTGATCTTCCTCCAAAATCTTCGATCCGAAACATCCACAAACTGGTTCACCAGATCCAGAAAGTCTACAGTGATCCGAACATCTCAAATAATTATTCACGCATAGATTTGGAAGACACATTTTCGAATTTTTGTCAAAGGAGGCGAAAAAATCGATTTTGCTATTTTTCTTGATAACCGTTCGAATATTATCCATGTTGACTTTATGAGCAGTCATAAATTCACTTTTGTTATGAAGAAAAACGAGATCCTTGTCCACAATCGTGATGTAATCATACAAGCCTCCAGCATTTCCAAAGGGCATCAAGTCCTGGAAATTTAATTTCCTGATTTCGACCATATCGTGTCAAATTTTTTTGTGATAGAAAAAATTATACATTATTTTTTGATTTTTAAAAGGTATTGTCCTCCAATTTTAAAACTGAAATTGTTTTTGTTTTTTTTTTTCACAAAATGTGTTTTTAGTCTACCTTCATTCCTTCATAATGTACGATAACGACTTTGTTATAACAAAATCGATATATCTAATAATTTCGGATTGACAATATTTTCAATCCAGCCGGATTATTAATTGATCTACTGACTAAATCTCTCATTTTGGCCTGTTCTTTCATACATTTTTTGTGTGGTAGATAATTTCCACATTGAATGATCTGGTTGGATTGACAATAACAAAAATGGTTTACCTCTAAATGTGTTCCATCGTAATCGCATCGACTGATTTGTCTGCCCGAATCATGTGTGAAATAGATTTTGTGAGCTTCATTATCAACATCCATACCATAAACAAACTCGAGATTCCCAATGATTGTATGCTAAAAATTGAAAATAAACATGATATTGTATTTTTTTATCTTACATTTTTGTGCCCATTTGATGAGACTGATTGAATGGAAGAACCGTCTTCGTTGTTGTTGTTGGAATAGTATAAAGTTCTGAAATTTTGAATTGCAAAGTTCAAAGTGAATATATAGACTTACTGGGTACATGGTTCGAAATGCAAATGAGTGAAGACATCCATCTCATTTTTGGAGTCAAAGACTAGTTTTTTCGCTCGTCTGAGAATATGTGCCGTTAGACTGACTTTGTATATTTGATGTCTGTTGCTATGAATATAATACAAATCCCGCCCGTCTACATCTAATGCCAACCCATTCACAGATCCTCCAGTAGCAGTGACAGCATTTTCACATTTTCCATTCTCCATGTTCATCGAGAAAACACCTTCTTTTTTGAGATCGGTGAAGTAAATGACTCGGTGTTTGTAATCGACCAGTAATGAAGAGATATTCTGGTAACACTCGGTGGACGACGAAACGGTCTGATTTTCGGATTCAAATAAATTTTTCTCGGCGTTGAACGTGTGAATAATCGAATCCTCCGAATAGATCAATGATCGAGAAATTGCTGAATTTAAATTGTCAATCAAACCAGACTACCCAACGCAAAAATGATGTATTGTCTGAATCTCTCATTTTATTCTGATCTTTCATCAGTTTTACGTTAGTTGATCTGATGGAATTGAATGAGAACGTTTTTGTTATTTGCCAGACATCTGTCACTCACATGAACAATTTCCTTCAGGATGATAACGTCCACTTGCACACAAACACTGTTTGCGTTCATCCGACATAACGCATGCTAATTCGCAATTTCCATTATCGATGGAACAAGGCGTTAAAGGCAAAGAATGTGAGAAATCAACTATTTCGACTTTCGTAACATTCAAAGGTTTCTTTGTTGAGTTATTGAAGTGGAAGCGATTTAATTGATATGACGAACGAGTCAGTATATTCTCACGTGTTGTATCAGCTCTTCCTCTGAAATCAAAATTTGCATGTTTTGGTTCGGTGAAAAGGTCACGAAAAACGATAAATAATTTTATACCAAATAGGGCCGGTGTCTACCTAATACCAAATATGCAAATATTTTAAATTTAGTAGTTTTAATAACATTTGGTTATTGGAATAAAAATGGTGAAAATGAAATTAAATGACCCGGCGACTCTTCTATAGTATTCGGTTATTTTGAAAGTATTCGCCATTTTAAGACATATGTGAGGGAAGAAACAGTCTAAAACAACGTATAGCAAAAACTACAGCACAAAAAAGAGCAGAAAATAAATCATAGAGTTGGATTAATCGCGCAAACGCGCTCTACTGCTTCATTAGAATTTGAAATTTTGATCCAACTTTATTTTTATTTATTGTTCTTTTTTGTCGTCTAACATTTGTTTCTTATGTTTTTGAACAGTGTTTTAACTCGTATATGTCTTAAAATGATGAATACTTTCAATTTAAACGAATACTCTCGATGAGTCGCCGGGTCATTTAACATTTCTAGAAAGGTTGGTCTTTATTCTCTCATTATGGCCTAAATAAATAAAGTTCGGCCCGTCAAACAAAAATCAAAATCTCACAAGTCATTTTTAGTCTTACAATTAGAGTTGGGAACAAAAAAAATATTCATATTATCAGAAAAAAAACTAACCTTTCAGAAATGTACAGTTCGCCTTTGTGTATCTGCAAGCTTTTGACATGAGCTTTAGCTTTCAGCGACTCTTTCGAACACGTTTTCCTCCTTCCTTCATAATCAAAACATTCAATCGGATTTTCATCTCTTTTAACGACAATACGTCTTTCCTTCTTATCAAGTGTGAAAAATACATGATGATCGGCTTTCACAACACACTTAGAATTTTCTCCTTTGAAGTTTGTTGATTGGATGCATTCGTTTGTTGAGAAAAACATTTTACCAACAACTTCATCGATTTCTAAGTGATGGCTACACGGTAAATATTTACTGGAAATAGTGATGAACACGTTTGCGCTGTTGTTTTGAAGAGGTTTCAGGAGTAATTGACACACTGTAAATCAATCAAGTGTATGTGAAGAAAAAATGATAACTCACTTTCTTCGAAATCATCATGTTTTTTGAAATCGAAGTTACTTGCTGGGGCGATTTGCATTATGACTAAACTTCCAGTCACTTTATCAACATTTATTGATGTCACATTGTTTGCTAACCATTCAGATTCCGAGTAGAACGTATCATTTGTAAGGAACTGCCACACTTGATTTTCAAGAGATAAACCATATATCTGGAACGAACATTGAAGGATTAAAATGGAAGATATATTCGGATATCCCCAATGAAAGAAAATAAGTTTATGTAAATTTGTTTTTCTGTTTTTTTCAAAAAGTTTTTCAATTGTTTTTCAATTTTTCAATGTTTTATCAACTGAATATCCCCATGAAATGCAAAAAATAAAACTGAACTGTTTTTCTCGTTGAATCGACTACAAAATTCTGGAATTCCATAATATTTCCATTGATAGGAACACCTCTTTCTTTACGACTGGTCAAGGAATTCCTTCCGCGGGCGTGATCTTCACATTTTCCTGTTTCAAATAACAATATGATCACGAACGTTGATATCCAATATTTCATAACTAATTCCGTCTAAGTGAACAAGAAAAGTTGCAATGCATATTGGCTGATAAAACTGTTTCGAAATAAAAAAAAAACAGATGAACCGGGTCAACGCAAGATCAAGAACGCGTCAAAGGCGCAATGTTTGAAATTTCATGCGTCTCGTCACGATGTGTGCAAACACATGCACGCGAGAATGAGGTGTTTTGAGTTTTGGTTCTCTTTTTTTTCCATTTTCAGAATTCTGCGCAGATCTGTTATTTCCTGGTTTTTAGAGATTATGTTTAGATTCAACTGAAAAAATTGTCTATTCACCTGTTTAGTGTGTAAAGTTTTTTTTTCGTCATGAAGTGAATGAACGTTTCTCGTTTTTTTTCACATTCATTTTTCACAAAATCCAATTTTTTTGAGCGAACAATTGAGTTAACTAAATACAGTTGCAATGAATTGTATGTTGTTCAACTGACCTGGGTCAGCTGGCCGAATTTCTTCGAAAATAAGTCCGCGCGTCTTTTGTACAAATTTTTGAAATTTTTAAATTCGTTCATACGAATTTTAAAATACGAAGTCCAATTCAGAAACTATAATTTTTATCCCTACATGAACTTTGTTAATTTATAGTTTAAAAAAATAGTGTTTTATTTAGAAGGTGTATCCGAGCAATTACGTCATGCCCAAGTGCACCACATTCCGTTAACTTTTTCGAGCTTTACATTACTTTATTTACATTGCGAAATTTTTAACACTTGAGCCAATAGAATATTCAATCTGGCTGATGATGTTTTTTCCAGATATGAAGTGCAAGAAGAAAGAAACATTGCATTATTTAGCAATGAGCTCTTCAACTACAGCCGTCGACGCTGCAAGGCGAATATTAGGTTCGTTTGCCTTTTTCAAAATGTAAAACTGTGTTTTAATTCCAGAGCAAGGAGAAAACCCGAATACAGTAGACAAAGATGGTCTAACACCTCTACATTATGCATGTGGTCACGACAATGTTGCTATGTGTCAGCTTCTAATCACATTTGGCGCCGATCCAAAGTGTTGTGATAAACTTGGAAGAACGCCATTGAGTGTAGCAAAAGGTAATTCTCTTCGTTTTCTTCGCCGTTTTCAAAAGAAGGACACCAATCAAAAAATGGGATTTTTCAAACGATTCTTTGCTTGTCACAATCCACACAACGACACATTTTTCATACGAAGACCCAATGGAAGAAGCGAAGGACCGGTTATAAATTCAAACTCATTAACGATATCCAGAAATTTCCATCGCGATAATACTTTCAGTCGAAGTTATAGAAATGCGAAAAAGAAAATTCGAGCTACTTTCAATGTTATTAGAAGGAGAAACAGTTCTGTTGAGGTATTTTTTCAAAATGTTTCATATTTATTGCTATTTTACAGCTGCAAGACACAGTTATGACATCAGAAGGTATTCGAACTATCAATACCCCTACCAGACCTGAGAAAAATCATCAACTTCGTTGTAAGAAAAGTTTATCTCTCGAAAGTTTAAACGTGCAAAGATCCGTTCCACAAAAAAGATCAAAAAGTGAAGAGGAAAAATGGAAGACGCCAAGAAGAAAACAGGTAACACCAACAGCTCCGCCAATTGATATGTATGAATCAACTAGCGAAGAAGATGATGAGAGGAGCGATAAGAATAAAGAGAAGACGAGAAGAAAAACCAGTGGTTAATAAAACTTTGATGAGTTTTTCCGAAATATTTGTTTTCAGGTCAAAACACGACCGCATATTTCACCGCTGATGAATCACTTGAACTTGTTCTCGACGCTAAAATGTCAAAAATGACGATTTCGGAACCTAATACACCAACACATGTAGACAATGGAGAGATGCGAAAAATAAAAAGATTAAGAGATGCCGAATTGAAGAAAGAGCTAAAAAAGTTTGGAATTTCACCAGCTGGACAATTCGATGTTAAAACACGTCGACTTTATGAGAAAAAATTGCTATCGGAGAAAATGAAAATAATTGAAAGAGGATACTGTCCTGATGAAGACGTCAGCAAATTGGTGAATCTTCGGAAGTTTATTTAAAAACTTTAGCTGTTTTCAGAAATATTCATCTCAACTCGAAAACGTTTTGAAAATCGGAAAACTTTCCAACGATTTGATTGAGAGAGCAAGGAAATCGGACGAAGCGATTCGAGAAGAGTTCAGGTAATTGTCTTTTTTGAAGTTATATCAACTATGACCTGCATACCTGGCGTAAGATGGAATTTTTTACCGTGACATTTTTTGGAAAGTTAGAAAAATAAGACATTTTATCATAAATATCGTATTTTCAGAGGAAAAATTCACATTTTTCGGTTTTTCACAGTGACAAAAAATTGTGATGATCTGACTGGATTAACAATAATATTAAAAATAGAAGATTTGTGTTTTTCAAGTTTTCAGATTTCAGTAATGATACTTTACAGCAGTGAAAATGACACGTTAAAATTAATGTTTTTACAGTGCGGATGGGTTTGGATATACCGCGTTCTGTTATCTGATTTTGGATCCTCGGATTTCCGGAAACAATGTTGATAGTCTGAATTTGCAACAGTTTGTCGAATCAATCTTCTATGTCGGCAAAGGCTCAAAAAATCGCCCCCTTGCCCATTTTATTGATGCTCGAAATGCGAGGAAAGAGAAATCAGAAAAACTGGTACGTTTGAAGTTTCTAGAAAATATCGCATAAAAAAACCAAATGAGCGTGAGACCCCATTTCCTCTCCCAAAATAAAACCGAACAGTGTGAATGTTTTTTTTTTGTTACGATACAATATTCCCTCTTATGCGGCGTCCAAAATCAAAAAAAAAGTGTGTCCAATTTCAAACATAAAAATACCGAAATCCGGTAATTATTCAAAAGAACACAACACTACTGTAGTGAAAAGGGTGGGATCATATGAGCTAGACATCAAAGTTCTTCTTCGAATAAATTTGTTGAGAAATACTGATGTACCTTTGACATTTTGCATTTTTTGTATTTTGATTTTGGACACACTTTTTTTTCAATTTTGGACGCCGCATTACGCCAGGTATGGTGGCGACAAAACATTTAAAAAGGGTATGATTTTTAAAAAAGTTATCAGCTTTGACGTTTAAACAAAACTCAGAAAACCAATGAAAAGCTTCGCACTATTGATGAATTATGGACGCTTGGGCATGCTATTCCTCGCCATGAACTTTTCCATGGAATTGGAGACGAAGAAGCCTACGTACGCGAAGCCTGTTTAATTGAAGCTTTGAGTGTGAACAATTTGAGTAATAAGAAGGTAAGAACTTTAGTCAAAGTGAATCGAAAATGGAGAAATCGTTTTTTTTTTTGAAAATTGTGTAAGGTGCTGTGCTGTTTTCAGCAAGACGATGTGTATTTCTCTACCAATTCCCAAAACATTATTAGCAATAACTAACTGAACTAAAACGGGACAGTTAAATGGACCACAATATCAAAAAGGGGCGGGGCCAATAAATGTGTGTCAATGTTTGTAAGAAAAAACAGGCTCCGGCTGAATTTGTGTGGGGCTGTTTGCATTCAATGATGGTAGTGAAATACACACTGCAATGTATTAATGATTCACAGAAAATTTCAACAAACGATGAGAAAACTCGAAGAGCGCATGAACCAAATGTGCTCATGTTCTTACAATTAGCATAGAAAAAATATTCGAATTTTCCGCATAAATAATACATTTCAGGCTGGAGAACTTCACGGCAAGGCGAAAAATTGGGATAGTATCACGCGTGCTGAATATGGTGTGTTTCTATTGAACAAGTTAGTTTGAGCTGTTTTTATTGAAAAGTGGGCAATGGTTTTTAGTGCACTCTCATCGTTAAAATTGGAAGGTTTTCGGTATGTTGTGGAAAACAAACTACCGGAACAATTGTATCCATTTGTTAATGATAATCGAAGAACTCCAAGAACACCGAAATGATATTTTTTATTCTTTTACTTAATTCTAGTCGGAATGGAAAATTTTATTGATCTCACATCAGATTCTATATCAAACTCACTTTGTATATTTATTTTCGTGTATTTGTATTTTTTTTGTTATATATTTATGTTTATGAAGAATTTATTATGAACATTAAAAAAGAGGATTATTTGACAAGATTGGAAAAAAAGAAGAGGGGGGGAAGGGGGGTATAGATATTTTGAAACATATCAGCTAGACTATTCAAGTTCGAATTGCACAGCAATTTTATCTCACTTTCAAACACCTATTCCAAACTGCTGATGGTTTTGCAATTGTTTAAGCCTATTTGTAACCGTTTGATTAAGTTCTGTAAACTGTGAAAGTACATAGTTTATATGCGATTCATAGTTAGATGATGTGGAGATTTGCGACATAAAACTGAAATTTTAAAATGAATTCTCAGAAAAAAATTCGAACATACTATAGTTGAATTTCAGTAACTGCCTTTGCCAATGCATGGAGTACTGGTGTTCTCACTGTCGTTGATAGGATTATTGTAAAAACAGATTTCGCTTGTATCCAAGCGGTGTTTGTTTCGTTCATGATTGATGGTTTCTTCATGAATTTCGTTAAAACATCATTGAACAAACGAAATATGTAACCGAACACAGTCTGAAATTATATATCGTCATATACACATGTGAATACCAATGAGCACAAAAAGACGTCCACATACTTTCAATTTGCAAACATGTGCAACATCAAACAGCTTCGTGAAATCTACAACGAATCGAACCATTTGAGCATGGACTTCTGGTGATCGCGCGTGATAACTTGACAGTGATTTTCTGATAACTTCAAAAGACATAAGGAAATATGACTCTAATTGTTTTCTCGAAATCTCTTTTTTCTTCGATATCGCGTTCATCCAATTCCACGTTTCTCGTTGAATTGATTCCCACGATTGTTTTTGCGACACCACAGTTGTTTTTCCACAATTTTTCAAAACTTTGAATGCTTTCTCTGTTTTTTTTTTTGGATCACTATCCGAAGCTTCTTTTACAGTTTTTTGTCGACGTGTACTTCGTCGAACCCAAAGTGATAATTGTTCCTTTTTTTGTTCACTTGGTTTCCTTCTGAAAAAGTAATGTGATGTGCAATGTGGAAAAAATAAGCAAAGTAACTGTGCAATTTGACTTTATATTGTCCAAAAAATCGGAAACATTTCCCATTTATTTTCCAGCCAGATCTATTAGCCATTCACAGATCGGTACCACGCGCTCAATTGATAATCTTTATGTTTACACTGCTCGGAGGGTATTTTCAATGTATGTTTATATCAGCACCTGATTCCACGTGTCTTAAAAGTCTAAAAATATACTTGTCACACTTTTGAACAATCTTGTTCTGGATTTTTTCGTTGCTGAAATTTCAATTTACAGTAACCGCGTGGTAGCGGTTCTTGAATGGCTAATACTAGCGAAAACCGAGGAGAGATCACGACAAAATGAGAGACTTAGACGATAGTTTCAATTCTCGTTGGATGATCTGACTGGATTGACAATACCTCGCATTTGAGGTAAGAAAATATCGCGCCTATTTTCTGATAAATGTGATCAGATCTCGACACGGAAACTGAAAACGACAATGCTCTTTCAACATACCTGGCGTGAGATGGAATTTTGTACCGTGACACTTTTTTGGAAAATGACACTTTTATCATAAATATCGTATTTTCAGAGGAAAATTCATATTTTTCGTTTTTTTTTCACATGCCAGGCATGTCTCTCAAATTGGGACATTTTTCGTTTCTCTCTCACATTGAACTTTTTGGGAATAAAAGAACTCACGATGACACTTTTGGCGCAAGAATTTCAGGACTGGCAATCCGTTGAGTCTGAGTATCGTCGCTTATAAGATTTGATTCTCTTTTATCTTCCATCCCACACTGTTCTTCTCCCCAATAAAAAACTTCCGTGGGGAAAGGTTCCACGATTTCAATTGCTGTTTCCAGGTAGTCCGATTTCTCATTCGCACATTTCTCCGATTCGCTGCTTCTTTCTCTGAGAAGTAAAGTCATCGCAGCTGCCAATGAATAAGCATCTTGCATTCTATAAAAAATAGAACATCATTTTTACTGTTACAGAAAAATAAGGATGATATATAGAGGAATGATACCAAAGCTGTTGAGGATAAATTGATTTGAAAACATAAAAGGTTTTTTTTTAAACAAGCATCACAGCTAAAACAATACAGTAAAATTTCAAAGTATTAACAAAAAAAAAACAAGAATTTTGCTATGAACAATATTTATCCATAAAAGGTAGACCATCAGTATCTGTATGATACGACTTTCATCTTCGCTCGACGAGATGGAGTCAAACGCCGACTCACCGGTACGATTGCTGGAATAGATCAATTGAATATGTTATTCAACTAAAACAATACATTTCGAAACTTCGTCATTTTCATTTTTATCCATCGAAAACGATTCGTTACTCAAACTTTCAATAGGTAAAGTGTCGTCAAGTGACAAATTTTCTTTGCGAGTTATGAGCCTGAAAACCAAAACTATTCGGAACACAACGAAAAATTGCAGCACTAACTTTTCTGATTTTGATTTCTTTTTGTGTTTAGAGTGACTCTGTCGTTGATTCACACGCCTAAGAAAAAAGCAGTTTTTAGACATTTTGAAAAAATTCTCACTTTCTTCGCTTAGAATAGTCTTCTACATCGGGTGTTTTGAAGATCTGGATGTCATCACCACTACTCAAATTATTAGTTGGTTCAAATATCCAATCGGAAGTACTAGAACTGGTATGAATATCTCCCATTATGGTTGTATCGAAAATAGCAGTTGTATCATCAAAAGACGTGAACATGGTCGGATAACATTGAGAACAACTTTCTGTGGAGTCTTCTAGTTTTTGAATCGATCCGGTACTTATTGGAGAATCTTCTTCCGTTTTTGAAATGACGTTAATCGTTTCACGATTGTCGAATGATTCATTTGGAAGTCTGAAAAATAGATCAAACGTAGAAAACGATATTGACAGAAGGTTAAAAATCACGCACCCAAAAAACACATCTTCCACTGAAATATCTTGATGATGATTCGTTTCTTTTCCAACGTCCGTATCTTCTTGTGAAATTTGGACTATGGAAACAGTATCACAGGTTTGTTCGTTTTCCTGTTCATTTATCAGAGATGATTTTCTGAAAATAGTCAACGATCTTCGTTTTCTTGTAAACAATTACTTTTTGATATTCACTCGAAAAGAATGTTGAGACGGCATTTCTAATTTGGGTGATTTATCGATAAGAGACAGTGACAGTGAGGGAGTTTTGAATTCTTTTATCGAAGCATCGTCTTCAATTTCAGATTGAAGTTCGAATGAAGACTGAGTTTTGCATTCCTCTGGATTAACCCCAAATAACCACCAAGGGATACTCAACATCAGATGTCTGGAATAAAAACAGCATCATGTTGTATGGCTAAAGCGTCCTTTCCAACTATCAAAAAGCTCTGAACGTTCAATGTTAACGCGTTGTTAGAACAAAATATTTATACCCTTCAATCGCTACACGCGCCTTTATGGTCTCGTCGCTCAAAAAAAAATTGTGAACATGTTACTGTACTTTTTTCAAAGACGCACACACATTCATAGTCACCGCGAGACCTTACGTGGGAAAATAATGGACTTTTTTATTCTTGTTTTTTTGGGAGTTTGGGACTCATCGAGTTTTTTTAGCAAACTCATAAAAGTTACTTGATACTTACATGCTACGCAATTGTCCTGCGTACCTAGTCGCTACAAACGAACATTTTTAGTAGCTAGGTACGTTAGACGATTGGTTACCTTAACTCGAACTACGCAACGGATAGCTGAGTACATTATTGTTTTTTTTTTTGTTACGTTTTTCCAAACTTCAACATTACAGTGACTCACATTTAACAACTAATACGAAAAGGACTTCCAAAAATGGGAAAGAAGAAGCCTCGACGTAATAACAATCAACATAACAAAACGTTTATCGCACCATATTCCCCAGTTCAAAATCCGCCGGTGGTGAAAGAAGATGAAATTGGAGAAGAGCTGGCTGAAGTTCAACGAGAAAACCTTGCTCCTCCGATGGCCGCTCCAAGAAAATCGTTATCGGCATTGAATCTGGATTATGACGAATTTGATCGCGCCGATGTTGAGATCCCTCTTAATAATGTTATCACTGAACCGGATAGAGCTAATTTGAAAGTCAGTTGTTTTTCTTTCGTTGATACACAAAATAGGAACATAGAGTACTTAACACAACAATTCAACCTAAGAAAGTAATGAATAACAGAAATAATTTCTCTGAATCTCATCATCTCTTTAGTGTTTCGTACTCTATGCACAGATTTTAAACTTCTTGTGTAAAAAAGAAAAAATTATTAAGGCACCGAAACACGCGTATCAAACGGTTTATATGAGTCACGAAAATGTCACTAGTCCTGTTCCTAGAACTCCATTGAATCGAACCGAGAGCATTCATTCAAACAAGTCGGCTTTTGGAGTGTCTTCTTCAAAGTTATCGACCGCCAGAAGTGCGAGCGTATCTTCCAATTATAATGTTGGGATGAGTCGTTAGTGTCAATTTTTATAAATTTTCCAGAAGTTAGCCGATGGTGGAGCGTATGAAGATTTCCGTGCTTCTCATCAAAGTCTCAATAACCGAAATCAAAATGATGGCGGAGGAGACAATAGTTTTCTGTCAGATGCCACTGGAGAACGTTCACTAGCCGGTTTTCCGACAAGTGCTTTTGGTGGTTCTAGGGCGAGCATTAGAAAAGAAGATCATTCCGATGATGAAATTCAAATCGTCAGAGAAATTCCCAGTATTAAATATAATGTTGGAGAGTTGGAAAGATTGAACGTGCCAGAAGTTAACGAAAGAAGAAGTCGTTTGAGCAGTCGTAGTAGTGTAATGTTTGGCTTCGATAATATGGTGGTCAACAGCTCCCCCCAAAACGTTAGTCGAGTGTCGTATTGCTTTTAGAGTAATATCTGTTACAGCAAAAAAATGGAAAATCACCATCCAAGAGAAGTCGAACAGTCAGCCAAAATTCTCGTCAAAGTGGTCCATCTTCTAACCATGTTCTGAAAACTTCAACAAGTCAACAATTAACCGACGAACTGCCAGAAGATGTACGTACATATCATGCTGATTCTGAGTATTTGCAGAATCGTCTCAGCAAGGTGCGAATAGTATATTTGATATTGTGCTTATTGTGAACTGTGGTTTATCAGAACGTGAACAAATTTCCAGCTATCAATACACACGAACAATGATGAGTTTGTTCTGGTCGGCGGTCATCCTCCAGAATTAGGTAACCGTTCCAACGTTCCGTCTGTTGGTATTCACGACGACTTCACCTTCCGATCAGAAAAATCCAACACTCGTGGAAATGAATCTGTTTTTTCGAGATTGTCTCAATCTAATCGCAGCAAGTCAATGTCGCGTGAAAATGTATCTTCATCCTCTCAAAATGTGAGTTCTTTATTTATTCTAAAATGTTTTGGAGATCATCGACCAAAGTTTATGAAGAAAAAACGAAAAAAAAAGTTCATGGGGGAGAAATATCGATATTTTTTGACTGTTTTATAATTTTGACAGGAAAACAACATCTATTCGAGTAATCGAGAATTGGATCAAGGCGAAGAAGTGTTCGGCAGGTCGATATCTCAAACTCAACTTTCTGACAGATCTGCAATCAATTCGAGAGCTTCATCGAGAAACACAATCGTAAGACCTATTTAATTTCGATCAAATTAAAAAGAAGATGTGAGAGGACTCTCATCGTTCCTTTCCCCCTCTTCACCCGCACAATTTTTGTTTTCCAAGGGAACTACTTCGAACACCGATGATCGTCTTCTGTTAGCAGCAAAATATAGTAGATTGCCAGAAGCGGAAGGACTTGTACAAATTCCGAACTCGCAACCAACTACATCTAATGTCAGGACAATCGTCGGAACGAAACCATCAATGTCAAGAACGTCATCAGTGTGTTCAAACAAAAGCGAACGAGTAAACTTCGCCGAAATCCCCACACTTTTCAGTCACCCAGATGATAATTTTGGAAATGATCAAGAGTCCGATAATGAAGGGGAACCTTTTAGATCTACAAAAGAACATCAGTTTACACCTTCGAATAAATCGGAATCCAAGTCTACAATACGAAACAAGGTAAATAAAAATAAAAATAAACACTCAATTTAATTTTTAAGATTCAAGCATTGGAAGATCGCGAACCAGAGAAGGCTTTATATGTCACTTCTGCATTGACGGTTATCATTATTATCTCTTATTCAGTGGAATTAATTATTTTCAGCCTGTTGCCAAACGTGCTCCGATATCTTCAAAAACTAGTGTCTCCGATTCTGTTCTTCAAACTCCACAAACTGTTATCCGTAATCAAGAATCAAGATGTATACGAAAAATAGTTGAAGTCAGTCAAAATATTAATAAGTTTCCGGAAAACAGTAATATTGCAGCCACTAAGAACAAAAACCACAGCAGAAATTGCTATTCAAACTGGTAACACTATACGATTGAGACAAGGAAAATGGAACCCAGATAGTATGCGATTCGAATAAAATCAACAGAAAAAAACTTATTTTTTTAGTTCTAAGTGAGTTCGCCAATCCAACACTCCCTGAAAGTCCGAATCGTCCGAAAATGAACAATTCGTTTGAGCGAAATGGCCATCCAGCAGTGTCGGTTTTGTCGAATATGTTGCGGAATCGAGTGAATAGTCCGAAGGCAACACCTGTCAGCTCAGATACCGATGTTACCACTGTAAGAAGTTCTGAATCAAACTCTTCTCATCAGGTTACAATGGTTCATCAGTCTGATAGCCAAAATACGGTAAATACAAATATTATTTGTTTATTTACAGTTCAATAGTTCAGGTACTCGGCGAACGTCTTCGTCATATTTCAGATCGATACAATAATGAAGATAGTGAAAAGGCAGGTTTTTTTTTCAAAATGTGTTTCATTGCTTGTGTTCGTCTTCCATACCTGGCGTAAGAATGTGAAATTTTTTTTTTAAATTGTCACTGAAAAAAAACGAAAAATATAGATTTTGCCCTGAAAGTACGTCATTTAGGATGAACAATTTTTGATTTTAAAAAATTGAAATGATGTTTTTTACTGTTCAAGAGTTCCTTGAAAAAGATTAATGTAAGTTCCATTGTTTTTTTTTCTCCTCTTTCATGTTAGCCCTAGTAAAAGGGTAGCCCAAGTAGAAGAAACTTGAAGAAGGAGTTTAAAAATTATGAGGGCGTTCCTAATTGAAGGGTACGAACAATGAAAATTGCATTTTTTTTTTTTGAACTCTCGAACAAGTAAATATGAAACATGATTTTTGCTCAAATATTTTTGCTTATGACCACGAAACAAAAGTTCACAATCCGTCTTTTGGTTCACTAGTCGTCAGTGTCCGATATTCAATTAGTGATGAAAAATAAAGAAATGTTTCTTTAGAAAAGGTTGAACGATATAAGGGATTCTTGGAGTAAGAATATACGTGGCGTAAGATGAAATTATTTTAGGAAAAGAGGCTGTCTGTTATGGGCTTATTCACAAGAAAAAAAATAATGTAAAAAAACAATAAAAAACACAAACAGTTTATTCACCTAATGTCGAAAAATGTCGAAAAACCCCCCTTTTTTCGAGGTTTCTCGACATTTTTCGACGTTTTTCGACATACTTTTACACACAAATGAGGTGAATAACCAATTTTTGTTTTTTATTGTTTTTTTACATTATTTTTTTTTCTTGTGAATATGCCCATTAGAAAATAATACATTTTTTTTATAAATATCGTATTTTCAGAGGCAGCATTTAGATTTTTGGTTTTTTTCAATGACAAAAAACATAAAAAAATATTTGTCACACTCTTACGCCAGGTATGAAGGGATTCCCCTAACATAAAAGGGAAAGAAAATTGCAATATTATAGACAAAATTTGTTCCGTTATCATCATCAACACCACTCAACTGTGCTGAAAAACAACGTAGAAATGGGATTTCATCGATCGAATGTTTACAAGAACAGGCACTACAAAAAACTGGCAGCGAAAAGAGTATTCATTCGATGGCGGACCATTTGGCAACTCTCACAAATGAGAATGAAAGCGTTCCGATCAAAATTGATGCACGTTGGATGGAAGAAAAACGATCAAGCGGTGATACTATCAGGTTTTCCTCTTTGTTAGTTGAGAATATCTATTGAATTTCCAGAAAACATGTTCCTCGTGGTCGTATTCGTGATTTGGCTCAGGCTTTCGATACAATGCAAATCAATTCGCCAAAACAAGAATTGCCTGTACCAAATTATCGTGGAAACTATTGGAGAGCTTCCGAAGAATATTCGAAAGAAACTTCCTGTAAATACCCGTCTGGTGATCGCCTTCACTCATCTTCGGACACCAGAAGTCGTTCATCGTCGAATCGTTTAGATGGTTCGACAATGTCTTCCAACATTTTTTTGCCACACTCATCGTCGCATAACATAAACGATCGACACCGTAGCACTTCTTCCTCGTTGTCATATCAGCCGAACGTGTTCACAAGAAATACTTTTGTGCGAACGTCGACGACAGCGACATCTAACATCAAGCCTGGAGTAATACCTACCAATGTTCCAATGGCGACAATGTCTGGTAATGGGCAAGGAGACATCAATGAAAACAACTTCGGAGGATTTGTTTCGCAATTTGAAAGAATCCCATCAATCAGAAATTTAGCTTCAAACAACCCACATAATGCTAGGTAAGCATCCTTGTTGTTTATTGTTATTCGTGTATTTTATAAACAATTCAGTGTCACCTCAAAGGTGCACTTTTATACAAAAAGTCGAACGCATTCGTGATGTTTTTGTTTTATATTGAAAAATTGCAGAAATATGAAGTATGACGATGTCGGGCATACTGATTCAGACAATGTTATTGACAAATTCAAAGATGGCTCTGTGTTAAAAAGGTTGTTTCTAAACGTTAACCAAACTGAACAAATAATTTGCAGATCTATGCCTTCTCGTGAATCATTTGGAAAGAAAACTGGAGATACTCCGATTTTGCGCCGGCAAACCGCAGTCATTGAAATTCCGAAAAATGTTGAAAAAATGAGAAACGGTTCAGTATTACGTCGACAAACGGCGCTCATTGAAATTCCAAAAAATAGTGAGGAAACAGATGATACATCGTCAATTCGCAAACAAACAACAATGCGCGATATTCCGAGAATCAGTGGTGATTCGATTCATGTTCCAATTCAGCGATTGTCGAATCAAGACACTGATGGTATTTTTATTTTGCTGTTAAAGTGGGAGGGGTAGCATGAATCAGCAAAGTGTTTTTAAAAGAAAAAGCACCCAAAGTAGGAAATTTTGGAGAAAAAAGTATAGTATTCGAGGGCAAATACTGAATGGGTTTCCCTAATTGGGGGTCTCCGTTCTTTATGGGGGTCTGAAAAGTTGAAAAAAGGGGTGCACGATCCGTTCTGAATGGGGGTCTGCAAAAATGGGGGTCTATGCGTGTTTCTGAATGGGGGTCTGGAAAAAATGTGGGTTTTAGTTTTTCTGAATGGGGGTCTGAGAAAATGGGGGTCAGTTTGTATTTTTAAATGGGGTCAAAAAGAGATTTTTCCTGTTTCGTACTATTGTATAAATTTCTTTGTGTATACCTACGATTCTCACCTACCTAGACATAGGTTTAGTGAACTTCCGAAAGGTGCGATTTCAATAACTCATCTGGCTGAATGATATTCCAAGAATATTTGGTGATCAAGAAGAAAATCGCGCTTTAGAAGTCTATATAAATACACATTTTCAACCATACCTGGCCCAAGAGGGTACCAAAAATCTCAAAAATTTTTGACAAATCTCAAAAATTTTTTACAAAGCGAAAAAAAAACAATTTTGACACTGTAAATCGCCACGAAAGCAGGAAAAATGGCTAAAAAAAATAATAAAAGGCAATAAAATTCAAAAATTTCGCTGTGAAAACTCCTGCGAAAATAATGACACGGTACTTTTTCCCCACTTGGGCCAGGTATGTTTTCAACATTGAACTTTTTGGATGTTCACTAAGCCTAAGCCTTCGTAGAAAAGAAACCTACGAAACAGGAAAATTGTGAAACTCTCGAAATAACGTATCATTTAAATATGACAGATTGACCCTCTTTTTTTCAGACCCCCATTCAGAAATACAAACTGACCCCCATTTTTCCGGACCCCCATTCAGAAAAACTAACAGACCCCCATTTTTTCCCAAACCCCCATTCAGAACGGATCGTGCCCCCTTTTTCAACTTTTCAGACCCCCATTTCGGGAAACCCATTCAGTATTTGCCTATTCGAGAAAATAGTTTCCATATTTTTTTTCCGTGTATAGAGACCGTGCTATTATTCCAAATAACTTTCTCTGGGGGGTTTTACTCTTTTGAGGGTACTGATCACTTTTTAAAAAAAATTTAATCATTCGTGCAACTCCCACTTCAAAAATCGAAATATTCTTTTGCAGAATATCGAAAAATGTCTACGAACGTGGAAGTTCCAATAAGTCGTGTAACTAATCCGTCGAAAATGCATCGACTTGAACGTGCGAAAACACAGGAAGTGAACACTAGTCAGTACTATCAACCACATTCTCTCACAGTTTATGATACAAGAGCAGCGAGTGGAGAAATTCGAAAAAGTATTGTGAATTTGGAAGAATCATTCAGAACAGGGCGAGATTTATACGGAAGACAAACAACTGAAGATCTTTCATCGATAAGATACGATGGAAAGCAAATCTTCGAGGATAGACTCAGAAAAACGGAAGAGTTCGGTTATCAAAACGAAGTGATAAATGATAACGATCGAAAAGCGAGAGTGAGAAGTTTTTGAGATAAGGGTTATGCAGAATATTTTTCAGCCGTTGGAAGTATCTCCGAGAATTGCAAAACATGCGATTGGAACGTTAGACCAACATCCGTCCAAATTTAATGTTCCAACAAATTTGACTAGACATTCAACAACGACGCGGGATAACATCACTTATTCACCGCCAGCTACAGAGGTATTTGAAACTACGGAAATCGCTAGTGCGAAATTGTCTACAGACCGTATACGAAGTTAAATTTATCTCCTTAAAATTTCAAAACTGTACCTAACAAGAGAGGTTCATCTTGTCCCCAGAGGTTTCATCTTGTCGCGGGTTTCGAGAGACAGTCTCTTTACAGCTCCTCTTGAAATGTGTCATTAATTGGTTTTTTCGAGTTTTTATTATTTTATCATGTTTTTTTAAGGATATTCAAACATACATCGCCAGAATAGTGAAATTCCACATATCAACTTTCGAAAACACCGAATTTTACCCAGTTTCAGAAAGCACAAACTTTTCAATCCAATTTTGTGTGAAAATATACTATGCAAAATAGCTGAAGCTAGGAAAAAAAAACAAATTAAAAACCAGACAATGACACATTTGAAGATAGGCTGTAAAGAGAAACAGCGAAACCCGCGAGATGTTGGCACACACATTAAAACACAGAAAAAAATCCTTTCGAGAAAAAAATTTCGCATTTTTTTTTAAATTTCATGCGGTTTCGAAATGACCTGTTTCGAATTGTCATGCTACGAATTATCCTGGTTTCGAAATTCCCCGGAGTTTTTTTTCTCTACGTTTGTACATTCATCCTATACGATAGTGGTTTCTCTTTCAATCTAAAATGTCGGGTTGGCAACAAGTCCGACATTCATTTTTTTTCGGAAAAAATGAATTGGGAAAAATCCCAATCAAAAATTTTGAGAAAATAAACTCAGTTTGGGGAAAAACCCAAAGAATTATTTGAAACCAGTCGGTTGAACCAGGTCTGATGCATATAATTTCAGGATGCTGGAAGTCGTGTTACGCACTTGACCCAATCACTTCAAGATGGAAGTACAGATAGAATTCTGACAGCCGAAGAAGATAGTAGTACTATACGAGGAAAAATTGATAGAATGTTCGATTTTGTTGATGAAAATGAGAAGGTCCGAATTGAGGCAGGAGAAGAAGCGTCGACGATATCAAGCGGAACACTGGGTGGAAGAGAACGGTCTTCACGTTTAGTGGGTGGCAGATTTGAGAAAAACTTCGACATTTATTCACCAAACACAAAGTAAGTATGCCAATGAATTTAATCTTGGTATTTTCGTATTTACAGATTCACTAGTTATGTGCCAGTTAGTCGTCAACGCATTTCTGATGAACACGGAGAATGGGAACGAACCATTTACAACGAAAAGAGGACAAGTTCTGAAGCCAAAATTCCTGAAGCAACCGAAAAATATAGACGCCGTGTCGCAAACAGTCCTCCAGATCGTAGAAATACGGTTGCAACTGGAGGTGGTACAGCGACTGATAGCGATTTTGAATATTCAGTTAGTTTTTGCATTTAGTCAGAAACTTGAAGCTGATCAGTAATTCTAAAAACGTCCAACATTGTTGGAAGTTTTTTTCAAACATACCTCGGTCAAACAATGTTCAATTCCACGGAAAACATTTAAAAAAAAACACTGAAAAGCTGCATGAAAATCTCGCTGATTTTTCAATGAAAGCACACAGCACTTGTGATTTCGAAAAAACGAACTGTAAATATGTACCAGATTGTTTCTTTTATGCAAACAACAAAAATTAGTTTTTTGGTTATTGCAGTCATCGTATCAATGTTTGTCCAATTCGGCGTTTTTCAGGGTTTTTTAAAAGTCAAAACGTGACAAATTTAGCTTTCACAATATCGGGAAATGCAACGCGAACAATTGTTCCGCCGTCTCCCATCAGTCGATGAACCTCAGTTTTTTCGTTCACCAGCACTGAGTGCTCCACACGCTGGACAGTCAATCAATGCATATAGATCAAAGGATTTATGTGGAACACCGACAGCTGGCGAAAAGGTATTTATTTAAATGATTTTCATAATATAAGAGGCTCAAGATTCCATATATCCGCGTTCGTTGAAATATTTTGAAAAAAGTTGAATTCTTGTTAAAAAACATGATTTTTTGTAACTAAATGAGATTAGAGCCGCAAAACATCAAAATTTGTGCTGTTAATTTCAAAATCCCAAATAAGTTCGTTTAATGTTACATTCACCAAAAAAAGCAGAAAATTCGATGATTTTTTGTTGAGAAATAACAGTTCTCAATTTTCCTACATGTATGTTGCTGCGCAGGTCAAGCCAGCCCAGTACTCTTATTTTTTTTGTGAAATATAGAAATGAGAATGTTGACTGCAATATCTTTCAATGTAACAAAATATGTGTTTCGAAATTTGTCACATTTGATCATTATTCATTTATTTATAGAAATGTAACAAAGTATCATTGGTTCGAACTTGTTACATTTTTGTTTCAGTTCATAAATATCAGATTGTTAGATGGGGTTCAGGCTGATAACTCTTATGTTATGAATTAGCAAATGATTACAAGTTTGTATTATGTTTTCATATTAATTTTCATTTTAAGACACTCTCGGTGTGCCAAGGAACGAATTTCCAGTAATTTCTCGAAAAAATAATAAAAATTAATGAAAATAACGAACACAACGTGCCACGTATGTTCACGTTTATGTATGTGTATTCTTTTTTTTGTCACTTCTCAAATTTGTTTTCAATTCCAACACGTTTTTGACGAATTAAAATGAGATCTTGGAACTAATTGAACTGTGAATGAAGAATACTTCTAGAAAAAAGACAGATCCACAAATACAAGTTGTTGCTGGAATTTTAATGGATCGAAATGTATATAATCTGGAAAAATTATTTTTCTCTTGTATTTTTCCGTGGACAAGAGAATTGCAGAAAATGTAACAAAATTGAATAAAATATTTTTTGTTACAAATCCTGGTAATAATTGAAACTGAACGATAAATGTAACAAAAACGGGAACGATTTTTTTGTTACATTTAGAAATGAGCTCTAAAACAATGTTTTTATTGAGATAATTTCTCACGCTTTTCGTTACAGTATGAAGTTTACTTCTTCGAAAGTTACAGAAAACACTGAAACTACACAAAGTTATTTGAAAACATAAGGCCTTTTTTAAGTTACAATTTTTACGAATATTTGTAAGAATATAGCGAAATTCTCGTTTTTTGCTCATATTTGTAGTAAATAGGACCAAAAGCTCTCCGAATTAATCTAAACACATTTGCCATTTTTGTAACAAGAATTCAACTTTTTCAAAATATTTCAACGAACGCGGATATATGGAATCTTGAGCCTCTTATATTATCAAATTGAAAATAAATGACAAAAATTAAATCGAAAAAGAAGAGACTGAAAAATGTTTTGCCGAGAAAATTAAATTATGTTTTTACATGCTCTGTGCCGCGTTGCGTTTTTCAGTTTGATAACATACAATCTTCCCCATAAATTGAACCGTTCCCTGTTTTTTGATAACATACAATCTTCCCCATAAATTGGACCGTTCCCTGTTTTTCGAAAAAAAAGGAGAAACTAAATACCGAACTTGTTTTTTTTTTCGTTTCACAGTCTATCAAAGATTGACATTTTAAACATTGCATCCAAAAAACTCACTGACAGAAGTTTACAACCGATGTTTAGTAAATCATAACCTAGTACTAAATCCATTATTCCATACATAATAATTTTATTTCGCCATTTCAAAAATGACAACTACCAAAAACGTTGAATCTGATATTGTCAATCCGGTCAGATCATCCAACGGGAAATATGATCTACCACAAAAACTTGATGAGAGAGCATGTCCAAATGAGATATTCAGACGGTAGATCAATTTCTCGTTGGATGATCTGGCTGGATTGACAATAATTGAAAAGATGGTCACGTATGAATTTTTTACGTTATAAGTTTTTCATTATTTTCACAACTTATGGGAGACTTGAACAAAGTTAGAAAGACACACAGCAGAGTCAAATGAGAGATAAATTTGAAGGAAATGAAAGAAAACATACCTGGCATAGGAGGGAATTTTGTACCGTGACATTTTGGACGAGGGATGGGATTTTACACAACAACGGGACATTTTATATAATAAAAAACGTATTTTCAGATGCAAAACTTTTATTTTCGCATTTTTCTTACAGTGACAAAAATATTTAGAAAATTTTGTACTTTTTTACACCAGGTATGAAAGAAAATGATATAGTCTGTCTTTTTTTGAATAACACACCTTTCGAATAAACCAAATTCAAGTGAAAAAGTTAATTCTCAAACAGTTTCGAAGCTGTGGAAACATTGAAAATCCTTCTTAAACGAATGAGCAAGTTGTGTTTAAAAGAAAGAGCACCGAAAATATAGTATAATGCTCGAGGGAATTTTGGAGAAAAAGTCTAGCACTCGAGAAAATAATGATTCCAAATTTTTTCAATGTATAGCGTGCTATTATTCCAAATTTTCAAGATTGCACGTTTAGCTTCGTGGTCAGAAAATTTGGAATATTTTTCCTAGGCTTTTCGGTAAAAAATCCCTTACGGGTTTTCCTTTTTTTTTTGAGGGTACTGATCATTTTTAAAACAACTTCAATATTCGTCAAACTCCCCCTTTAAAATTGAGTATTCACGAATATCCAAATTAAAAATATAATAATTGTAGATTGAACTTGATATTTTTTCAGATTCGTCTGAATCCATCGTTCTCTAATGGACTATCTACGCGGGTTGTTCCAATTGCTCTCGCCACATCTACACCAATGGATAGTCCGACATCGATGAGTCCGAGTTATCGGAAAAGAGAAGTGAATAACAATACGTTTGAAGGAATTGGTGGTCCACATGATACATTTGTCTCGTCAATCAGCGGTGTTTCGACGAACGAAAAACAAGTGGATTATATGAAACGAATCAATGTGAGTTGTACTGATATAATATCATACATACCGTATTTACTCTAATATAAGGGCACCCCCAGTAGAAGGGCACCCCTATTATAAGGGCACTCAGAGAAGAAGATCGAAAAATAGAAGGGCACCCCTTGTAGAAGGGCATCCCTAATATAAGGGCACTCACAAAGAATGGGATTTTTTGTAAAAGTCTGATTTAACCCTGAAAGGAGTGAGAAACATACTTATTGTTTTAGTGTAGGCATAATCCCACATTTATTATTGCTCATGACCACGAAAACAATAGTTCCAGACCGTTTTTTAGCACAATTAATGTGAAACTTGTGATGAAAAAAGTGAGATTTTTCTCTAGAAGATGGTTGAACAATATAAGGGCACCCCTTGTTGGAGGGCACCCCTAATATAAGGGCACTCGAAGAGAAGGATTGAAAAATAGAGGGGCATGCCCTTATATTAGAGTAAATACGGTATATTATAATATCGGCCGCTTTTTGATGCGGGTGTCACTAACTTTTGAAGGAAGATTTTCAGAAGTTTCGGGGGAAGAATCGGCAATTTGTGTTTAAATGATATAGCTTTTTTCATAGGCGTTTCTGAAGGGGGTCCAATGAGACTTTCAACTATATTTTGGGTCCACTTTCATTTAAACACAACTTGCCGTTTCGTCATACCCCCCCCCCCCCTTAAATAGTTACTTCCGAAAAGATGACATTAGAGAGATTGCAGCTTCTGATTCTGTAAACTTTTTTTAATCTTTAAACAGCTATATTCCACCATCAATTTTGCAGCGTTTGTCCTACATGATTGAGAACACTCAGAAACAAATGTCAATGAACGAGGCTGTACTTGCAGATGCGATCAAAAAAGGAAAACAGGCGCAAGAAGTAGGTTTTATAAAATGTTATTGAATCACTTATTTCTGTTCTCAGATTGCTGCTAACCGTTCTATTTTGATAAGTCGCGAAGCTCTTAGACTCCAACGTCGCGAACTTCGTCGATTGCATGCATTCTCAGCAGTTCGTAGACCACCTCCACCAATTGCTCGCAATTTGAAGGGATCTGTCATTTTCAGCAATGTGACCGTTCAACTCAACAAGAACTTCTGTAGTCGACTCACACCAGCCGACCGTAAGATTTGAGAGAGAGTTTGAACTTTTGAAAGCTTTTGATTCAGATAACTCGTACGTGTTTGTTGCACTGTTTAAGTGTGGATATCAGGTTGACGCAACTGAATATGTATCACTTATTGTTGAGAAGAATACTGAGATTATGGACAAATTGATGTTCGTCAAACCGATTCAGTTTTCTGATGTTCCAGTTGATTTCACAGTTCACGTTGAATTTTATGCAATGGTGAATTTTTTCATTTTTTGAAAATTATTTAATTTTTTGCAGAAAATGCAACCACAAAAACAAGTAGAGCACACTTCATTTGCCACTCGATGTAAAAATCTCATGGGACCACGTATGTTCCGAAAAACTAATCTTTATAAAAAGTAGTTTTTAGCACAGAAAAAAGTTTCGAATTCGACATCAAACTCCGAAACAGCATTCAAAATTCGCGGTCACATTGGTTTGGATCGTGATGCATCTAACGTGAGATGTTTCTTAGTGGATGACGTAACTTATCCATTAGAAGGAACTGTTATGATTGACACTAAATGCACCAGACTGCCAGATGTTTTTGAAGAGGATTTTAAAGGATTTTTGGTGTGTATTCCTTACAAGGGAATGGTTTTGGGTGAATTTGGAGTTTTCGAATGAAAGTTTTTCTTATAGAGTTTTGGACGCTGAAAAATATCCCGTCGTCAGATTTTGCGAAACTCCTCTATGAAGTCCGATAATCGACTTCAAAGTTCAGGCTAAAAACAACAATTTTGAGAACTAGAGGTTTTTCTCAAAAATATTATCCGGATGTTGTTCAGAAAGGTTTATTATCCAAAATTGATATAGTTTTTTTCTACTTTACCGCATTTTAAAACAATCAATTTATTGATTATTTGAATTTTTCAAAAAATCAAAGGCTCGATATCTCTGTTCTAAGAGGAGTTTCGCAAAATCTGACGACGGGATCTTTCTCGGCGTATCGAAATCTATAAAACCACACAATTTCATTAAAAAACTCCAAATTGACCCTAAACCATTCCCTTGTTAGTTGAAACATTATGAATTCGTCATTTTTGCAGACAATTTTCTCAACCATAAGCAACATGGCTTCCTGGGATCGATATTGGGCGGTTCTTCGTCGTGGAATTGTGTTCCTGTGGAAGTACCCGGACGAGGAACAACAAGGAAAAGAACCAAGAATGCAAATTGATTTGACAAAATGCACAAATAATGAAATTGAGAAATGCGCGTTTGATGTCTGCCCGCGACCATTTTCGTTCATGATCGAGATTCTGGTCGAGTCAGCTGACAACCAAATCGATCAATCGGTTATTGGTAGCGTTGTCGAGAAAAAACGGTGAGATTTGTTTTTTTTTGCGCGAAAACCGATATCCTATATCTTTAGAAAGTTATTTGAACTCCTCGAAAACTAATTAATTTACAGTGTTTTGTTGTCTGCGGATACCGCTGAAATGTTGTCAAAATGGCTTTGTTTGATGAATCAAACATTGGACGTTATCCGTGGACCCATTTGAACATACCACTAAGCGTAAATCAGCCCCAGTTGTTTTTTAAAAAAGAAAAATGATAACTAGGTAAAAGTTTCCCTTTTTGTTTTATAAATAGGTTTAATAAGCACCCTTTGCTTTAATTATATCATTTTTGTTCAATGAATTTTTAATGGTAGATTTGGCGGGTTTTTATTGAATCGGGTTTGTTCTCCGAAATTGTCTACTTTAAAACATGAATAATGAAGAAAATCGGCGCTTCTTTTCGCGCCCTATTGACACACTTATTCTCTGCCGCTCTCTACTTTTTACACACACTCTCATTTGCATCACAAGTTTATTTTTTGTTATTGTTCGCCGTCGAATATATAGTTGAAAAAATGGGTGTAACACCTGTGGAATTGGAAGTATATTGTAAAGTTGGCGAAGATGTGGCGAAAACTGTGAAACGATATTTATTAGGTGAACTTGGTGACGACAGTGGAAGTGAGTTTTCAAAAACCTTTTTTGGTAGCATTGATAATTTTTAGAAAAGTTCGAACGAAAAGCATCGAGTAGTAGTTCGGGGAGTGAAGAAAGGCTGTATCCGAATCCTGAAAAACGAGAAAATGTCGAAAATTGGAATAGTTGGGGTGATGATGAGGAAGAAGTTGAAAATGATAATGAAACAGAAGAATCGAGCTGGAATTGGTTATTCAAGTGTGCTGTAAAAACGTATCTGGATGCTGAATATTTTCTTGTTTCTTATGAATCGCGATTTGTTCTTCTAAGAAAGCCGCCATCTGGTTAGTGATTCGCCGGACATTTTATTAATGATGAATAATTTTCTGGGTCTGGAAAATAAATAGTCAAGAGCTGCCCCTAATCTCTTTTTGATAGGTTTAAATTTCAGATGATAACTATAAAATTGTTTGCAAGCATTACATCGAAGGCGATCCTATAAATTGCGAAATCACAGCTTCTTGTTTGTTTGGTCTCATCAACACACGACACTCGGATCAACTGGATTGTCTTATAATATCTCTCGGAACTCTTGATGGACATGTATATTTTTACACCGAAAAAGGAACGCTTATTTACTTTGATAGATTTTCAATCTATGAATCCATTGCCAATATTCATTTTGAGCATGTTAAAGTGAGGATTTTCGAAAACAATTAAAAAAAAAACATTTTTCAGATATCGCAAGTGTTTATCGTTGTTCTTTCGAGAACTTTCTTTGTTATCAATCCAATTTCTTTAAATTCCGGTCTTCATCAAGCTAAAACAAAGATTGCACGAGGAGAGAAAAACGTGCAAGAAGTATCAGATTCAATAGAGATTCAGTGTGATTTGATTGAACCCGATGTGAATGGGAGCATTATACACGTCGTGTTCACCGGCTTCTATAAACCATCATCTTTCGAGCAGTATATGAATGCAACATGGCAGTCGTTCAATGTATGTTTTTAAAACAATTGAAATTCGAAAATTTATCGAAAAATTTGCGTGATAACCGCTAAAAGTTCATCATTCCTAAAAACCCGATTTTTTTCTACAAAAATGAATCACAGGCACGAGTTGAACGTCCATGTTTGCCAACATTTTCGACATTCTTAGTGACCACGGAGAAATGTTTCGTCACATTTGTTTGGCATGATCGCGATCACGCAGATCAAATATGGGCCGAAGCTATTAAGTATGGCAAAAGTGTATGTTTTCATTTCAGAATTTTATTGATTTGAAAACATTAGCATTTTCCAGCTACTTCCGTCGTTTGGAATTCGAAAATATTTGGGTATTTCAACTGAGCCAGCTAAAAAAGCGGCACACATGCATACTGCTCAACATGCTCCCGCTCGCAGTCAAATATTAGATCCAAGAGTTGCCCAAAATGTGTCAAAAAGTCCGGATGGAAGATATGTGGCAATTGCGGATCGACAAGCCAGAGTTATAGTTATTGATGTATCCAAATAGAACATAAAAAAGTATATAGAGAATGACCAAATTACAGGTTCAATACCGAACAATGGTACTAATGTACAAAGGATATCGTGACGCATCGATATCATGGATTTCGACAATTGAAGGCAAACGATATGCACAGTTTTTGGCAATTTTCGCTCCTCGAAGGTCTCTTCTAGAAGTATGGACAGTTCTAGGAAATGTTCGGGTTTGTGCGCGACACGTGTCGTCGGAAACGATGTGTGATTTGGTAACGGGTGGAGAAAATCGAACATTGTGCGGAATGTCTTTCAATCATTTTGAGGGGACTTCGTTTTTTATTAATGCCGAAGGAACTTTCCATAAACTGATTGTACCGTTTCATTTGGCGTTAAATGGAAGAGCGTCGCAGGATCAGCATGATCAATTGTTGTTGAGCAAGGTAAGAGGTTTCCTTGATTTTTCAATCATACCTCGGTAAAAATCGTAGAGGGTTTTTGACATGTGCAACGTGGAATTCCACATTTCTGCCGAGTTATGTTTTTAATTCAAATCATCCAACCGGATTGTGATCTACATAAAACTAATGAAACAGCAAAGTAGGCAATTTAGACAGTAGATCAGTTCTACGTTGGATGATTTGTCAGGATTAAAAATATGTGATTATCAGATCGATAAACAAACAAAGGAGAAATGGATTGACACGTTTTCATTCTTGAAACTCGCAACATCTCGAAGAACCGCTTTCCAAAATTATCTTCAAAATTTGGAAAATACAGAAGAGGCATATTCGTTTTTGAAACGTGTTAGAAATGTGAGTTATCATAATATTAGAAAAATAAAAATATAATACCGGGAGAATTCTTTAGATCAATGGAGCCCAATCGCTTGGACAGTACATTGATGACATTGAGAAATCGATAGCGTTTTATGAACGTATTCAGAAGTCTGCTAAGGAAGAGAACGATGGCGTTGTGGATAAATCAGAATTTGAAATTAACTCGATGGTTGCTCGCATTGTGAATTGTCATATCAAACGTTTCGAAATCGGCGAATCTGTTTGTGAGAATAAAAACCAATTGACACTTGGAGAGTGGCTCAATATGATCGATTTCAACACACAGATTGATGTATTCACATGGTAAGAGAGAAAATCAAAAAGGGAAAAAAGTAGCCTGTAATTTCATGAAAAACTAAAATATTGGCTAATACAACAAATTGAATGATTAGATTTCTTTCTTCCAGCCATTGGAACGATAGTTTTCGTTTGAAATTGTCCAATCTTCTTTTCTCTCCAGTCTTCGTTGGTAATTGTGATCTAGAGGAGTATGAAGATGTTATTATCAACAAATTGCCAATTTCCAAAACCGACTTGATCAAATTGTTGTGTGCAAAGTTCGAAACTAATGGAAATGATATGAAACATTGGACGCATTTCGATAGACTTGTGAAATTATTAATTTTGTTGGAAAAATCAGAAGAAGGTCTTATTGAGTTATTAAATCGAGCAGCTGTTCATACGTGAGGGTTTTCATTTTTATCATTGGGATTGTTTTGCTCTATCGAGAAGTTTCAAAAAACACCTCGTCCACAAACAAGGAACATTTAAAATGTCATCTATGATTTTTCATACAAAAAATCTTACAAAATTTTGTGCTGTTTCAAAAAATGTTTGTGCTAATCAAAACATATATGCTGACGGGAGCTCATCTTTTCAATGTGGGAAAACGTTTTTTTTATGAGTTAGAGATTTTTCTTCAAAGGGGACCAAGGGAGAAGCTCGTCTCATACCCTCATATGAAAGTAGTAAAATGTAGAGATAATTGTCACCTAAAAGCTTGGGAAACGATCAAGAAAAAATCAAAAAATTTGAACGAATTTTCGAGTTTTTGTCGCATGACCCTTCGTTTTTTTTTTGAAAAATTTTACTGGCTTTTTGACAAAAAATGACACAGTAAATTTCTCTTCTTTCGGTCAGATTCGACTGTGTTGTCATGGCGTGAATATATGGATACGCTCGTAAATACAAAAACATTAAATCATTAGAACGAGTTTTTTTCCTACAACAATTCGTCTGTGTTACTAGTAATTATTTTATTCCTTTTTTTGTTGCTACAACTGTAAAACCAAACATGTTATTTTCAGAAAACATTTGAGCCGCGCAATAGTATTGTTGGCAGTTTGCTGGTGCTCTCGGAATGAGATGAAGAAATTGCAAAAAATTCCCGATGAAAAAGAAGAGGAAGTGGAAGGAGAAGAAGAAAAAGAAGAGTTCCATGATGTCGACGACTGGGATGCTGTTCAGCCCGAATTAGAGCATTTGGACAGTATTCTGATGTGTCTTCACTGTGTCTCGTTGGCATCACAACTAACTAATAGCGATGAGAATGAGCCAAGAGTGGCTGATATTTCACATCGAATCGATTCGTTTTGTCGAGAAAATGTGGCGAAATGGGTTGTTAGAAATAATGTGAACTATCAACAATTATCGAAACTTTTTCCCAAAGATCCGACAGAAATTTTGGATGATAGTTATGACGAGGAAAAACGGCAGGACGCCATTATAATCGATTATCCACACGAAGACAATATTCTGCTTATATCTCGAATTTTTCAAATGATGCCAAGAAGTTTTGAACACGATTTGATCATAATTGATGTCTGCTGGGAAATTATCAGTACCTGGTTCAAAGAGAAAGATAACATTGAGTTGATCAAAAAATGCACTGATTTATTGAAACCCGCAATCATAAGTGATCAACGGCTTCGACACGGTATAACTCGATTAATCTGGGATAAGTTTGTTGGTGCCAATTTTGAATCGATTGTAATGTTGGTCGAAAAGAACGGAAGAATTCCAAAAGAACGCGAAATTCGAAAAGAAGTTGGATTCAGTGAGACAAGAGTTGTCGAGTTTTTGATTGAATGCGAAAAAATGCTGAATGTTATGATGGATGCGGTAAAAGATGTTCCATCAACGAGACAATATCCTGATGATATGTTGATACAAATAATGAATTCATCGTTCCTAGTGGGTGCAGTTAAGACTGCGCAAGATAAACTAGCGGTAATTGCCGCGAAACAGCCGCTAGTCAATTATCATCTGGTTCTACATCATTATCATTTGGCATTGGCAATCCGGCTGCAATTATCGGTTGGACTTCGGATTCATCCACTGCGCAATTTGTTTTGTTTGATTGGAAATCGCGCGTTTTTCGTCCGACTGGACAGTCATCCATTGATACCATTGGAAAATGTTGAAGATTCGATCATCGAGAAAAGGCATGCGTTTTTAACAAAAATTGCTGAACAAGGCTCGACAAATGAGCGCAGATTGGCCAAAACTTTGGAAGGGGAGTGGAATTTGACAGTTAACTCCATTTCGTTTATGGTGGGTTCTTCTCATTGTTTTTTGTCTGTGGGAGTTTGTTCTAAATCTTATGTCTGGGTTCTTCACGAACAAATTCGAATCGCATCACTTTTTTTCAAGATTCTCAAAAAATGTGGAAAATTTTAACCATTTTAGTTGAAAATATCCGACGATCTTGAACGCTTTTCATTTTTGGGTCTTTTTCTTTTACAAAGTTTTTGCAGCAAGCATTATCATCATTCCGTTTGGGAAACGATATTCAAGGCGCCCTAGAACTGGTGGGATGTGTTCACGATGAACGAGCTGCTTCATCTCTTGTTCGAGTATTGGCCGCTCGAATGGTTCGATTGATGAGTGAGAAAAATACGCTTTTGACTCCTTCACATTCAAAGTTAGTTTTCATTTCTCAAACACATTGCTAGGTTTGATTTTTGAAAAGTGATTAAATCTTGAAATTTTCAACTGGTTCACGTCTATTAAATTTGTCACACTTTTATTTTTTAAGTAAGAAAACTTCCAAATCGTGACTGTTTTTATTGAAAAGTGACTTCCAATTCAGGATGAATTCTTTCTTTACTTCTTTTCTTATTTAGTTACATTATGAACCTCGCTGGCGAGGAAACGGCGCGTGTCGAATTGTGGGCGGAGTCTGATTTGATAAACGGACAGATGAATCCGAAAACATGGCAGGAAGCGATTGAATCGATGGGAAGAAAAGCGAGTCTAGTCGCCAAATCATCTCAATCTGCCAAACCAATTGTCACATTGAATGACATCGCATTACAGTATTGGGGTCTTCAATGGATCTGATACATTGCCAATTTCAGTTGTTTTATGTGATTCCATTTTTTATGGGTGACTTCTTTCAATTTATGTATATAGTTTTCAATTTTGAGTCAATAAATATTGGTTTCAAATTCCCCCTTTTCTTTCGATAAACCACACCGAAAAACTAAAAACATAACGATGAATTTAGTAAAATATCAATTATCGTTCACTTTTATCAAAGTTTAGATTCGGGAGGTTTTTCTACTACATTTTCTACTAATCGGGTTCTAAAACGGCTCGACCTCATCCATTTCGTAATATTATTTAGTTCTCTAAACATAACATATGTTTCACTTCCACGAGATCCAACCAATTTTCACACAACTCTTTCATTCATTCCATATGTTTTCCGGTCAATATCAGAAAAAAAAGGGGCGGAGTTTGTTGGAGGGGCTAACAAAAGAGGCGGAGTCTCGTTCCTTTTTTTGCTCATTTCTATTTGGTAATAAATGAAGAGAAATGAGATTCTTGTGCGCTGATGATTATTTTTATTCTCTGAAAATTTCGATTTTTTTACTGATATTTTTTGTCGATCTTTGCGATTGTGTCAAGTAAGTGTTTTTTCAAAAAAGGATCAACATATTAAGCCATTTCATATTCCAATCAAAACACACATTTTGTTTTCCGAACACCGCTATACAAATGCTTTGATGATTATCCATGTTAGAGGTTTATCTCGCCGAAAATAGTGATTATGTGCCTTTTTTTGTGACCATCTTTTATTTTCCGTTTTCCTCACACTCACAATTTGTTTTCGAGTTGATTGGCTCTATTCAAAACCTAAACAAAATGATGAAAAAAAACGATGAAAGAAAAGGAGAAAAATGGGAATAGGCACTAAGAAAAACCAAGAAAAATAGATTAAATTGATGACTTTGAATAGATATCGAAAATTATACAAGTTCTCGAAAATTCAAAGTTAACACGCGCTCTATTGATAATCTCAATTCTCCGGTTTCCTCGCTAGACATCGTATTTCTGAATCAGAACCTAATCTTACAACTAGTATCGAAGAATCATGGCCAGAGAATGTTTGGTGTGGTGTTTATTGAAATTTCAAACAAAAGTTTCTGATACTTTTCTTTGGAGAAAATCTCTGAGCTCAATACTTTATATTTTCAAGATTTTGGTCTCATTTTCTCAATCTGAAGTCAAAACCAAACGATGTTTCAGTTATTTCAGCTTTTTTGAAATATCTTCTTGGAATCTTTGTTTCCTCAAACTCCCATATTTTCTGAAACACACATCACCAGCCCAAAAAACACTATTTTTGGCAAAAACTCGATTCCTTTTCAAAAAAAAATAGGAAAATTTGTAGTATTTTCTATTACGTATCTACAAAATCTCTTTTTTTTTCGAGTCTTTTCCTTCTTCGTCTTTTCAAGCAGGTACAATAGAGATTCGACTAATCAAATTGTTCGGTTTGAAAAGAAGACGAGACCGCGAAAAAAGCTTTTTTCTTCTTCTTGTTTTTTTTCTCATCACAACAAAAAAACTTGGAATTGGAGAACGAAAAAGGGCTCTTTTCTGAAAAGGTAATGCCCGAAGAAAGAATGTGAACAAAATTCTTTCACGCTATTCTTTTACGGACCGAGATCAATCAATGGACCATGGACTAAGATCTGGGCCAGCCTGACTTTTTTCAAAAAATGAGAAAAGGATCGACTGCGATTCGGGTAGTGAAAATACGCAGATTGTAGTATTTTCAGATTCGCATTTTATTCGAGAACATAATCGAAAAATATTTCGGGCGGGAAAATTGAAAAGCCTGACCCGCACTGAGATTTTCGGGATGTGCTCTCGGGCTGCAATCGAAGTTTTGCCAAATTTTCTACTATAAATAGCATTTTTCGAGGGCTTTTGTGAGTTATCGGTCCGTTTTTTTGTTATCTCGTTTTAGTTCATTGGTTCATCTTCCGATACCCGGATACAAAATAACAGAAAAATGATCATTTTTTTTCGCCGTAAAACCCGTGAACGATAAGCCTGACATTTTTGATTTAATTTGTGATTTTTATTTTGCTGACAAATAGTACAGGTATATAAGAGGACACATAAAAGTAGAGAAAAAGAACACGTTCCTTTGGGAATTTGAGATGGCTTGTTTTCTCATGATGGATTGCAAAAAATGAATGAATATTGGGCAGCGAACACTTTTTTGTCTTTTTCTTAGAACAATAAGATACGTATCTTTTACACTTTGAAATACACCCTGGAACGATGCAAATTTCCTAATCACAATTGAACTATATTTTGGGTTCGATCATAACCAGGTCCAACTTGGAAAAAACCCTGACTCTTTTTACAAAAATGAATCTTGAAACTTTTTCTTTTTTTGCTTTTCGACAGTTTACTTCTCTAAGAAATTCGAAATGTCACCCAAAATACAATTGGCGCCTCTCTTCTGGGTTACTGTAGTTATTAATTTCGAAATCGAACATTTTAAGCTGACTCTCGGTAATTTTTTAGTTCATTCTAAATCACCGGATATTTTTTCAGACAAAAATTAATTGAGAATTCGATTTTGACAAGTTATTGATTCTTCTTTCGTGGTTCCTAGGCTTTATTCAAATGCACTTTGTGGTATGGGAAAATAATTATTTTTTAGTTTTTTCCAGTTGTCAAAAATAAAATATTTCCAAACCGAGTACACTTGTGTACTCATATATTTTCATGGAACTATTGTTTTCTATGCACTGTTTTCAAAGTTATAACTTCTCGAACCTATCTGATCTGATTAACGAGACATTCTATTGAATTTTCAAAACCGCATCTGGTAATCTTCAAAACAATTCGCGCTTCCGATTCGTCGTCTAATTATTCCAAATTGTTTTCTTTTCGCAATGTGACGAGAGAGTGTGAGAAGCGAAGAGACGGAGAGTGAAGTGTGCTTTTTGAATAAACAATACAACATTGTTTATAAAAGTTTTTTGGTGAAGACGTCGGGGGAAAAAAGGGGATTACATTACAATTAAAATTAAGAAATATTTTGGATTGTGAGAATTTAGTACGAAAAAATAAAGGAACACCCGAAACCAAATTGTAATTTCGAGTTGATAATTGTTTCTTTTTTTGCAGATGCTACGCGTGCGCATCTGCGGAATATCAGAGACTGTCCAGTTTGAATGATAAAATCAGGTGAATCAGAATGACAAAAAAAAGAGATTAGAAGGGATTATTAGGAGGTGTCGGGGGATTATCCTTTTTAATTGAAGATTTGAGATATGACAATTGAAACTGAGGTGTAATTGAGAAGGGCAACACATAAAATCAGATAGTTCTCCGGGCCGGTCTGATTTGTTCTCTGGGAAGCCCTCTATTTTCGGGAGGGCTGGGGAAATGGACTGGGGTACACTGGGGTTTGCCCATTTCTTATTTTCTCAAAAAACCATTACTCTTCCCATGGGAAGCCTAGGTGGACTTAGAAACTAGAACACCGCGTTAATATTTCAAAATATAATTTCGATTACAGAAGAGAACTAAAAAATGAACGAGAATTTACCACGTTTTTGTTAAAACGTGACCTTATTGCCATAAGAAAAGTTAAAATGGATAAAAAAGTACGACATTTACCAACTGGGAAGTCCACGGAACCCGCAGTTTTTCTATACTACTTGTATAGTGGGCTGGGGTGTGCTCGTTGAAGCCCACACGGAACCCGTTTCCCCAGCCCTGATTTTCAGTGAATCGAACCGAATCAGTTTGATCCGGTACTTCTCGTAAAATTAGCCGCAGATTATCCAGAGAACTTCGGAAGGTTCGCAAACGTTGCGGATCAGAAAAAAAGCCGGACCCGAATTCAGTCCTTATCGGACCATTTGTTTTTTTTTCAGAAATATGAAGACTGATTATTTTTCCTGAATTGTTTGTTGAACCGTGTCAACAAGAGTATCGAACCACCTAGATTTCACAACAAAAACTTCGAAATCTAAACAGAAAAAAACACTTTGATGTTCAAACACTCATGATACGCTCATGATGGATAATCGGACCGGATCCGTTTTCCTGACTCTGGCCCGATTCAGAATCCATTGTGGATGTTAGATAATTGTTGACTTTTTTGTAGAGTGTCAAAATACGATCGATTATGCGATCAAGAGAATATGGTAGAAGCAATGGCTCCAGTTGATTCGTGTAAATCCACGTGTATCACAATTTACGAACCACAATATTTTGGCGGACTACAATCACCTCAAAGACCATACTTGTATATCAGAGGATGTGCCGAACATTTGTTCTCTGTTATGAGTAATCATCCAATGGAGGTGGGTTAGCAACACAACAAAAAGAACTCGTGTAGGGCCGATAGAATACTATTTTTGAACAAATAGGTCATTTCGGACTGACTCGTGTTGAAAAATTTCCTTCAAAAAAGTTTCTGTTCTCACCGGGTCGGGTTTCGTGATAATTAATAATTGAAAACCAGCACATCTAATTGCTCACTTTCAGATTCAATTTCTGCACCGAGCCCCGATTTGTGTCGTCCTCAAATTATCACAAATCTATCCATCAGTTCAAGCCAATGAAAATGTCAAAGTTTGTTCATGCATCGATGATGGCTGCAACTCGAAACCGACTTCTTTCAGTTTTTCAAAACTACAGTATTCCTCATTCTTTTTTGTATTTGTGATACGGTATTTTTTAGTTTAGTCTCATTTGTTCATGTTTTTTTTTCTGTTCGAAGAATAAAAAAATATTTATATCTCAAGAATAGTTATCTTTGATAGTTTGCGCAAAAAAAAACCATATATGTGTTATATCTCGTCACATCGGGAATAGCAAATATCGACAAGAGGTTTTTTCAGCGGCCCGACCGGGGTTTTTTCAGCGGCCCGGTCCGTGATTTTCGAGCCGGGCTCTCGGGATATTATCTCAGCCCTGCACGTGTGCCACATGCCAAATTGATAACTCACTGTTATGATTCACCTTGAAATTCCCTTCTCCAAACAATATCGGTGGGTCCAAATGTCTTCTTTTTCTCTCTCTCTCTCTCTCTCTCTCTCTCGTTTTTTTCTTGTTTCTTATTCTTTTCAACTCTCGGTTGCCATTCATTTCCTTCCCAACTTTAAAACAATAATATCGATTAGAAATAGTGTGTGGATTAGAGAGAGTGTGATACATGAGAGCCTCTTCTTTTTTGTCGTAATGATCAGGAAAATGAGAAAGAGATGAAGAAGAAGAAGAAGATGTTTTTTGTGGGTGTTGGTTGTTGTTTTCGAGTCCGATAGGCGGCGATTAGAGTGCAAATTTGAATATTTTTTGTGATGGAATTTCGAGTCGATGATTCAAAAGACTGTCCTTTTTTGCACTTGAATTTTCACTGTTGCTCTCATTAAAACTGAGAATGTATTGTGAAAAATTGTAAAAGTCTGTTGTGAAACCAATTATTTCAGATGATAAAGAATTTGAATACAATGAATTTGGTGAATTGTCATCGCCCGAAAAGTTTTCGAATCCGAACAGTTTGAAATGAGTTTCGAAAGTGAAATAGATGCAGATGCCCCATTAACAGATAAGGGGGACATACTCAGGTCACGTTTTTATTTCAATTTTCCAACGTTTCTTGTTTCTCATCAAACATCTGAATTGGGCCGCTTCCGAGCCCGATAAAACAGGGTTCCAAAACCAAAAAAGGACAAGAGTTGGAGCAGGAACGTGTTTTGGCTGCCCTCGTAATTTGAATAAAAAATTAGTGGACCGAAAAAACTTTGAAAAAAGAAAGCAGATCCGATTTGACATTTTTGATGCCGAATCAGATGAGGCTTTTGTTGGATCTCTTTCTAGTGATTGGCGCTGCAGCGACAGTTGTGGCCTATTTCAATTCATTCGCAGGGTAGGTCCATCGATTTTTTGGCTTTTAGCGACTCATCGGGCCGCCGAATTCGTGTTATAATTGTGTTGGACCAATCAAAGTATTCAAGCATGTCTGCCGAAAATCATCTTTCATGAGTATTATTTGTGTGTGGGTTTTGTGATGAAAACAAAAACATTTGTTGGCTCTTCTCTTCTTCTTTTTTGCAATGACAAATTATCATTCGATTAGAGATACCGCATACAAAACAAATCCCAGCTATCTTCAAAAAAAAAAAATCAAATTTTTGCTGAAAATTGTATGTGTGCGCGAGAAACAGATTTGTTGACTTTTGGGATGTGGGGATTGAGAAAAAAAAAAAAAAAGAGTCAAGTGGTTTCATGTGATCATAGTGCCAAAAAGTGTTACTGATAATAATTATCACTCTTTTTTTTCAGGATAGAAAGTATATATTTTTCGAAGAGTCTAAACTGTCTTCAACAACTTTATATATCATTTTTTGTCACTTTCAGAAAAAAGTTTCCCACGTGTGCAATGCTATTGAAAAACAAGGTTTCTATTAATATTCCCAAAACGTGACCTCATTTTTCTGTTTTCACGATTTTTCTCTGGGTCTCGTTCACTCTCAATGAATGCAAACTGATACGAAAACACCCTGGAGGACTAGAAACTAATTATTGGCTGTCTCTTTAAAAAATAATTTACAAAGTCTACAGTAACCCTGAAACATCCATGATTTTTCACTTTCAAAACTACTGTAATCTGAATTCCCCATAGCAGAGAAGGGGCGTGTCTCAATAAGAGCTGAGAGATTACAACTTGTACAGAGACGCAGACGAAAAAAGATGAAAAAGCTATCATTTTTTGTTGCATGACGATCTTTTTTTTGTTGAGAGAGAAAAAACTTTGATTTGTGTGTATATCTTTGTTACAGTAACTCATGTGGTCTACTGTAGTTATATTTTTGAGGACTGTTGGATGTCTCCAGTCTCACCGTGTTTTTTTTTTTTGATTATCCAGATCTCATATCAAAGGATTGTTCTAGAAGGTCCAAGTTCCATTTTGTTCACCATCTTTTTCAAAACCTAGCGAAACAGATCTGGTCTGAATTTTTTTTGGCTGATTCGAACTCGAAAAAATACATATGTTTTGAATATATCGCCGAAGCGAAGTTTTTTTTAAAAAGGAAAAAGTGAATGATGAACATTTTTTTCATATCGTCCGAAAAATTCGCAAAAGTCGGAGCATGTCAGTTTTTGAAACCCAATTCAAAAATCATTCCGGGCAGATCTGTCGATCTGGGCTCCACCTGGGAAAATTGAGCTTCCCAGATGTTGGAAAGGAAACCCAGTTTGAAAAAAGTTGGGTTTCTTTACCAAATGAAAACTTCTCTTATGTTCTTACATGCCTTTCTAGTGAACAATTTTCATTTTCCGGTCGGTATTCTCAATTTCGAATTTCACTTTTGCCAGGTGAGCCCCAGAACGACATTCCTGATTCCGGGTATCTTATCATCAGGTCAGTCTCGACATCCAAATTTCGTGCCGAAAAAACCATCTATCCCGAGTTGGGCCTGATGTTGATTCAGTATTGCGACACGAGTTCGATCCCCGATGCGGGCCACATTCTTTTTTTTCTTTTCGTTTTTTTTTTGATTCTCGAAAATGTGTGACATTCATCGTTGTGCCCTCAAATCTTCCGCCTCGTCGTCGTCGTATCAGAAATGTTTTAAATCTTGGTGCTCTCTTTCCCAATGGCATCTTGCCTGTCTCTATCTCTCCTCCCACTCAGCTTTACACACCCGTGCGCCGCCGAAGGGTAAAATAATAACGAGAATTGAAGAACAGAGAGAGATAGAGAGAAAAAGGGTGGAGCTGGCTCGTTGTTGAGCCATCCAACGGGAGCACACACACACACACACATTCCCGACCAAATCTCCCGTTTGTAGATAGATAGATAGATAGATCTTCTTCTTCTTCTTCTTCTTCCTTGCTTTTTTTTTGCTTCATTTTTCAAAGTTTCTCGTTTCATTATCATCAGTATTGTTCAATTCATTTTGTATTTCAGAAGACATTTCAAAGAAGAGGAAAAAGAGCACACAAGGGGATTTTTAGAGAAAATGTCGTTGTACCGTTCACCATCCGCCGCTCTTTTGAAGAGCCCATCGCAAGCCGCATTCGGTGCTCCATTCGGAAGTATGTCAGTGGCTGATTTAGGATCACTTACTCGACTTGAGGTAACTATTAAATAACCCCCGTCTAACATACGGACAAAACGTTCTATGTTTTCTTTCAAAAAAAAAAAACATTGTTTTTTGATGATATTGTGTCCTTTCAGAGTATTTTTTCAATTTTTTATCATGAATAGAGCACATTTATATATTTACGGATTACTGTAGAATGTTATTTTTTCTCTGAAAATAATTGAATTCTGATAACTTTTGTAGGCCTTGTTCAAGCATTTTCCGCAAGAAATTTTGTCGTTCAGAAATCACTTTAATTTCACAAAAATCGAAACAAATAGACGAGAATGTTTGCTCTATTGATAATAATCAAATTTTGGCAAACACTTAGTTACAATGATAAGCAATAAATACAAGAAAGCTCTTTTTTTTTTGGTTAAAAAAAACATTTCAAGTCTAAATCATTCTTGTTGCTTCTTTTATGAATTGGGAAAGAGAACAATAACTGAAACAACAAGGAAACACATATATTTAAGAAACAAAACATTTAATAGTACTGTAAATATTTTTTTATATTCAACAATTTTTAATAGATCTCCATTTCAAAACGATTGATTTTATAATTTCAAAAACTTTGGAATGTATCTGTTATTTTCCGAAAACCAAAATGTCAAGTGTTATTTTTCAGGACAAGATCAGACTCCTTCAAGAAGATTTGGAATCGGAACGTGAACTTCGTAATAGAGTGAGTTATATAATTATTTTGATGAGAACAACATTTTTCATTTTTTATAGATCGAAAGAGAACGTGCCGATTTGTCAGTTCAATTGATCGCATTGACTGACAGACTCGAAGATGCTGAAGGTACCACCGATAGTCAGGTACCGTAAGAACTAACAATGATACATGCAATTAGTATCACATTTAGATTTGGGTTACTGTAGTTTATATAGGAAATGGAATATTTTAGTCGAAATTGTTTTTTTTATTTTTAGAACGCATTTTCATATTGTTACAAACGATTACTGTAGTTCAGTATGTATCGTGAACTGCTGTCCAAAAGTTACTCTAGATAGGAATTTCAAATTGCCCTCTCACTTATCGAAATCACACTAGGTCTTATTTTTTTTCTACTGAATCGGATTTCAAAAGAGAGTTTTAAGAAATGTTTGTTCTGATTCAAAAAATTTTAACACCAATTAGCTTTCGTTGCAACAAAAATAGGTTTTTAGTCTGATTTTGGACAGAATGTTTTATGAAAATCTAACCAGGTCTAGTTTAAAGAGAGTTTCAATGATCGGGCTCAATTCATTAATCCCAATTTCGGAGTCCAGCTATTCAGGATGTTATCGTTATCTTAAACATGTCTCATTTCGAGCATTTTCCACGGTAACATCAAAAATTTGACCCTTATTTTAATAGACTGAAATCGGTATAATCTACAGTAATCGTGATGTTTTCAATTCCAAATGTTTTCAATCAGAATATTATTCTTGTTTTTTTTTCAGATCGAATCAAACCGCAAACGTGAAGGAGAACTCATCAAATTGCGTAAGCTTTTGGAAGAATCGCAACTCGAATCCGAAGATGCGATGAATGTTCTCCGCAAAAAGCATCAAGACTCTGTTCTCGATTATCAAGATCAAGTCGAACAATTGCAAAAGAAGAATGCCAAGTGAGTTTCAGACCGGCCCCGAATGGCCCTTTTCGGGTCACAGGCCCAGTTGAACCTTTTATCTTGTTTGAAATTCATCGCCGCCTCCACACTGACTAACTGACAACAAACATATACACTTTACACTATATATTATTTTTACACAATAAAGAGAAAGAGAGAAAGAAAAAAAAAGAAAATGAGCAGGAGTCTCAGGAAGAAAAAAAGAGAGAAGAGGAAATGAAGAGAAGAGTTTGAGCACATCAAATGCCAATCTGAAACTGTTTTCAGAATCGATCGTGAACGTCAACGCGTTCAACACGAAGTCATTGAATTGACAGCCACCATCGATCAATTGCAAAAGGACAAACACAACGCCGAAAAGGCCGCCGAACGGTTCGAGTCTCAAGCCAACGAACTTGCCAACAAGGTCGAAGATCTCAACAAACATGTCAACGATTTGGCCCAACAACGCCAACGTCTTCAAGCCGAAAACAATGATTTGTTGAAGGTGGGAAAATAGACTCCGATGCAGTTGTTCTCTTTTTTATTTCGATCAACTTCCTTCTGCTCATCGAAAATTTCCCGACTGATTTTTGAAGTGTTAAACAGTAACATAATGTTTTGAGACCGGTTCTCGTTTCTTTGTGATCATCTCAAATCTGACCACAGAAAAACCGTGAACCATACGTTTCAAGAAAAGTTGAAGTGTGGGTTTCAAACGTTAATGACAATTATGTACTTTCGTTCATTTATGTCAATTCTCAATCCACCCACGCATTATATCTCTTTTTTTCAATCAATCAATGCATCTTTCTTTATTCCCAACAAAAAAAAGTAAGAAAAAAAAAGAGTTTCGAGAGTTGTTTGCGCACACTTGGAAGAGAGCAGAGCACTACGGGAAGAAGAAGAAGAGGCGAAAAAAAGAAACGAGAAACAAAAAAGCGATATGTGTGTTTTGGAACTGGGGATATATCTCAAAGTTTTTGCAGGAAGTGCATGACCAAAAGGTTCAACTTGACAACCTTCAACACGTCAAATATACTTTGGCTCAACAACTCGAAGAGGCCAGAAGACGTCTCGAAGATGCTGAACGCGAACGTTCGCAACTTCAATCGCAACTTCATCAAGTTCAACTCGAACTTGATTCGGTTCGCACTGCTCTCGATGAAGAATCGATTGCTCGTTCGGATGCCGAGCATAAGCTCAATCTCGCCAACACTGAGATCACTCAATGGAAATCGAAGTTCGATGCTGAGGTTGCTTTGCATCATGAAGAAGTCGAAGATTTGCGCAAGAAGATGTTGCAAAAACAAGCCGAATATGAAGAACAAATTGAGATCATGCTCCAAAAGATTTCTCAACTCGAAAAAGCCAAATCTAGATTGCAATCTGAAGTCGAGGTGTTGATTGTTGATTTGGAGAAGGCACAAAACACTATTGCTATTTTGGAAAGAGCCAAGGAACAATTGGAGAGACAAGTCGCCGAATTGAAGGTTCGCATCGATGAATTGAATGTGGAACTCGAAGCTGCTCAACGCGAATTGAGAGTATTGAATGCTGAACTCCAAAAGATGAAGCATTTGTACGAAAAGGCTGTCGAACAAAAGGAGGCTCTTGCCAGAGAAAACAAGAAATTGCAAGGTATGTTCTGTTGTACTCAAAAAAAAACTGAAAAATAAAAACAGAAAAAAAAACTTTATAAACAATCCCTTTTTCAGTTTTCAATAATTTTTGAAAAGAATTCCTGAAATTGGCCTCAAATCGAGTTTTGTTATCATCCTGAATGGGGTTCGGAAAAAAACGAAATTCTGAAAATGCGGCCCCTTTTTTTGTGGGACTTCATTCGGGGTGATAAGGATTAAAAACTCAATTTTAATTTGCGTTCCATTTTCGGGCCATATTCAGAAACTTGTATTTCGGACCCAATTTTTTGGAACCCGACCCCATTCAGAGACTCCCCGTTTTTTCATATAATGTGAACAAATTTGAAAAACCATATCATTTGCATTGAATGACCCCCTTCTAGATGTAGATCGTTAAAAAACCCATTAACCCTCATTTTGTTTTTTTTCTTTCAGACGAACTTCACGAGGCTAAAGAAGCATTGGCCGATGCCAACCGCAAATTGCACGAACTTGACCTCGAAAACGCCCGTCTTGCCGGAGAAATCCGCGAGCTCCAAACCGCTCTCAAAGAAGCCGATGCTCAACGTCGTGACGCCGAAAACCGCGCTCAACGTGCTTTGGCCGAGCTCCAAGCTCTCCGCATCGAAATGGAACGTCGTCTTCAAGAGAAGGAGGAAGAACTCGAGGCTCTTCGCAAAAACTTGCAATTCGAAATCGACAGACTTGTCGCTGCTTTGGCTGATGCTGAGGCTCGTATGAAGGCCGAGATCTCGCGTCTCAAGAAGAAGTACCAAGCTGAAATCGCCGAATTGGAAATGACTGTTGACAACTTGAACAGAGCTAACATTGAAGCCCAAAAGACCATCAAGAAACAATCGGAACAACTCAAGATTCTTCAAGCTTCTTTGGAAGACAGCCAAAGACAATTGCAACAAGTTTTGGACCAATACGCCTTGGCTCAAAGAAAGGTTGCCGCACTTTCCGCCGAATTGGAAGAAGCCAAGAACGCTTTGGACAATGCTGTCAGAGCTCGCAAACAAGCCGAAGCCGATTTGGAAGAAGCCTCTGGAAGAATCTCCGACCTCACTTCCATCAACAACAATCTCACTTCGATCAAGAACAAACTCGAGACCGAATTGTCGACTGCTCAAGCCGATTTGGACGAAGTCACCAAGGAATTGCACGCCGCCGATGAGCGCGCAAACCGTGCTTTGGCCGATGCTGCTCGTGCTGTCGAACAATTGCACGAGGAACAAGAACACTCGATGAAGATCGATGCATTGAGAAAGTCTTTGGAAGAACAAGTCAAGCAATTGCAAGTTCAAATTCAAGAAGCCGAAGCGGCTGCATTGTTGGGAGGAAAGAGAGTCATCAGCAAATTGGAGACCAGAATTCGCGATTTGGAAACTGCTCTCGATGAGGAGACTAGAAGGTTTTTTCTCAATTTTCAAAACTATCATCAAAATAATTACAATTCAGACATAAGGAAACACAAAACGCATTGAGAAAGAAGGATCGTCGCATCAAGGAAGTTCAACAATTGGTCGACGAAGAGCACAAGAACTTTGTCATGGCTCAAGACACCGCTGATCGTTTGTTGGAAAAGATCAACATTCAAAAGAGACAACTCGCCGAAGCGGTAAATTATAACCAAGATTGCGAAAAAACATAATACAATGAAATATTTGTTTCAGGAATCCGTAACAATGCAAAACTTGCAAAGAGTGCGCAGATACCAACACGAGCTCGAAGATGCCGAAGGACGCGCCGACCAAGCCGAGAGCAGCTTGCACCTCATTCGCGCCAAGCACCGCTCATCGGTTGTTGGCGGAAAATCGTCATCCAAGGTTTGCTTTTTTTGTCGAAAAATCAAAAAAACGCAGATATAACCACGTGGCCTAGAAAACGTGAAACTTCGGACAGAACATTTCATTTTTTCTTGGATTATTTACCGATCTCTAGAAAAAAAAACAGAACGTTTGTCAAAAAAACGTAGTCTGATTTTTAATTTTAAATAAAATTGTATCATAGCGGTGATGTCTGCGTTTTTATAACTCTCAAATAATTTGTGAAGTCGAAAAAACCGCCGATTTTTTGCAGATTTTCGTCACGGAAGATGATTATTAAACAACCAAAACACTATCCCTAAAATGATAAAATGTGTATAATTGTTTTTCTTCTTCTTTTGATAATAATAATCGTTTCCATCCAGTCCCCACTTCAATCAACAACATCTGAAAATCTTCTCGAAACTTTTTTTTTCTTTTCCTATTTTAACGAACTTTCTAAGCGCGCTGATTTCCCTCTTTCCCTCGTAAAAATTCGAATATTCTAGGTCAATCGAGCGATTCTCACTCCCCCAAACCCCGCCCCCTTCCCCCCTTCAAATCCAACAAAACCCATGTCCCTTTCTCAATTTCTTCTTCTTCTTCTTCAATATTTTTTTCCGGAAATAAATTTGAAAAATCTATTGGGTTATTTTTCATGTCGCAGCATATGAGATGATGCTTTTAAATAGTGTGGAACTTGGTGCTTTTCTCTAGATCTTGATCATTTTGTTAATAATATAATCATCATATTTTTTATCGCCCCAATAAACAAATTGTGTGCAACAAGTCTTTCGAATTGCAAATGTTCTGTTGTTTTTTATTTTTCAAAAATCCTAGATTGTACCTATTCAAAAGTACTCGAAAAAATCTGCCGTTCTCTCTCTCTTCAATAATTTATCATTAGTGAGAAAAATTGTATTTCGAAAAACTACAAAAAAACTTTTGAAAAAAACAAAAATCTAGCCACCTAGGGGACTCGAACCCCTGACCTTAAGATTAAAAGTCTCACGCTCTACCAACTGAGCTAAGGAGGCCACATTGACGTGTTGTTCACACTTGAAGAATATCTTTATATTGTTTTTATATAGTGAGTGGTTCGGCTAGAGTGCAAAAGGTCGAAAAACAAAACAAGTTGTTGTTATTCGTCTTTTGACGAAGAATATCTTGTTATTGCCCATTTTTTCCACATTTTCCCAGTCTTCTGACAACCAAAAAAACTAAAAAGAAGTAAAAAAGTAGTTCTTCGTCCAATTATTAAAAATATTCAGAAGGTAAACAAACTTTTTTGGTTTGGGTATTATTTTTAATCCCATTTCCCTTTCTTTTTTACGAAATATTCGCCTGAAGCACAAATTTATTCATCATTTTTCTTCCTTCTTTTAATTTCGAAGAATTTTCAATTAAAAAATCTTTTTTTTTTTCGTTTTTTTTTCGCTCGCAAAACTTAATTATTTTTTGTGTTGAGAGCATTTTTTGTCGTGGAAAAAAGAAAAAAAAAACGTTTTCTTGGCGACGAAATTTGATTTATTTTCTGTTATATATTACACTATATAAAATATTATAATTGAGTATTTTTTACCAGAATGTTTATAATATTTTTCTAAAGTTTTTGAGAGCACAATAATCTGTTTCTTATTTTGAACAACTTGGACAACCAGAATCACAATGGAATCCCATTTTTGTCACGTTTGAATTTAGAAAAACTGATCTTATCAATTAATAAAAAATACCGTATTAAATTTTATTTTTTCAATCAATTTCGCTGAATTCTCGACTGAATAAGTATTATCAAAAATTGCACAAGTGAAGATGGTAAAAATTTGAAATTCTTAAATAAAAGTTGTTTGGTGTTTCGAAAGTAGTAAGAGAGTGGATTTGTGGGAAAACAACAGAAAACAGAAAAGTAGAACCCACGACCACTCGAATATTCTATTTTTCGAACTCTCACACATTTTAGGAACATTTGAACTTCACAAAAATCAGAGAAATTCCCCAGTTTTCTTTTTTTTCGAATATGTGTTTCAGACCGACCATTTTTTCCGGGCTCAACCTTGAAAAAGGTTATTCGGGCCGGCCCGATTTTCGGATTTTGCGTTCACAACAAAAAAAAAACACGCGTATTTCCAAGAATATATCTGTTCCAGACAATCCTTCTTTGTCGTCAATTGTTTGCATGCAAAAAATTGTATGTAATTTTTTGGAAAATCTAGAAAACAAAACACAAAACTAGAATCTCGCTTGATTTATTTATGTTGGTGGAATATTAGTTATACTATGTAACTGTTGATTTAATTTAACCGACACCCGTAAATGGCCGGTGGCAACCTTCTGATACGTTCACTGCTTCTTCATCCAAACATTTTCAAACAAATGGATCGATTTTGAAACGGATAACGGCCCGGAACTATCTGGGTTACGTTGTATTTTTTGAAATATATTTATTTTTCAATGTAAAAAGTTGATATTCATTCCGCGCATCTGATGACTACTGGAAAAATCGACTAGTAAGTTGAAACATGACGGAAAAAAAACGAACAGTTACGTCTTTTTTTCGAATATGTTTCAATAGCTGAGAGCCGACAAATCTGAGGTTACGTGAGACCGGAAAAATCCAATTAGTACATACATAGGTAAGATAATAGGTAAGAGTTCACGTTTGTTCTTCTTTGAATCAGAAAAATATCTCAAAGTCGACATTTTCAAACATTTTCGACACAGCAAACTGAATATATAGGTCACGTCAGTAATTTGAAAAGAATTGTGTTGCATCATTTTTTAAGACGTTTTTCGTTTAAAAAACGTGAATACTAAATAATAAAAAATTAACGTGGCGCCGAACTGCAAAAGTCTGATTTTTCAGCATCTCATTTGAAGGACGTCATGAAAGCCCGTGAAATCTGATGAAATTGTGAACGAGAATTCGAGTATTTGACATCTGCTGATCGAAAAATGTCAATAGGAACATTCTGAATCGGACAGGAGTCCCTGAATGGGGCCGGCATGGAAAAAGGGGCCCGGGCCCCATTTTTGAACAAAATTTTCTGAATAGGACCCAAAAATAGGACACAATCTCAAATCGAGTTGGGGGTCTGGAAAAAAGAAAATTTCATTCAAAAATGGGGTCCGGGCAATAACCCTGAAAGCGGTCCAAATTTTAGACGTGGACTCAGAATCGAATTGTAAATGTCTATCACCCTGAATCGAGCATAGGAAAATAAATATTGGTTCGAAAATCATAATTTTTAAAACCATCGGACCCCTTTCAGGGTGATAAGAAAACTCGATTTGAGAGTGTTCCCTTTCTTTGGGCCCCATTCAGAAAATTGTGTTCAAAAATGGGACTCGGACCCCTTTTTTCATGTCGGCCCCTATTCAGGGAACTTTTAGGTACCACCGGGCCCCTTTTCAGGATTTTCCCTGAAGTGGCATGTTATCGGTCCAAAAATTGTTTCCGCTTAAACGGACCAAGTTGTTCAAAATAAGGCCGAAACAGACCCAGAAATTATACGAACCGATTTGTTCTAGTTTGATTTTGTTGTCCAATGCAGCAACCATCTTCGAAAAAATGACCCGGGTCCGATTTTTGGACTATGGCCCGATGAGCCCACGTGGGTTTCACTTTTATCCGACAGGGTTAGGCTTTGAATTTAATATCTTTGAACCCCTAGAGGTCTTGAAAATTTTGACCAGTCAGCACTTATTTTGAAAACACATATTGTGACTAGAAGTATGCGCCATACAGAACAAATCAGGTGCTGGCATTTCAACACTTCTGTGCGGGAAGGGGATGGTTCTGTGCAGACCAATTCAATTCTTGTGGCCAACAATTATTCTCAGGCTATTTTCAACACTTTCACTTTGTTTTTTTTTCTTTTTTCCTAAAAACTTGCAACTACCGGAAGCTCCCCATTTTTCGCTGCAATTAACCAACTTCCAAAAAACACTATTTTATCCGATAAATGATTTTGTCCTCTACCAATTTTTCAATTCAACAAGCTCCGCCCTTTCTATTTTTACATATATAAATAAATATCTCTATATATATATATATATGTATTGCTTGTCTAAACTCCGCCCCTTTTTCATGCTCCTCGCACATATACACACATTTTTCTTTTCTTTTTTTTGTGCTCTCCCCGTTTTTTTTTCAGAAAGAGATGTTTTTTTTTGTTCTTCTAGTTACTTTACAAGTTTTGGTCACTTGTTTTGACACTTGTTTCTTCTTCTTCTTCTTCTTCTTCTTCTTCTTCTTCTTTTGTTTTTTACTCAAGTGCTTTTTTTTCAACGTAGAAAGATTAGTGAGGTGAGGTGAGGGGGGAGGGGGATTAGCCGATAATTTTCTTTTCTTCTGACTAATTTGGCGAAAAATTGAATTGATTGGGCGCGAGAAACCCCCTCATTTTCTGTACTAAATTGAGGGTTTCCACAATTGTAATCTTGAATTCAGATCTTTCTTTTTTTTTCCGTTTCAGAAACGTCACCCAATTTATCATCAACATTTTTCTCTTCTCATTCCCATTGAGGGCTTCGTGGTTAGGGGGTTTTTTTGCTCAAATAAAAAACTCAAAGTTGACCAGAAACGTAGTTCACAATCAAAACATTTTCGGGTTTTTTTTTTTCAAAATCAGACAGTCTTTTTCAGTTTAATGTGAGCCATTCAGATATCAGCCACTATGAGTTGTTTAGTTCACGTCAAATTTCCAAACAAATAAAATTTTTGACGTTCAAAATAATATTTCGGGGCGGCCCCGTTCTCTTTTCTTTGATGAAATAAATTTTATCATTTTTCAACATTCTCAATTTTCTCAATTTTTCTGTACATTTTCGCTTGTGTTTTTTGTCAATACTACTAGATTAGTGTGTTGTTTTTTGTCAGATTCAAAATCCGGTCTCTACCGCACACACCACCTTCTTCCACTCCCTCCCCATCAATGCACCATCCTCAACAACGTGCAATTTCCACTTATCCGGCTCTTCTCGAGCCAACTTCATGTCGTCGTCGTTTGCCAATGGCACCCGATACAACCCATCTACGTCGATCGAGTTCTCCTCGAATTCTTCCAACACCTCCTCCACTCTCACCCGAATATCGATGTCCGAGTGCGGCACCGCATTTAGAACGTCGACCTTCAGGACGACAATTACCTCGTCCACCGACTGCTGAACTCAACACACTTCAGAGTATGATGGTTCCATCGACACCGACAATCAATTCAACAACATCGATGGTCGGATCACAATCATCAATGTCGCCTGTCTCATTGACACCTGATCCAACACCTGATGAACCCGAACAATATTTGGAGGAATATGTCGAAGAAGAAGTGATAGAACAAGAAGAACAAGAAGATGCAGCAGTAGAAGATGCAGCAGTAGAAGAAGTAGAAGAAGAAGAAGAAGAAGAAGAAGAAGAAGAAGCTGATGAGATTGAACCACTACCTCAACCCGAACCCGAACTTGTTCTAGTACCACCACCGCAACCGAGACGAATGTCAAAGTTTTCTGTGCATTCGCCAAGTATCGAACAGGTCAGTTCAAGGGTTCCCCTCCCCACCCCAAAAAGTCGAATTGTTCTCTTTTTTTTCGCAAACAGCTCATTTTGCAACCAAAAAGTTCAATCCACTTGATTTTTGATATATTCTTCTCATTCTATAGTTATTTTTTCATTGGGTTCTCCCATATAATATAAAAAGGCTTTTCATATTTTTTTCTTCTTATTTCCTAACATCTCTCAACCGAATAATAATTAGCTATTCATCATGATCTCATGTTTTTTCATCATGCTCGAAAAATAGATATCAAATTTTTGTGCTCCTCGTTTTTTTTGTTGCTCATTTTGGGCCCGTCAAAAAGAAAAGGCGAACACTGACTGGGCGTTGTTTTGTTCCGGCGACCAACGTCATTTCGAAGATCTTTGAAAGTTCAGTTTGTTTCGTGAAATTCGATATGAGATGGTGTCAAATAATAACAATAATTATGGACGAATTTGAGGAATTTTTGAAGAGAGCAATTCGTCATTTTTCTCCTTTTTTTCTGATGGCGAAGAAATTCGCACTGGGAATATTAATGCGTCGACATTTTTCATCATTTTTTTTTATCTTCGTTCAAGACATGGAGGTCAAAATGGGTGCAGATACGCGACGCGAAACCGCATGCGGTGCGGTAGAGCATGTGCACTTTTTACGCACATCCTCATTGTACTATAGCGCATCAAAAAATTCAATCAAATGAATGGATGTTTTTGAACTATTAGGACTTTTATGGTGGACCATATAAAATTGAGAAACGCAGAGAAAACTTTCATAAAAAGACACATCTTTTGTGGCTCCTCAAAAAAACAACAACAACAACAACAACAACTAGAGAACTTGGCAAAAAGTATGTAAAATATAAGGCTGTTACCAGCGGTGAGATTTGGGATTTTTTCCAAGCACGGGTCTTGTTATATCTAAGTCCATGAAATGAGAATAAAATTCAAACTATGTGGTTCTTGACTGCGTCATAAAGTCTTACTAATAAAATCAAGGCCGGGACTGTTTCGACATCTATAAGAAGTCCTCCCATAATTGTGAAAAAGACCAAATCTCACTTCTGGATGTCACTTTCCAGTCCTCGATCATTCTCTCTTTCTCATAATTGGAAGATACGAGATTCTTTGTTTTTCACCTGATCAGTACAGGTTCTTCAGTTTTCGTCAGAGTTTAGTTCGATCAAGCCTCAACATCTAATTGTCAATTTTCCCACACTTTCCGAATATCTTAAAACACTTTCATAGCCATCATCATATTTATTTTCCAGTCGAGTAGACACATTCAAGCTACGCGCGTCAAAAATTGAAATTCGAGAGTTCTCTTCTCATTTTTTTGCCTCATTTTTCGCCGCTCGTTGCCTTTTCTTTTATTGAAGTGAGTGAGAGAAGCGGAAAGGCGAAAATCCCATTTTCAAAATGGATGGATGAATTGATGGACTACTAGACGAAAGCAAAAAAAAAGAAAAAAGCAAAAGCAGCTACTCATCTCTAAATGGGTCCATATGTGTGTTCTTCTTATTCGATTGTCGGAAAAAGAAGAAAACTGGAAGAAGACGAGGTTCAAAAATCATGAGTAAAATGCTTCGAACACATTTTGACGTTAACAGGTTTGGTGTCATTTTTCATCGACCTCGAAAGAGTAACCAAAAGAGCAAATTCACACAAAAATAGGAGTGTTTGAATTACGTCGAAAAGTTGAAAACAGCTGAAATATCAAACTATTCTAGTATCGCAGATGATTTTATTTTGGTCGAACACCCCCGTAGAATATCGGGTAAACAACACAATTGTGTATCAAGTATACCAGTTGGTTCGTCCCGGAATTTGTCTCCAACTCAGGGGTAAGATTGTAGCCCGAAAGCCCGAGAGCCCGGCCCGAAAAAAACTATTTCTACACTCTTCTAGAAAAAGTATGAGTTGTATATGTGTATATCAAAACTCCAGATATAATTAAGGCCCGTTTCCGCCAGGGCACAGTCAGCACTAAACGGCCCAGATCTCACCTCTACTGCAACTACATAAATTTGGAAATATTTCAAATTTTTGGCCGAAAATAATAGTTTCTAACACTAGTAAAACGTGAAATATATCGTGAGAATTTTCGCACACACACACACACACACACACGATTTGAACATTTCCTTCATTTTCACCTTACTTTATAACCTTTCTACTTTATTTCCTCATGCTTCATCAAACATTGAAAAAGGTATTTTTGTTGTTTTTTTGTTGGTACGCAAAACGCAACTCGCCTCTCCTACAGTAATCTGGTCGTTGAGCATAAATAGGTGTCTCATTTACCTAGTATAACAACAAAAACAAGATTAGCATAGACCAGCTCCTCGGTTTATATTAGAGAATATCAATCAATGTCGTCACACTGCTTGTTGTGTCGAATACATTAATTTCCTTTTGTACTTTGTTTGATTTGAAGCAGTTGAAATATTTCACGAAACCAGAGAGGGGATTATAAGAGGGATTAGTCGAGACTATGTCTGAGTTTGATACTTGTTCCAAGAACAACATAGTATTGCATGCTGGAGGGAGAAGTTCGCATGGTTGCAACAATTGCAACGGCAATACTTTCAACAAAATATAAAACATGTCTTTTTATCCCGAGAAGATTTTTGTCTGATCTCAGAGCAATCATCTCATCATCATCATCATCAGAAGCACTCGTTGTGTTGTATGTGTATGTATGTGGAAAACACAACTATTTAGAGAAAAAAGTAGAAGAGATAGATGAAGAAAAAAAGGAATTAATTCGAGTTTTATTTATTCGTAGAAGAAGGGGCAACAACGAAAATGAGCAAAGAAATGAGGAAAAAACGAAGAAAATTAAGGATGGAAAAAGTACATCGTTTGCAGAAAAGAGATATATTCAAACTTTATTTCTGGGAAATCTTACTTCTTTTTTTAATTAAAAGGGTCTTGAAGGAAAGCTATAGGGAAAATGGGAAAATATTGGCAGCGAGGGAACCGACATCCTTGTTTTAGATGTCTCAAGAAGCTGGAAATTGGACGCGGCCCATTTTTTCAAGGTTCTTGCTAAATTGGGCCAGAAAATCGGTTCGTCTAAACGGAGCGAGTTATCAAGAATGAGACTGAAAGGGCCCGGTCCGTTTTTTGGTTGAGATTTTAGCTGGTTGAATCTACCATAACAGTTTGACGTTCCGATTGTCCGATTCCGAAGATCCGGTTCAGAAATGAAATCGGACCTGGCCTGATTCAGTGCTTTGCACAATTTCTCGCTGGAAACCGTTGATCCACTACACTTTTTTTCGAAATTCAAAAATCAAACTCCTATTTTTAGAATCCGAAATATGAGCAAAACTCAATTTTTTTGTTATGCGTTTTTCGAAAATCTCGTTTTCCTGTTTTTGTTTCTTCGACAAAACATGTCATTGTGAAACGGATTGCACTATTTTTCCCGTTCTCAGAATGTATATCAACTAGCCATTTTCTTGTATATGTTCGTGTGAGTTTTATCAAACGGAAAATTAGAATTATCATTGGAGCGCGATTGAACAAAGTTCGAAAATCGATGGTTGACTCATTCTGTTCTACTCTCAAAGTACCACATTAATTATAAATGCGAAATCCATCATTTTTAGTTCCAAAAAATGAGAAAAATAAAGTGTTCGGGAGTTTTTTTCTCAACTTGTTTTTCGAACCAAATTTGTTATGCAGACACGCAAAGTACGTCGAAAAAGACTGTCTAACGAGCCAAAACAGACAAAAAAATTTGCAAATCACATTTTTTCTTAGCTTTTTTGTTAAAACAAAAACAAGACAATCAGCAGAAGAAAACGGGGAGAAAAGAGAACAATTCGATTTGTGTCACGAGAATTTGATAATTTCGGTGTTTTGACAACCAACAAAAAATATATGTATGTGAAAAATGCAATGATCAGGGATTTTCAGATTGCACGAAAAGGAAGCAATTCGGACATCGATGATCCGATTGCGCACGGCTTAGATCCATCACTTTATTCGCCTGGAGCAGCAATCATCAAAGAAAACAACAACGAACCTATTATAATACACAAGAATGTGAGTTGAATTCAACAAATATAGACGAGAAGCTCGAACACTTTCTTGTCACTACAGGTGAACAAAAAAAAAGTTTACTGATTTTGAATGATTTCTCGTATACTCAGAACATTTTCGAAAAACAGCTCGGGCCGAGAATCTTTACCGCATAAGTATTATTTATTGCTCAGACTTTGGAACGTGAATTCATCAAAAGTACTGTACTTTCATTTTTTTTGGTTTTCCAGACCCGACTGACCCGAAAAGACCCAAATCTCACAACTCGTCATGAGATCCATTTCAGAAGTTCACAGTTTTGTTTTTCTCTTCCATGACAATGTTTTTTGTTGCTTCAAAAGTTTCAGACAAAAGAAACCACTAATATGAGTCAGACACGTTTTTGCAGTCACTCATTAGTCACGGCAAAAAACATGAAAACAAGTTCGAAGAAAAATTCGAAACCCTATAATTGAAAAAAAATCTTACATACAAAGAGAGCAACAAACTTCAAGTTCAAAGTTGCAAACCTAATCAAATTTGGCGAACAACATGATTTAGCTGCCAAAATGCAAAAATATCAGATTATTGTTTGGTGCAAAAACCAATAAAGTTGCATAATTTCTGATTGTTTTTTTTGTCGATAAAAGTGGATGTGTTTCAGAGTGTTGCATCAACTTCTAGTCCTACACCTCAACGTCCGACCGGTCTTGGACTTTTGCATTGTAGTCTCCAACATTTTCCAGTTCGTAAACGACTACGTGTCAGTATTTTGAAAATAGAAGGTGAGTTGTAAAAAAGATTGTGTATGTTTTGCGTTTTTCTTATCTGCGTCTCTCAACTTTGTAAACTATTTCTCACGCGTCATTTGCATTCAATTTATTTTTTCCTCCATTCCACAAAACGTCACCTTTTGAAAGAGGAAGATTTTTTTCTAGAAAAATAGGGAGATTTTATGAAATTTTGAACTTTAATTTATGTTTCTGTCTGCCGCCAAAAGGTGAACCAATTTGAGCTTCCGTTTCAGGACAAATAATAACTTTGTCACTAGTTCTTTTTTGTTCTCTCATGCAAAACCGCGAGAAAAAAAAGGGATTTTTTCGGGGTGTCTTTTGGGAATTCATTGACCAACCAACAAAATGTTTCAGCTGAGAGTGTTTTTTATTCGGCAAACGCGTCAAAAAAAGGGAGGGGGATCGAAAATCTATTAATCATTTTAAATTATTCTAACCAAACATCTTGAAATTCATGGAAAAGTATACACATATTATCCGGTCTGATGAATATCTATTTTTTGGTCGAACAGACCGGAAATGTGAAACCACATTTCCGAAAGTCATATATATATATATCCGGTGAACAGAAAACTTCACGGCCTGGGGATCAAAAAAACGGTAGATTCTGATTTGAGCCGGGTCCGGTAAGAAAAACACACGATCGGAAATCATCAAAAAAAATATATATATAGTCAGAGATGTAGGCCCGGGAACATGTTTGAGGCCCTAAACAATCGGCCAAGACTGGACACCTTGCTTTTCTCTAAATTTTTTGCTGAATCGGGCAGACAAATTTTTTTTTGTTGGATCAATGAATGAAGCGGTTTCTTTTTAGTCATATTTTTGATGTTTTGGTCTGATTTTGTTATTTTCGAGTTGGTTTTTTAATAGGGTTCAAACGAGTAATTGTTCAAACAAACACGCGTCTCAGACGACAAAAACAATCCACTTGAATACAAAACCGAAAAAGTTTGGAAATTAGATTTTGTCGAAAAGAAAACATCTTCCGACATCACGAACGTTTTGTAAATATTTGAATCGTATTACTGTAGCAACATTGACGATCACCCACAACGTCATTTGATGTGTTTTCGAGCCATTAAATTGAAGTATCTCTCATCATTCAAACATTAATTAAACTCTACGACCCACGCAACTTGTCGTTTTTTTTTTGGTTGTGTCTGGTTGTTCAAATAGAACTGGGCAGAGGAAAAAGTATCAAGGGATTAGCTGGCGTGTACCCAAATATATATGTATATGTATGGACCAACTCGTGATTTTCTGACTGCGAGAGTGAGAAGCAACTAGGAAAAAAATAGTGATAATATTGAGAGGAAGGAATATTTATGGGAAAATAAAAAAAGGGAAAGAGGAAGTGAAAATATCAATTTTAGAGGGGTTTAACTCCATTTTTCATCTTTTTTTTTGTTACAGCATTGGCTGGCGAACTTAAACCGGAAATGGAGATTCATGCAATTTGCAAAGTTAGCATTCCTGGACTTAAAGGTGGAAAAGAGCAAACGTCGGAAATGAAAAGAGGAAGAGATCCGGTCTATAATCAGGTGAGAAAATAATATCCAAAATATCCGAAAGGCCTACTTATTGAAACATAATATCCAGAAAATGGGGAAAGACACAAAATACAACTTTTCGAAATTGCAACAGTAGCTGGATGATGGGCAAAACGTACAACACGACCCCACAAAACGTATCAGAAGACCCCGCGATAGAAGTGTATTACACGACCCCATACCATGTATTTCAAGACCCCAAAATTGTTGGGGTCATGTTCTACATTTGTAGGGGTCGTGTTCTACACTTTTGGGGTCGTCTTCTACATTGTTGGGGTCGTGTTCTACATTTGTAGGGGTCATTAAATACACTTCTATTGTGGGGTGTTGAAATACTTCACGTGGGGTCGTCTTCTACATCTTGTCCGGGTGATGTAGAATACGACCCCACACCCTTGTAAGCCAGTTACTTTACGACCCCATCAATGTATTTCATGACCCCACCAAGTATTTCATGACCCCACTTTACATCAAGACCCCCATGTATTTCAAAACCCCACCCTAATGGAAATGGGGTCTCGAAATACATTTATGGGGTCGTGTAATTCGCTGGGGGGTCATGAAATACGGTGGGGTCGTATTCTACATGTTGTCCCTGGATGATTTTCTCATCTTTTTTTTCGAAAAAAGTTCTAGCAGATTTACTAACTTGTCAGCTTTGGAAATCTCAGAGATAAACTGAGTTCAGCGGCTTCGAATTTTTAAAGGTCTACGATCAAAAAAGTCTAGAACTAACCTCAATTTCGACATCCATTCAGATAATGTTCCGATTCACTTTTCCATTTTTCCTTGATGATTTTTTCCTTTTTATCTAAATCCACAGTAACTTTGTTTTTTTTTCTATTTTTTGTTTTTATCTCACTCACTTTTTCTTCGACAAAAAAGAAGCAAAATAATTTTTCATCCAAGATTTTTGTTTAGATAAAAAGTCAACTAGTTCACGTTTTTATCTTTGAATCCCATTGAAAAACAAAAAAAATACATATCCACGTAAAAAAACCCTTCTGTTTTTTTTGCTTTTGATTGTTGTCTACAACATTCTAGTTTCAAAAGTAGAGTTCAGTACGGTCTCCTGCGTTTCATAGGACTTACAATTTATTTTTCAAGAAAAATATATTGATCTGTTTTTTTTTTCAGGAGTTCTTCTTTGACAATGTGAGTCACGAAGAACTGGACACAAAGACGGTGGTTGTGTCAGCCTATCATCAAGGATCCGGCAAAATTATGAAAGATATTTTGATCGGCGAAGCCAATGTTCCATTGCGAGATATTCGCGAGATGAACACCAAGAAAGAGATCAAAATAGTCGAAGAAATCAAAGGACTTGTTCCGAAAAAATTGGGAAAAATCTATACAACATCAATCATCGAAAAAGAATCGAAAAGATTGACTGTGAATCTGAAAAAAGTGGATGATTTGCCACGTTGTGGACTGACTGGTGCACCAGGTTTGTTCTATTTTTTATTCATATTCAATTTATAAAAAAAAGATCAAACCATAAATTATATTCGCTTCCTTCCTTCTTTCATTCTTCTTTTCCTTCCGCCCACCTCTTCTTTTTTTGCCTATTATTATTCCATACATATTATTTTGGGCCCGGATCGCATAAATAAAAAATGAGATGTATTTATGTATGTAATCAAAAGAGATGGAATAAGTATTTTCGTTTCGGGACTTTTCAATTTGGTTTTGTTTTCAGATGTTTGTGTGAAGATCACACTGAATCAATCAAATAAGACGCAAACAAAGTCATCGAGAGTTCTGAAATCTACAACAACTGCTGTTTATAATGAATCCATCATGTTCTTGTTCGGAACATCAAAAAGTGAACTGGCGGCAACGTCAATCACGATTTCTGTCCATGATATGCAAAGGTGAGCAAAAAAAAAATCAAATCTAGCCACCTAGGAGACTCGAACCCCTGACCTTAAGATTAAAAGTCTCACGCTCTACCAACTGAGCTAAGGAGGCCACACACAGGCAAATTCCTGGATAGCTGCGGCAGAGCTGCGGCAGCTATTTTCTGCTGGCAGAGGTCAGGCAGGTACCACGCAGCTCTGCCGCAGTTTTAGAGCGATTTCGGTAGGTCTGCCGCAGCTCTGCCGCAGGGATGCCGGAATCGGTTCAGAACTGCGGCAGAGCTGCGTGGTACCTGCCTGACCTCTGCCAGCAGAAAATAGCTGCCGCAGCTCTGCCGCAGCTATCCAGTAATTTGCCTGTGCCCTGACCTTAAGATTAAAAGTCTCACGCTCTACCAACTGAGCTAAGGAGGCCACACCGCTTTCTCGATTTCATTTCTGCAATACTTTACCTTGCTTTTCATTTAACAAAGAAGACCATACCAGTATGCATACTGGCCGTTTATCGTTTTCTAGGGTTCCACCGGAAAAATTTCAGGTGTTTATATGAATTCCAGTCTTTATCCTGAGCAAAACCAGCAAACAAAGTACAGTACTTTTTTTTTAAGTATATAAATATTGATATGTTTGAGTAATCAACTTTCGGGCAAAACGTACAACACGACCCCACAAAACGTATTAGAAGACCCCGCGATAGAAATGTATTACACGACCCCAAAATTGTTGGGGTCATGTTCTACACTTTTGGGGTCGTGTTCTACATTGTTGGGGTCGTGTTCTACATTTGTAGTGGTCATTAAATACACTTCTATTGTGGGGTGTTGAAATACTTCACGTGGGGTCGTGTTCTACATCTTGTCCGGGTCATGTAGAAAACGACCCCACACCCTTGTAAGCCAGTTACTTCACGACCCCATCAATGTATTTCATGACCCCACCAAGTATTTCATGACCCCACTTTACATCAAGACCACCCATGTATTTCGAGATGGAAATGGGGTCTCGAAATACATTTATGGGGTCATGTAATTCGCTGGCCAGTTTTCAGTTTTGGCCAAAAAATGGCCAGATATTGGTTGTTGGCTCATGTGCTCAAGGTCAAATGTTAGAGTCCACTAAATAGGTGGCTAGATTTTTTGTTTCACTTTTTAAGTTTAAAACTTAATTTTTCTGTTAATATTTAGAACTTGTACCGGTGACGATATAATCGGATGTGCTTATCTTGGTGTCGGCGCCATTGACAAATCTGAAAGTGAACAATGGAAAGGGACAATCGAACATTTTGGCAAAGAATACAAAGGAAATCATCAGTTGAAAGCTCCTCGATCGGCTCCTCCAGTTCACGTGGCAGAAGCCAATGACGATATTGACCCAGTTGATTTGGAATAATCTTTTCAATTTTCTTCGTTTTCTTTTCATCCATCTATTTATTTGTTTTATTATTGTGTCAAAATACGGTACAAAGTGTGATTTTTAGATATTTTCCCCCCAAATTGAATTTCGTTCTTTTTTTTTTGAGGTAAACTCAGGTTCTTCCCGCTATCCTCTCTCATAGAAACCGATAATTAGCACTGTTCTGTGTGTCAAAAATTCCTATTTTTTGATACCAAGGCCAATCTCTTTTTTTTTATTTTACTTCTTGGATATTTTTGTGGCTTTCATTTATTCTCTTCTTTTTTTGTGTCTACTACTGAATTTCCATATCGCCAAAAAAACAAAACATTCATCATAAATTCTTATTTTTCTTGATTTTTTGTCTGGTTTTTTGTATTGTTGGGTGAGAAGAAAAGAAATGAGGTTATCGAAGCAAAATTTAAAGATTCGAAAATCTCATGAGAATGAGAGAGTGGGCAACGGGCCGGACCGAACATTGAAAAAATTCGAAAAGATGAAAAATGTTCCAAAAAAATATGAAATCTGATAAGGTCCGATAGAGATGGATCTCGAAAATTAGGAACACTGAATCAGGCCTGACTACTAAAACTTCTATGGAAAACTTATAGAGTGGTCAATTTTGTTCAGATTAGTTCAGAATCGAACGCAAAACCGAAAAATTAAGGCCACATTGAATTCAGTGAACGTTTCAATGTTCAGACTAAACTGCACGGCATGATTTTCTTCACGTTTCCCTGTTCGCAGAACTTATGAGAGAGAATGAGAAAAAAGTAATCTGACATCGAGAGACAATGAGAAAAGGAGAGACGCAGACAGGGTCTTGCAACGAAGAGTTGATTTTCAGAGTGCGCCTTTGAAAATTCTTTTGCGTGGAAAAGGGGAAGTGTTGAGATTATCATCCATGATTCGCAGTTCTTCGACATTTGAGTAACAAATGGCCCTTTTGTTCTTCATACTCTACTTTGGACCAGACTTGGCCCGAAACAACCCTTCAGAACTTTCGCAGCCGAAGTTTAGTTCCGAGAAAAATTCAGAAAAAATATATTCCGACTTTTCTTTCGAAAAAGTTTTGCGGGAAAAATAGTCTCGACTTTTCTTCCGGAGGTCATAATTATTTTTCAGAAAAATCGAAAATACAAAATATTCGGAAAAAGTTTTCGGAAAAGTTTCGATGGAAAAAAGCTTCGAAGAACTTCTTGGAAAAGTTGTGAAAAATTTAAAACAGAAAAAAATAATCCAGTCGGATCACTGAAACTCCTATTTCACATTTGTGATAACTTGGCTGTGCCATACTTTTATTGTAAAATGAGAAATTCAGTTCAGCGGTTGTTTTGTTGCGCCTTCAAGATTAAACATTTTTCAGAATTACTTTTAAAAAAACAATCGTTCTGGAGAATTGCCCATGTTGTCGCAAACAGCAAAGGTTCATTCGTATCCACACTGTCATCTCAAACTAATACACCAAACGATCGTACTAAAAAAGGTTCATTATTAGCCATTCACAAATCGCTACCACGCGGTTACTGTAGTTCAAAATTTCAGCAGCAAAAATATCCAGAACAAGATTCTTCAAAACTGTAACAAGCATACTTTTCGACTTTTCAGACACGTAGAATCAGATGCTGATATTAAAATACATTGAAAATCACTTTTGAACCGAGTACACATAATGATTATCAATAGAGCACGTGGTACCGATCTGTGAATTGCTAATACATTACATTACGACATTACTAAAAACGTACTGTACTCTCATTAGAAATGACTCCAAGACGGCGAAGTTTATACGAAAATCTACTGAGATTTTCAGGTTTCCATATTTCTCGCCTAGTTTCGCATTTTTGTAAATAACACACACTTTCGAAATTACAATTTTTCTAATCCAACTTCCGAAATTTCATTAAATGTCCTGATGTTGTTTGTTGTTATGTATTATACTCCTCTTTTTTAATCCTCCTTTCCTCATTTTTCTTTTTCTCTTAGCCCTTTAAATCATAAGATAACCGTCCCCCTTGACCCTTTTCTCCCCCCCCATATGCTCATTTTTCACAAAAAGGGCCCACTTATCCGTGCATTAGCAACATATACATATCATTTACATTCACTTGTTCCACCATGATTTTTGAAAAATTTCTTGAGTCGGCTCGAAAAAAAAAACACAGTACCAAAGCTTGGAGAGTTTTTTTTGCTAAAAATTGTCTTTGCAAGTTTGAAATAAAATCACAACATAAACGACGATCCACCTACACTTTTTCATTTCGTATAGTTCTTTTTTTCTGTTCATCTCATATTGAATTTATTGCAACATTCTGGCTTTATTTTTGTAACACTTTTTTTTTAAATTTTCTCCAAATGTTTTCCAACTCATTTTTTGTTTCAAAAAAAAGTTGTAAGACCAATACCGAAACAAAAAACTAATTGAGTTTTTAACGAACTTTTTCCTCATTTCATTTACTTTTTTCAGACTAAATGTGGAAAGTGCACATTTTCGGGCCGTGGATTCTTCTTTTTTTCACTTTTCTTGTTGTTATTTATCAATTCAGACAAATAAATGAGTTGCAGGTTAGTTGTTTGAAATAAAATAGAACAATTGAATTGTCAAGTTGATATTCCAGAATATTCGACAAAAACGACAATTGTCATCGCTGCAAGACAAAGATGAATCTACAGTACTTCTTCCTATATTTGCACAAATTTCGGTTTGAAAATTCATTCAGAATTGTCTATTCGAAAAAAGTTTAATTTTGCAGAAAAAGCATATTCGAAAAGTTTGCATGGAGCATTTTCATCAGTTTGGGAGACCCGCGATCAGAAAAATGGAAAAGATTAAAAAAGAAGAAAGAAAAAGGACAGCAGTAAGAAGTGAGGAAGGAGGATATCAAAGAAAACGACAAATTTAAAAAAAATCAGAAAAAGTTCGAAAAACAAAATTTATATTTTACACATAAAAAAAACCACAAAACCAAAACTTTTTTCATATTATTTTTCGAACATTTCAAATATTTTCAGAATGTTCCGGAAACCACCCAGTATTCGGGCAACCCCACTTAATTGGAGAGCGAAAAAATCAAGACGGTAATATTGTAGGCGGAGCCGGTACTTGATCATCATTCTTTTTTTCAGGTTGTGCCTATCTCGATGGATCATCTTGGTACATTTGTGAAATTTCACATGGCTATACAATGTTGGTTTTCAAAGGGGCACGTCAATTGAACACATCAACCGCTCATTCTGTTCAATTTCTACAGTACCCTTTTGACGGAACCGACAATACTGTCTTGAATCAGACAATGTATTACAGTAGTGGCGATCGGTTGATAGCTTATAACTTTCGAGAGGAAACAAATAAAATAGTGGACTTCAAAATATCTCATCAACCACTTTATAAGAATTCCACTTCGAGGATTGATTTGCAGGCAGAAGAACATGGTATTTGGGTAATGTATAGAAGAGATGGTATTTTGACAGTTAGCAGAATGAAAAACATGGAGGTATGTAAGATTTTTAAAAAAATCAAGCTTTTTGAGAACTTGCTCAGCCAGTTGTAAATGATACGTTTTAAAGATTGTATCAAACTGGACACTTCCGTCAATTGAACCTGAGAAGTTGTGTAATTTGTTTATTCGATGTGCAGTTCTTTATTCAGTTGGATGTGATGGTACTGTAAGCCCTGCATACGATTTTTGGAGTCATACATATATTCGTGGCAAAGAAGTGAAGTGGGATGGATTAGAAATGCCTGTCTCAAATGTTCAATACGACCCAACTTCGAGAGCGATCGCTATTTACTCTAATTCAAAAATTTTCAAAGTTTCTGATGAATGATTTTTAAATGTATTTTAACTAATTTTTTACATGTTGTTTATCAATAATGAATAAATATAATTTCAAAACTTTACGTTTTTAAAAACCTAACGCACAGAGCAGACTCGATTTTTTTCAATCGTTTCGAGAACCAAACAAACTTAACGTGTGCCTTCAATATGTGTACTGTAGCAAACAATTTTGATTATTTTTTTAGGAATACTTTTTTTTCCACTTCTAATAAAGCAGCGCTTTTGTAAAACGTGTTGATTATTTCAGAATGTTCCTGGGCATTCCTATAATTGGAGATTTTCTCGACAAATCGATTCATATTTGCCGAACCCACTTATACGATAACTATGATCGTCTTCATTTCATGCTAACAGCATATGTTTTGGGCTTTTTCGTGTTGTTAACCGGTGCAAAACAACATTTCGGAAATCCTATTGACTGTATGCTTTCTCCAGAAATTGATGGTTTGGCAAAATATACATTTTTAGAATAACTGTGTTTCATTTTTCAGAAATCAGATCATGGAACAACTACATTCACAGCTATTGCTTGCTCTATGGAACCTATCGCTATACATTCAATGAAACTGGTTTATACTTCCCTAGACACAATGAAGATTCATCGGTTTTCTATTACCAGGTAAAATATTTGACAGAAAAGTATGAACGCACTCAAAAAAATCAACGCAGCTTGTTAGCGCGCGACTTGACTTTTCTGAGTGGGGAACGATTAAATAAATTTTATTTTAGTGGGTTCCATTTTTCTTCGCATTTCAACTCATATGTTTTATGCTGCCACATTGGATATGGACCTGGTTGCAAAAACTTCTGTGTATGTTGATTAAATCATTAAAATGTATTGTTATTATAATTACAGATCTCGATATGGCTATGATCGTCGGACATACCAATGATTTGATCGTTGAAAAGAGACCAGAAGATTATAAAAACAAACTACAGTCTTTGATCGGATATGTTAACGAGTATTTCAAATACCGAAAACTTCACAAAATTGGATATCTTTCGTGCATTACGATGCATCCAGCTTTTGCATCATTTCTTTATATTTTGACGAAATTGATGTTCATCGCTAATGTTGTTCTTCAACTAAAGCTCGTTAGCGTTTTTCTGGACTTTGATTCGTGGACTTGGGGATTCGATGTGAGTAAGAAAGATCTGAATAGATGAATCAATATTTTTCCAGATGATCCTAGAATGGCTGTTCAGACCAAGAGTTTTACATCCTAGCCAAATGAAGTTCTTCACTGCTGATGATGGACACGTTGTTTCAAGAAAAGCTTCAGATTACAACTACTTCAAAAACTTCCCAATTTTGGTTGCATGTGATTATTATATCAGTCCTTCCATCAATGTACCACAATTAACAACATCCCAGTGTATTATTCCGCTTAACATAGTGAATGAAAAACTGTTCGTTGGAATGTGGGTCTGGTTGATCATTGTGAGTTGTTGGAAAATATCAACCTTTTGCAAATTGTTTTTTTTCAGCTCACCGCTTTGACAATCATCGGAACTATTGGATGGGTATTCAGATTGGCTGATCGTAGACAGAGTGAAAAGTTGATTTTCGATCTTTTGAAGGTTTGAATACAAAACTACATAGTAGAAAAAACCGTATTATATGCATTTTAGACATCTGAAAGTGTTAGTCCATTCTCTTCATTTACTGCTCAAAGAAATCAACCGGATCACCGATACGATTTTGTTCACAAAGTAATTAACATTTTTAAAATTCTGCCTCCAGTTACAGTTTTTTTTAGTTCCTCGGTGCCGATGGAATCTTGTTGGTATATTTTATGCGAGAAGAATGTGGCGTTTTGAAGACACAAGAAGTTATTAATGGAGTTTACGAGAAATTTATGGAAGATTATGTCAAGCCGGTATGTTTTTTCTCCACTAGAACTGTACAACTGAGTTGTGGCGCGGAAGTGCTATTTTGAAATTCCGGAAGTTGGGCTCAAAATTTGACTTCTCTTCGCTATCAGAAACATTATTTTTTCGCAAAATTTCTCGAAAAAGTACTTTTTGTTAAGAACAAGTGAAACGTTCATCTATTTTTTCAAACAGCCAAGAATCGGATACCATTTATTGAACATTAAGTTCCGGAATAATTTTGTCGGGAATCAAAAAATCAGTTCCTTTTCCGGAAGTTGAAAGTTCCAAAAAACACGGAAGTCGGAATTCCGCGCAACTCTGCTATACAACGGCACATTTCAGGCCAAGCCGATGCTGAAGAAAAGAGGAGAACGTTCCGACTATTCGGAAGTGAACTTTGGAAACGACGACGAGGAAGATATGTTTAATCGAAAAATGAGAGTTTGATTTTTTTTGTAAAATTTTTAGCATTCTTTCTCACAAAAGGTTTCTAATAGTTTTATCTTAAAATCGTGTGAATGAAAAAAAGTAAAGAAGTTTTTTTTAAAACGTGACATCGAAACTCAAAAAAAAAAAGAAAATTTTCCAACGCCTCTATTTCTTATCAAATTAATATCAGAAATGTACGATATATTACAAACCTCTCTATCTGTGATATTGAAAAGTATAGTGATCCTAACTACTGTAATTCAATGTCAAACGAAGAAGAAAAACGGAGTCGAAAAATCGAAAAGTTGTGAGTTTCGAAAAAATATCATATTTGTTTTCAATATAATTTATTTAGGCGAGTCTAATCCGATTGTTTATGATAGTAAAGAGGTTGTAAAACCATCGGCCGACACTCCAAAAGCATTACCATTGGGAAGAAAACGATCTAGAAGAAGAATGGTAAAATAATATGGGACGGTCGGGTTGGGTGGATTCTGAAAGACATGTCCGATTTTATCGGGCCCGAAAATTACCAAATCTGAATCGGAGCCAAACATCAAAAATGTGTCTGAATCGGACCCGGTCCGTTTTTTTCAAGATTTGTGCTGAATTGGGCCGGGCGGCTATGCCCGCTAATTAAATTTAAAAAATGGTGAGCCCGCTCCCAGCATAAGGCGGGCGGATTTCAACAAAAAAAAATCCGATTCAGACACATTTTTTCAGGTTCGGGTCCGATTCAGTATTTGCCGGTGAGCCCGACCCAACGGCCTATAATATAAGACGGCCTACAGGCAGCCCAAATGACACCTCTGGGTAAATCTAGAAAATTAATTCGATATGTTTTTTTTTCAATTAGGATCGTGAAATGAATGAAAAGTACATGTGTGAAATTTCGAAAATGCTGAGTGACAACGAGAGACAAAAGAAGAAAAAAACGCCGAAGGATGTTCTGAATGTAATTTCATTTTGAGAATTTTAATTCGATTTTCTCTGAACCACAAACTATAATTTTAGTTGGATACCACGCAGCCAACATTAACCGAACACGAGGAGACAATTAAGAAAAGCTCGAAGTTGTCAAGAGAAGGATCACAAGAAAATGAAAGCGATCCGACGAAAAAAGAAAAAGTGGATAATGTTAATTTGTCGACTGTGGAAGAAATGGGAGACATTGAGTTGGTTGCGAGGAAAAAAATGAAAGGTATGTAAATATTTTGGTTTTTGATGGGGATGAGATTAGACCGGGGTCCTGGCCGCGCTTTTTATTGTAGGACAGAAAAAAACCATGAGTATAGAACTTGTTTCCACAACTTTTTCGATAAAATCATATTGGCAGCTCTTCGAAAGTTTGGCTGGCAATTTCCGTTTTTTTATGAAATCAAAAATCGAAACAAAAACTCGGCCCGACGAGTAACTTTCCAGCTTCCTGGCTAATCACAATCATTTTTTGATGAGTGTGGTCATTAACTTATGAAAAAAATTGAAATAATTAGAAATTTTTTTTGGGGCCACCAGGGCTGTCGTTTTGGGCCGGGCGGGTTGGGCCCCGTCCGCCCAAGCAATAAAATACGGGCTTTTGATTCCCGCGGTAAAAGTGAAAAACGCACCGGTCACTGTCTGCTCGACCCATTATGAACTAAACTATGTAGACATGTACGATCCTTAAAAATAAATTGATGTACCTTTGAGGTTCCGAATTTTTTGTTTTTTTATTTTGGACACATTCACTTTCCAGATGAGACAAGACGAGAAATGACAAAAAAAGCTGCTGAAATGGCAAGAAAAAGACAATTGGAGGAGCAAAAAAGAGTTTCGGTTGTGAGTGCTGTTTTGAGTCGGTTGGTCAAGTTAGTTTTGTTTTCAGAGTAGTCCTGATGACACAATGAAAGGAGTAACATCTATAAGACCCGAGTCAGCAGAAAAAGACGAACATTATGAGAAACTTCAGAACTCATAAAGGAATTCGTCTTTATTTGATCTGTGAATTAATAGCCTATGAGAGCATGAAGAATAGAAAGTAGGTGGTACGGTCTTAAACAATCATGCCGAAATTGAAGAGCCTTATCGATAACCATCGATATACTAGAATATAGTATAACCCCAAAACGAATGTTTGCAGAACCTTCAAGTATTCGAGATCGCCCAACAAAACATACGTTCAAAAAAAAACGTCGCCGACTTCTTTTCGACATGAATGCCGAGAAAAAAGTCGGCATTAGAAATGGGTCGGCGTAACTCGGCAAAAACGTGGAATTCCACGTGACACAATTTCAAAACTCGAAATTCATACAGTAATTCAGACGACACAATTTTTCAAAAAGTTTTGTGTGAAAAATCACTTTGAAAATAAGAACTTCACGGTATTTCAGGGCTGCCATCGAAAAAAGAGAGAACAGATGAAAAAGATCAAAGGTGCTTTCAAGGCGGAGAGTAAAAATTGCGGGTCTGAAATTTCGAATTTTGTTTTTCAACTAGATTTTTCTTTTTCATTGTCATGAAACTTCTCAACATATTCCACAACTAATTTAAGAATTTTTGAGATGAAAAGAAGATTTTAAAAGGGTCATATGAAATGTGTTTTTCGTGCCCAAACATCCAGACCTACAAATTTAATTTTTGTAGATCACAAGCGCTAAATTTCAAATTATCAGATTTTCCTATCGTTTGGCAGCCTCCTGAAGGTTTTGAAACACCGTGACTTCCACGTTTTTGGCCGAGGTATGTGGGTCGGCACGACGAAAGTCGGCATATTCATAACGCCGAAATTTTTTTCGGCAGCACGGCCAACTTTAGAAACTGCCGAAAGTATTGCGCAAAAATAAAAATTTATTCCGACTTCCGAGTTCCGACTTTTGAAAAAAAAAATTCACTTTCGCACACACACTGTGAATGTGTGTAGGTATAGGGAGGGAGAACTAGATTTTAAAATAAATACTTATAAAAACCCGATTTCAAATGGGGGGGAAGTAAATTGATTTTAGAAGAGAAAACAAAAAACTCAATCAAAGGATAGTCTCAACAGATCGCATTATGAAAGGACTACTCTATTGAATACAACACCCTGGCCAAGAGGCTAACTCGCGCCCCGACATTGAACCAGAGTGATCTGGCGTTGGCAGGCTTTGCACATAATCAGTCTCCCTTTAATCGGAACCTGCCCGATTCAATATTTTTCAACTTTTACATTGACACGTAACAAAAAATGAGATTGGGCCGGTTTTTTTTTCTTTCCAAAAGTAAATAGTCCTGCTTTCGAATTTGTGGATTTCAAGCCGGATTGCAATCTCATCCATAAAAATTGACTCTGAAAATGGAGACTGGGTTTTCTGAGTTTGACTCTCATTCTAAAAAATGCCCGAATTAGAAACAAATATTTGACATCTAGTTTTCCCGATCGAACTAGTCTTATTAAGTCGGACCGAGTTTTCAGATGTTATACTGTGCTTCTGAACACAGGAGTAATATTGACGGAAGATTGCATATGTAATTTTTTATTAATTAAAAACCCATTCAATCAATTGGGAATTCACTCATTGGCATAGTAATTGTGGTTGTTGCAATGATTTTTCCTTTTTGTTGTCCTAATAATATTCGAATCTCCTCTTTAGTTGCTTTTTCTGGATCTTTACATGTCAATAAAGAAGTAAACGTATACTTATGACCAGGTGCAAGAAAAGAAATAGTGATCAATGGATTTGCGAAATGATAAAGAGATGGATCATTGATAGCTGACAAATATAAATCAAATATATTAGTCTTGGAGGATGAAACAACGTTGATTGTGATTCGAAATGTTGGCCCAAATCCATGAACATCGGCTGATAGTTCGATTGGAAGAGATGAGTCAGTTGAGACAACTGTTGAGGCACTGTCAATCAACTCGCTGTACACCTCAGCTATTCGACATCGCATAAGAAGAAGATCTTTATAGTATGCTGAGTGAATTTTCGAAGCGCTGTCTTTTTCGCGAACTGTTGAATCGATAAATATTTTTGTCTTTTTTGGAATGGCCAATTTGATCGAATGTGCTGGTGGTCGAGGATTGAAATCCATCTTCTCGTCAAGATTTGCCAGTCTTCTCCACATTCTAACATTCACCGAACCATCTTTGAAACATACTATAAGTGCACCATCTTCTCGACCATATCCCCCATATTTTATCCAACACAGTGGTTTGTCGAATTTCAGAATATCGAGCAGATAACTCTCATTGTACATGCGAACCTGCAACGCGTTTTAAATGGGAACGATGATGTTGTGTCTGAGAAGCGATCTTGTTTGAGAATATTTTCTGATTAAAAAGTTCCTAATTTAGAATGACAGTGACAAATGCGTAAATTTCTTTCAAAAGTTTTTTTACAGAATTCCAGATGCCGATTTTTTTTATTTACATAACTGAAATGTGTTTCATTTTGTGGCCCAATCACGTCTACATAGTGTAGTTCGTAATGAGCCGAGCAGGCAGTGACCGGTTCTTATTTCACTGTTACCGCGGGCACCAAAGCCCGTGTTTTATTGCTTGGGCGGGCAGGACCCAACCCGCCCACATGTGGGAAAAACATTCGGGTTTTCTTTTTTCGTGACAAGACTCACCTCTCTTTCAAACATTGCCAAGACTGCCGTATATTGTTTCTGCTTATACTCGAATGCTTCCAACATTTTTACTTTTTCTTCGCATCTAATTGTGTTTATTCGTTTTCCTCGAAAAGTGTTGAAATTGATGGTATTATCAGCGGTTGTATAAACAATCATCTTGTTGATTCGAATCATTGAAGTTATCAAACTCGATGAACTTATCACTGGTTTCAGTGCTTCTGTTTGATCTCGTTTAATTGCGTAAATACATGAATCACGTGTTAGAACAATGATACGATAGTCGACATCGTAGTTGCCGAAAGTGCATATTGTTACGGGAGGAGATGGAAGAGTACACGTGGCATTGACGACGAATGATTGACTGTCGACAATGTGAATCATTGATCTTTCGGTGCCAACAATGAACACGTCAATCACGTCAGCTGATGATCTTTCCATTTTTGTCACACATGTTATTGTGGGCTGAAAAGTATTTTGACTAAATCAAAACTGAATATTCTTTTAATGACATGGCCTAAACCAATATTTTTTCTGATCATTCTTGTCTAACATCTGCAGGAAGCCGGCTACGGATCTGCTCGAAAAGCTGTTGCAGACCGACCAATTCTTTGTTTATCTGTGACAAACCCCGGCGTTTTTTCTCATGTTGCAAACTTGCGACAAAAAATGGTTGATTTGAGAAAAGAAAATGTCGCACACTTTGCGACAATTTGCCGCATATCTGTCACAAAGTTTTCGCAAATGTGTAGAAAATTGGCGCAAAATTTGCGGATTTTCTCTCGAGATGTTAAAAACTATTGAATCGAGCATGTTCCGATTGAACACCGAGAATAACTCATTCTGGATCAGACTCAAAAAGTGACTAATATATGAAATGTGGCCCAGTCCGTTTTTTCAAAATTTATGAATCTGTCCACAAAACGTGCCTGAAGCATGAAATTGTTTTGAGCGTTTTCAACTTGCCGATTTCCTTAAGAGTGTTCAAAACAGAACTGAAACTGAGGCAGCGGGACCGGTCCGTTTTTTTCTGAATTTTCTGAAATGAAATCCGGACTGGTCTTTTTGAAATGAAATCCGGACTGGTAGGTGAGGCACGCGTGCCAAAAAAGAGGGCCGGCTTACCAAAAAGTATGGCAAGCGCGCCATTTTACTTTTGAAGTTGCCCGATTTATCTTTGAAAAAGGTGCCAACTTTTGATGTTTTGATGCGATTTTTTTTAAATTTTTGGTCCGTTTTCATTGGAACCAGTCCGGCCTACCATTAGAATATTGTTTTTCTAAAAACTCACAGAATTCGCAATTTGTTTATTCATATACTTCTCGACGATAGCTTTTCGGTCTCGTTCTGAGGTCAACAGAAATGTCTGAGAGAGTGGCGATAAATTGGAAATTGAAATTTGATTGGACAAGTTCTGCAGAACAGTGTACAGTTCGTCGATAACAATTTGTTTTGCGTTTACTGCCGACCACGCTTGTGTCTCGATTGGGTTTAGAGGAAATGAAGGTGAGGTGAACTACAATATCGGAACAGAGTTCATAAAAAAGTTCTGAAAATGAACTCACTTTATAATAGGGTTTCAAATTTTTATAAATTAGCAAAGATGGACCAGAAGCCACTGCGATTGATGGAATTGAAGACTGAAAAATCTTCTTTCTTTTTTGAAAAAAAACTGAATGGATGAAAAACTAACGAAATCATTGACAAAATGAACGATAGCTGTGGGAACATCGGCCAAAGAACTTTCTGAATGTGGTGTGACTCCTTTGAACACTTTTAACTTCATGTTCAGGCCTCGATGTCCTCCGGTCGCAACTATTAACTTTGAATCATTGTCGTTGCTGATAATACCCAATGCAACACAAGTTATTGGACAATGAATCTCGCAATTGTTTATTGTAACAGGTGCCGTCCATTTTGTTTTTGAGTTTTCTGTCATTTTCTGAAAGATCTACAGTAGACTGAATGAAACAATCGGGACAACATGTAGAATACGACCCCCCAGCAAGTTACACGACCCCATAAATGTATTTCGACACCCCACTTCCATTGGGTGGGGTCTTGAAATACATGGGGGGGGGGTCTTGATGTAAAGTGGGGAATACATTGATGGGGTCGTAAAGTAACTGGCTTACAAGGGTGTGTGGTCGTTTTCTACACTACCCGGACAAGATGTAGAAGACGACCCCACGTGAAGTATTTCAACACCCCACAATAGAAGTGTATTTAATGACCCCTACAAATGTAGAACACAACCCCATCAATGTAGGAGACGACCCCAAAAGTGTAGGACATGACCCCACCAATCTTGGGGTCTTGAAATACACGGTATGGGGTCGTGTAATACATTTCTATCGCGGGGTCTTATAATACGTTTTGTGGGGTCGTGTTGTACGTTTTGCCCAAAAGTGATTTTCAATGTATTTTAATATCAGGTAGATTCTGAATCGGACCTTCTGAATCGGACCAGGTCCGATAAAATCGGACCCGAAAATGACCAAATCTGAATCGGACCAAAACATGAAAAATGTGTCTGAATCGGACCCGGTCCGTTTTTATCAAGATTTTTGCTGAATCGGACCACAAAATCGGACCAGGTCCGTTTTTTTTGGTTGAAATTTCAGCTGAATCCGACTAAAATCGAAAAAATATCAACCAAAAAAACGGACCTGGTCCGATTTTGTGGTCCGATTCGGAAAAGGTTTCGAAAAAAACGGACCGGGTCCGATTTCTTCACTCTGGTCCGATTCAGACACATTTTTTAGGTTTGGGTCCGATTCAGATTCGGGTATTTTCGGGTCCGATAAAATCGGACCTGGTCCGATTCAGAAGGTCCGATTCAATAATTGCCTTAATATCAGCATCAGATTCTACGTGTCAAAGTCGAAAAGTATGCTTGTTACATTTTTGAAGAATCTTGTTCTGGATATTTTTGCCGCTGAAATTTTGAAATACAGTAACCGCGTGGTAGCGATTTGTGAATGGCTAATATTTGAGTAAACCGCAATACCTCAATTTGTCATAATTTTCATTTGAAAAATTGTTCATTTTTTTCCAACACATAGAACAAATTTTCAAATTTGAAAAGGTCGCAAAATTGGAGTTCCGAGATATATTTTGAAATTGTGGTGTTATGCGGCCGGGTATGCGGTGAGTTTTAAAGCATCTTTTCTCATATCAAAAAATTAACATTTAATGCGATGTGCAAAGTAAAAAACGGGCAAAAAATTTGCAAAAAATGGGAATTGAAAAAAACAGTATTTTTTCCGAAAAATTTGAAAATCTGCATGTTGGAATATGACTTTCTTTCAATTTTACACACTTTCCCATAATTATTTTTGGAATAAAATGTTCCATTCCTCAAATATCGGGAAAAATCACTTTTACTTTGCGCGATATTTTTTGCAGATTTTTTGCATTTTTTGCGTATAAAACAAATGAATGAGAAAATGAGTAAACTGCTGGAGTTGTCAAGACTGCTCACGTTGCCATGGTTACATGAGAAACGAAAAAGGACAGGAATTAAAAAAATGTTCTCTATTTTAATTAGTCAATTTTCCAATATGAATAAAAAACGTAGGAAAATACTTTATTCCAATATATGTGATAAACTTTATAACTTGAGCTCATCTTGCAGCTCTTTTTGCAAAACTCTAAAAGACTACTGTATTAAAGGCGCACACATTTGATTGGATCGTTTCCCGTAGCGTTTTTTGTTTTTCGTCAAACTATTTTTCAAGCGTGTTTGCACGCACACCCGTTGGGACCACATAGTTATACGATACGCAAAATGTGCGTACACCGTGGCGTGAAAATGCACAACTACAGTATTTTTTATCAATGAAGTTTATAAAAGTCGCAAAAACTCGAAAGATCGGGACTTTCTTGTTTTCTAAACTAGGGTTTTCCCTAGAAGAAAGCACGCTGATTATAATGGTATGCTTCCCTTTGCATAAAAGTGGGTGGTTCGTCTCAACTTAGGCGCACCAGTTTTGAAAAATTGTAACTCAAACTGGTGCGCCTAAGTTGAGACGAACCAAGCATCATTATGAAAAACGAAACATACCATTAAAGTCAGCAAGCCTTCTTCTAGGGAAAACCCTATTTCACAACCTCTAAAATGTGAGAACAGCGAAGTTATCCGGCTTTTTTGTCGAATTATCAGAAAAAAATACAGTTTCTGTGCATTTTCATGTCACGGTGTTTGCACAGTTGCATACCGTACACCTGTTTTTCAATTTCTTCTCTCACAGTGGTTTTGAACTGGTGTGGCCCGTCAATTTCTTCATTTCGAAATTTTGACGGACAGAATTGTTCACGTTTTCATTTTAAACTACTCACACTGAGTTTTTAGGCTGCAGCGGTGTATTTTTTAGTTGTATTCTGTTTGGCTATTGATTTTTTCATCGATTACAAACAATTATTATTCAGAACGTTTATTTTCTTTATGCCGTGTTTGATATACTGTACGCTGTACGAAATATGTCCGACAAAGTGGCTCTGTTCCCCTTTTTTCTTTAAAATAATTTCTCAAACAATCTGGAAGATTTTCGTTTTTGAAGCACATTCTTGGTCCGAAAATATCATTGCAAAAACTCAATTTTCATTCAGAAGTTCTCGTTTCGATGCAAAATAATGCGCAAATAAACAATGAATTGTGCAAAAGTCCGTCGTTTTGTGTGTTTGCACACCCACATATACCAGTCAATCGATTATTTTCATTCGTGTTGTTGTTATTTGTTTATGTGTGAGAGGTGTTACTTTGCAAAACCTCCATTCATTTATTTATATTTAAATCTTATCCCAAGTACTTATATTTCAAACAAGACAATAATATGCATTTTCTTCTTCTTCCCTGTTCTTCTGTAAATGGAAAGAATGCGAAAAGGTTGAGTTGTTGTGAATAAAGACGCAATAAAAATTGTCTGTACCCATCCACATTCTTTGTCCTTTAAGCCTCTCGAAACTTGATTTAATTTTTCTTTTTTTTTCAGGAATGATAGAGGATGAAGACTCTCTACTGGAAAAACCAGAAGAAGTTGAAGTTGAAGAAGTGAACGAGAGTATTGAACCCAAAACATTTAGTAGTGGTTTGTTTGTACTTGTCTACTCTTTTAACTTCAAGTTTTTCAGATATTGAAGAGGATCTAGATTATACCGAAGATCCACAAGAAATTGAGGAAGAAGAAGAAGAAAATGAAGAAGGAGAAAACAATTCTGAAATTAAAGACGAGAAGGAAGAAGATAAAGACGATGATAGAGAAGAAGGAGAACTAGAAGATGGAGAAATCGAAGACAGTGACACAGGTATTTACAGATTTCCTTATTGTATGTATACTCAGTGTTCAGAGGCAAACAAAAGCGATGGAGAAGTGATCGATGAGGATTCTGAAATGAACGAAAAATTAGAAAACTTTCGAAGAAAGCCGATCGAGGTTTGTGCGAATGAAGTGAGTGTTGTGATTTGTGATTTGGCATGCTTCTTGTATTTTAAAATCCTGATTATGTCATTCATTTTAGGAACGGATAACTAGACCGCAACCAGTTATTCGTGGAATTCCACCAACAACTCGTCCAAGAATAACAGCACCAGGTTCTTGTATGTTTACTGATACTTTCTTTTAATTGATCATTTATTTATTTACAGCAGCGGTCGATAGTTCTTGGGAAGCTGCTCTTGCTCGTGGATCGCATAGATTAATCGAAAAAGCAACGACGATACGAAAAGAAGATCCGGATTTTGAGAAAAAGAAACTGTTAGCAGCGCCGATTGGAGAAAGAGAATACGGAAGGCGGCGAAATGATTCATCTGACGATAATATTATGGCAAACAAGAAAGATTTGGGACCTCAAACATTGTATCCGCGAAGACGAGAAGCTCCTGTTCATTGCAGAAGTCGAACTAGAACTCCTCCTCGTTCTCTGACAAGAAATAATGCGTCGCCGATCAGTTTTTCGCCGGGTAGAGATGCTAGTCCTATAAGTAGTGATACAGATGAGGAAGCAATGAAACGGCCAACAACAAGAAAAAAGAAGGAAGCGAGATCGTCGAGTAGTTCGAGTAGATCTAGTGATTCATCAAATGACAGTTCCTCTTCTAAATCTACTTTTGCATCCGAAAAAAGAAAAAGTGGATTAAGAAACGTTTCGATTAGTGAAGACGAAGAAGAGCAAAGCACTAAGGTTGGACGAAAACAAATTGATAGTAAACGGAGAAGTGTAGAAAAGGTTAGTCAATATTTTTTATCTTTCGAACCTGGAAAGTTCCAGTATCTCGATTATACGCAAAGCCAACGTATAGCTGTATATTTTAAATATTCCCTTTTTTTTTCTTCTAAACATTCATTTTTCAAAATCTTCGAAAATTTCCTCTTTTTCAGATAACAAGGAGGAGCCGAGAAAAGGATAATTTGGACAGAAGAGGCCGGAATAACAATGAAGATCAAAATTCTTCGAACAAAAAACGAAGGTGAGTTTATTATGTTTCAAACATATTTGAAAATATTAGAAAAATAGTTTTGTCATTGTGAATAACGACCAAAAAACGGAAAAACAGAAAAAAATATAGCTCAAAAATTTGAAAGAAAAACATAGTTTTTAAATTTTCGTGGCGTGACCTTTACATTTTTCTTTAAAATGTCACTCACTTTCTCACGGTACTTTTCTACATCTTGTGACAGGTATGATGTAACTGTGAATTTTTGACCCAAAAATGTCACAAAAAAATTGCCCTTTTCAATGAGATTTTTCAGAATATCTGGATCTTCCACTGATCGTAACCGCCGCCGCCGCAATCGTTCATCTTCATCGAATGTTGGAACTCCATCTCCAACAAGATTCTCACGTGACACCAATCGAAAAACAAAAGTTGTTCGTCATATGAAACGAAAATCGGGAAATCAAGTGCATTCGCCGGTCAGAAATCGAAAGAGTCGATCACGGTCTCGATCGCGTTCGCGTACACGGTCACCACCGCCATATCCTCCAGGAATGCGACCATCGAGAAGGAGAAGCACACCTCCGAATTCTGATATTTCATCATATCGTATTCCAAAAAGAAAAACAAATGAGAGAAAAAGAAGAAGATCGATTAATCGAGGAGATTCTGTGCCAATGTTTTTGAAGAAAAAAGGAGATTCGAAAAGGAAGGAAGTGGAACAAATATCTGATAGTGATGAAGATGAGAAAGCAGACAAATCTCGCAAAAGACCAAGAAACTCATCTAGTTCGTCTTCTAGCTCCAACTCTTCATCTTCAAGTTCGGGCGAGGAAAGTGATCGCACACCAGCAAAATATCGCGAAACAACTCCACCACGCAAACGGTCGATTACTCCGCCCCCTCTTCCTCCTCCTCCTTCCCATTCTTCTCAGCGCAAGAGTTTTTCACCCTCACCACCTTCGAAGAAAAGGTCTGTTAAAGATGTTCCTCTACCACCGGAGCCATGTGTCTCACCGGTTCCGCCACCACCTGCACCACCAAAATATGAGCAAATCGAAAAAGAAGAAAATAATGAGGAGACAAGTGTCGAAGTGGTTGAAAAAGAGCAACGAAAGAAGCAGAGTAAGTATTTTTTCGAATAAAAAAAAATTGAACTTGTAAAAATCGCTGATAAACTATGATTACTGGTTCATCACAACAATTTTCAAAATTAGGATTTCTGTAGAACGTCAAGAATTGTTGGCTCGACTCAATCAAATAGACTCGAGACTCCAAACTCCGCCTCCAAAAGCTGAAGAAGTGTAAAAAGGTAGTTCCGTTTTATCATTTCATTGCAATTGCAACACCAAAGGATTACTGTATCGCTATCATTTTGGGAAATGGTCTTATGTATAGAAACAATTTGTGTATTTTTAATCAAAGATTTTGTGAAATTTTTCCAAAATCGCAGAATATATTTTCATTTTTATTTAGCGAATGTGTTTTTTTTCTATTTATATCATACGGTTGTTTTTTTTTCCAAATAATTTTTGAAAGTCTTGATATCTGGGTGATAATAATTTTCATTTGATGAATAAAAGAGTTACTTTTTAATAATTTCGTTGACATTTGAAAGAAAAGTTTGAAGCTGAAAAATATCGAAAATGTTGAAATTTTAACAAAAGAAAATAAATATATAGAATGACGAAAAAAGAATACCGAGGAGCAAGTGTGACAATTGGAGAAGGAGGATTTAACAGTACCTCAGGTAAGTTACAGAAATAATATTTCAAAATTACTGTTTTTTTCAAGATCACGATCGACTTGGCGTAATTCATCTTGAAAAAAACACAAAGCCACAAAGGAATCCCAGAAAAACACCAAAAACCAATGCGGTTCGAGGAAGGTTAACAGAAAAAGAAAAGTCTGAATTCAAGTGAGCTGAATATATATTCTGAAAAAATAGATGCATCATTTTCAGGTTCAAAGACGTTGTTGTTTTGAATTCAATGTGGCAAAGTTATTTTCAACAAAAATTAGGGCCCAATTTTGCCAGTTTGAAATTGGACAAGTCTACATTGAAGGCTGATTATCATGGTGCATTGTTGACTGTTTGGATGGCTGAAAATCCGACGCAGGTAAATTGAATTTTGAGGGTCCGAATTTGATTTTTGGCAAAAAGTTTCAATTTTCCGAGCTCTGAGAGACTGACGTTCAAAAGTAGGGTCGGGCTCTAATCTCACCTCTGGGGAGAAGAGAAAAAACAGAATTATATTTTTCCGTTTGACTATAAAATTTATACTTTTCCGTTTGACGAGAGTGGTCATCCTGAGCAGGCTTCAACATGAGCCAACGTTGTATCTTGGCTTTTTAATTGAATGGCCTCGAACCATCCAACCTTGAGTTTATTATTTCAATTGTTCTCTTTTTACGTAAAAATAAACAATAATTGAAGAAAAAAACAGTGATTTCGAAAATATTAGCCATTCGTCAATCGCTACCACGCGGTTACTGTAGATTGAAATTTCAAAAGTGAAAACATCCAGAACAAAGTTGTTCAAAAGCGCTACAAATATTTTTCAGTCTTTTTGGGCATGTAGAATCAGATGCTGATATTAAAATTCGCTGCAAATCACTTCTGATACCTCGGCGAAAACGTGGACTTCCACGCGACACAATTTCAAAACATGAAATTCATACAGTAAATAATTCAGTCAGCACAAAAGTTTTTTAAAAGTTTTGTGTGAAAAATCACGAGGGATAGAAAATGAGGATTTTTCTCTTGTTAGATAAGGTGTGAATCTAATTGAATTTGTTTTTATAGATTGGAATAAGCGGTATTGTTATTCTCGAAACTCGTCATACATTTCAACTTGTCACCACAGAAGATCGATTTGTAGGTAAGATAATCTCAAACGTATTTTCGAAATATATATCTCTCATTCACAGTGATTCCGAAAAAAGGCACCGTATTCCGATTTCTCTTATCTGATCGTATTTTTACACTTTTCGCCGACGGAATGCGAACTCGTCCAGCTTGGCGCGGAAAAAAGCCACGCGTCAAACGTGTTTTACCGATTTTCATACGTGGAACTCTTGCACCAGTTCCAACATCATCGGAATAATTGAATTTATCTTTTTTTTTTCTCGCGGGTATTTTGATATTGTTATCGTTGTTGTTGTTGTTTTTTGATAAACTTTATTCAAGAGATCCTTGAAGTTCTGGAATTTACAGACAATTTTGAAAAATAACAACAAAGAAGGTTTGGCAGAAAAAATGATAAGTTAGTAATTTTTAGCAAAAAATATAAAGCTTTGGGAATTTTGTTCAAATTCTTGAGTAAAGCTTGAAGTTAGTATTAGCTTTTTCCACAGTCTCAATACATTGGCTTATTGACAACAACTACAGTAGGTTGATGAGATTGGCGACGAGCCAAAGCACCAGTCTCGCGGTTAATGTGCTCCTGAAATTGATGTGTGAGAAAAAATAGGCGAATTTTCAATAGTTTCTTACGATGAAGTGAATGGCGACGTGCGCTTGCCAGGCATTGAAGAGCATAAAAACAACAAGAAACGAGTAGATTCCAGCCGATTGAAGATAGAATGCCGCATTTTTGTCGTTATGCATCGCTGTTTATTATTTGGATTTTGAGGGAAACGTATGTTCCTTTAAAAACTCACTATCAAATGCCCAGTTCGAGACCATTAGAATGTAGAATGGTTTGAAGAAAAAATAGAAACTAAAAACGAGAAGAGCATACACCGAGAGAACTACGTGGAACATCTGAAAAACAACCATTTGTTGTGTTGACCCAAGGTATTATCAACTTGCAAACATGTGGCAAAAAATTAAATCGAAATCAAGAGCCGTTTGAAAAATAAAACACTGACTCCTTACACGTGTCGTCGGCCATTCTTGATTCACGTATCTTGATTTCGATTTATTTTTTTCTACTTTTTTGCAAGTTGATAATACATAACGCATGGTTTTTTGGAAGGGTCTCAATTTACCGAAATAGCAATCACAGGCCAAACGAATCGATGCTTCTTCGAAACAATTGCGATGACAGTAAGAACGGATACTGTAGTTGGAACGAGAAGGACGAACATCGCTTTTCGGAATTTGAAATATAAAAGAACGACGAGCATTAGTATCACGATGATGCCGAATGAGACAATCGCTTTCATTGTGCTCTGAAAAACAGTCATGTTTCGGTTTCCTAGAAAAATTATTGAGACAGAAACTTTATTTCAGAATTGAAAAAAATTCATTTTGACAAAAATATCGATAATTAGAGCTAGGCTAAAAAATGACGATCCCTTTGAATTAACGACCTGTCTCAGAAAACTCATATACACGGCCCAATTACCATGGACCGGGCGTTCTCATTTTTTGGGGCCGGTCTGAAACGACTCGCTCCTGCACAAGCCGAACCTAAATTAGCTGGCCCTTCAAATCTAAGCTTGACTACTGTACTTTTCTGTCTGTGAAATAATATCAGTATAGTACCAAAAACGAACTCACATTAATATGGAACTTTCCAAAAACAAATCTCGGAGTTGTCTGATTGTTGGGAGACTTTTTCTCCACTCCACCATCATGTATCATCACCATATTTCTAGATACCTAAATTTGAAGAATTTGGCAAAAAAGAAAACCTTGAAGACTTTTATACGGATAAATCATATTCATTTTAATTATAGCAATTCAAATATAGAAAGAAGAAAAAGAAGAAGAAGAAGAAGGCGGTTGATAATGGGAAGACAAAAAAGTTATGAATGGGATAAGAGGGCAAGAATCGAAACTATTCAGCTGAATACCTTTTAATAAGAGGATAGACAGATTGTGTAATATTATGGCTGTCAAAGAATGTCTGTAAAAAATGAAAAACGACTTTTTCACACTTTTGTAAACTGAAAGGCGGAGTCAACACCTAAAGTTTTTGATCAGAATTCTAACGGAATTAATTAAAATAACGAAATTTGTAAAACAAAAAAACGAAACCGGATTAGTTGAAAAATTATCTTAGATTTCGATCAAATTAAAATAAAAAAGATCAGGCGAAATTCGAAAGTTGTAAATATCCTTCACCCTATTCTCGCAAAACTGGAGACGCCTTCCGTCGGCCTTGTGGCCTAATGGATAAGGCGTCTGACTTCTAATCAGAAGATTGCAGGTTCGATCCCTGCCTGGGTCAAATTTTTTAAAATTTTGTTGTGTACCGAACAGCCAAAATTACAGGCGGTCCGCACCAGATCTATAATAGATATATTTCAGGTCTTTACACGATTAGATCTGTCACAGATCTATTTCAGATCTATACGTTCGTCTAGAGCTAGAACTGTAACAGATCTAGCTGAAATAGATCTGTACCAGATCTATATCAGATATATTTTAAGTCTGTCTCACGTCTATTTCACGTCTATCTATTTCAGATCCTGAGATTAATCCCTTACAGATCTGTTACAGACGTTCCTTAGCAGACCTATCACAGATCTATCATAGATCTAGTGCGGATTTCCTGTGAATACAGTTTGGCTATAGCTATAATTTTGCCGCAAGCAACAAAAAACGGTTTCATAAACCTGTCCCATTCATTATTTTTCAGTAAATCCAATTAGTTGCAAGAGAGAAATTGGATAATGTATGAATTCATATAAACGTGTTTTCTAGAGGTTTTTGCGATATTGCCAGATTTTCAATGAGATACACTTTTGTCAAGCATCTCGCAACCTTGAAAATTCAGAAAGGTGACCCCAAAACAAGCAAAAAATCCAGTTATTGTCCAAATTTTTGGTTTTTTTGTTTCTTAAATGACAAGAAGAAATCTGTCATCAAAACGCATAAAATATTTGATCCTCCTTTTGCGGGCGGTCTCTTTTTCTCTCTTCATGTGTCTTATCAAATGAGAAAAAACCGGAAGTTTTATGATCCGACGAGAAACACAGGCATATGTGTATTCGTGTGTGAGTGTGTGTGACCCTCTCTTACATTTTACGTCTCATTAAAATATTCATTGAAATGGTTTTTTTATTGGGCCACACAGAATTTGGTATCCGGAACTGAAATTTTTGTGGAAAAAAAACAGAAAAAAAGGAACTTGTCTGAAAGTTGGCTATTAAAGTCGGACAAGAAATTGCAAAAAGTCAAAAAAGAAACAAAAATATCAAATTGGGTCACGCTTCCAAAAAAAAAAATAGAGTTTATCGGGCCTAGTCCGAAAAGTAAATTTCGGAATTGGACGTAGAAAAGGGGTATAGTCAGGGGTGAGATTGTAGCCCGGAGACCGAGAGCCCGGCCCGAAAATAACAATCCGGGCCGGGCTGTTTTGTTTTTCGGCCGGTCAAAAGAAAACCCGGCCAGGTCCGGCCCGATTTCTAAACGGAACTCCGGATATACCCAAGGCCTTTTCCGGCCGGTCTTTTTTCTGGCCTTGCAGTAAAAAAGCCCGGCCGGTCAGTGCGGGCTTCCGGTCGGCCCAACAGAGCCCAAATCTCACTGCTGGGTTTAAAAAACGTATGCACAAATTGAGCCTGAATCAAAATCGAATCATCCGAGTGAAGCCCGATTGAGTAACTGCCTAAGACAAGGCCGTAGGGACACGCTAACCTAGATAAAAAGTTTTGAGTCTCTGAAATGAGGTGATATTCTGATTTTTTCAAGACCCGTAGCAGTTTATTTGGAGCCGCGTGAATAAAACAGGGCGCAAATGATATAACAACTCTGGGAATGCTCTAAACCTCGGCCATAATCGAAATGGCTCTTCCGAGACCTCCTAAAAAACTGGAACCTCATTAATACCTACTTATATTCAGATGAATTCTATTTTAGAAATTAGTACTAGTTTAAAAAAAAATGAATTTTTCAAAAACCGTACCGGGCCCGGGCCTACAGAACAGGCACTTATGATTTGATTCTTTGTTGAGTCTAATTGTTTTATACCAACCGCCTACAAGGTTTGATTCAAAAAAATAATTAGTTTTCTTTTTTTTTGGCCTCACAAATGTTCCAATATACTTATTCAACATCAATCCAAATAAGATTCAATGATACAACAAAAATAAAAACCAAAAAGAGACAAGACGGTGATATGTAATATCATCAATTCACTGGTTTATTGTCGTTTTCGAGACATTCTGTGAAATTACACTTGTTTCACTCACTCACTCACTCACTCACTCACATTCCTCAACTGTTCAGCACGCGCGAGCGTTGAAGAAAGGGAATGAATAAGAACGAGAAAATGAAAAAGTTGAAAAGGTGTTTGTATTTTATACTTCAAGCTGTGACAAGAAGAAAAAGAAAATGAAACACTTGTAATTGTGATTCGAGAAAACAGGTCACACTTTGCAGGAGGAAAAAAAAAGAATGGATTAGATTTATGTAGATGAAAAGGGAGAGACAGAACTTGTCACAGTTCCGTATGGTCGGGACAACAACTATAAGTAAGATTTGGCCTGAACGATCGGCTGGGGGACAAAACAATCCAAGACTAGAAGTTTTTTGTTTTTTGGCAAAAAAAAACCCGGTCTGGTCCGAGCAGACTTTCGAAATTAAGATTTTTTAGAAGTTGTGGAAATCAATTTTAAAAACTTTTGAATACTACGAAAAGTATGATTTTCATACTAAATTTTTCAGATATATTGGTTTGTTTCCAGCTCGTGTTTTTTTGGCATTTGATAAAGAAGCTGGAAAGGTCAGATCGTGCTTCCGGTCTTTTTTTTTTGGCTATTTAACTTGAAACTGTCTTCACTTACAGTAATCCAACTACCACCTACAAATTGTGTCAAGACTGAGAATATATAAAACAATGATTAGCTGAAAAAAGTGTATTAATAAAGAGTTTATGATGTCCCACTCATCAATAAACATTTGCGCGCGCGGAAAAAAAAGAAGAAGAAGAAGTCGCGGATGAAAAAGCGGATCAATTGGAATGAAGAAAAAGAAGAAGAAGAAGAAGAAGAAGAAGAAGAAGAAGACAAATCAGATGAAAATGGGCGAAAGTTTGATGATGCGATATTATATTGTATGTATGTGTGTATGTATATACAAAATGAAAAGAATGGATATTTGTTTTTCCTCAAAATGTGCCCAATTCAGATGTTTCGTTGTTGTTGATAGTGTCGACAGAAGTTTCGATGGTGTCCATTGTTCGTTGTGGTAATTGGGGACGCGATTGAACTGATACTTTTTTGAGAGTTTCGTCGTTGAATTCTGCGAAAAACTTACAACTTTTTCTAGTATAATAGAGAAAGGTTGAAAAAATTAGCGTTGGGATTTAAAGACACCGTATCACTCAGTATCACTAGTTTTTTCGAGTTCATAAAAATCTCAAAATTGAAAACTTCAAATTTCGATGTATGTGGTTCAAAAACCAAGAATATTTGAATGAAAAAACAAAATAAGTTTTTGTCGTGGGTTACTGTACCCGCACACACACACAAACGATGTTTGCGGCCGCCAATCTTCCTGAGAACGAATTCAAAAACAGTTTTTTTTCAATCTCACAAAGTATATTTTTCAATTTTTGAATTTCACACATCGAAAGTTGAAGTCTTAAATATAGAGATTTGATAAAAACGAGAAATTAATTTCTGAGTGACCAGGAGTCTTTAATTTTTTTTAATTTCTTAAAAAAGTTACACGTAAAATGACCATTTTTTGAAATTTTATTTTCTTGTTTGATTCTAACTTTTTTGACCTCCATAATACAGTAAAACCTTCAAAGGAATTTTCACAGAAACCTCCCTTGTATGTTTTTGTTTTACTATACCGGTCCTACTTTTCAATTTGAACATAACTTTTTTCTTGTGAAAACATCTGAATCCAAACATGTCCTGAACTAACTTGGAATTTGTTGAAGAGGCACAAAATGTCCGGGAATTGGCTGTTGTGATCCGGCAAAAAATGGGGATACCAAAGGTCGAACGGCATTCAGAAATGTTGATTCTTGAAAAAATGTTCGAATATTTTTTTGGGAAGAAAAAAAACGAACCTAAACTGAGAAAATTGTTTCGAGCCATCGCTTCACGAGCTGCCAACGTGTTCATCTGATTCAGAAGTTGCTCTTGTTCTCCCATTTCTGAAAATGTTCGTTTTGGACACGGGTGAGATTTGGACTCTCTTGGGTCGGCCGGAAGCCCGTACTGACCGGTCCAGAAAAAAGGCCTGTCGGAAACGGGCCTTAAAGACACCGTATCACTCAGAAATAGTTTTTTTCAAGTTTATAAAAATCTCAATATTGAAAACTTCAAATTTTGATGTATTTGGTTCAAAAAACCAAGAATGTTTGAAAGAAAAAACAAAAAAAGTTTTTGCCTTGGGTTACTGTACCCTCACACACACACAAACGGTGTTTGCGGCCGCCAATCTTCCTGAGAACGAATTCAAAAACAGTTTTTTTTCAACCTCACAAAGTATATTTTTCAATTTTTGAATTTCACACATCGAAAGTTGAAGTCTTCAATATTGAGATTTTGATGAACACGAGAAATCAATTTCTGAGTGACCAGGAGTCTTTAAACAAATCCGGAGTTTGGGTACTTACATATACAACTCATACTTTTTCTAGATGAGCAAGAGTGTAGAAATGGTTTCCACAACCTTTTCAAAAAATTCTATCCCCGGCTATGAGAAACAGACGTTTAAAAGTCGGGCCGGGCCTGTCCAGGTTTTTTTAGAGACAAAAAGCTCGGGCCGGCCCGTTATTTTTGTGCCGAGCTCTCGGGCTCCGGAATACAATCTCACCCCTGGTTTCGGGCCGTTCTGAAAAATCAACAAAAAAAACCAACTAGCTAAAAAAGTTCGATCGTCTTCGATGGATGGAGGTGGTGGTGCAATTGGAGGAGGGATCGGTGGCGATAGTTTGGATGGAGATGAAACGAGAGGCGAAGCTGATAAACCACCTCCTGTCATCTGCAATATCTGTTTGTAGTTTTCAAAACGGAAACGGGTTGAAGGGGAAAATGTACTGTGTTTAGAATGATTGTTCTCGAAATAATAAAACCCTCAGGAAAATGTTTATCGACAAGTGAGAGAAAAGTGTTCCGAATTCAGAGACCACTTGTTAGGCGCAGGCTTTTAGACTGACTGCTCCTATTTGGGGTTGTGTTATCTGTACATACGTGCACGCGTGCAAGGACACTCCCATACATAAGGTACTGGGTTTTTGGAAAGTCTCCATTTTTTTCTTGAGACTCGAGTTTCAGTTTTAGACTGACGGAGGAAAGCGAAAAACCCGTCCCGGATGTTTTTCTTTCCAAATTGTTTACCTGGTTCTGCCTGATAGCTGCTTCTTTCGTCATTCGTTCAATTTCTAATGCTCTTTGTTGTGAAGCACTCATCAATTGTTGAATTTCGAAATCGCCAATCGAATCAGCGAGTGTCACGAAATACAAAAACAACAAAAGTTTCATAGTTATTCGGAATACAAAATGCCGAAGAAAGAATTCTTTCAGCCTTGGCTTTTTCACACATAATCCCTTTCACTTTTTCGATTACTCATAGGAAAATTACTTCGTTTAAATAAAATTTCGAAAACGTTCATAGAATGGGAAAAAAGAAGAATCAAAAACAATCATGGTACAATTAAAGCAACAAAATTCTAAAAGCTTCTTTGTGAGGGAGGGAGCGCAAAAAATAGGTTGGTTGCAATTATTTAAACTAAATGGGAGCACAAAAATGACTGTACAGAACAAAACGAAAACGATAAATAAACATTATGCATAAAACAATCACAACCCGAGACAGATAAAGAAAACTGTAATTAGTGAAATGTTGGATGTGCAAAAATTGGCAAATAATACCCCGTTTTTGGAAATACGGTTATTAAAACGATTAATTCATTGACGGTAATACCGTTGTCTGAAAAAAATTAAAAATTCGTCATTTTCAAATTGTACACAACTTACCAAAATATGATCAGGGATACCATGCGAATGGCCGTGTGAATGATCATGTGAATCGAACAACCGTAAAGCTCCGATGAGCATGAATCCAATAATCATTACGAGAAGTTTTAATAAGTTTGGATGTTCGTTGTCACGTTCGTGCAATAAAACCTGAAAATACGTTTTTTTCACGTTTTTAAGGAAAGAGGCAAGAATGCCGAGTCAGTGTTTTTTATATTTGGGCCCACGTGAAATTACCACGTTTTGGGAACGAAAAAAGAACTACATGTTCAAACCGCAACTGTGACAATAAATCAGCACATACCTCAAAAAATGTGACATAAATAAAAGTTCCAACTGCCAATCCTTGTAAAATTGTAATCGTGATATCTTTCCAAGCAGCATCTCCACCAGCTGACGAAACAACTAATCCAACCAATGCGCCAAGTGGAGTCATAAATGCGAGAAGAAAAATGGAGCCAATCACCTAGAAAATAGTTAAAGTTGTCTCACAATTTCGCTTGAAACTTACCCATTTCAATTGATGAGCGTGAGTTCGGAAAAGTTGTAATCCAACCGAGAATGCAACTATAACTTTATGAACCATGAGAGAAACGAAGAGTGCGGAAATTTGTGTTGCATCACTCTGCAAAATAAAAAAAAATATTTCTAGACTGGCGGAAATCTTCTACCTGAACACCAAAAGCAAGGCCTTCGATGATAGAATGAATACCAAGCGCCAAAACAAAGGTTATCGAACGAACTCCATGAGAGTGAGCATGTGGTCGAGACTTCATGAGAATTGGTGGATCCTCATCCACTTCATTGCAATTTGTTTCACATCTTTCTGGTTCAGCGAAAGCGACTGGAGCGAACGTGCTGAACATTATATAATGGGCAAAAATTTTTCACATATCAGGATATTTTGGAGGAAAACACTTCCTGACGCTGAAGTTATAGACAATGTGGAGAACAGACAAAGTAGAAATATTACCCAGACAGGGAAAAAGAGAGAAAAGACTGTAGGAGAGAGAAAAGCCACATATAGATATTACCAATCATCGTTTTCCTCTTCTTCGATTCGACTATTATTCATACTACCGTATGAATATCGAATGTTTTTGATTCTAAGGTTTTATATATTTTTCGGATAAAATTTGTCAGTAGATAAAATTTTGTGGGATTAACTCACTGAGTAGCATTGGCTGTACATTCACCAGAACCTCTTCTTTCATGTACTGTAAGTGGACAGTGTGTTTGACAGTGACCATCGTCTGTTTTTGTTGCTGTTGTTAACTTTGTGGTTTCGTCAATAACTACAGAATCTGAAATTATTCGTATTTTTAGCAAAAAAAGGCGACAATATTTTATCATTATTTATTGATAAAATTTCCAAACTCACTGATATCTTTTTTCGCTGTTAAACCATTATTTGGAGTTTCTGTTCCAACATCAACCATGCAACAATTAGTTGATACTTTTTTGACATCCAAGTCACTTTCTTCGTTGTGATGATGATGATGTCCTTCGGAACCGTGAGAATGTCCGTGTGCCATTGCAGGAATCATTATTATGATAACTTCTTCTAAGAAAAACAGCAAAAAAAATCCCATACATGATAATAGTTCAGCGACTGGATAATCATAATGAATTTCGTGAACTGTTTCCAATTTTTTGACATTCTCAACCAATTCTGGGAAGAGATGAAGAAAGCAAGTGGCAAGGAAAACACCTGAATTTTGACCAATAATTAGACATTTAATACGCAATTAGAAATTACCCCCAGAGAAACACGTCAAAAGGCAGAGAACGAGTGATACATGCTTGTGTTTTTGTGAGCTTTGAGCAGTTGCAGCCTCGTGACGAAGTTTGCTCAGAACCTGCAAACAAAAAAAAACAATTGTATTGTTCGAATAGTTTTTAACTCACCTTCATAGGAGACAAACCAGCAATTACTGTTCCAGCAATCATTAAGACCAATAAAATGAGTTTGTAAACTATTAAATTCATTCTCTGAAAAATAAAAAGATTGAATTCGGAGAAATACTTTCATTTATTTCATAAAATTATTATTGAAAAGAAGGTGAAAAGATGATAAGAATGATAGGCGTTTTGATATTTGTTAGAAAACGAGAAATTGAAAATAAATGCACTTTGGTCCTGACTGAGAAAATACAACGTACTTGTTTTTTTTTATTTTTTTTTGAGAGAAGTCACAAGAATTCTTTGTTTTTAATGAGTCGAAGGTCAAAGTAACGGAACACGGAGATAAAAAAATTAAATATAATTTGTAGTGTTATAAAAGAAAAAATATACTCGTTTTGAACTCAGTTTAAATCTTATCTATGGTTTCTACGAAGTTTGATAACATTCGAATCAAGATTTTTTTAAAAAAAGGCAAAGAGTAAATATCTAGTTTCGAAAGTTGGAATTTTTAACTTGGTCCACCGAATAGAGTATTTAGAAACTTCCTACAAACGGTTATTTTGTTGGAATCCTATAATTTAATTTAATCGGACGAGCAAAATCGATGAAAAAATCACACATCGACATAGAAAATCTATCATGAAAGCGGAGAGAATGACGAAGATTTAAGATCATACAAATACAACACAGAAAATAGTAAGAAATTCAAATAAACCGCCAAGAAAAGCAAACAGAAAAACCAAAAGATAGGCTTGCAAATAGGCCCGCATCTAACATGCCTATATAGCTATTACAAACGACACTACGCTTACCTCTTTTTTAGCACGCGGAGCATCGTTGTTTGGACTTTTGCATTTTTTGTTTTGTTTTTTTTTTTCAATGTTTTTTTTTGTTTTAAGCCAACTCTCATGTTTTTTTCCAATTTTAAGGATTTTGTATGAACTCTCGTCGTCAGCGTTATTTTCGAGCAAGATCACCAAGTGGACGAGAAATGGACGTGCTTGAACAAGGTCAAGTTGTAATGGAAGGAGATCCAGGTGAAAAAATTATTCATTTTAAGAAGGGAAAAAAACATTTACTTGACAATAAAAAAAGTTGTCGTATGGCCTATTCCATTAACAGAAATGCATTGTTTGCTAGTGAATGTTTTAGTGAGTCTAGCGTATTTCAAATAATGATGTAACATGTTTCCTGAAAAAATCCCATCGAGAAATACATTTTTATTTTCTTTTTTTACAGGAGATGAACAACGAGTTAGTCACGAAGAAATAGTAGATGATGGTGGTACTGAAATGACAATAGAACACATGAGACAACAACCACCGTCTCAACAGCAACAACAACAGCAACAAATTCACTACGAAGAACGGGCTTACAACTCTGCTCCAGCTCCTCCGCGCCGACCGGGAAGACCCGGTGCACGATATACTAATCAGCAACTTCCAGTTGATGTTATTCAAAAACTTCAGAGCAAAAATATGTACATGGGGGTACAACGTCAAGGACAACCTCAGTCACAGTCACATACTCGTATTTCACCAGGTGGTGCGCGAATTGTCAGTCTTCCAGTTGGTGCCAGAAAACGAGAAGCTGGTGAGGGTAATGGTATGGTTATCAAGAGACAGGTTCAACAGTTTCGCCAAAATCAGCAACAACAACAGCTAGCTCAAAGTTCTCAAACACATCAAGCTTCTTCACAACAACAGCAACAAGTTCCACATATTAGTGGAAATAACAAAAATGTAAAAGTTGTACGTGTAGTTTCAAACGCGACAACGATGCGAAATAATCCAGCATTGGCTGAACAAAAGATTGCTGAAATTGAAGAAAGAATCAAACAAACAATTGAAGATACCAAAATAGATATGCAAAAAATCAAAGAACTTCAAGAACAAGAAATGACACCAGATGAATATCATCAATTGTTGGGTTGGCTTTTCGGAGAAATCGATCGGTTGAATGTAGCAAACACGAGCTTGACTGACTTTTATCGTCAACGACAACGCGATGAGAAAACTGTTTTTGAGGCCAGAACTGACGCATTGAATGCAAGAATTCGTCAATTAGAAACAGAGAATAGGAAATTGAGAGAGAATGTGCTTTTGATGCATCAGACAAGATTCGAACATTTTGATCCCAACATAATTGGACATGATCAGGTGCAACAAGAAGAAGAACACATGGTGAGTAGATTTAATAAGTTTGGAAATAAAAATAATAAATTGACTTATCAGGGACAAATAATGGAAGAAGCTGATGATGCTGAACATCTTCGAGCAAAGGTAGCCATTTTTGATTGAAAACACATGGAATTATTCAGTTAAAAATTGTTTTTCAAAAAAATCATATATCATTAACTTGCAAAAAATTAAATCGAAATCAAGATACCTGAAGCAAAAATGGCGCTTCGTGAGCATCGTCGTCGGCACTGCGTGTCTGTGAGCGGTCGCCTTTTCTTTTCCCTCTCCACTTTTCTCTCTGTCTTTTCGAAATGAGAGACTGCAACGCGGACATGCTTCGCGGCCGAGTTTTTTCAAATTGATAATAGAGAAGAACAGGCATTCATAGAACCGGCTCTGCCTGGTAGACATAATGTGTTTTTCCTCAATGCTCTTGCAAATTTTTCTAGATCGGACATAGTTTTGTGAATGTGACCTAAATCGAAAAAGTATAATTTAAAAATCAGAAATTCAGAAAAAAAAATCACAAAAATTAATTTTACCTTCCACGAAAAATTTCTAAAAAATATTGAAGAGCTAAAAACTTAGCTACTCTGAAAAATTAATTCACAGAAAAAAGTTATATTACAAGAAGTTATGGTCTTTAAAGTTTTGACAAACTTTTCGTGGAAGGTAAATAAAATTAATTTTTGTGACTTTCTCTCGGAACTTCTCATTTTAAAATTATGTTATTTCAGTTTAGGCCATATTCACAAAACATTGTCTGATCCATACCTGGTCATAAGAGAGGAAAAAGTACCGTGACATAAAAAAAAATGTATAGGTCACGTCAAGAACATTTAAAACTATAAATTTCCTTTCAAATTTTTGATATTTTCAGACATTTTTATCCGATTATTCGCCGTCATTCGGAGCGACAAAATTATATATTTTCCCATATTTTCACAGTGACAATTTTTTTGAATTGTTTTGGTAACCTCTTAGGCCAGGTCTGATCTAGAAAAATGTGCGAACATTTTGAGATACAAAAATTCACACAGTTGAAAATTTTTTTGAAAAGTTTGCGAAAACTGGGAAAAATCCGTTTAAAAATCAAGAAAAAATTGATCAAAATTATGATAAATAGGGATCGTTTTTTCAGGAAGAAGTTCCACCAGAGTGGATTGTCGAAGAAACCGTCGATGATATTCATTTGCAACATGTAGAAGACGAAACACAGAAGAACCAAGACAACAATATGTAAATGGTCGTTATTAATCAATTGAAACACTTTTCCCTTTCTGTTTGATCTCCTCAGTGACACGTGCTTACTGTTTTTTATTTGCTACAACGGGCCTCGTTTTCCAATGTTTTTGTTAGGACCCTTCACATTCATTTTTCAAATTTTATTGAGTAATATTAACATTTCTTTTCACATTTTGAATAAATTTGAACATTTTCCAATTTTCTAATAGTTGTTGATCACTGTTTTAAGACAGTTGTAATATTTTTGCAATTTCCATTGATAAATATTGCTGACAAAGTTTGTTTTAGTGTTTCAAAAAATGACCGGTGGATTGATTGCGGCTGGATTGGGAATGGCAGCAGTCGGGTTTGGGGCCAGATATGTTTTGAAAAATCAAGCATTATTAAAAAAAGGGTTAGAATCTATTCCAGGAGGAGCGGTATGCACAGTACTGCTAGGTATTTATATTTGATTTTGTTTTGCAGTTTGACAAATTTTATCGAGGTGGATTTGAATCGAAAATGACACGACGAGAAGCTTCTATGATACTCGGAGTTCCGGCATCAGCGAAACCCCAAAGGATCAAAGAAGCGCATAAAAAGATTATGATTGTCAATCATCCAGATAGAGGTAACATATTTTTTGATTAGTGTTTTCTGAAATAATTGATTGAAATCCTCAGAAATTTTTTGAGCCACCACAAATACAGGGTGGTCCAAAATTACCCGCACAAAAGTTTTGCGCATATATATCCAAAAATAATATAAACTACGATGTTTTGGTTTGCCCATATTTTTCAAAAACATTTATTAAACTATTTTTCATAATTTCCCGAAATTGTATGACCCAATGTTGTCTTTTAGCCAAATGGCAAACCTTGAATCCAGCCTAGTCAAACCCAAAATCCTTCTTTTCGGCACGAGCACCTGGTACGGGGTTCTCCGACGAGAATTTCTCCCCGTGGAGGCCGAGTCTAACTCCCAAAATCATTGTGTACTCTCTCTCTCTCTCTCTCTCACTTCCCAGGAACCCTCTCAAAAAGGCAGGACCATCTATCGAGTCCCTCATCCTGGTTTTTAGAGCAATTTGAGCAACTAACACAAAATCCCTGATTTTCATTGATCATGGTGTGTAAATCAAGAAGGACTATAAATTTCGGATATTTAGGAGAGGGCAGTACTTCCTTGGACCTAATCCCACTTCTCACAACGTCATTGGGGTTGTCAATAAGACGTATATCCATCCCACATCGCTAAGATCACTTAAAGACTCCTTACCACTCAGAAATCAATTTCTTGTTTTTATCAAAATCTCAATATTCAAAACTTCAACTTTCGATGTGTGAAATTCAAAAATTGAAAAAAGTACTTTGTGAGGTCGAAAAAAAAGAAAAAAACTGTTTTTGAATTCGTTCTCAGGAAGATTGGCGGCCGCAAACACCGTTTGTGTGTGTGTGCGGGTACAGTAACCCACGGCAAGAAATGTTTTTGTTTTTTCTTTCAAACATTTTTGGTTTTTTGAACCACATACATCGAAATTTGAAGTTTTCAATTTTGAGATTTTTATGAACCCGAAAAAACTATTTCTGAGTGGTATGGTGTCTTTAACAGTGTTTTGCGAGCCATTTTCTCGGATTTCTTAGCAAAGAAAAACGACCTGTCCGGGAGCCGTATCCGTTGGGCTATTCTGCGTTTGGGACTTGTAGGCGAAGGTTTTACTAAAATGTGGAAGACTTTACTCAAATGTGGAAGCCTTGAAAGAAAAAATTGCTCGCGAAATGGGACAATTTGTCTGTCGGATACCTGCGTGCCACAGTGAAGGCCGACCTCGAACAACATCGTGTTGTTATCGCCAAAAAGGGGATCGCATGGAACATGATTAGGCGATAAATAGTTGTTACAGTACTAAAAAACTTTTTGTTGAGTCTGATTATTTCCTGACTCCTGGTTTTTGAAATATTCACGAATTAGTTTGTGCGGGTAATTTTGGACCACCCTGTACACCTTTTTTATGTCGCCAAAATTTCGAAAAATTTACAAAACAGTCTATTGTCAATCCAGCCAGATCATCCAACGAGAATATGATCTACCGTCTGAATCTCTCAGTTTGACATGCTCTTTCATCGACTTTTTGTGGTAGATCACTTTTCCCGTTGGATGATCTGACCGGATTGACAATAGTTTAATTTAATTTCATTTTTTCTTTCAAGGCTTCCACAACGATGGGTGGGGTCTTGAAATACAAGACCACCCATGTATTTCAAGACCCCACCCAATGGAAATGGGGTCTCGAAATACATTTATGGGGTCGTGTAATTCGCTGGGGGGTCATGAAATACGGTGGGGTCGTATTCTACATGTTGTCCACAGTCTAGTTTAATTTAATTTTCGTGACCTTTTCTCTGACAAGGGAACTACAAGTAGGTGTTAACGGACTTTGAGAAGAGACATATGTCACCCGATAGAGTTTTTCATGCTGATCATCATCCCGTAGCTAACTTTTGCAAAGCTTCACACAGAAAGCTGAAAATCGAGCTCAAAGTTTGAGCACAAAAATTGGAATATCTTGTTCAATTTGAATTATTTCAGTGATGAGAGACTACTAAAGGGTTATTTGGCATGCCAGGAACGATAGGAGCACTTAAAAACCTCGAAATTGTAGTTGTAACTCTGAAAAAATGAGCCCGAAACATTTTATGAAAAAGGTAGATCAAAAAAACGTGAAAAATAAAAAAAATTGCATTGAAAAACGTGAAAGTGGCTAATTTTTGAAGATTGTTTTCTGATTTTTCATGTTTTTTCGAAAAATAACACCTTTTTCATTATTTTTTTGGAATTTCAAAAAGACCATCGTGTAGAGAATTAAATTCCCTATCAGATCCATTCATTTGTTTTTGTAAATGTATAGTTTTGAAAAAGTTAGGAGGAATTTTAAATTTTCAAATTTATCAAAAAAGTATGATTTTCAGCTTTCCGGCTGGAGCTTTGCAAAAGTTAGCTACGGGATGATGTTCAGCATGAGAAACTCTATCGGGTCACATACATCTCATCTCAAAGTCCGTTAACACCTATATGTAGCTCCCTTGTGAGTTCCCCATTCTCAATATATATTTCTTCGGTTAAGGCAACATCCAACTATGTCAGATCTTTGCGAATGCGCAAAAATTTTACAACTTATTACCTTTTTATTTTGTTTTGCATAAATTCCTTATCAACTCGCTAAATTGAACACACTCTCGCTTTTCCCAAACCAAATATTGATTTTTTGACTCCTTTGGGACGTTTCTCATTGGGTTCCCTTCTTTACATCAGAAAAAATCGGGAGAAAAATGTTAAATCACACTTCCCTTGCTCTATATTTTTCTGCTAATGAACTCACTTAGCATCTCCGCTTCTTTTTTCTTCTTTTTTTTTCGCTGGGTTTTTCTGATACACATAAATATAATGGGCATATTCACAAGAAAAAAAATAATGTAAAAAAACAATAAAAAACAAAAATTGGTTATTCACCTCATTTGTGTGTAAAAGTATGTCGAAAAACGTCGAAAAATGTCGAGAAACCTCGAAAAAAGGGGGGTTTTTCGACATTTTTCGACATTAGGTGAATAAACTGTTTGTGTTTTTTATTGTTTTTTTTTACATTATTTTTTTTCTTGTGAATAAGCCCATAAAGTATTTCAAAATAAAAATATCATTTTTGTTCTCACACAAATGTTGGATTTCAGGAGGTTCCCCATACCTTGCCGCAAAAATCAATGAAGCGAAAGATTTGATGGAATCCACGAAAAGTTGATTTGTTTTAATCGAACTTTGAAACTGTATTTTTGTTCTTTTTTTTACTAGATAATTTGATAGATGAATTGTTTTTCTATAATCAACGGTTTTTATCTTTCTCGTTTTCGTATCAATTGTTGAACTCTTATCGCTCTTTATTTCTCTTCATTTTTTTCCTTTGTAAACGGACCATAGTTTTTAGGTTTGAAAGCGAGATGACACTTCCCAGATTCGATGAAATCAGGCCGAAAGTTGAAAAACATATTAGGGAAGTCAAGGATTTTCCGAAAAAGGGAATCAACTTCAGGTCAGCTCAGTTTTAACAGTTTTTAATTTCAAAATTTTGGTTTTTAGAGATATTATGCCACTTTTTGGAGATCCGTCACTGGTCAATGAGTTATGTGTAGTGATTGCGGACCATATTAGACATTCTATTGGACAAATTGACGCGGTTGCTGGATTGGAAGCCAGAGGTATGTTAGGTGTACATTTCGAAAAACAAAAATATGTTTTTAAAATCAAGATAAATAAAAATGTCACACATACCTGGCCCAAGTGGGGAAAAAGTACTGTGTCATTTTTTTTCGCAGAAGTTTTCACAGTGACATTTTTGAATTTTATTGCCTTTCATTCATTTTTTAGCCATTTTTCCTGCTTTCGTGGCGATTTACAGTGTCAAAATTGTTTTTTTTTCGCTTTGTACACGGTGTCAAAATTTTTTGAGATTTTCGGTACCCTCTTGGGCCAGGTATGATGTCACACAAAAACAGCCAAAATTCTATAAATTATTGGCTACTCTAAACGCAAACAAAAACACGACCCAACAAAAAACGAGGCCCGATTCGAGAACATAAGTATATTTTGATCTACATTCTTATTCGTTTACCAATAAAAAAGTTCGGACCGGGTTCGGATTTTTTTTTGTTAAGTAAAATTCAGTGAATAATTTTTGCGCGCAGGCCCGATTTTCATTTTAATATCTGAGATTTCCAACAACTCTGAAATTTTAGCCGAAAAATGTTTCAGGTTTTCTGTTCGGTCCTCAAGTTGCCATTCAACTCGGCGTTCCATTTATTCCGATCAGAAAACAGGGAAAACTTCCCGGAAATACTATCAATGCCTCATACATCAAAGAGTATGGAGAGGATCGTGTCGAAATTCAGGAAGGAGTCATCAAACAAGGCGATCGCGTATTTCTCATTGATGATTTATTGGCAACCGGTGGAACATTGAGAGTAAGACAAAAAACCAACGAAAAACAATAGTATAGTTTTCTAGGCGGCAATCGACTTGGTGAAAAAAGCCGGTGGACAGGTGGCCGAAGCGTTTGTACTCATCGAATTAGCCCCTTTAAATGGACGTAACAAATTGGAAGATGTCAATTTGACCGCTCTTATTTCGTATGACACTGCTTGATAAATTGAAAAAAAAGTATATTTAAAAATGAATTTATTTTTCAAACATGGTTACATTTTATTTCTTTCCCCATCCACCAAGAGAGAACAATCCGTGACCGCTGAAAAAAATATCATTGAAAAATCATCTACAAATGTGTAGTCATTCCAAAAAACCGACAAATCTATATTATTTTTTTCTGAATCGAACCACTGAAGATAACTTTTTCAGAAAGGTTCGATTTGGTTTAAAAAATCAGTCACCAGCTCCGCTTTTAAGATATATTTCTGTTTCTACCAATTTTCGAATAGAAAAATTTCGAAATTTAGAAAAACTACAAGTTTTCGAAGTGAACTAGGGGCAGAGAAAAATCCGAATGAATGGGTCACGTTTTTATTTTTATACGCAAAAATTGCACTTTTCTTGAGATTTTCGATTTTTTATTTTTCCTGAAAAAAACTTCGCTACCACTGGCCCCATTCAAGGACTCCATTTAATTGGGGCCGGCCCTATTCACGACCTTCCGAAAGGGAATCGATGAGAGTGAGAGAGAGCACAGAGGTGATTATTATTAGAGCGCATTTGCTCTCTCTAAATTAGTTTTCACTGTGAGTTAATTTTTCTCTGTTTCTCTGTGCCTCCATCGAGGGGAAAACTCTCATCGATTCTATTTTTTCTCTTGCCTGAAAGGTCGTGTATTCAATTTTGACAATACTTCTTGGTAGATCAAATCAATTTCCGTGACTCTCATTTTTAATTATATTCCTTCGCTTCGGGCCACAAAACTGTGTCTGAACGTGGAAGAAGTTAGAAAACATTGATACAGATTGTATTGGCTTGAACCATTTTTCAAAAAAAAAAAAAATCTCTGATAATTTTGACATTTCGAGCGCGAAACCGGTTCTCCCAATTTGAGATAAACATACCATGGATTGTTGCACGGATGAACTTGTTGATGGCAGCATCCCGATGAGAATGGACCTCCACCCATTCCACCAAAACATCCAAAAACATCAGCGATGAGCAAAATAGCGAAAAGGGCGAACAAGAAGAAGAATTGCATTGTAATCTAGGATTTGATGATGAATTGCAACATTTCCACATTTTTATAGGCGCCAAAAAACGATTATTATTAAAAGTTAACATGGAACCTGATTCGATGTTTACCTTCGAATCAATTTGCATAATGATTTTGTGAAATTCTAGCAGGAATTACATGTTACTGTGCTATGCCGAAAACCTCGTCCCGAACCAGACTTTTTTAGGCTGATTAAACCAGAAATCTTTATTGCAAAAATTTCCCAACATCTCACTTATCCTAGAGAAAAGTGGGAATACTGTAGTTTTCCGTATTCAAAATCGCTTTAAACTACAGTAGTTGCAGGTATAGGGAAGCGGAAAGTTTTGTTTAAAAGTAAAAGTACCTCAAATATAGGGCAGTTACTGAATCGGACCTTCTGAATCGGACCAGGTCCGATTTTATCGGACCCGAAAATAACCGAATTTGAATCGGACCTAAACCTAAAATATGTGTCTGAATCGGACCAGAGCGAAGAAATCGGACCCGGTCCGTTTTTTTCAAAACCTTTTCTGAATCGGACCACAAAATCGGACCAGGTCCGTTTTTTTGGTTGATATTTTTTCGATTTTAGTCTGAATCAGCTGAAACTTCAACAAAAAAAACGGACCGGGTCCGATTTTGTGGTCCGATTCAGCAAAAGTCTTGAAAAAAAACGGACCGGGCCCGATTTCTTGACTCTGGTCCGATTCAGACACATTTTTCATGTTCCGGTCCGATTCAGATTTGGTCATTTTCGGGTCCGATTTTATCGGACCTGGTCCGATTCAGAAGGTCCGATTCAGAATCTACCCAAATATAGTACGTTCTTTTTTCGAAAAATTTTCACCGGCTCAGAGTGGAGGAATCTGTGGCGTCATGATACAGAAAAAATGTTTCCAATGAGTATACAGGTGAAACTCTTAGCTAAGAGTGAGATAAGATAGGTATGATTATTTTTATAAATCGGACACGGCCCCAAGACCAAGTTCTGCTGAAACAGGTCCTGAATGAAAATTGGATCCGGCCCGATTTTCTCCAACTGTTCGAAAATCGTTCACAGAAATACTTTAGAAAACTGTAAAACTCCTAAAAACCAGTTACTCTATGCGGTTAGACCTGCAGGTCATGATTTTTATCGAATCTGGTCGAGCCACAAACTCTGCGTGTCTTAGATGAGAATGTCAAATACGCTCTGTTGTGTCTTACGACGGTAAAGACTCAGCTATCGAATATAAGTTTATTGAAGAATAAATAGGTATTAGAAATAGAAGATTATTTCTATGAAGATAAAAACTTGGTGTACAACTAATATGCGGGGTTTATATAGGGGTACACACACATAGAGAAAAAGGGCGCTGGCGGGGTAGGTCATAACAAAATAGAACAAACTATATTACTCTTGTGACTGGGCACAACACGCTCTATTGATAAACAGTTGAATATTATATACCGTCCGTCTCTGTTTTTGTCTGGATGTCTCATCGTTTTCCCATCAGTAGGTGTTCGCCCTCATTTCCGTTATATAACATTCAATTTCTAATTTGCCGCAACACATCAACATAACAGGAAAAAAACACCACCGTTTCGACATCCATATTTGTATTTATTTTCATATATATATATATAAATAAATAAATAAATTGGATTGAATTGCAGATTTCGAGGTCATTGCCTTCTTGCCTCGATTACTGTAGACATTTTGTCCCGTTTTACGATCTTTCGATTAGTCATGAAAAAGGAGAGAAACGAAAACGAAAAAGACAACATTTTTTGAGGATTATTGTTAAGGTGTGTAGGCCTCGTAAAATTCGACCTTTTTGGTGTTTGGCGGTGTTGTTTTCCCTCGGGGCCGAAAAATTTGATTCGAGAAAAGAATGACAGCAAAAAAAAAGAACTGGGAGGTCGAAAAGGTTGTAAAACCATATTTAATGACTTCTTTAGAAAATTGGTTATAAAAAAATACAAAAAAGTGCAAAATTATTGGAACTGACACGAGGGCCATTCTGAAAACGTTCTGCGAGACCCGGACACTTTGGCTTGAATTCTTCCGGAAACGTCCCGACAAAATTCCGACCAGGCTTTTCTGATCTCAGAAAACATCCCGGCATGTGTGAGTGCACTTCCGACCATCCTTATTGCTGTCTTCCTCGATAAACGATTAAACTTTAAAAAAAAATGTTTGCTGGATTCTTTATTTTCAGGCTTCACAGCTGGCTATACAAGTCGAGCCAACCTTGAATTCATTCTACTCATGTTCACTTTTTTCAGAGAAAACAAAATAAATGAGGAAAAATCAACGAGAAAAAACTAATTTTTAAATAATAAAGTCCGAAAATTTGAGGAAAAAACTTGTCTGATGAAATAGAGCCTACAGAAACACTTGGAAATTCAGTAGTCTCATCAGGTGCGCGGAAATAAAATCAACTTCTCTACATTAAAAATGAATATATTAAAAAAAAAAAACGTAACCCAGATAATTCCTGCCTGTTATCAGTTTAAAAGTCGAGTCATTTCTTTGAAAATGTTTCGATGAAGAGGTTATCACCGGAGTCAACCCCCTATTTCAAAAATATGTAGTCCCTTTGATGTTGTGGATTTGTCGTTGTTCATCTTCCCAAATGTGTTCGTTCTGCAATTAGTTTCTGTGTATCACTTTCCGATACCATTTCTTGTTCTTGTTCTTTCAATTAAAAATAACCTGCGCAGCACGCATTTATGGCATAATTGTGTATATATAAAATTTCGACATTTTACGACCCCGCCTCTCTTTTTCTCTCTCTTCCTCTCTCTTTTTGTTGTTTTTTGTCCTCTTTTGGCTCCGCCCTCGGATTACTGTAGATTGTCAGAAGAGAAGGAGGACTAGGTCGCACTTTTGTTTTGTTACGCCAAATGGATAACTGCTTCACATTGATTTTTTATGTTCTTCTTCTGATCTGTTCGTCGTTTTCTGATCGAGGTTTGAGGCAGATTGTATCGACAACAACTTCTACAACCACTCCCAGACCTCCGAAACCATCTATACTTAATCAGGTAACATTTCGAAAACGTTTGGGCGGTTTTTGAAAATCGGTTTTTGCATGGTTTTGGTTCGAAGGCACAGTCTGAAACCTACGAGCCTGTCCGGAGTTTTCACTTTTTTTCGATGAAATCTAAGTCCAGCCTGGCCAAGCTTTAGCAGGCTAAATTGGATTCGGATTGTGACCAGGTTTTTTTCTGGCCTTCAAAAAGAGCCGGCCAAGGTCCGATGTAACTTTTGTCGACTCTGATTTGTTTTGCTTTAAATTTCCGGATAATAAACTTGACGCCAAGAAGGGCGATCTTTTGTTGTTTGTAGAATCATTCTCAAAGGACCAATGGGTTAGCTTTTTTCCTGTTTCAAAGAATCCAATTCGGGGAGTTTTCATTTGGATCTACACTATTTCCTGAACTTTTTCGATATTCAGGGCTGCCCTCCAGATCTTCTCCACTCTCGCGCACTTCGTTCGATTCAACTCGGATGTCGAACTCATCCATCGACTGTTGTCTCGGCATTTGAAGGTATTCAAGAAGGTCTTTCGCAATGCTCGAATCGTCTTCGATTTCAACAATGGGATTGTAGTGAAGCCGGCAATATAATGCACGATCCACCACTGTTACGTTCAGGTGAGTAGTAGTAGTAGTAGTAGTAGTAGTAGTAGTAGTAGTAGTAACAGGTGTGTCGAGACGACAACCAAATATCGGACCAGGTGTTCTTTTTTGGAAAACAAAAAAAGGCACCTGGAAAATGAAAATGAATTAGGAACTGAATCGAAAATGAAATATGAACGAGAAGATTTAGAAACGACAGCTATATTGCAAAAAAGTCGAAAGGTACACAACTCACAGTGTGATTGTAATCTGGCCCGAAACTTACGGGCCCGGATTTTTTTGTTTTTCGCCAGTATATTCAAGGCCCGTTTCCAGCTGAGAGAGTTTTTTTTCTGACTTTCAATGAAGAAACCTTTTGAAGATGAACATTAGAAATTGAACATCTTCTTAATATTGCACTTTTAACAGGTTATCGCGAATCCGCATTAATTTGGGCGCTTTCTTCGGCAAGTGCTGCATGGGGAGTCGCAACAGCTTGTGCGCAAGGTTGGATTGATGATTGCGCATGTAACAATCAAAATGAATACGAGTTTGGCGGGTCAGTTCAAAAGCCTTTCTCCTTCTTCTTTTTCTTCTCATTCAATTTAATTTGATGTGTTTAGATGTACACACGGAGTTCAACATGGGATAACCGCCAGTCGGAAATTGTTGAATAAAGTGGGAGCGGCAAATAATTTGTTGAGAAAAATCGAAAAACACAATTTGAAAGCTGGAAGATTGGTAAGTTTTGATTTTGTGAAAAGAGACATTGTGTAGGTATACGGTGTTTAAAGGAGCACACAAGTTTCACACCGTGTTTTATCGCGTGAAGGGAAATATTGTATATTTGCATGATTTCAGGCCATCAAAAAGACACTCATCTCCTCGTGTAAATGCCACGGAGTTTCTGGAAGTTGTCAACAAAAAACGTGTTGGAAAAGAACTGCGCAACTCGAACAAATCACTGATTATCTTGTCGAAAAGTACACTAGAGCGCGATTGTATACTGACAGTTCGTCGATCAAAACAACTGATTTGATATATTTAGAATCATCGCCTGATATTTGCAAGGTTAGTAGTAACCGTTTTCAAACAAAGTTTAGAAAAAAAAATGCAAATTTATAGGAAAAAACAGTGGCGGGAAGGGTTTGCGCATGGCGTAATGAGACACATACACAAGGAGATTGTGACAGATTATGTTGTGGCAATGGATACAGCGTAAGTACTTGATAATGAGCGAAAACTGCGGAAAAATAGAAATATTTCACCACCATTGGGAATCGAACCCGCCATCTTTCGCATTGTTGAGAAACAAACGTGAAAAGACGCAGAGAAGGAAGAGTGTTGTTTTGTTGTTTCAGATACGTCACGAAGTGGTACGTGTAAAATGTGATTGTGAATTTGTTTGGTGTTGCAATTTAATATGCAAAGATTGTATACAACATCGTTGGATATCAACATGCAATGCGACACCCGAGAAAAACCTCATTTTTTAAACCACCGACCCATTTGAGAATTCGTTGTGCCTTTAAAAACCAGGACCACTGGCAGAAAATCAAATTTTTATCATAGACGGGTATGTAATATACACATGATTGTAATTTGTTTCTTTATTCGATTAAATAAATTCAAAAAGAAAAAAGTAGGTTGGCGCCTGGCTTCCTTCTTCTCAACATGTCGTTGTCGTCGAGTCGAGGGTCGCCTTCAAGTTCTCCAAATATTTCAACAAATCGATAATTTGTTTTTTCGACCTTGCCAGTGGAATGAACGGAACATTGTCCGATATCTCGTATTCGTGAATGATGTTCTGCTCTTTTGGAGCAAATGTCACGTGTCGATAAGTTCTTGTTTTTGGCCAAACTGTTTGTTCGATATCAATTATCTGAAACGAAAAAAAAAACATTGGTGATATTTGAAAAAGCACTCATTGGTGATATTTGGGTAATTGTGGGCCGAAAGGAACGCCCACTACTTTCAAATAAGAAAATACATTTTTTGAAAGAAAAATAAGTACAGAAATGGTTCTACAACTTTTTGAACAACAAAAAAATCGGTTCGAGTGGAAAACCCTGAAAGTCTACTCGGGCTTTTTGTAGGCTTTTGATTGATGCGGGCAATTGTTCAGAAAATATGTCGATATGTCCCGTGATTTTCGGGCCGGCCCGGAAATATATTTGTCGATTCTCGTGATTTTTAAAACCTGAATATGGGATTTTTTTTTTGAAATATTCATACTTATCTCGTTTCAAAAAAATGAGATACTTGTTTTATTTTCTCGTACTTAAAACCTTATCGAATCAAATACATATTTTGGTAACCTTGTAAGAACTCTGATAAAATGCGTACCTTCATTCGTCTTCCTCTATATCTACTCGGATCATTATGAAAGACAACATTGACTCGAACACTCGGATTATTATCAATTGTACATTTGATTCGAACCGATGATGACATTGCCTGCATTCCGGGAATTGCCAAAAGATACTCAAGATTCGCATAACTCGAATATTCCGGAGTTATCAATTTGTGCACAGTGTTATCCTGTTTCAAAATTGCAGTCACCAAACCTTTTTGAACTCTGAACCCCGGTGTATTCTTCGCCAACAGGTCCAATTGTCTGGAGAAAAAAAAAACAAATATTTTTTCATTCTTATTTGAAAGAAATACCCCAAAAGTTGTTTGAATGGCATATCCGTTTTGATTGAGACACGAAGAAGTGAATTTTCAGAAACTGTTGGATGAATAGTCAAACATTTCTGAGAGAATATTATGAGATTTTCCGGTTTGAAAACTCACCTGAATGGTATTCGAAACATCAAGTTCGATCAATCTTTTACAGTTAATATGAAGAACAGAAGGACGAGAATTGCTCGATCTGATGAGATAGTTGACCAGTTCCAATTCGGATACTGCAAAAATTCCATAAAATCAGAGTTCGAAAAATAAATGACTAAATTATGATTGGGCCCGATAAAAAAAGAAAAGAATTCAAACATCGAAGGTGTGATCTGAACCAAGAAATGGCCATCTTTTGTTTGAGGGATCATCCAATATTTTACTGAAACGAGCAAAGCTCGAAAATCAGGTCATGGTCCAATTCAATTTTAGAAAATTGCGCCTGGTCTGATTCTCCAAAAATATCGGGAAAGGCGGTCCGGTTCCGATTTCTTGACTATTGCGCTGTTACGGCACATTTATCGGTGAAATCAGGGGTGAGATTGTAGCATTTATGTTTTTCTAGAACATGTATGATTTTTGTCTGAAAGTACTATATTTTCGGATATATTCACGGCCGGGGGTAAAACGCAGAATAAGGACCCACCTTGATGATTTTGAGTCCCCACCTGCAAGACTCATTTTAAGGACCCACTTTTTCTATTTTATGCCCCCCCCCTTGGAGGGATCAAAACACACAATAACGAAAAATTATTGTCAATCCAGCCAGATCATCCAACGAGAAATTGATCTACCGTCTGAATATCTCATTTGGACATGCTCTCTCATCAAGTTTTTGTGGTAGATCATATTTCCCGTTGGATGATCTGACCGGATTGACAATATCATGATATGAATGAGAAATTTTTTGATCTGTCGTAACCGCGAGTTTTCATTTTTTTTAGGTTCCACAACATTTTTGGTTTTTGGTCATTTCTTCTTTTCTTTTTTTGGTTTTTTTGTAGTAGATCTACGCTGATAGGTGGGTCTTCGAACTGTATTGGTGGGTCCCTAAACTGCGCTGATGGGGCCCTGAACTGCGCTGGTGGGTCCCTAAACTGCGCTTGTGGGTCCCTAAACTGCGCTTGTGGGTCCCTGAACTGCGCTGGTGGGTCCCTGAACTGCGCTGGTGGGTCCCTAAACTGCGCTTGTGGGTCCCTAAACTGCGCTGGTGGGTCCCTGAACTGCGCTTGTGGGTCCCTAAACTGCGCTGGTGGGTCCCTAAACTGCGCTTGTGGGTCCCTGAACTGCGCTGATGGGGCCCTGAATTGCGCTGATGTATTGTCGGTTTGCGTTGAATAGGAGGGGTGCAATCTGCGCTGGTGGGTCCTTGATTCGCGGTATTTCTGTGGGTCTTCAAAATGAGTCAGATGGGTCCCTGATCTACGATTTTACCTATGACAGCAAATCAAGGACCCATTTCTTCAGAAAACAACTCATTTGAGGGACCCACAACGCATTTAAAGCCCCCACCCAATAATAGGGACTCAGCCAAGTAAAGGCCCCCTGTGATCATTTGGAGGACCCACATTTCAATGCAATGGGTCCTCGAAATGAAAAAGTGGGAACCTTTACTTGGTGTTGGGGACCTGAAACCAGGTGGGTCCCTATTCTGCGTTTTTACCCACGGCCGGTCCAAGAGAGCCCTTGGCTGAAATTTTAGCACGAAAATCGCTGGCCGATAACTTTTCTTTTTGGTTTTCGGGCCAGCTGAGAGAATTCCGACCTGGACTTGTATTCGAAAGTACTAAACATTCTGAATATATTCAAGGCCCAATTCTGGCCAGATCAAATCTCACCCCTGCTCACATTTTTGGTGTTCGTGTCACACTAAGATTTGTTTTTCAGGACCGCTTTTCATCGGACTCGGCCCGATTCAGATTCTCTCCGGTCCAATTTTTATCTGAGGCGTGTATATGAACTCTGATACTCACACCGACTCGTTTCATTCCAATCCATACTTTGACTATAGCAATTTTTCCAAATATCCGAATTTTTAAGTTGTTGTCGACTGGCAGTTTGCAGTCTCGTCAACAAAACCACAGCTTCATCCTCCAAAAACGGACTGTTCAAAAACTTTTCGACGAGTTCGTCGACCGAATCAGTTTTTTGTCCCACATTTGTAGTAGTTGTTGTTGTTAATGTTGGCATGAAGAGAGGCTCATTTTGGGTGAACGAGTCTACCGATCGAGCCGTTTCAATCGAACAATCCGAGTCAAAGTTTTCTATTTTCGTTACATATTTAGTATTACACAATTCATAAAGCTCATCTTCAGACAAATGTTCCATTTTTGAGAAAGAAAGAGAAATGAGACATTTTCGAAAGTGAAAGACAAAAAAACACACAAAAAAATATCGGTCACGTGATTAATCTTTTTCGCAACATGTGGATGGTTTCCGGTGTGCGGTTGTTTTTTGTGCGCGCAATAAATATAAAATTTATCCAGCGTTAAGAAAAAAAAACGAAGAAAAACAACATGGACAGGAAAATATAGGGAGCAATTGGGTTACGATCGCATATTTTTGTTTTCGATGAGACTTCTGAACTGGTCCATAACGGCTTCTTCTTTCTTCTTTTTTGCTTCCATTGACACACCTGATAACAAACGTTTCTCCTCAGCAGTTAGAATCTGAAAATACAACACTTTGAAAATTATCGGAAATAAATGTGAATTGTCCAGTCTTCCCAGGTTCCGGTCTGGTTCGATTCAAACATTTTTCTTACACACGTGATCTCTTTCACGCGAAAGAGAAGATGAGAGATCTGGGCGGCTCAGACTGAGTCGGTTTTTTTTTCGAAAATCAGAAAAAACACCCTGGGCAGTAAAAACGCGCTGACATAGGTAAATTTTCTAACACAATACATACATTTCATAGAAGAGAGCGGTAGCAAGAGTTTCCACAAATCAAAAAAAAATTCGTTTTATGAGAAATTGACCCAGCTAGGCATACCTCGGCAGAATTGTGGAATTTCACGTGGCACATTCAAAACCCTCGAAATTTTACACTGTAATTCAGACGGCACAAAAATTTACTTTCAGTTTTGTGTGAAAATTCACAGGACACGTTTTGAAAATCTGGCTGTTCCACGATTTTTGCCGAGGTTTGCAGCTAGGGTTGTATTGAAACTCTATTATACACACTATATTCAAAAAGTTGTACTGATGAAACAAAACTCACTTGATTCTCTTTTCTCAACCTTGTAGCCTCCATTGCTTTGTGCCTTGAACCAGACATAACATATCCCCATTTCTCATACTGTTCAATTTCTGATGACGACAATCCGATTTCTCCTCTTCTCGGAATTCTTTCTCCTCTTGCAACATATGCTGCCATTCCAGCACCTTCTCCTTTTAATAAATCTTTACCATATGATGCGACTGTGCTATTCAAACGTTCCTTCAAATCATCGCGATTTTTGATGTGTTCTGGAATTGCAGGTCCTGGAGAATAGCTTCCATCCTCGTCCATTCTTTCAATTTCAGTGTTCTCATTAGGTCGTTCTTCCCATTCATCAGACGATTCTTTTTCTTCAACTTTTGTAACTTTTGCTCTTTTTTCTTTCTGAAAAAAACTATTCGAATTGAATAATGATAATACAACTATTACCTTTTCCTTTTTGACTTTCTTTTCTTTTTTGGACTTTTTGCTTTTTTTCTCTTTTTTATGTTTTTTCGACTTCTTCTTTTTCTTTTCTACTTCACTGTCATCACTACCACTACTGTCTTCGTTATCTGATAAATTGTTCCGTTTTCTTTCCTCTTTTTTTCTAGCCTTTTCTCTGTCGGCTTTCAATTGTTCTCCTTTTTTCGAGTGTTCAGCAAGAATACCTTCGACTTCTTCTCGTCTAAAACAACAAATCGTTACTCAACAAAAAAATTCCGAATCAAAAATCCAACTTACATTTTGTACGTCTCCTCGATTTCTCGTTGAGACGGCGACTGTCCCCAAACACTTTTTTCTCCTGACAATTGGATTTTCGATCGACGTTCACGACACCTAAAAAAATTGATCAATTATCAATTAATTTTGTGTAATTACAAGACTAACTTTTTCCACATTGCATCTTCTTTTCCTTTCTCATCTGGAGATTCTGATCTTCGTCTTCGATAGTTTCTTTTATTTGGTGGTGAACGAGTTCTACTTCTTGATTCTCGTCGTCTTCTTTGAGGTGGAGATCGACTTCTTCTGATCGGTGGAGATCGACTTCTCGAGTTCCCTGACCTTTTTTGTATTGGAGATCGACTTCTTCTCGCTGGAGGTGATCTACTTCTCGAGCCACGCATGTTTGGTCTTGAAAGTCTGTTCCGCATCGGCTGTCTTCTTAAAGGAGATCTTCTCGGTGATCTTCGTCTGACGGGTGATCCACTTCCAGAGAATGATCTATTACGACGTTTGGGAGAACTACTTGCATCCTGCCTTCTTCTTTGTCTGGGAGACCTGCTCCGCCTTTTCCTATCAGGTGACACACTGGGAGCTCGAATTGGAGAACGTTTTTTCACATACGACGAATGGCTTTGCGATGATCTTGAGGATGTAGAAGAGGATGATGAAGATGATCGAGAACTATGTGAATTTTTTGAATTCCAAAGTGGTTTATCGTTATTCTTTCGACTGACTGAAGAAGCTCTACTCTGTAAATATTATTATCTTTTAGTTTTGCATTTCATCCACGTGGACAAACAGTAGTTTCAAAACTTTTACAAATTATAACTTACCGATCCGGATGGTGTTGAGTCGTCTGAATAATCTAATGAAACATCACTCATTCTGGCAAAAAAATCAAGTAAGATCAGACTAGGATTTATGATTTTCTGAACAAGTAAATACACACACGTTCGTGCGTATCTGACGCACTTTTCAGGAAAAATTACTATTTTTATTCGAAATTTCTGCAAACACGCCGACTACGTAGGCATCAGATATGACGCGCATTGTTTTTAAGCGTGACCACGCCCCTAAATCTTTGCGGTATTTTTGCATGTTTTGAGCGTTTGTTCGATTTTTTTGTTTGCATTTTTTTTGGAAATCGCCAAAGTATCATTATTGTGTTGCAGGCGAACATTTATTTTGCGCAGGCGAACATTTATTTTTTGCAAAAACGGAAATATTTACTCATCGTTATTTTTACAGTTTTGTTTGTCACGATGTACGAGTCTGACGAAGATTCCGAACGCCGACGAGACAAGTTCGCTCGGGAACGAAGAGATGACGACAGGTAATGTTTTCAAAGTAATTTTTCACAACGTTAATCTTTCTTTGTTTTCAGAAGAGGAGCTGGAGGTGGTTATTCTCGCTATGATAGTGGTCAAAAGCGTCCTCCACCAAGAAGAGATGATTATTCAGCAAAACGACCAAGAACAGAGTTAGTTTTTAGTTGTAAAAATGTCTCGTAAGTTGAAAATTTCAGCGATCCTACCGACACCTATGAGCCTCTCGTCAAATCGTCAGAAGACGCGACTAGTGGGGATGTGATGTTCTCGGGACCAATGCTTACATTCAAGCGGTTCTTGGCCACTCAAGATGATGACATTTCTGATGAAGATGCTGTGAAGAAGTACAATGATTACAAGACAGAGTACAAAAAACATCAATTGGAACGGTTTTTCAAAGCTCACAAGGACGAAGAATGGTAATACAGAGACACTACACACAAGACCAGAGGCGCATTATGCCGCGGTCATTGGATTTAAAATCACACCATTTTCGTTTTATTGACAAGGATGTCAACCAATTTATCATTACATTTACGATTTTTCGCACTTGCATTCCATGATTTTTCTTATGATTCCCTTCATTTATTCTTATTCAGGTTCAAACAAAAGTACAATCCACAGGATGCGCAGAAAGTCAAAGAAGCACAACATCAATGTTTGCTTAAAAGAATCGAAGTTTTCAACGAGTTGAAAAATGATGGTCAGCTTACTGATGTTTCACTCGATTATGAGAATGCGGAAAAGATTATTCGATTGTTGGACACTGTTGTAGTTAAATTAGAGGATGGAAGTGAAGAGGATCTCAAAGCTGTTTTAACTCAAAAAATCGAAGATGAGTCACTATCTGAGTTGAAAAACGCAACAAATGATACCGAAGAGGAGAAAACAGATGTCAAAGATGAAGTGAAACTAGAGGAATCTGAAGAAGGAGCACTTGATGGCAACAAATCATCCATGAAAGTCAGTATTCATAGGCCATCATCTATTTTCCTTCGAAACATTCATCCAACTTTAACGTATGAAGAACTCGAAAACATTTGCAAACGTAGCCCTGGTTTTCTACGACTCGCGCTCACTGATGGTATTGCGGAAAGAAAGTTTTATCGAAGAGGTTGGGCCACGTTCAGAAGAGATGTCAATATAAAAGAAATTTGCTGGAATTTGAACAGTTTCCGTTTCCGAGATACTGATATGAATTGTATCATAAATCGAGATATGACAAGAAAAATTCGTTCATGCAATGGTGTTGCTGCTCACAAATCAGTTGCTATCAGCGATTTAAAACTAGCGTTGAAGGTAAGATCACAAAATTAGAAATTTGTTGAAATCTAACAAAAATTTCAGCTCGCAGTTCTTTACGACAAACGAGCTGGTCTTTTCAATGCAACCAATGAACCTGAAGAAGAACGTGAAAAAGATATTCGTTTAGGAGTTGACCTTATATCCGCTTCAACAAATCCAATCATCAAAGAAATCAAAAATATTGTACCGAAAAGTATTCTTGAAGAAATTAGTGAGGAAGAAGCTGAACTTCTGGGTGAGTTTTTTGAAAATCTAGAATTTTTTAAATCTGAGTTTCAGGAATGTCAAACGGAGATTCAAATGGAAAAACTGAAGAAAAAGTTGTTTTCGAACGCGATTCTGTTGTTTTAAAAGCTCTCGACTTATTGCTCATCTATTTGAGAATTGTTCATTCGGTTGATTTCTACAATCATGGTTTTTATTCTTTAGAAGATCAAATGCCAAACAGGTAACTGCATTTGATTATTGTTTCATAAATTGATGCATTTTTTCAGGTGTGGAATGTTCCATGTTCGTGGGCAACCTCCATCTGGTGGCCATATCACTAAAGACGAGGATGGAACTATCAATGTGCCACAGAAGTTTGTTCAAGTGAGTTTGAGCTGAAAATATTCATCTGAAATCTTTCTTTTTTTCAGGATTTCATGTCCGGATTCAAGAGCCGTGTCGAAAAAGGTCTAATTGAAAAACAATACGTCAGCGAAGAAGAACAAATTAAACTAGGGAAGAAAGACGGCGAAAAAGAAATCGATGATTTTGTTGCGAAAAACACCGTCGAATTAGCAAAAGACAAATGGCTTTGTCCGTTATCAGGAAAGAAATTCAAAGGTCCAGAATTTATCAAAAAGCATTTACAATCTAAACACGAGGAAAAATTGAACGAGGTTAAAGCAGATGCTGTTTTCTTCAATAATTATATCGCCGATGCTGCTCGTCCAGTTGATCTAGAAAGATCGAACAATAATGGGCCGATGAATGGACCATCGAGAGATCACGGAAATAATGGAGGGTTCAGAGATGATCGAGGTAGTTTTAACAATAGAGAAGATGGAGGCGGAGATCGTGGAGGATACCGTATGTTTTTTGTTTTATTGCAAAATTTTTTCATTTTTTACAGGTAATTCTTTTGGTGGAAATAGCTATGATCGTAATCGTGCTCCTCAGAGAAACAGTATGGGTGGTGGTGGTTATGGCGGTCAGAGAAATGGCGGAGGGAGATACTTCGATGAAAACAATCAGCAACCTCGTCGCGATAACCGTCCTCAAGTTTCATATCGAGACTTGGATGCGCCAGAAGACATCCCATAGTTGTGTTTTTTCTTTCTTTTAATAATTTAATATTTATTTGTTCTGTTTTTATCTATTTTTGCTGTTTCCTTACTTTCCAATTTCCTCAAACATTCGAATATGAAATTCATTAATTACATAAATACAAATTCAACAATACTTTAACAAAGTTTTCAACAACATTTCTTTACTTGTTTTCTAGATGTAACTTCTTTAATCGTAGATAGAAAACAGGAGCGATTGGATCGTCTTGATGAGTGACAACTTCAGTTTCATCAATAACTATTCGATGTTTGAACAAAGGGCAGTCTCTCACGAAGGACTCAAACTCTCCCCCTTCTCCACAGGGATGGACACCGTACTTGTCTTGAAGACTTTTCATTATTGGAGCCATCTGGAAAAAACATGCTCAAAATTTGTAAATTCATTTCTCTTACTTCTCCCAGAGTTTTGCCGAGATGTTGTTTACCGAGACCAATAGCGGCTACTTTGATCAGAATCGCATCGAGACCACTGTCAACCATTTCGGCGAGAAGCTCCTTCAAAAAATAATTATTCAGTTATGACCTCAATAATTGTTGTGAGACCGAAGTTTTTCTATTTTTAATTGGGTTACAACCGGTCCACTCGGTGAAATGAAAACTCCGGAGCAACTCCAAATTGAGGAGTTGATTAGAAGTTACTCCAAAAAAAAAACACTGGAGCGGCGCCTCGTTGACCCCGAAGCAACTCCTCAACTTCCGGAACAAGGAAAGTTTTTTTACGGTATCGTGACGCCAGTTTTCTCGGCTTAAAAAATGGCAAAAAAATTGGTATCAACTTTATCGATTCAGCGTGTAAATTTTTGTAGGTTCCCAAACTTCGGAACATGACTTATGCGAAACTGTTATTTTTTTCATCTTTTTTTCCTGAAAATTTTTACTGTTTCAAAATTTCTACAAATAATTTCACAAAAAATCAAAAACTGTGAAACTAGATGAAAAAAAAAAACAAAACTCAAGAATCGAGGAAAAGAGGACCCGCGGATTGGAAAATCCGCGATTTCAAGTACTTTGATTCTCAGGTCAGTTTGTTTTCAGGATTTCAAATACCCCCACTTACATTCTGTTCACGTTCCCACAAATAGCAAACTGGTATCAAATCGAGTCTCCGACAAATGTCCTCTACTCTGATTTTTTGATAACTCGATAAAATAGCACCAGCTGAAACGCCTTTCACATTTGGATGGTTCTTCTTGACTTCAACTAGTAACTCGTACAAATCTTCGACTTCGTCTCCATCGGTTTTCTAGAACTTTAATTTGAAAAGAAGTGAAGTATCTATTTCAAAATTTTCTGACTTTGAAAAATTATATTGTCAATCCGAAATTTTTAGTATGGAAGAGAAACGGCTACCGTATAGGATAAGGTTCAACATTTTCACAAACTTTTCTAACATAATTTGGCCTGAGTATAACTGTTTTACGAGAATTAAATTTTCAGAATCGAAATTTTTTTTTTCGGATATCTTAATTTATACGAATTCACACTGCCGATCAAGGGTGAGATTGTAGCCCGGAGCCCGGCTCGAAAATAACGGGCCGGGTTTTTTTTGTTTTTAGGCCGGACAAAAAAACCCCGAACGTCTGTTTCTCAGAGCCAGGAATAAAATAGTTTTGAAAAAATTGTGGAAACCATTTCTACACTCTTGATTATCTAGAAAAAAGTACTTGTATATGTAAATGGCCAAACTCCGGTCTTATTTAAGGTCTGTTTCCGATCGGGGATTTTTTTCTGGCCTTCAGTAAAAAATCCCGGCCGGCCCAAATTTCACCCATGCTGCCAATGATCATAAATATTCGGATTGACAATACAAATCTCATGTTTTTCTACCTCGTAATCGTAGTTTTGATTTTTCGGCAAGCCACTGATCTCTCTACGAAACAAAGGTACACCCATTGCTTCTCCATATAAAATGACACCGTCCGCCCCAACACTTTGATACATATACGAATCGAGTTCGTCTGATTCAGAATTCTTCGGAGGATGTAGATTGGCAAGGGCGACAATTCTATGTCCTTCTTTCACTGCACACATCAAATTGTAACAACTGTCCTTACCGCCAGAAACTAGGCCGACTATATCCATCTTCAAAAATAGTTCACTTTCCAGGATCTCTTCTATGATATAAAAATGTTATTCAATACATTCAACGAACACTTATAACTTATAAAAACATTTATTTAATCATTTATTGTTTCCAGAACATTTGAAAAAGAGCCATTTGCTCTATCACATTATGAATGAAGGACGAAAGCTAAATATGAATGTGGCTTAGAATTTTTTATATGAGAATTCACAAGGAGGCGACCTATTCGAGGTATTACACAAAAATGACATGAATCGCGAGTTGATTCAAAAGTTGGATTGAGAATGGAAGAAGATACCTGTTATGGGAACTGTGAAACGCAAAAAGCTAGTTTGACATAGGGTATTTTTATTTTAATTGGATAAGAAAAATTTCCAGAGTTAAGAGAGGTAAGAATAAGAATAGTCATTTTCTGTAGTATCAGTTCGATTGGTTGAGAGTTGCTCTGCGCAAAATTGGACATATTGTTCATGTTGCTCTGAAATGAAATGACTTTAATATTGGAAAATGTAGTCAGAAAATTAGTATAGCCAGGACTTTGTTATCGTACAAGCTAGTTGCAATCTGCCATTTTTATTGTGCCAAAACGAGCTTGACGAGACATCGGATTCGAGTCAAGGAATTATTGGCACATTTTTGTAATGTTTAATTACTTTGAATCAGTATATTATTAAAAAAACATACCATCTAACTTTTTTCTCAATTCCGTTTCGAACTCATATCTCATTCTGGTTTCTTGTTCTTTCATAAGACGATCACATATCAACGAAACTTGTGCTATTGTGAATTTGGCTTCTTTCAAAGCATCCTTCGCTTTAGTAGATTTTGAGGGAGCATCTTCATCGGAATCCGATCCAGACTGAAAAAAAAAACAATTTTATTGTAGTCAGAAAATTAGTATAACCAAGGTTGAGAACCCATCTTAGTCAGTTGCAATCTGCCATTAGTTTAGTGCCTGATAGAGGTCGACAGAACATATGCGCTGTCGATGAATTTGAGGCACAAATTGTAATAATTAATTTAAAAATTACCTGTGCTGGCGACTTTGGTGATCTGTAGATTTTACGGCAGGAAGCATCAGCGGAACTGGAAGCCATAGAGCCATCGCCGTCCCCAGATGTTTTGGGAATCAATTTCCGACGCTTTAAACTTTTGACTTCAGAACGAATGTAAGAATCGAGTTGTGAAGGAGACAGGCGAAAACGTTCGGCTATGTAAGCAAAGGGTGAGTTTTCTTCAGCCTGAAAAATCTTCAGTTTTTACGCGCTTTTTGAACGTGAACTATTCTTTATATTCAATTCACACATTTGTAATTCAGCCCGAGACTTATCAAAAAATCACCTTTACAACTTTCGCAAAATTGCTCGTCGACGGCAAACTAGCAGCTATAGTACCCATTTGTGGTCTGAACGGTGAACAATGTGCTGATGTGCGAGCTCGTTTTGCGTCTCCTCCATATCCGTCATCTGATAAATATGATTCGTATTCATGTCCATGAGGTCTTTTGAGTGCTAACCCACAAGCCATGTCGGATCTGGAATCGGAAATTATTCAGTTGTTGAACTACAGTACTTTTATGAATACAATATTGAAGTGGACATGACAATGAATAGACTGAATAAGACGAGTTACTACGGATACTGAATAAAAAATGATACATAAAACTGGAAGAGATCACGTTGACGTTCAGAAAATTCTATTAGAAAAACATTTAGGACGTTAAAAGAATTTATTTGTTTTTAACTACAATATTTTTATCGGATTTCTCTGACTTTTCAGCATCCCACATCCAGCATTGAACTCCTATATATTAAAGCAATACTCACAAAACAGACTATGAAACCCTTTCAAACTGAAAACTGTTGAAAACCACGCAAAGAAGATTTTTTGTCGAAAAGAGGCGAAAATGCGAAAAATCGATATGACGAACAACGCGGGGTACGGTAGTTTGAGGACATGCACATCTAACTTCCCGCTGTGTTCAAATATTTTTTTTTTCTTTTTCTGTTTTCTTTTGCAGGCCTGAAGCCAAGTGTTTTTTATTTTGTGTCTTATCACTAAACACGGCATGATTTTCTTTACGTTCTCCTGTTCGCGGAATTTATGAGAGAAACAGAGAAAAAAAAGGAAAAAGACAATGGAAAAAGAAGAGACGCAGACATGGTCTCGCAACGAAGAGCTGTTCTTTTTGACTATTTCGCGTTTTACGTAGCAATGGGGAAGCGTTGAAAAAATCATGCCGTGTAAAGACGATAGCTATCTTTGTTCAAATCTGGTTTTTCAAGCGAATTCTCATACTAGGTAATTCGATGTGCAAAGTAAAGAAAAATGCAAATAATCAGCAAAAAAATATCGCGCAAAGTAAAAGTGATTTTTCCCGATATTTGCAGAATGGGACATTTTATTCCAAAAATAATTATGGGAAAGTGTGTAAAATTGAAAGAAAGTCATATTCCAACATGCAGATTTTCAAATTTCTCGAAAAAAATACTGTTTTTTTTCAATTCCCATTTTTTGCCAGTTTTTTGCCCGTTTTTTACTTTGCACATCGCATAAAAGTTTTTTTTTTATTTCCGAAAAAAACACTTGAAACATGACAAACTATTTATTTTTTTATTCGTTTGTGCGGAGAGAAGCTCTTCTTACAATTAGAAATAAATGTATTCAAGCTATTCTGTTACCATAGTAAAATGACGTGGAAATGCTGACAAATCGAATTCTTTCGTAAATCTATGAAAAAATGATGACAAAACATTTCTCATTCCATATGCTTTTATTAAACAAACGTTTCATTCTCAACCCAGCGCTCTTATCGAATTTATATATTGCTTTTCGAACGAATTGTTTTTTTTTTTCAATTTTGCAGGGCTGCCGGAGCGGGGGTAGAGTGGGCTCCATATAGGAAACTAGAAAAAAGCCCAGCCCACCCCATCCCACTACAAAAAAATACAGGAAAACGTGGAGTGGGGTGGATTATCCCACCTGGGAACAATTTGTTTCTTTGTTTCTCTACCGTCTCTGACCTATTGAGAATCTCTCGTTTTCTTCTCTTTTCATTTGTAGTTTTTCTTCACCTTTTATGAAAAACAAAGCTCACCTGGGCCCCCATGGAATATTCTACTTTTTAATGGGAATTACCAAGTGAGCATTAGAGCCCACTTTTCCCACTTACAGGTGGGCTGCCCACCTGGAACCCACCCCATTCCGACAGCCCTGCAATTTTGTCAAGTTTTGAACATTCATTGTGAATTTTACAGTTTCAAGTTCGGATATGTCGTGTCATCTCTTATTAGAAAAATTGACCGAGTTGAAAAGGTTTCGACTGCATACAGGAAATGTTAATGGATATACCCAACTGAAAGTGAGTTTTTTTTAATAAATCGTTTTTAAACGAATCATACGGTAGTTTAAACGGCTTTAATTTATTTTTAAACAGTGTACCATTAGTAGCCCGGTCCGACTATCCAGACTTTGCACGCGCATTTGTCTGATTTCATAAGGTTACAAATTCTTTTCGAGGTAGTTTTTCGCATCGATTTCGAACGTACTGTTCGGAACGTTATAACAAATATCATTCCATTCGTTGTAGTTATGTCACTATAAATTTCTGTTTAGCTTCGTCGATTCGAAAACTCTGCAGATGAACTTTCTGCGTGTCTTGATCTTCAATTGACATCAACACCAATTCCTTCGGAATTCAAAGTTAGTTGTATATTTGAAACCTATATTTGTAAATTTAGCTTTCCAGGAGAACAGTTGTCTTCTTTTATGTGATAATGATCATATTGAGAATTACGATAGAGATGAAATCAAAATAACAATGAAAGTATTCATGTCATCATGGAATGTTGGAGAAATTGACGAAGCTGTGAAAAGCTTAAATGAACAACTCAAAACACAAGACATCGAAGTTTTGATCGTTTCATTTCCCGAGTTGGACTTGATCGATGGAGAATCTGAAGAACAAGAACTACAAAGATGGATCAAATTAGTCAAACCGATATATGAACATCTATGTATTTTTGTTGAAAAGTCCGGAATTTCCTCAATTGGAGTGTCTGATCTCAGTGCCAATCAATTGAGAGAGATTCTTGATAACTTCGATACGAAACCTACTATAAATCATGTCAGATTGGATGGTTGTTGTCAGGTTAGTATTTAGGTACAAATTAAAAAGTTATTCATGATAAAGCCTTATAAGGTATATGGATAGTAAAATAAAACATTTCAAGCCATTTTGGATGATGTTTTTTGTTCGAATTTTTTGCGCATAATTGTTTAAAAAATTTTTATTAATGGGGCTATTCAGTTTCTTTTCGCAACCTAAAAAACGGTTGAGAAAGAGGAGAAAAGCCATTCAGAAAATAGGAAAAAAGGTTGAGAAAATAGAGTTTCTCAACCTCCTATTTTGACGTAGCCCGGTTGAAAAAGGCGCGCATTCGGTGCTTGTGATGCTTGTAAAGCTCCTGAGAACAAAAACCAAAAAATTAGGCGAAAATTGAATGCGTAAACACCATTTTAATAGTCAAAAATGGGTACTGTACGGAAAAACTTCAAAGGCACACAACACTTTCATCTTGGTCTTGTCTGGAAGAGCTGGGTTACGGTGCTGAGAAAATGGAGTTTCTCAACCTTTTTTCTTACTTTCTGAATGGCTTTTCTCCTCTTTCTCATCCGTTTTTTTGGTTGAGAAAAGAAACTGAATAGCCCCATAAAGTATTTTTCTCGATCACAAATACACATGCAAAAAAAAATAAACAAAAACAATGAAAAAAAAGTGTCCACGTACTTTTGCAAAAAAAAGGGGCGTGGCCGGAAATTGTTTGTTTATTTTTTTTCGATCACAAATAGGTCAATTATAATAATTGAGAACAATTAAGGTACCCCAAGAACTGCAAGCAATTGCTAATGACAATGACATCCAACTGTTGGTGCACAACGATCCATCTCCATTTCCAGGAGACAATATCTTCAAAGTTTTCTGTGAGGTCAGTCCGAAAAATCTAGTAAAGTTGGGGGTTCTGATCAAACTATGGCGGAGTTTTTTCCGACGAAAAATTCTTGCATTTGACGTTCTCTACGGTTACTAATGTAAGCAATTTCCCTAGTGAGGAAAAAAGCAAATTTATCATACCTGACCTAATGGGGTACCAAAATTTCTCAAAAATTTTGTCACTGTGCAAATCGTGGGAGAAAATTTTTCTTCATTGTGAATAACGACGAAAAAAACCGAAAAACAGAAAGAATAGCTTTGAATTTCTGATTTTTTAAATAATAATAATATTTATTCAACAAGCAAAATAGCAACAAGAGATCGGTTATTCATTTTTTCTTAAAATGTCACTGTGAATTTTCGACCAAAAAAAAATGACACGGTGCCTTTTCCCCTCTTAGGACAGGTATGAAATTTATCAACAATAATTCTAAAAATTAGTTATAGATTTTTTTTTTTGAAGTACTTTGAGACTCGGAAGACTTTTAGTTAAAGGGAAATCAGAAAGTTTTATACCGCCGTTAGAAAGTTTATTTTGGTACATCATTCAATTCAGCACATTTTTTCAAAAAATCAGGGGGGGGGGGAGCGTCCTGAACCCCGTTCTGATTTTTTACTTGAAAACTAGAAAAAGACCGGCCGAAAACAGGACCGGGCTCGCCTCTTGAAAAATATATATTTCATAGTGGGTCGAGCAGGAAGTGCCAGTCGCTTATTTAACTTTTACCGCGACATCAAAAGCTCGTATTTAATTGCTTAAGCTGGGCGAGGCCCAAAACGACAGCCCTGACCCAACATGATGGGCCTGAAAAAGTATCGATTTTGAAAAGAAAATCTTCGTCATAGTGAATAGTGAAAAAGCTCCAAAAACATACTGAGAAATTTCACGGTATGATCGCTTCAAAATATCTCGTGGGAAAAGTCGCAAGTGTTGCGCCAATTTGTTGCCAGCTTGCGCCATTTTTGTGTTGCAAGCTTTGCAACAGACTTGCGCCAAACGTCGCAACCTTTGCAACACGCTTGCGTCACATGGCGCAAAGGTTGCGCCATATTCATATTTCATTTTCTGTCTGAAAATGGTCAATTTTGTGGCGCAAACTGGCAACAAATTGGCGCGAACTTGCAACAACAAAAAAATTCTTGCGCCAAAATGCGACTTTTCCCCCGAGATGATATTGAGACAAAAAAACATTTGGGGGTTTCAGATTGGTGGAGCTGGATCAGCTTCTCCTGTATGCAATCCATTGTTCAAAACAACATGGTTATCTCGTTATTCGGTGTGGGTTAGAAAACGTTCAATCATGACGTCCAAAGGATACATTGTACAATTAATCCGAAAAGATTTGGCTGAATGAAAAATCGAGCGAAATTGATGAGCTGTGCCATAGATATAATTGTGATATAATAACAATAATAATTCCCCGTTTATTTATTTAGATAAAGTCAATTGGAATATTGATGTCACAGTGATATAGTCCTCTACCCACGGTCCCAATCAACATTTGTTTGTTGGAATCGAATGGAGCCGCAATCGAACTAGCTGATATAAACTTTCCGTCATCGGCGAGCAATTCAATCAATTGCGCATTTTGATAGTCCTGACCAAACTTGGCAACGAGAATTTGACTAGGCGCCACGTATTTCGAATCATGAGGGGTTTTCAAATGATCAGCGCCATCTTTCAAAACTGGATGACAACCCTAAAATATTGAAATTACTTTAAACGCTAGTTCTGAAAAAGACTCACAGTCCAAACAAGACCCTGATTATCGATATGGAAGTTATCACAACCAGTCAGAGTAGGAAAATCCAGAACAACAGTGATGTTTTGCGCTTTCTTCAAAAATTTCAACTTTCAGGAGTTTTTTCAAAGTGCCCACTTACCTGATTCCATTTATAGACACCAATGGTTTCTTCAAGAATATGAGAAACGAAAAGAGTTTTTTGATCGCTTGATAAACTGATCCCGTTTGCTGATGTTCTCTCCAAAAGGTATTTCGATTGTTTACCATCAAAATAAACAACAGAACCACCATATAAACCAGATAAAACTTCGAAAGTATTCATCAATTGATTTTGAGCTCCTCCATCATTTGAAACAATAAAACTATCGGGTCCAGTTGCAGTTATATCGTTTGGTCGAACAAACTTTGAATCTCGAATTGTGCGGACATGTTGTAGGATGTTCTGCTTTTCATTATAGTCGAGCACAACAATTTCATGTTCAAATTGTTTTGTATGAACAACAACAAACAAACGAACAGTTCCATCTTTCATCAAATAATGTGATATTCCATGCGGATGAAATCCATTTTCATTTTCTAATCCAACTATTTTTACTGATTTTGCTGAATATTCTCGTTTCGATAAATCGTACTTATAAATCTCTCCTTTCCATGTGATATTCCACGTTTCATCCGGCAAATAGCATAAACCCGAACTTATGAATGCAATATTTTTGGATGATATGATATCAATGTCTTCCGATCCATAAATCGGTCCATTTATTTGTCGACATGGACCTGGTTTGTGATTGTAGACTCGCTTATGGACATCCAACATCAATCTGAAATCGACTGTAAAGTTATGCAGAATAAGTGTTTTTTGTACCACTCAAAAACTATAATGAGGAACATCAAATTTTCTCAACAAAACATCATCACTAAATTGTTCACTGAATTGGACCCGAATCAATTAATCCAAACTTTTTCTGATTCGGGCCCGAAAACCGGAACCAAAACCAAATTCTACTGAAATTTAATTTTTTGAAAAATAAACAAAGTATTTTCTTCTACTGCCACTGAAAATTGACTTCATGCCCGATTTTAATCGGGGGTTTTGTTTTCGATCGCCACAAAAAAAACAATCTTCCCAACTGTTTCAAACTTACAAAACTTTGAACAAATACTGTATTAGATATCCAATAATTGCCCATTTTATCACTTTGTACAACATTTTTTGTTGTTCGGTTGAGCGCGCAAAACTGAACTGATAACACTTAAATGGGAGGGTAAATAACAGTAAAAAAGTTTTGATAAGTACTCTTAGATAAAACTGTTTTTGGTTGATAACATTTGGAGGAAAGAATCGTTGATCAAATCACTGTGTATGGTTACTAAAAGATGTTTTCGATTGAAGGGAAAAAGTGCAGACACTCTCATCATTTTATATAAACTTTCAAAGTATTGTGGTTCATTCTAAAAAAAACAATATTTCCCGTGAGTTTATTCAAGAATGAGGAGAAACTACAGTATTTTTTTTATTTATTTATTGGATACGTTGGGGACAACGTGAAATAGTCAAACAAACATAACATGAAAATACAAGAAATAAGTACAGTAATAATACAACAAAAGAAAAAAAGTAGACGGAAGACAGGACCTAACACCTACACCCGGGTACAGTTAGCGCTGAGTACAGTTATACTGATCATTACTTTCCAATAGGCTTAGTTAGTATTGAGCAAGAGCGATGAACGAAGAAATTCTTCCTTATAGTAGATTTTGGAGTCTTGTAGCAATATTTAGACTTATTTCTGGTCACAGGACCATCAGACATAGTGAATAGATTTTCAGTGTTCATGTCTATTTTACCGTGAGTCAATTTATACAAAAACAATCTATCCAGGACTCTTCTGCGACATTCCAACTTCATTAGACCGAATTCTTGGTTTCTAGTCATATAAAACTTGTAGCTTTTGTCATTAGGCTTAATGAATTTACCCTTAATTCTGAAGAATAGTTTCCTTGTAAAATTATTCTGAGCACTTTCAATTAGTTTTATGGTCGACTTTTAAAAAGGATTGGAGACCACAGTTCCGTATTCTAGTAAAGGACGAACAAATGTTTTGTAAAGGTTGATCATAAACTTCGCATCATTAGACTCAAATGTTTTAAATATTTGAAAAGTCATATATTTAGCCTTATTAACTGCCTTTTGCCAATGGTTTTCAAAATTTAGTTTGTTAGAAATGATAAATCCCAAGTCTCTGATATTTTCGGCAAATTTCATAGTTTCGAGACCAACTTTATACTTGTATTTGAATTTAATGTTACCGAGAGAAGTAAATTGAGTCTTGTCGGAGTTCAGGATAAGTTTAATGTCCTGGCTCCACTTGTCAATACCATTTATTGATTCTTGCAACAATTTACAAGACTCAATAGACTTAATTTCAGTGTAGATTTTCAGATCATCCGCGAACTGTTTACACCCGACATTTTCAGAAACGCATTGGCCTAAGTCGTTGACAAAAATTGAAAAAAGTAATGGAGATAAAACACCGCCTTGGGGTACTCCGCTATGGCACTTTCTCTCAGAAGACAATGAATCCGAGATTCTCACTCTGAAAGTTCTATTTGTCAGAAAACTTTCGATCCATTTAACAAAATTTACGTTTAGGCCCAACTTTTCGAGCTTGTTGAGAAGAAGAGAGTGGTTGACTTTGTCGAACGCTTTTGCGTAATCGAAGTAAATTACATCAACTTGTTTTTTTTGTTCTAACGAAGATGTCCAGTCATCTAATACATCGACCATCTGAGTAACAGTAGATCTTCTGGGACGAAAACCATGTTGGTTGTCGGACCAGAATTCAACCGAACTCAAATGGTCAATTCTGTGAAGCAAACTTCCACGACTTTTCAGAATTCGAAAAAAAAAGAGTAAATCTTCATTATTGAGAGCAGATATACAGACAATTGGTGCATAAATATAATTGTATTCGATTTTATTTTCCTGTTGGATAGGCTCCAGCTCCAGCAACTGGATAAGCAGCAGCAACTGGTGGAGCTGCATAAGCTGGTGGTGGAGGTGGTGGGGGAAGAGCATATGATGATGGCTGTGCAACTGGATAAGCAGCCGGCCCGATTGCAGCACCACCACCGCTGAAAAAAAGTAAAAATGAAAGGATATTTGGACATTTTGGGGGGGGGGGGGATTACCATGGGTTACCGCATGAAGGTTGAGCCGGCGAACAACATTGGTTTCCACCGCCACCTAAACAGGCAAAAGATGAGGAGATCAAGGCGAAGACAACGATAAAAGTTGAAGACGATGCCATTGTTTTGTTTTTGAAAATAGAAGGAAAAGTGATATGTTTGTCGGTATAATCTGTTGGTTTTTATACGAAAAGCTTGGACCACCTGTTGTGTTAAGCGCCGCCCATCATCGAATACCGTTATGCAAATTTGAATTACGCGATGACACAATCCAAACTGGTTTTACTGACAAGAAAAGGGTTATGTCACAAATGAAAACTTGTAAGATTTTCAATCCCAACAGAGAAAAGTGACATTCGGGCCGGCCTTTTTTAGTGAACAACAAAATGTTCGGGCCTTCATGTCAGTTTTTCCGGTTTTTTTGCTGAAAAAAAATAATCTTCAATATTTCTTTTTGATTTCATATCTAATGAAAGTACGGACAGACCTAATACAATAGGGATCGAGTTTTTACAAATAATTGTTGAAAAAATATAAGCTCATGTCAGATTTTCACGTCCATAAATCGCTTTTTGATAAGTGTATTCTGAAAAAAAGCGGTGAGTAACGGCGTTCAGGGAAGATGTGTACATATTTGAACTTCTATTAGTTCAATGGAGCGCACTTAATCGATATGGATAAAAGGGCTCGATTTTTTAAATTTGATGTTTTTTGACATTTATTTTTTTTTTTTTTTGCTTCTCACATGTTTTTTCAAACTGTCCAAATTTCAACGTATACAAAAGTTTGATTTCGCAACATAAAAAAGCTAATACTCATAAAAGTTTTCAAACAGACAACCTGTGGAAACTAACATGGAGAAATGATTACAAAAAGTTTTCAGTAATCAAAGTTCATGAACTCTTTTTGAATTCTTAGAATTATGAAAAAGTACGGACCGATATGGTCTGAAACCCCATTTCCATGTTCAAGTCTCTATTTATGATTCGAAAACCCGATCAGACTCAGAAGGGACCGGCCCAAAAATTTATCACCGTTTTCTAAAACCTGAAGTGCCTGCCAACTTGTCATTGATGAAACCTGGTCATCCACCTAAAAAAGGGAGATATATTTATTTAATTGTTTTTTTTTCCTCTTCTCACATTCCCATCCCATTATTGGCCTCTTCATGTTTCGATGTTCAAATTATTCAAATTTCGAAAAAAAAAGTGAGGAGGACCAGTTTCTTGAAAGTGAAACGTTATGTGAGATAAAGCCAAAAAAGAAACATTACTATTCAAAAATTTATGTGTTGACAGAAAAATGAGACATTTTCAGCAACTTCCACTTTTTGGCATCGGATAGAGTTTGTCGAATGGATACTTGCAACATTGTTTCGATTTGTCGTATTGCTGAAATTCAAGATTTTTTGCATGATTGATTTTTTTTCTTGGTTTTGATTGAAAACTGTTTGTTTGTTTGTTTAGTGTAACAAAATGTTATTAATGTTGCGGTTTTTCAATTTGTTAGAAATTGTAGATTAGAGAAATGCATCTTTTTCGCCTGAAGATCAGGCAATATTTATACTTTTCTCAAAGCTCAAAAATAACAAATTACTGGATCGGAGCAGGCCCATCCGAAAATCGGGCCTGAACACTAAAGTGTTATCTGAAACCGGACGCGATTCAGTTTTTTCAAGAACTACTAACTTATGAGATAACGATTTCACCAAATAATATGGGTCTCGGAAGTCAAGTTAGGAATATTTAAAATTTGGTTGCGCTATTCATTTTGAAATATTTTGAAATTCTAAAATTTTAACAAATTGTAGACTTAATATCAGGATAACAGATTCCCAAAAGTTAAATGAGAATCAGGGACCGAATCAAAAAAAATTGGAAACTGCCAAATTTTAACCCACAAGTTAGCACCCCGCTATTTTTTTCTCAAAAAGTGAAACACTGCGATTCATTGTGCCATGTTCGAATCGTTATCTTATTACTATTTTTGGACTTATTGGCAGTGTTAAATACAAATTATAAACACACACACACACACGTTTATCAGCTATAAAGAGTGTCTTTATTTGTCAAACAAACCCCCCACTGACCGTATCAATAAATGTTTCGTGTTTTCGAAGATAACAACACGCTAATTTGTTTGATTGTTTCAACATTGGTCCATCACAACAAACATGACTTGTCGAATTGTAGCCACTATACTGTCCTGAATTTGACATACAACATGAATCGAGTTCGGTTATCTCATCACCACAACACATTTTGGTATTTGAGGATGGGTCATATGATGTGACACCACAACAACTGTCATTTGGTGTAGTTCTCGTGGACAATGTAGAATTGCAGCAAATTGTGGATGAATCGCGTTTCGAGTAGACTTTGTCACCGCAACAATCACCTGAGATTATATTATGAATAACACCAGAACAACATGTTTGATCTAGTCGAATTGGTTGGTCCGCGCAACACGAATGAGCCATCACACCGCCTCCTCGATCTCGTTTGAACACTTTTCCCCCACAACACAAATTGTCTTGTGTTGTGTAGAGTTGGTTCGAGCAACAAGCATGACCTGTCATTTCACTCAAATCTTGAAATTTTGAACATTTTTCGGTTTTCTTGCCAGCGTCACAGCAAATACGATATTCTGGATTACTGAAAACATTTGAGAAAAACAGCATAGAAATAAAAGTAGAAAATAAAAATAGCATGATTGATCGAAGATTATTTGGGAAATATGAAAATGACCCAGAAAGACAGCTAAACAAACTCGCACTGGATTGGTCATTATTTACAAAATCGGAGAATTGTATAATCTGTGGAGAAAACGAAACATTTCATCATGCTCTTTTTTTCCAAAATGACGTTTTCAAAAATTTTGGGCCGGTCTGTAAATGTAAGACCTCGAGTCTCACGATTGAAACCTTTGTCACATGTAACCCAGAAAACTGGACCTGGTCCGATTTTAATTTTTTTCAGATTTCAAAAATTTTCATAAAACATTGGTTTTGGTTTCGTTTTCAGAAATCGATTCAGAAAATTTTGAAAAAAATCGTGTCAGATCCGATTTTCAAAACATTTGTTAGAACCTTTCAAACTTTGAAATTTGTTCACAAGGGAGGTTCAACTTGTCCCCATTTCTTCCACTTTTGACGATAATTGGCAAGGCTACTAAACCGAACATCCTGATCAAAAACGTGTCAATAACTCTTTTCTTCGAGTCTTCGAGAAAAATACAATCCAAAACAGTTTAAAACAATCAAAAATATCCCTTGCAAAAAATTAATAACAACGTGAACTTTCTGTTTTTATCTGTGGAGATTTTAGTTGTGATGAAACCACTGAAATCAAGAACTTTTTCTCAAAGTGCTCAAAGTAAAAAGTAGAGCGTTGATCAGTGTGTCCGATTTAGTCAGCAAAAAAATCTCGCCAAAAGTTGAGAAGGGGACAAGTTCCCTTGTCAGATTCCAGAATTTTGGAAAAACAAGGAAAAGTTTGAGATATTATTATACGGGCCTGGGTACGGTAGTTTTTTCGCTCTACTTTCCGAATAACAAACAAACAAAAAAGGATAAAATTCATCTCTCTTCAATAGAACAACAAAAACAAAACATATCACTGAGATTTTTCGGAATATTTTTTGAAAAGCAACGAAAGAATATCACTGCACACATTGTCGCCAGCATTTTTGGCAATCAAATTGAGAATCACAACCAGATCCGGAGTCAACGATAAAAATCGATTGTGATCGTTCTGAAACTGAACTTGTTTGTTGTTGAGAAGAAAAGAGACACAGAGAAATCAGATTTTTTTGAGAACACGTCGTGAAAAAAAAAACAAAAATAAAAAAAACGTGACTTTTAGAAATATTATTTTCTCTGCGTCTCTCACTTTGATAGTGTCTGACTCACGTTGAAACTATCCGGTCTTTCGATAAGAGGAACTTTTTCGGTTGATGATGTTGACACATCTTTCGAATGTGAATGATCATAGAAACCGGCATGTAACATACGTTGTGTAAACTCCTGACGACTTGTGAATAGGAAAAATGAGCTGATTGATCGAGACAAATTATAAAGAGTTATCTGAAAACAAAAGAAAATCCAAAAACGGATTGAAGCCGGCCTGGTCCGGCCAGGAAATGAGAGACACACTCACAAAAAGTAGAACAATGAGCCAATAGAATAGAATCAGAAATATTTTCTCGTTCAACATATTCATCGGTAGAACACATTGAATACTATATTGCTGAATACTTCCCTTGTTTCGAATATCAAAATCACACATTGTTTGTCTTGGAAAGATGCCATTATTGATCCAATTACTACCAAAACCAATTCGGAAACTGAAGAAATCACCCCAATTGAAACCGAGCAAAATATGGATGAGAATGAGTTGAGCAATCAGGTTGATGACAAAAAACAGTTTGGTTAAGATATAGGTGAAGGCAACCCAGTTTCGACCAATTATATTTGGCACCAATGGAATTGGACTGAAACAATTGTTGTTTCAAGAAGAACGGCTCGGACCCGAAAAATAATCAAATCTAGATCCTATTCATTCACATTATTGATGTTTTGGGCCGATTCTAAACACCTCAAAAAAAAAAAGAAAACAAAAAGACAAACCTCTTACGATGACCATTATGAACAAACTGATACAAATGATTGGCAATTTTCTGCATCTGAGGTTCTCGATTCTTCAGACTAATTTTATCCAATTCGACCGATGCTTTGACCACCGATCTAACCTGCAGACCACTCCACCAATTGACAGTTTTCCAGAACATATAGGGTAGATAGAAGAGAAAAGCGAGAAAGACCAAAATAAATTGGACCCATTGATAATAGGTCAACTCTTTTTGTTCGCGTTGTTCGGCTGGTGGAAGATTTGGATCTTCGAGCGGTAGATAGTAGGTGTTTTCGATGAGACAATAGTCTCGCGCATATTCACTCCATCCATCGCGAAATTCGGCCGGTGTCCAACATCTGATCGCTGTACCAAAGTACGTCTGCAAAGCCTTTTTTAAATACATCGGTCCAAACCTTGTTCCTGATTTCAACTACAATACTTTTGAATTGAAGTTCAATTATTCCGTTTTTTGCCACAACTTCGATTAAAAACTACAGTAACTCAAAGGGATATCTACGACAAATATTTCAACTGGTGTTTGTTCCGTACTTTGTCGACTTTTGTTTCCGCTCGAATTTCTGATCATTTTCAAAGTTCATATTCAACGATTTTCTTCAACAGCTCGGGGAAAAATCCGCCCGCTGGTGCGGATTTTTACCCGAGACATGAGCATGAGAGAGACGCAGAGAAAAATAATAAATTACAGGAAACACGTCAGCCTCGGGTCACGTTTTCATTAAATATTCATAATATTTTAAAATGAATAATTCTCAACACGTGGAAAACTCTGCGTCTCTCTATCACGTGTTTTTTTTTGAGTTCAAGAAAATCAACAGTAATTTAAAGGGACATTTCATTTTTGTTGTTGTTGAAAAACTCACATTATAGCCGATAACCAAAGCGGAAAATCCAAAGATATAAGAAGTGTATTGAAAGTTCAATCGATCAACAAACTCATCTTCATATCTAGGTTTAGCATAGTTGGAGACAAGTGCTATTACTTGATCCATCAGCACCTGTAAAAAAGAACAAAATGAGGAGAAGAATCATATCAAAAATCATGAGCAGGAAAGAGCAATCAATACGCCCACTAAATTAACTGATAATAGAAACATGCCAGCTTGATTATCAGTCTTGATTTTTGGTATCATTTTCAACTATTTTTCTTTTCTTTTTTTTTTGCAGAATGTTGAAGAATATCCAAGGATATGCATCAACTATTAAAACACTATCAAAACATGACGATGATTCAATCGATAGGTTACACCATATTCGCTATATTGATAAACTTGGTTCGAAATTTCAGATTGAATTACGTGACAACAACCTCAATTATAATTGCATTGGCCACCTTGTTATTTGCGAAAAGTTATGTTGGAGAACCGATCCAATGTTGGGTTCCAACTCAATTCAAAGGGGGATGGGAATCGTTTACCGAAGAGTATTGTTTCATTGAAAACACATATTTTGTGCCGATGAACGAAACAAATCTGCCAGCAGCAAATACACGAGAAGATCGAGAAATGATATATTATCAGGTCATTTCATTTTGTTTCTCACAATCAACTCGTTTGCTCATATTTATCTTTTAGTGGGTTCCGTTTATTCTCATCATTATGGCGTTATGTTTTTGTATTCCACGTGCATTTTGGATCATTTTCCCGTCGTATAGCGGATTAACTATTGCTGATATAATCAAGGCGGCAAGAGCATCTGGAAAGAAATTGGAGCAAGCCGAAGAGGCTATAGGTCTGTTGAATTGAAAATATGTTTCTTTCTCATTCAAACAATAAAACAAAACTTTTGTGAGTACAAAAAATTAGATAATTGGAAGAAAGTCGATATGACCGGAAAGCTAAAACAACGGAACTAAATACAGTACATTTTTTAAGAAGAAGAAGAAGCAATAGGAATACAACATTGTTTTCTTCAGTAGTGAGATTGTAGCCCGAGAACCTGAGGGTCCGGCCCGAAAATCACGGGCCGGGCCGGTCAAAAAGGTCAGACCTGACCCGACTTTTGAACATTAGTTTGTCAGAGTCGGGAATAGAGTTTTTTTTTGAAAAATTTGTGGCAGCCATTTCTATCCTTTTGCTCGTCTAGATAAAGTATGAGTTGTCTGAGTACCAATACGTTTTCGGCCTTCAATAAAAAGCCTGGCCGGAGTCTGGCCGGTTAGAGCGGGTCTTTTGAACTTTGCCAATTTAACTTCTCGAACAAAAAATAATAATTTTTTTCATTTTTGAAAAATTGTTGAAACATTTTTTAGTCACGTCAAGCTTTATTACTTTTGTGAAACAAATCTTGGTAGAAAATTGAACAACAAGAAATTATGTTCAAAGGCGCATAGGCGAAAATGGAACATTTGTGGCGGGACACGTTCCTTTATTCTTTTTTTGTCCCTTTATTTCTTCATTTCTATGGAATCTCTTTTTCTCATTTGTTCACGTCTAATGTATTTTAAAATGACCTGAAAAATAATTTCGAGTGAACCTGAAATCTCTAAAATGTAGGCATCCGGTTTGTTGAAAATTTCGGTCCGGCCCGAAAAGAAAAAACACAGAATAGAGAGTGAAATGAGAAATTTGCAGATGAATTCGCAAAACAAGTGAATTATCGAACTGATGAGCCAAAATCAAAATCATCCGGATCTCACATTTTCAACTATTATCTCGCAATGAAAGCGCTAATCCTAACCAACGTAACACTTCAATTCTTTTTCCTCAATCGATTCTTGAACACTTCTTACACTTTCTGGGGATGGGGTATATTCTGGGATATGATTCATGGAAGACATTGGCAAGAAAGCGGACATTTTCCAAGAGTAAGTCGACTTACCTCCATAGTTATGAAGCATCAAAATGAATGAGAAAATGTGTAGGTATCATTTTGTGATATTAATGTGCGTGAATTGGGAAATATCAATCATTGGACAGTGCAATGTGTTCTCATGGTAAACATGTTCAATGAGAAAATATTCATTTTCCTTTGGTTCTGGTTCGCATTTTTGCTCATTGTTACACTCGCCAATTTTATTATGTGGACTTGGCGTAGATTCGTCTCAGGAAGTCAACTTCAATTCGTCTCTGATTTGTTGGTAAGTCTTTAGTTTTCCGAAACAAAAAAGAGAGTGCGAAAAATGTTAAAAAAAATGTACGGACCGGGCCGTGATTTTCGGTTGTTTGGCCAAACTTTTAAAGGTTATTTCCAGAGGGCCGCTAATGTTTTTTTCTTTGAAAAATTGTTTTTATGCTCATTTTTGTTCTAGAAAATGTATCTGAAAATACTTATTTTTTTGATATACATTTTTGGTTATAGTCCAAAATGGCCAAGAACTGGGCACCTTTTTTTTCTCCGGGCAAGGAACACTTCCACGGCAAAAACTTGACTGTTGCAGTACCACGGAAATATCAACAGCACACCTGAACAGGAGAAAGATATTATCAAGAATGTTCTACGACACGACGGCGTTCTATTCTTGCGACTTTTAGATGCAAACAGTGGTCGAATTCATTCGGAAATGTTGATGGAGAAAATCTGGAAATTATCCGTAGGAGGTAGGCTTCGATCATTGCCGAAAAAATCAGAAAAATTTCCTCTTCAGATTCCACAACAACCACACCATCATCACAAACTCAATAGTGAGTCTCTTAGAGCTACAGTAACCCGAGGAGGAAATTTTTCTGACTAAATAGTCGCTTTTTTTATTTATTTGAACACTCTTTTTTGAAGATTCACCATCTGAATCGATCGAAGATCTGAGAAGTTTTGAAGAAGACTATTTTCCTGGTAAGAGAAAATAATCGGGTTACTGTAGATTTTTTTCACTTCAAAACATTTTTATTTTCAGATAGTATATTGTATTTCACTGAAGATGAATCAAGTTTATAATAAAACATTGTTTCGCAGTTTTTGTTTTTTTGTTGTGTCAAAGTTGGATTTCCATTATATATATTTTTGTGAGAAAAAGTTTCAAAATAGGATGTTTTTTTGCAGAATGACGATAGAATTTCCGGTTTTTGGAACACCTATAGAAGCAGAATATGATTCGGATCCGATTGATCGATTGAGATATTTTCGAACACCTGTTTTTCTGGTAATCGCTGGAATCTTTATCATGACAAAACAATATGTCGGACAGTCTGTACAATGTTGGGCCCCAACACAGTTCAAAGTGAGTTTATAGAGTATAAAAAATGAGTCATATGTGATGTCTGTTTTTTGTTGATAATATTTCACCTGCCTACGAGCATACATTGAAGTGGTAAATGATTTCTGAAAAAAAAAAACAATTTAGCTTGGCTGGAATGTTAGACTATATCGGACTGGGCCCAGAAAACCTTTCGCAGAACAAAAGTCCCTTTCAAAAACTCTCTGATATTCTAATCCATGTTTCTTTCATTTTTAAACCCCATAAGCCTCACCTTATTTGTTTTGGACATTCAAGAAAAAAAACGAATTTTCAAGTTTTCCAGGATTGTTCAATTTGAAGTTTCTTGAAAAATGTTTCATAAAAATTAGGTTTCTGAAAGTTTTTTTTTTAAAGAAAACTGAGCTTTTTTTTCGAGCCGACCTGAAAAAAAAAAGAAAACAGGATTGTTCAAAATTTTTAACCTTTACTTTACAGAAAAGTTAAACATTTCAATGGTTTTATCAGTACCCAAATCTCTACAGACAAAAATAGAAAATTCACGTTTGCATTCAAAGTAATTTTTGTCACGTTTTTGACGAGAGATCGGTTTAGTAAACTTGTCGAATATTACCAAAATTTGACATAATTGAGACCTCCCTTGTTAGTTTTGAGGTGAGGTTTCCAGAAAGTCTCCCCAAGTTTTGGCAGGTCTGAAAAAGGATTCAGACAAAATTATTTTTTTCAAAAAACATGTAAAGTCGATATTTTCCGATTTTTTATTATGTGAAAAAATTGGGATCAAATTGTTTTTCAAACATTGCCTGTCTTCACAATAAAAAACGATGTTGTTGTGCAGGGTGGATGGGAAAAATACGCTGAAACCTACTGTCTTATCGAGAACACCTACTTCGTTCCGATGAATGAGTCGAATCTGCCAGAAGTAGACACACGAGAAAATCGAGAAATGAAATACTATCAATGGGTTCCGTTCATCCTGTTCGGTCTCGCATTCACCCTCTACATTCCTCGATTATTTTGGCAAGTTGCCCAACGAGTCACCGGCATTCGATTGTCGTCGATGTTGGTTCATTTGAGACGTCAGGCGATGAACGGTCTGAAAACATATCTTGATGTTGAACAAGATTTGAGGAGAGAGAAAAGAAAACAGTCTGAAGAGAACCAAAAATCCGAGAATATTATGTGGGGTAATCATCTGACAATTGCCTTGGTTGGCACGAAACTTCTCGCCACAATTGTCATTGTTTGCTCGATCATTTTTCTTGAATATTTCATGGGTTTGGGACAAATGTATGGATATACAGTGAGTATTTCAACCGATCTTCTTATTGAAAAAGCATATTTTGACAGGTTGTTCGGGACATTTTGGCTGGTAGAGAATGGAAACAAAGCGGAAGTTTTCCGCGTGTCACATTTTGTGATTTTGAAGTCAGAGAGATAGGATACATCAACAATTGGACTTTACAATGTGTTTTGATGGTTGGTAACGGGGTGACGTCGACTTTTTTGTCGAGTCAAAGTTAGAGATTTTATGGGCCGCCGAGTTTTTTTGAGAGGCTCGAAAAAATCCGACCGTAATCCGGGTCGTAAAAATGTTTTTTTTCCTGACCTTTAATTCTAACCTGACAGAAAATGAGAAATCCAGGTCCATAATTTTTGATTCGAGTACTGTAGTTGGTTCACTGGAAAAATGAGACATTGCAGTGAACATTTTCGATTTTTTTGATTTCAAAATGCAGGTAGAAAAGTTTAAAATTCAGCTCGTCACATTGGTCTGACTGCGTTTTACTGTATTCTTGAATTTCTCAAAACATCTTTGTTGATATTGTCATGTTCCTTTACTGTACACTTCCAGAGAGAGAGAGACACACACTATTAAAAACATGAACGTTTATTTAAAATCAACACGTGACACGTGGCCAACTCTGCGTCTCGTCCATTTGTAGTTCGAAAGGTCACGTTTATATTATTTTCACGTTCTTTTGTTTTGAGCAGACGTGGGTGCGGACGTGGGTGGCCGAGTTTTTAAAAGACTCCTTGTCACTCAGAAATTAATTTCTCGTGTTTATCAGAATCTCAATATTGAAGACTTCAACTTTCGATGTGTGAAATTCAAAAGTTGAAAAAAAGTACTTTGTGAGGTCGAAAAAAAAGAAAAAAAACTGTTTCTGAATTCGTTCTCAGGAAGATAGTGTGTGTGTGCGGGTACAGTAACCCACGGCAAATTTTTTTTTGTTTTTTCTTTCAAACATTTTTGGGTTTTTGAACCAAATACATCGAAATTTGAAGTTTTCAATTTTGAGATTTTTATGAACTCGAAAAAACTATTTCTGAGTGATAGGGTGTCTTTAACCCGCGGCACGAAAATGTATGACTCCGCCCTTTTTTCTGCAAACCGAGGCACTGTTTTTTCGTCTTTTTTTTCTTTGAAAACAACAAACAAAAAACGTAATAAACTGCGAACAGTCTGCAAAAAAGATGTGCGACGGTTTGCAAGTGGGCGGAGCCCCCCCCCCGTAAATCGACACTGTGCATACACCACACAATGAGACAATTTGTTTCTTTTTTTCGCTGTGCGTCAACTTATTTCATAAATCGGTAATTAAAACATATTTTCTGGTTCGTCTCGTCTCGAAAACGGCCCCCGGATTTTTCCAGGTAAACATGTTTAACGAAAAGTTGTTTGTGGCTCTGTGGTGGTGGTACTACCTTCTTGCCATCATGTCAATTTTCGACATTTTCCGAATAATCTACAGATTCACAGCTTATCATCAGATCAATTTTGTGGCCGATATATTGGTCTGTTTTTTAGTTTTCAAAAAAAAAATCAATAAATCATATGTTTTCAGAATGTTGGAAAAAATAAGTTCATTGAAAAAACGCAAATATCTCGGTTCATTCGTTCGACTCTGAAAAATGATGGAATCTCCCTTTTGCATATCATCTACTCGAATTCTACAATTTTTGAGGTACCGCAGAAGAGAGGCACACTTTTTTTCGAAACGATTTTTTTTGCAGACATTTGAATATTTGGAACCAATCTGGATCTCGGCAAATTCTCCAAACAAACATGAATAAACCAAATTTCGCAATTTATTTTGTTTCAAAAACACGGAGAGAGGGGCCAGGTCCTAGCAAAAAGGAATAGATTTGTGAGATCAGAAAAAAAAAAGAAAATAGAGATCTATATGGGAATAGAAGGAAGTGTTTGAAGAATTCATTTTCGTCGTTCATAGGCTGAGATGAGAACTGGTTCGGCTTCTCGAGAATGACGAAGAGCCACAATTGAATCGGCCAAGTTGTTGATCAGTTGGTCTGCAAATAGTTCGAGGCTAATTGAAGGAAAAAAAAACTCGCGCCCGCGAAAATAGACACTTTGAAACTATCAATTTAAGTTTGAAAAAAAAGCTAAACCTGATAACAATCTGAGAATCTGGCTCGGTGGTCTGATTTTTCGCATTTCAATTTTTGCCGGGCTTTTTTTTACCGTTTATTTTTTGGAAAAATTGACTTTTTTTGAATTACAGTACCCGCGTGGTACCATTTATCAATCTCAAAAGGTTTTCAGAAAATTGTTGTATTGTGTGTATGTGTGTGTTTCTTTTTACCTCTTGGACTTTTCGCACTTCTCTTCATCAATCCGAATTCGCTGCCACCTATCCGATCGAACGAACGTTTTCGTCTCAAACCGAAATCGAAACCATCATCGATATCGATATCTCGTTTGAACAAATATCGATTGTCATTACTATTTGATTGCACATAATCTTCCAATCGATCGTATCGTTTTGCGCCAAATGAGAAGATGCCATTGTTGTCGAATCGATCAAACGCTCGTTTGACTAAATGACGAGGTTGTTGGCTGAAAACAACACAATAATGAATTGAGATAAATCAAGCAGAGTGTTGTTCGATTCAAACATCTTCAATATTCCTTTTTTCACGTTGAAGTGAACCGTTTCAAGTCTCAGAAATTATGTCAACCTAATGTAAGGCCGGGCCTGTTTCTTTCAAAAAGTTTTTATCCCACGTCATCTCCTAAATGTTTCGTTGGCCAAAAATAGTTTTACTCGAAATTGACGTGGATTTTTTTTTTCTCTCCAGCTAATGAGATGTGTTTTTTTGTCATACCAAGTCTAAATACATTTTGTATTCGTGTAAGAAAAAAATAATGTTATTTATCATTTCACTTCAATGACTAATCAAAATTTGAAAAAAAAGAAGTTTTTTTGTCTCACCTTTCTGATGGAACAACCACATAAGGATAGGCGCCACAAATGACAACGAGAATGCACTGAAAACAAATTAATGAGATGTCATTGTTTTCGGATCAAACTACAAACCTGCAAAATGACGAGAACAAGTGTCTGACTCATGTTTTGACTCTTTTTTTGTTACCTGAAAATTGGAGAGAGATGAGATGAGATTAATTTGTGTCTCGACAAGCAAAACTTGTGACCCGGAACGAACAAAATAACAGAACAAAAAGTCTGTGGACACAACAGTTCTCAGCGAGAGTAATTCAAGTTAATTGAAAAATATAATAATGGGAAAATGGGGTATTGCACTGTAGCTTAACTTTCGAATCGGATGGTCTAGTCGATAAGATTGAAAATTGAAAGTATGCTGGCTCGACGACGACCAGTGGAGGCGGTTTTGTTTTTTGTTTTCTAAATCGTTTGCAAGACGAAAATTTGCCTAATAAAAGACCCGAGAGAGTTGGAAAGCAAGTTAAAGAAAACAAAATAACAAGCTCATATTCCTCTGAACTCGATGGAACGAAAAAAAAAATAATCGGTGGTCGTTTTTTCAATCTCAACATATGTTATCAAGATAAACACATAAATTGCAGGCGACAAAAAACGGCGAGACTACATATTTTTGGACGCTGGTGATTTCGACAAAATTTTCGTAATGAAACCTCACAGGCGACGACGAAATGAATAACAATTTTCAGAAACGGCGACAAGAAAAAAAGGACACAAAGAATTTTGAGAAAAATGGGCGGAGTTTGGGGATAGGCGGGGCTACTAGATATGGGGTATGCGTGTGTGTGTGTCTATGTGACTAAAAAGTTAATTGAAATTTTCGGCTTCAAAAAAACGTTTATACTTGAAAAAGAGGGAGACAACGATGATTCATTAGAGATGTATACTTTCATTTTCGGGGGCCCGGAAAAGTCGAGAAAATAATTGATCAGTTTTTCTGGGCCTGAAAAGTTCCGAAAGATTTTCGAGTCTCGAAAGTTGGTGTGATTTCAGGGTTTCTATGAGAGAATAGTTTTTGAGATCAAAAAATGAATAAAGTCCAAGATTTTTGGAAACTTCCACTGGGAAGAGTTTTTGAGGAAAAAGTTCGAGAAAATTTTAGGTTTGAAAATCTAGGTATTTTCAGGCTCGCCTATATAAAAAAGGCCTGAGAATTTTTTCTGAACACGTTTAGGGATCGAAGTTTTGGTTCAAATGTTCACAAAAAATTCCAACATTTATGATTCAGCTTTTTGTTTTGTTATTCATTTTGGCACCAAAACAAATTTCCTATTCTGACAATATGCCCTTTATTTTAAGTGATTTTTCTTCTTGAAACCAGAAAAAAAATGGTAAACAAGTTAATTGAAAACGAAAAGTCTCAAAAGCACCGTTTCACGAGAAAAAAACCAAGATTTAAATTGAAATTAGAGCAGAATAAATCTCATTTATAAGCTTTTATACAAATAGAAACCAACATTTTGCACTTTTTTTCGGGCAAAGAGATCTCAATCGTTTTTTTTTTCTATACGGGACAGAAAACAAATGGATATGAGTGTGACTTAGGTTTATGTTAAATAGAACCTATTCGGGCGCCGCCTATTTGACCTCTGACTCATTTCACACACCTACATCATTATTTACTTTTTGTGACAAATTGGAACAGCCGTGGTTAATAAACGAACTTTTAGGAGAAGAATGAAATTCAGCTGTTTGAAAAAGAAAAAAAAAACACCAAAAACGACAAGAACAGGTGAATTTTGTTTACGAGAAGTTACTGTAATTGATTAGAACTTTTTCCTAGAGTATCGAATGTTTTTGATTTGTAGAGAGCCTGAATATATATTGGGTTGGGCAACTTTTAGAAGCACAACAAATCGACCCCGGATTTCCATTATTTTTTTCGGGGAAAAAACATTTTTGGTTATTTATTTTTTGAAAAATGTTTTTTTTTCTCGTAATGAGACCACCAATCCGACCCGAACAACTTGAAAATCGGGCCTGGTCCAAATTTCACAAAGTTAAATCGGACCGGATCAGATCCTTGAATCATTCAACTCTCGGTTCTCGATATAATGTGTGTCGATATGAAAAAATCAAGTATGAGGTATATTCTGCGACCTTATGAAAAAAATCTAATACGGAAGTCAAAATTTTGCATCCGGTCGGTCTGAAAATAATTTTTTTGAATTCTTGTTTTTCTTGGAAACCATTGTTATAGCTGTTTTGAAAACAAAGAACAGAAATTTGATCTTAAAATTTGAACTGTGTATTTAGGAAGTTGAGAATGTCTGGTTTCTCTGAATCTCTCATTTGTGTACAATCTCAATAGTGTGCAAAATCAAATTGATTTATTTAGGCGCAATTTGCAAATATTATTATTCGCGGTGAATAAAATAATATTCGATTGTTACTTCGATGATGATGATTATGACTATAAGGAAACAAAAATCACACGAAAAAAAACAGGTTTCGAATGGAATGTGTGAAATTTTTAGAGATGATTAATCACTTCCGATGATGAAAAGAAATTAGACGAATAATAAAATAGGGGATCAAATGATAAAGAAATTTATGATGTCATTATTCATTGTTATGAAACGGGGCTTCGAAATTTCAAAAACAAATTCCTGGAACTTTTTTTACGCTTCTAATATTTCGAAAAATTAATTTGCACAAAAGAAGAAGAAAAGTTTTTGTTTCCACATGAGAAAGTTTTCTAATATTTTTTGTTTTGTAGCAGCTCGAAATGCAATAAAAACTGAGCACTTATCGTTTAACTGATCAAGGATCGCTGAAAAAGAAAACGAATAAATGAAGTTGCTTCAGCCCTTTCTCAAGAACATGTTTCTTTCTATTTCTGGGTCTATAAAGAAAGGGCAAACCGGCACGAAGAACTCAAGTTTATTAGAACGTCTTTTACGTGTACACTTTGATGTATAACCAAAACATTAGACATCTGCAAGTGACACAAGGCGCAAACCGGAAGGAAATTGGATTATATTATCGTGTTTCGATTAATGTTCAAGGGGTTTTTTGCTCTTTTTTCATTGTGGGCGTCCAAAAAACTAATTGTGGAACGACAAAAATTTTATTATAAACAAAACATTTGACGTCAAAATCGAACATTTTTCAATTTTTCACGTCAAGTACCATTTTTGACGTGAAAAAAACGTCGTCAAAACGAAAATCTGTTTTAGTGTAACGTTTCTGTAGGAAACAATCGGTCAGAATCCCATTATAAACTGGCTCGAAAATAACCGAATTGGAAACGGATTAGGACCATTTTCAGCAAGATTTTGGCAGACTCGGGCCACAAAATCTAATCGGAATAATTTTTGTCTGGTTTTGTGGCCCGATTAATTCACTTCTTTTTGTTTTGGTCCGAATCAGATTTGGTTGTTTTCGGGCCTGTTTTGCATAAGATCCGGCCCGGTTCAGAATCTACCTGGGCCCGATTTTAGCATTTTGAAAACACCAAAATACAGGCACACATTTTTTTTTCAGAGTTGATAATGATAGCACAGCGTGTGTTTCAGACTTTTTGACTGTCCGCGCGGGCCCGTTTTGGTATTATTTTGTTTCTGGCTCCAAGCTGTACTTCTTTCAATTATGGATACGCTCTGATGTTTTTTTGAGCCACCCAGAGAATTTTTGAATGACGTCGAATTTCCGAAATATTTATAGAAATTTTCAAGTACATTTTCAAAAGTATGTACTCAACGAAATTGTGTTGAAATTGGATTAATTTTTCAGACAGACAGGATTTTTTTTTTCGAAAAAACTGAAAACGGGAAGTGAACAACTGAAAAAAAAAACAAATTTCAGAACAGACCGGAAACTTTTATGTGTGTGTGACTAAGTAACATCAAACCAAAAAAACTTGAAAGTTTTCCGCTTCATCGAACTGAAATTTGAACTTTTAGTGTGGGCAAAAATGTGTTTACACATATGTTTGCAGACATTCTTTATCATCGGAAATTATACATTTTTGAACGAATGGCGACAAAAAGTGTCTGGGACCCGAATGAGAGGAGGAAAAGTGGGTGGATTAGTAATTTATTTTTAATGGAAACTAGTATTTTGAGGTGACGCGAGCAGAAAATGATTCAATTTTCAACAAAAAAAAACAGAGGGTCACGCGTTAGGTTTATTTTTAGACTTCCACAAAAAACTATTTTTTTATTTTATTTTTTGGATTTTTTATTTCGCGAATTGAAAAAAAAACAACAAATCTGAAAAACAATACAATAAAACTTGATGGTTTTCATGTATTTTTCAACACTCACGCACGCACAAATAAAATAAAGATAATTCATTTTTGGGGGAGGGGGGGGGGGGATAGACATGACGGACCCATGTGCAAACCAAATTGTTTTTTTTCTTGTTGAGGAACTAAATAATTTTTTACGAGAAACCGAAAATCATAAACCAAGAAATTTTTCACGCTCTAAAAAACTCTTTTTTATTCTCTGGAGTCGTCGTTTTGTATACCGAGGCAAAATAGGATTGTGCGAAAACAACTCTCAACTTTGATTGTTTTTCGGGGGATGGTTTGAAATGTCAACGAGACCAACAAGACAAATTCAACTGAAATTGAAAGAAACCCTAGAATACTAAAAAGAAGAAAAAACGACCACCGACCAAAATGTAAATTCACACCAACAAAAAAAGTAATGTTAAAAATATATATGGGAGGGGTCGATTATAAACAAGTTTTTTATTAGTTTTTTTTTCTTGAAAATCTTAAACTATTTGGTTGAATTCCGGGAAGGGTTTAAACTATTTATTTTAAACTACATTCTTTTCAACGGAACGTCACCTTTTTCGGCATATCGTGCAAGAAAACACTTGAGAAAATCGAAAAAAAAAGATTTTGAACAACACGGTTGACGTCAATTCAAGACGTGATTGTTGTGCTAAATAGTATTTTGATTGGTTTATTTATGATTTGTTCAGTTAATGAAAGCACATATTTATGGAGCAATACAGTAATGAGAACCTTTTGAGATGTGAATTTGAAACCTTTTGTATTTACTTTTTGGACTATGATTTCGAAGGAATCATTTCACATCTCTATTTTCATTTATAAATCATCTTCATCGTCTGAATCAAGATTGTTGCGTCGGCGATCGAACTGAAAAACTCTGAATATGCGAAGGAAACAAAACAAATACACTACTCTTTCCAGGGATAATTTTAAAGTCGTTGAAGAATAAAACAATTGAATACGTACTGTTTTGAATTGTTTTGTTTATTTGTGTAAAACTTTTTTGGGAAAATATATATTACCTTGACTGATGTTGTCTTTTGAGTTTGTTGGGACACTCTTTCCATCAATTGTTTCAATCCTTCATCTGACATTTTTCCGGCCATTTGTCCTCTTCTGAAAGTTTGGGGGTTTTTTAAACTCAACACAATCAGACAAAATTTTTCTTCGGTTCCGAACGGTGCATTAACAAACCAACCTGGCCATATTTATCAGAGCAGCTTCTACCATTTGAGCTTTTTCTGGTTTTGCAGCTGCCAAATTGCTCAATCTGTGTAGCGCTTGCTGATCCAGAATCTAACGTTGCAAATTGTGAAAATTCTTTTTGTACAGAAAAACACAAACTAACTTGAGAAAGCATACTGTTTTTGGCATTTTCTTGATTTTCTGCTTGTTTACGCGCTTGTTCTTGAACTTCCTGAATGAATAAATTATTTTTTAAAGTTATTAAACGTTTTACCTGTTGATTCGGACCATTTCCAGGCACAGCACTCATGTTGAAGTTTGAACAAATCGACTCTTTTTTTTTATTAAAAAAAAAGAAATTATCTTTGTGCGTCAACTATATTGCTTTGTGTGTAACGTGTTGACACAGATGTTTCGAGAAAGTTGAATTTTTTCATTCAAAAATTTTGGATTTCAAACGTTTTTGGAAGAGAAAAGATCTTGGTTTATTTATGTGTTTAGTGATGTAAATGTAAATATCAAAAATTAGTAAAGTTAATTTGATTTCACGGTGCAGATTCAAGCAAGAACTCGTTATAACAGAACCCAATTTCCCATGGACGTGGCCTAGAAAAACACAATTATAACATGAGCAATTTGCGATTTTACGCATGCGTGGTGTACCATTTTTACAATTTTCACTATAACAGCATATACTTCTCAATTAGAAATAATTTCTCCAAATGTGTTTTTTTTTTCAGAATGAGCGAGTACCCTGGAAACGTTAAAAAACATGGACTACCGTTTGAAAATCCACATTTCCCAGCATATCTTCGGTTGTTCAAGTAAGTTTATATTTGTTTTTGTCCATATTAGATGCGTTTTCAGGTGGAGAATATTGGACATCTGTATAGAGAAAACTACCGATTCAGCTTTCTACATGTTCGAGCCCATTTTCGGTTTAGTTTTTAAAACACTGATCAACTGTTTCATAATGGATAATTTCAGGTCGGGAAGAACTTCTACATCTTATCACATTCATTCGCTACACGGAAGATTGTATTGATAAAGAGAAGAAAGACATGAACATACCTGAAATTGAGAAAGAACCTCTTATGTGTGAAGAAAAACGACAAATCTATAATGAAAAAGTTTTGAAACGAAAACGATACATTGCGAAGATACGTGAGAGAGAAATTCAGATTGTTCGAGTAAGTTTTATTATCAAAAATATGTTTTTTCTTTAATTTTTCAGAGAGGATACATTGAATATTTCTTTCAAAAAGTACTATTTTGTAAGCAAGGAGTTCGAATAATTGATAGACTATTGTTCTCAGGTAAGTCATATATTTTTGAAGTTTTTAATCTGGTTATACATTATTTTTGTAAACGAAATGTTCTGTTCAGAAAAAAAGCACCTTTACGATCAGGTTCATTGGGACAATTGTCCTGAAGACTGGCTACCTCGTGAAACATTTTTCAAAAAGTTTTATAAACTGGAAGAAGAGCAGATAGACGGAGATCAAACAGAAGAAGATGTTGTGAAAATAAAGAATCCATATGAACATCAACTATTGGATAGTGTAGCCGGTGCAGCGCGTGGTAACCTCATTTACTCGTTTTTCACGAAAGAGGGACCCTACACAAAGGAACAAGAGGCGGCCGAATTTTTTTTAAACGACCGAGGTCTTGATATTCGAACAGAATTGGTGAAAAATGTTATTTATGAAGGAGCAGCGAATATTATTGAAATAAATGGAGATGGTGAAGAAGTTAGAAGGCCAAACAAACTCATTTGGAGCGTTCACAAGTAAGATGATCAAAATATCAGAGCTTTTAGTAATGATTTTCAGAACAAATTTACTTTTCGCAGCTCTTCCTTTGATTCCTGTACAAACTCTCCCGGTGCCAGAAAGAGAGGATTGGTATTTCAATTTGTTAAAAGCTATGAAAGGAGATCCACACAATAGGGCTGCGCTTTGGTTTCTACAAAAAGATTACAAAGATATTCTGAGTAAGGTTTTGTAAAAACGAAACAAATATTAGAAATGAATATGTTTCAGAGGAACGCGACGACGCTCGTCAACGTGAACGAATATTGATGTTTAGTGATGTGCGCGAGAATGAAAGAGAAAAAATGGTGAACGATAAGGAGAAAGTTGATACACTTCGACCACAACCAGTTGATTCTTTCAAAACAACTGAAGAGGAAAACAACATCGAATTAAAACTCAGAGAATATCAAGAAGAACTTGTATTACCAGTATTACGAGGAAAGAATACTGTAATTGTGGCGCCGACGGGTTCAGGAAAAACAGAAGTGGCCATTAGTGCGGCTTTGCAGCATATTCAAGAACGAGAGTTGAAAAAGAAGGCGTCGAGAGTGGTCATGTTGGTTCCAAAAATTCCACTTGTGTCTCAACAAGCTGATCGTTTTTTGAAGTATTGTCGTGGAAAATATCGAGTAGAACAATGTTATGGATCGGAACACACTGATGGAAAGGGTAGAAAAGATAATATTCTCCGAGCACATATTGTTGTTATGACACCACAAATTTTGTTGTGAGTGTTTCTTTCATTTCAAAAACTCATGAAGTTTTAAGTTTCAAACATTATTAAACTAATGTTTCTCGAAAATTTTAGTATTTTTATTTACAAAGTACTTTCAATCAAAACTTACTTTTTTTTTGTTGAAAATTTTCAATCTAAAAGCGCAATCTGAAAATGTTCAGAAATATGTGGCAATCTGTTCGTGAAAATGAGAGATTGTATGTTTGTGATTTTTCGATGGTAGTGTTCGACGAAGTTCACAAAACAACTGGAAACCATCCTTATGGTGAAATTGCTCGCATGATCGAAATGTATAATGGAAATGAAAAACCGCAAGTAATCGGTCTTACTGCTTCGTTGAATGTGAAGGCAACAGCGAGTAATGATATGACACGAATGTTGGGAGAGATTTATAAACTGCTAGCTATGTTGAATGCAACAGTTTTGAGTACAATCAAAAAACCAGAAAGTATTGCCGAACTGAATAAACATGTATCCAAACCAGATGATTGTAAGTTTAATCGACGATTTATATCCTAATAACTGTTTTAAGCTGTCATTCCTTGTCAGCCACCGCTCAGTGATCGTTCGCGAATGCGCGGGTTCCTCATACGTTTTTTGAAATCTTTACATACCAAATTGATAGAAGATATCGAAAGAATGATGAAGATTCGCGCGGCAAGCGTGTTCAACACAAAATTTTTGAAATTCGCCAAACTTATCAATTTGGACGATGTTGCCTATTACGAATCATGGTTACAACAAGTGGCTTCCAATTTGGACAAAATCAATACAAACGAGAAACGTTTGGCGCAAATCAATGTGGAATACTTGAAATGTGTGGTCGAAGCACGAGGAATTGTTGAACTCATGCCGGCCTATGTGGCATTTGATTATCTAGCCAATCGGTTCGACGAGTTGAGAAAAAACTATGATTTTCCACAGTTTACATCTCAATTTGACAGTGAGTTTTTTCCGCCATTGGGATGTATTTTATTACTGTAAGTGGACAGCTAAATAACGTCAAAATTAAAAAAAAAAGAAGCGTGGTTTTTCACCCAATTTTCGTGACGAGACCCAGATAAATTCATCAAACAAATGTTATTGTGAGTTTATTTCAAATGTAAAACTTGTCACAGTACTTTTTTTTCATTTTGGTGTCATGTGAAACTCCGCCAGAAAAGTTTTTTGTCACGTTTTCTCAAAAAAAAGTTCTGAAAGTAGCCGAAAGTTTTTGCTTTCGTCTTCTTGGACAGTTTGCAAAAAAGTTATAATATTGAAATGTTATTGAATCATATTTTCAGCTCACCGTGAATCGTTAAATAACCAGAAACGGAACCCCGAGGACAATGTTGATCCGGAAATTGTAGCTCAACTCAAGAATACACTCAAACATCAGTTCACCGAAGAGCCAAACTCGCGCGCCATTATTTTCGTGGTTCAACGAAGTACTGCAGAACGAGTTGCTCATTTCTTAAACGAATCTCGTATTTTGGGAGGTGATCACGACTTCGATTACGTATTGGGTACGAATAATCAAGGAGCTGTCAAACAGAGTCAAACAACGCAAAAATCAGTTATCAACCGTTTCAATGACGGAAAATTGAAAGTGATGGTAGCAACGTCGGTTGTCGAAGAAGGTTTGGATGTGGCCACGTGTAATTTGATCATCAAATACAATTGCTCATCGGGATCAGCGATTCAATTAACACAACAAAGAGGTCGTGCACGTGCCAAAAATTCTCGATCAGTTCTTCTGGTCGTTACCGGAAGTGTGAACGAGAATGAGAATAATGCGTTGATCGCTGAAAAGTACATGAGACAATGTGTTGCAACAATTCAAAAAAATGGGCAAAAGGATCTGGAAAAAAAGGTTTGTTATTCTACTCCCAGTGTCTTTTCCGAACCCTCATTCAAACTGACCTTTCATTTGTTAATGCTGAAAATTGGCAGGTTGGAGAGGAAAAAGCGAAACTTCGACGTCAACGTGAACAAGATTTGAAAGAGAAACAATATCGGGAAAGATCTCTTCAGTCCAAAGTTTATAAAGTTCAATGTACAAAATGTAGCAATGTTCAGTTTTGTACAAGTGACAAGATCAAGAAAAAATATTCGAATTATATGATCATGGATCCAGAAGTTTGGGACAAGTTAGAACTTGAAGTTCGCAAAAAATCCAAATTTATTGACGAAAATACTCAACCACTGTGCCATTTGAAATGCACATATTGTCGATCTGATATGGGAAAGGCTTACAAACAAAAGTGAGAAAATCAAATCATATTTTTCTTGAACTCTCGAGTTTCAGCGGTGTATATGTCCCACAGATTGATGTGAAAAATTTGGCGTTCATTGAAAACTCGTCAAATGTAACTGCGCATAGGCAAAGATGGACGATGGTTGAGCAAGATTTGTTTTTCATCGCAGAAGCAAACGAGTCTAATTATGTGAGTTTTAAAAAGAATGAAAAGCGTGTCTGAACAATTCTCCGAAACATTTCTAAAAATTGCGCGGAAAAAACCCAATTTTACAAGGTCGTTTCTAATGTCGTTTCTAAAGAAAAACATTGAATTAAAAATTAAATTTGCCAATTCAATAAAAAATTATTTTTTTCTAGAAAAATTCAATGCAAATTTAGGGTTGGTCTCGCAACATCTCGAAAACTTTTTCAATCTTATCATAATTTGTTAACAAAAAATATACATAACCAATTTTATTATCATTCCTTGAACTGTGTTAGAGGGGGCACAATGTGCACTGGTCGGGAGTTTGGCTGCACTATAGTTTTTCATTTCCAAATATATATTTTTTTGTAGAAAGAAATGTTGAATGCTTTGAATAACAACGAGAAAAATCATGCGAAGAAACGAATTCTCGATGGCGAAGCTCAACAGTTTTTGAAAGATTTGGAAGAACGCGAACAGAGGTGAGTAATTTTATTTTCTTTTTGTTTAAATTTTGTCGCATTTTGTTACTTTATTTTTGTTTTTCCGTTTTTTTGGTCGAAATTTTGTGACAGCACGACCCTTTTTTTTGCAAGTCGAGCCAGACGCCGGGAAGAAAAGATAAAAGGCTAGAGAACGAGAGGTCGCGGCGAGATATTTTGATAAACGCTGTGGCGCTTAACTTTATAAAGATTCTATCGCGACGAACACTCGTACTCTGCCTTTATAAAATTTGGCGCCACAGCGTTTATCAAAATATCTCGCCACAACCTCTCGTTCTCTAGCCTCTTATCTTTTCTTCCCCGCGTCTGGCGCGACTTGCAATTTTCTGTTGTTCTAAAGGGTCGTGACAGGTGTGCATACCGTGCGATTCGGACGGGAAAAAATGAAACATGAAATCATCAAACCGCCCTACTTGGATCTTTTCGTTGTTTTTGTTTCTTAGTACTAACGTTGAAAAGATTTTCTCTTCCTTGATCTCTTTCCATTTGCTTATTTTTCGAAACAATAACATTTATTCAATTTCAGAGAAACTAGACGTCGACAGGCGGAAGAACGTAAGAAAAAAGAGCAACAACAGCCCAAAGTTTCTTGGAACAGTGAAGATGAAAACGAAGAAGAAAAAGAGGAATATGAAAATATATATGACGAGTATTGATGTTCGAGTAAGTAATATTGTTTTGTTTTTAAAATTTTATTTGCCACCTGAAAAAAAAAACTATATGATTTCTTTCTTGTGCTCTCCATCTCCTTCCTTCTTGTCCGCATCAGTTTTCTCATCATTTTTGGTGTCCTGAATTCGTTTGTTTTTTCATTGTTCAAAATTCGGACTCTACCTTTTCCTCTTCTTTCTTTTTCTTTTCTTCCTCCTTCTTTCGTTTAGCCTCTTCCATTTTCTCCTTTTTCTCCTGAATTTCGGCCTCGTTTTGAACTTTTGGTGGTTCTGGGCACATAATTCCGCCAGCCAAACCTTCTTTGTCTGATTTATCAGTTTCTGGGCAGATTCCGGCAAGTTTTGTTGCTTCGGGTTTTGGTTGAGCGGGTGATTTGACTTCTTCTTTCTTTTCCGGTGTTAAATTGGTGGCTGGTGATTCGGATTTGGCAGGGGTTGGTGGTTTGATCACATCTTTACTTCCCGATAGTTTTTTTGTATCTTTCATTTTCTTCTTTCCGCAATAGATGATCAAAGAAGCGCATGAGAAGAATATTGTGTATATTATCAACATTATCCTTATCTTTTGCCTGAAAAAAAATATATATTTGTCGAATATGTTAAAAATCGAAACTAACCTTAGATTTACAATATTACGAATCGACTGAACAATAATAAAAAGGCTACCAAATTCTCGACTTATGTATGAGAACTCAACCTATTTTCTGACGTCACGTCAGGCCGAAAAAAAACGAAGATTTCGTGCCATTTCATATTAATCTATGGTCAGATAGTAGTCGGAAAAAGAATAAAGTCTTAAAAAAAGAAGTAAACTTGAATAAATATCATTGAAAATGGCACAAAATAATATCAACAAATCGTCAAAAACGCCGAAAGAATCGGGTGGAATTCTGAAAGATTTGATGGAATTGACGACGAGAAAGAAGGGTGGCCCGAAGGTTATGTTGTCGAGATCCAGAAAAGGAAAAAAGAAGGTGAGCAAAAAGAATCACGGCTGGAAGAACTCGGTTTGAACTCCACTAAACATCGCGAGGGATGAGATAGAAACATGTTCCGGGCCAGGCTTTTCTAGGGTTTGACCCTTTTAAAAATATCCGACTCGGTTTGGCCTTTGACTGGGTTATTTCTCAAAATAAGGAAAAAGCTGAAATTCGGACGGGCTAAAAAAATAAGAAAGTCCGGCCAGTTAAAAAAAAACCGGAGTCCCTGAATTGGGTCCCCTGAATGAGGCAGTGCCCCAATAAAAAGGGACCGGGCCTCCGAAACACAAGTCCTTGAATGGGGCCCGGTAGGAACCGAATAAGTTCACTGAATGGGGCCCGAGTCCCATTTTTGAACAGAATTTTCCTTAATGGGACCCGAAAATAAGGCAAAATCTCAAAACCTAGTTTTCTTATCACCCTGAAAGGGGTCCGATATGGAAACAAATTAAACATGATTTTCGAACCAATAACCCTGAAAGCGGTCCAAACTTTAGACGTGGACTCAGAATCGAATTGTAAATGTCTATCACCCTGAATCGAGCACAGGAAAATGAATATTGGTTCGAAAATCATACTTATATAAATCATCGGACCCCATCAATACCACTCCTGGAAAAAACGGAATCTTGGATTTAAAAGTTGAAAATAAAACGATGAAAAAAGGTTTTGAGCCCGAAGGTCCTTGGTTCCTTTGTCGGCCAAAAATTGTATTCAGATTCGAAGAACTATTTCAGGTACCAGATGGAAGTCAAAAAATCGACATGACGATGAAGAAAAAGCAAAAAATCAGTGTTATCAAAGCATCAACGGTTGAAGATGAGGAAAAAGAAGTGTTCGAAAATGTTACCGATGTTAGTCATTGAACCCCATTTTGTTTGATTTTCCGATGTTCGATTTCAGAGTAATCCGGTTTTTTCGAAAACTCTGATTCGACCTGGAAAAATGCGTTGGAAAGGTGATGATAAAGAAGAACAAGAGACATTGCGAAAAAAGAAAGAGGAAGAAAGTGAGAAGAAACCGAAACCAGTGAGAATTCGGAATACGTGTACTGTAGTTTAAAGGGGCATGTGTGTTTCAGAAAGCATCAGTTCGACAAAAAGTTGGCGAAGTGAAGAATAATAAATCAGACGAACTTTTGATGAAAATTGAAAAACTGGAAAAAGAAAATGACGAACTGAAAAAGAAACTAAAAGATGTTCAAATAGTTATGAAAAATCGAGGAGAATTAAAAGAGGAACCGAAAGAAGTGGTATGTTCGAAATGCAAAAATAAATTGAATGCCAAAAAATCTAGTATAACAGCTAGAATAAATAATAGCAAAAGTTTACCTATTATTCAGCCGGATGAGCATGCAAAAGTTGCCTATAACGTGTTATCAATAATGAAAAAGAATCAAGTACTAGACGCGGTTCTCGATTTCAAATCCAATAAAATACTCTTCTCATTTTTTCGAGAATCAAATAGTGGAGACAAACCGAGTGACGAAATTGCCAATCTCGTTGAAATGGCAATGACTCGAGGGCTCAAATATTTGACAAATTGTTGTGATCAAATCGATGATGTTATTGATAATGATTTGAGAACTTTTATATGTTCACCGACGGCCAAAAAAGTGTTGCTGAAGACATTATTCGAAAATCCTGAACTAGTGCCAGATATGTGGGGAGGAGGTCCGATATTGATAAAAAGGAGAAAAGATAAAGATGATAACCATCATGCCTAATATTTTACCATCATTATAATAAACTATTTCCGTTTCCGATGCACATCTTCTTTCAACTATTGAATCGGGCCGGGCCCGATAAATACGAATCCAGAAATAACACATTCTGATCTCGATCCAAACGATGGAAGTCAACAAATCGGGCCCGGTTCGATTTATCGAGAATTTTGGCGAATAGGGCCACAAACTCAGACCGAAGCTTTATAAATTTGCCACCACGACATTTCGCCACCCCGACATTTCGCCACCACGACATTTTGCCACTTTTACGTTTTCGCCACCACGACATTTCGCCACCACGACATTTCGCCACCAGACATTTCGCCACTACGACAATCGCCACGTGATTTTTTTGGGTTTTTTTTTGGTTTTTTTTCGGGTTTTTTCTAGTTTTTTTTCGGGTTTTTTCTAGTTTTTTCGGGTTTTCTGGGACTTTTTTTCCATAAAAACAATTTATTAAAACCTAATCGAATCCTTATATCTATATCTCAAATCCGTTATGTGATCTTCAAATTCATAAATTTATGAGCCTTATGTTCCAACGCAAAAACCCAAAAAAAAAACCAGGTGGCGAAAACGTAAAAATGGCGAAATGTCGTGGTGGCGAAAACGTAAGTGGCGAAATGTCGCGGAGCCATAAATTTACTGTCCAAGAGACCGAATTTTGGAACGTTTTGTGCGATCCGGATTTTTCATGAAAAGTTCGACAGTAAAATGCTTTTAAACACATCCCAACTTTTAGAACTGTCAGATCCTAATCGTCGTCGGAAAAACGGACTTTCGAAAGTCTGGCCCGGATTTTTCTGACAGACCGAGAAACAGAAAACTCGGCCCGCTCGGTGATTAGAAACAGAAAACTCGGCCCGCTCGGTGATTATCGGGACATGCTCTGAGTTTGCGGGCCAAAATTATCTCGCCTCTGCTACCATTGAAATTTGACTGAAAATCACCCGTTTTCCAATTTAAAAGTTATATAAAATCTTTAATACAGAATATATGAGGGAGGCACTAAACGAATAACCGTGAACTCGATAAAAATTTACAATGATTGAATTCTCTTTTCTTGCGCGTCCATTTCGTCGCGAACAGCTTGTGGCAAATCACTTCCAACTTGAGATTCCAAGAATTTGCGGATTTCTCCGGCGTCTTGTTTCCAGTATTCGGATGGAACTGACATCAATTCATCCCAGTTCACTTCTCCCAATCCTTCCAAGTTGATTGATCCCTGAAAATTGAGAAAAATTGAAACTCTGTCATTTTTAGCTATTTTTTTAAACCTTTGCTGGGACAGTTCCGATTGGGGTTTGAACTCCGATGTTCTCTTCTCCATCCAAACGACGAATAATCCAATCAATCACACGAATGTTATCTCCGTATCCTGGCCACAAGAACTTGTTGTTGGCATCACGACGGAACCAGTTGACGTGGTAGATCTTTGGAACTTTTCTTTCTGGAGTTTTCAGGTCCAACCAATGTTGAAGGTATTTTCCAAAGTTGTAACCCATGAATGGCCGCATTGCCATTGGATCGTGCATGACAGTTTTTCCGGTGAATTCAGCGGCAGCGGTGGCTTCCGATTTGAGACATGCACCGGTGAACACTCCGTGCTCCCAAGAGTTGGTCTCGAAAATCAATGGTACACCTTGTGGACGTCTTCCACCGAAAATGATGGCCTCGATTGGCACACCTTGTGGTGATTCCCAATCCGGATGAATGATTGGGCATTGATTGGCTGGAGCGGCGAAGCGAGAGTTGGCATGAGCGGCGACTCCCTTGTCACCGATGTGCCATTTCTCGCCGAGCCACGTTGTGATCTCGACATTTTTGTCGGCAATCTCATCCTCTAATCCTTCCCAATAGTATTCGCCGTTGGCGGTTTCGGCGACATTTGTGAAAATGGAGTTCTTTTGGAAAGTGGCGACAGCCATCGGGTTCGTCTTTTTCGATGTTCCCGGTGCGACACCGAAGAATCCGGCTTCAGGATTGATGGCGTACAATTTTCCGTCGGCTCCGAATTTCATCCAGGCAATGTCGTCTCCGACGCATCGTACCTTCCATCCTGGCAATGTTGGCTCAAGCATAGCCAAGTTGGTTTTACCGCAAGCTGATGGGAAGGCGGCAGCGATGAAGTGTTCGCGTCCACATGGTCGAGTGACACCCATGATGAGCATGTGTTCGGCCATCCATCCTTCATCTTTGGCAATGTTCGAGGCGATACGAAGGGCAAAACATTTCTTTCCGAGAAGCGAATTTCCACCGTATCCCGAACCGAACGACCAAATTTCACGCTCTGGTGGACGATGGGCAATCAAAACACGTTCCGGGTTACAAGGCCAATGATTAATGACACGTTCTAAAATATTACGATAACTATCAGATTTTGGAGCGGTTCATGAACTCACGTTTAACTGGACGTGGCAAACCAACTGAATGAATACATCTGACAAAGTCTTGATCGCCAAGAGCATCCCACACTTCAACTCCAACTCTTGTCATGATTCTCATCGACAAAACAACATAATTTGAGTCAGTCAATTGAATTCCAATTTTCGACAATGGGCCGCCAACTGGTCCCATTGAGAATGGAATGACGTACATGATACGGCCAGCCATACAACCTGGGAAACGAGTGTCGAGTTCGGTGGCCAAGTCTTCTGGAGCCATCCAATGTCCCATGATTGGTTCAACACCTTCAGCGGTGTGTGCGACTGTATCGTATTTATTTTTAGTGACCATCCATGTCTTTGATTCGACACGAGCAACATCCTATAATTATTTTCAAAGTTGAATAAGTCTCAAATTTTCAAGTGTTACCTTTGGATCAGTTCTACAGATGTAGTTGTTTTCATAGGCGGCCAATTTTGAGAGCATTCCTCTTTCGATGAGCTTGTCAATCAACTCATCAGCTTCGTGTTGTGTACCATCGCAGATGAAGATTCCACGTGGGCGCATCAACTCGGCCTTTTCGGCGATGAATCTTTGAACTTTTGGTGGAAGCAAGTGGAAATCTCCCTGGAAAAAACAAAACCAATCATCTCGGCTACACTGCAATCTAGTAACAACTGTTCAGATCTCAGATTCTATCCGTCTTGTTGACCGCTGATAATTTCTCAACATTTGTGCACGCACACGTGATGTTCAATGAACATTGTAGTTTCGAGAAATAAAAGATATAGGAAAAAAACACATTCGTTATCAATTGATCTCGACTCGTCATTGAATCTTATCATTCTCTGTGTTTTTTTTTCCAAACACGTGACATTTTAATAATAGAAAAAAGTACAAGATATATGTATTTCGGAGTCAAAATGACGCCGATTGCTTTACTCAAGGGAAGTTTATAGCCCGGAAGTCTGATCCAAAAATCACGAACCGAGTCGATGTTTTTGTTGTTCGGCCCTATTTTCGAAAGCAGTTTTTTCAGAGTAGAAAAAAAAGTTGTTTTTTAGTTTTCTCTTATACTTTGAAAATATTAGAGGCCGGAGCCCGGTCTGAAATAAACCAAATCTCTTGCGTGTCTTATTTTTATGAAACTGAAATTGATGTTCTCTCTGACGAACGTGGTCAGCAATGTTATTTGAGTGTTCTCTCAACCCATAAGAACTAATAGTGCATGTTTACATGTTGAAAAAAAAACAAAAATCGATTTTCGATCAGTTTTGTGGGAAGAAATGTGTCAATTGTTTTGGATTGTAATATTTACAAAAACGATTTTTTCGGAGCGCGTTTTTTTGCCAATAAACAAAAAATGGTTGCTGGCCTATTCGTCCATTTCTCTCTGTTCAACAAATAAAAACATAAAAATTGAAGTATGATCTTTTTTGATAAGAATGCCCTGTTCTTCTTTTTCCTCTCATATGGGATCAACACATTGAAATTGCAGCGAAAACATATTGAGAAGGTCAAATTACATTGAAACCTGTTTTGGTATAATGTTTATGTGTTTGTCATGGGTTTCTTAAAGTGAACTTGACTCGAAATTGATCTGGAAGTTTGATCTTTTGATATTAACAAAAACAGGACTTTGCACATTTTTACAACATGTCAACATTTCTTGCCAACGCGACGAAAACAGTTTGTTTCTCTCCTTCATATCATTTTTCTGATCAATAACAATGTTTTGTTTGTGTTGGAACAAAACAAAACAACACGTACTTTACCCCCAACCCTTATCATCAGAATGTATTGCAACAAATAATGCTATAATACAAAAATAGTGATATCTTGTTGATAACATTGTATAAATAATAAATATGTTACCTTGAGAATCGGAACATGGCCGAGTCGTTTCATAACAACTTCATTGACAACGTAGAATGCGTCTTCGGAGATTTGACGCAATGAAGCATTGGCGGCTCCAGTGTTCTGCAAATAAAAAACGTAAAATTTTTTAAATTGAAATCTGTGCATACACTTTGCACACAATTTTTAGCTGTACCGTAGTTGATATAAATTTTGAAAATATTTATATTTTATACGCAAAACATTTTGCTGCTTTCAAGTGATGAAAATCAGCGGCACTCACCTTATAGGGGGTGAGAAGATTTGGATCGACAGACATTTTTTTTTGGCAATAACACCAACCACAATGATAGGTTGTTGGTGAACTGAAGATATAATGTTGGGATGATGGACCTTTATGAGAGAGAGCGAGACGCAGACATTCATCAAGCTCCGCCCATTGTTATTTTTTAGTTGTTTGTCGCGGCGGCGATGGAGAGACGCATAGAGAGTAGATAGAAACACACACAACAGAGAGAAAAAGGAGAAGTTTGAATTCTGATCGAACTTTGCGGGTCGATTTGATTCGATTATTCGCAGAATAATTAGACAGGATAGAAAGCATTTTTCTCGTTGACATTGACTATCGGAACATGTTTGTTCAGCGAAAACAGAAAAAAAAACATTGAGTTCAAGTTCAAGAAATGATTCAATTTTGTTACTTTGACCCTGGGCTCACGGTGTATTTTTCTATCTCAAAGTTTTCGCACAGTTTTGTGAAGTTTTCGCACAGTTTTGTGAAGTGACCTAAACCGAAAAGATATAACTTAAAAATTAGTGGTATAGTTTGGGCCGTTTACGGATGTGTCGTTTGAGGGCAAAAACATTTTTAAGTATTATGTGGGCCGAGCAGGAAGTTCCGTTGCTTTTTTCGAATTTTACCGCGGGCCCAAAAAAAGCCTGCTTAAACATGATAAATTTGGAAAAATAATCGTCGAAAATTATTCTGACACAGGGCCATTTTTGCCCGGAGCCTGGACCGAAAAAAACGGGCCGGGCTATTTTGTTTTTCGGCCGGTCAAAAAAAGCCCGGCCCGGTCCGAGTTTTAAATGTCTCTTTCTCAGAGTAGCGAACATAATTTTTTGAAAAAGTTGTAAAAACCATTTCTACACTCTTGTTTATCTAGAAAAAGTATGAGTTGTATATGTAAGTACCCAAACTCCGGATTTATTTATAACCCGTTTCCGACGGGGCTTTTTTTCTTGCGAGATTGCGGGATTCCGTCCGACCTAAGAGAGCCCAAATCTCACCCCTGTTTTGACATAACAGGAACATTATTCAAAAAGAAACATTTCCGATTTTATCGGACTTGAAAATAACCACATCTGAATCGGACCCGAACATAAAAAAATGTGTCTGAATCGGAGCGGAGTCAAAAAATCGGACTCGTTCCGTTTTTTCCGAGATTTTTGGTGAATCGGACCTCACATTTTTTCGGACAAGACACATATTTTGCTGAAACGGACTAATTTCTTGACTCCGGTCCGATTCAGACACATTTTTCATGTTCGGGTCCGATTCAGATTTTGTTAATTTCGGGTCCGATAAAACAGATTCAGAATGTCCGATTTCAGAAAGACCGGATTCTCATTCCTGAAAAAAAGTTGGAAAAAAACCGTGCCATTGCATACCGAACTGAAAAATCACAAGTTATGAGTTGGTCCTGAATTTTCAGGTCATTTTTATTTGAAGTTTGACTTTCTTTTTCAAATTTATGAAAAAATCTTGGTTACTATGAATTTTCCTCATTATTTTATTTTCATTGTTTTTCTGATCTTCTTGGAACAGGTTTATTCTCAAATCGTCACTGATTTCTAAACTGTTCAATCATCATTTTATCAGTTTTCGAAATGAGAAAAAAAACCCTCAAAATTAAATGTTTACATTGTATCAAGGTTCTTTTTCCAACGTCTGATCTTTTTTGTCGAAATTATCAAACTTTAAAAATCGTACTATCATGTGGCATAGCTATACACTCATCAGGTTTCTTTCGTGTTTTGTATTTAAAGACACCTGGTCACTCAGAAATTAGTTTCTCGTGTTTATCAAAATTTCAATATTGAAGACTTCAACTTTCAATGTGTGAAATTCAAAAATTGAAAAAAGTACTTTGTGAGGTCGAAAAAAAAGAAAAAAACTGTTTTTGAATTCGTTCTCAGGAAGATTGGCGGCCGCAAACACCGTTTGTGTGTGTGTGCGGGTACAGTAACCCACGGCAAAAAAATGTTTTTGTTTTTTCTTTCAAACATTTTTGGTTTTTCGAACCAAATACATCTAAATTTGAAGTTTTCAATTTTGAGATTTTTATGAACTCGAAAAAACTATTTCTGAGTGATAGGGTGTCTTTAATTTCTCGTGTTTATCAAAATCTCAATATTGAAGACTCCAATTCTCGATGTGTGAAGTTCAAAATTGGAAAAAAGTACTTTGTGAGGTCGAAAAAAAAGAAAAAAACTGTTTTTGAATTCGTTCTCAGGAAGATTGGCGGCCGCAAACACCGTTTGTGTGTGTGTGCGGGTACAGTAACCCACGGCAAAAAAAATGTTTTTGTTTTTTCATTCAAATATTCTTGGTTTTTGAACCACATACATCGAAATTTGAAGTTTTCAATATTCAGATTTTTGTGAACTTCAAAAAACCATTTCTGAGTGACAGGGTGTCTTTAATTAGAACTTGTAGGCTACTAGCGGATAATCCTAGCTACTTAATCAAGTACACTTTAGTATTGAAACGTTTGAATAAATCACAAATAATATCCAAGGTCATCTGCTATATTTACTACTTATCTAGATTGATTCAAAACAATGCCAAGATTATATCATATTTTTTGTTTACACGAGGGAGATTTTTTGAGACGAAGTTCCAGTTAAAAATGTATTTGTGTAACCCACATGTGGTGTTTTATGGAGTGATCAATTATGTTCCTATTCGTGACAATATTTTCAATCCGAAATTATTAGAATGGAAGAAGAACCGCTACCGTATAGAATGAATGAATGGAGATAAATCAAAAATAAATTTTGTAATTGAAAAAAAAACTGAAATGTAACAATTAAATTTGCCAATGCTCGTGAACTAAATATTTAATAAAATTATTTTTTTTTCTAGAAAAGTCTAATCTAAATTTCGCATAGATTTTCTCAGATTGGTCTCGCCACAAAATTTTTTTATTAAATTGCACGAATTGGCTATTTTAATGTTGACCATATTTTTAAAGACACCCTGTCACTCAGAAATGGTTTTTTGAAGTTTACAAAAATCTGAATATTGAAAACTTCAAATTTCGATGTATGTGGTTCAAAAACCAAAAATGTTTGAATGAAAAAACAAAATAAGTTTTTGTCGTGGGTTACTGTACCCGCACACACACACAAACGGTGTTTGCGGCCGCCAATCTTCCTGAGAACGAATTCAAAAACAGTTTTTTCTTTTTTTTTTCGACCTCACAAAGTACTTTTTTCCAATTTTGAACTTCACACATCGAAAGTTGGAGTCTTCAATATTGAGATTTTGATAAACACGAGAAATTAATTTCTGAGTGACCAGGTGTCTTTAAATTTTTTGAAATGTTTCAACACCATTTGAACGGAATATTACTGTTTTGCAAGAAATATATTTTCAAACCAAAAAAAAATAATTTTCCGATCTTTCATCCTATACGGTAGTTTCGGCGGCCCCATGGTTTTTTTGAATGTTGAAAGAGTGAAATGGGCCGATTTCACTCTTTCAACATTCAAAAAAATTAACGATAAAATAGAAGAGAAAAATTGTACAAAGAATTAAATTTACCAATGAGCATAATTCAATAGAATTAATATTTGTTTTCTCATTTAAAAAAATACAAAAATTAATACAGTAATGTCGTTATCTGTTTTTCATCTGTCAAAACTTCAAAAATTTTGAAATATTTTATTCGCAGAAGTGCAAAAAACTATTTACAGGTGCATGTTAGTTTTTGAATCACAAGAAATACCCAGTGCTAATTGTGGAAATGCGAATGGGATTAAACAGTTTTGAAGTGTTCGAGGATCGTGTCCAACTTCTCAACTGTCTCTTCATCGAGTTGGCTATAATACCAATCTCGTTTTTGGCACAGTTCTCTGATTTTCTGAAAAAAACCAGAGTTTACTCGTTCCCGAAGTTAACTTAGACTTACATCGATGCAGAGTTTCGCCTTGCCCGATCTCTCCTCGGCTTCTACATCAACTCCAATACGCGAACTCGATTGTGCAAATTTGACTAAAACATCTAGAATTGTTGTTGCAATACATTCGAGTCCAGCTAGGGCAATCATTCTGACAGCATAATCAGCAGCCAATATTCTGTCTTAAAACATCAACATTATTTCAGAGGAACTGTGATTTCTTCATCAAACCTATAAGAATAGGCAAATACATGTGACATGATTTGAGCGACCATTCAGATGTTTGATTCAGGATACGCACACAAACAGAAAATTTTTCGTCGTCATATCGGCAACTTTCCAAAACGCCCTCGATTCCATCACGCGAACTCATCTTTTTGAGTGATTTTAAGACTGAAAAAACAATGCTGGATTAAGAGATTCGGAGATAAAAAGATTCTTTCAAAGTAAACCAATTGATAGTTTCGAACTTTGAAAGGAAACTAACTGTTTCTCCTTCTAGCGCACGCTTTTTCGAAATCATCCATGCCATCGTCTGCCATATCCCAAACAGTCTTCCTTCCAACTTTTTTTTTCGTCGGCGACACTTTCGATGCATCGTTTTTGACTGTGGAAGGTGACGGGTTTCGCCGAGATAGCCCAACTTTTGTCGTCGCAGTGTTTCTGTTTTTCGGCGCTGGAACTTGTTTCGAGGGCGAATTGACTTCCGAATCGCTCGGAGTTCTAGGTCGGCCCATATATGTGATTGTGAACGTATCCGTATTTCTACTGAAAAACTTTAAAATAAACCATTCACTTTTCCATTCTCTCTTATAACCTTTTTGACTGCTCACTTTTGTTTCTACTTTTAGTTGCTTTAGTGGAATTAGACCTTCGAACTACTCGAAATGTTCGATTTTCAGCCAATTCACTCAGTTCATAACTGCTCATAGTCATCATGACAAAAAGAAAAGAAATAGAAGAAATATAAACGAAATAGTTAGGCACAAATAAAAAAGAGAAAGGAAACTCTTAAGTTGTGAGCAATTTTCTTTTCTTCGTTCGTAGGAAAAAATAATGATTTGAACTTGTGAAAAGCTATATAAATGCAGTTGGTTGGTTACTAGCAATATATGTATATGAAATGATAATTTATTCAATGAAAATGAGGAGAAAAGGGATTTGGTCACTTTTCTTGCCTCCCCTTTTTGATATGTGAGGTTGTCATGGTGCCAAGAGACACTAAGTGTTATGTTAGTTTTTCTCACAAGTGACCAGTTTTGTTCAACAAAATATTGACTTACTGTGCAGATGCTGACCGCTTTTTCGGATCCAGTTCACTGGCCAGAGATTGTGACGACTTTGAAATTGACGATGTTTTACTACGAAGATCGGTCATCGATGGTGACTGTTTTGGTCGCGGCGGAGCTCGTGAGCTTGTCGATGCACACCTTGGATGTGTTGACGATTTTTTTGACGCATTTGGAGGTTTCAAATTAACCGGGGTGATTGATCTCGTCGTTGCATCATCGTTTTTTGTCGACTTCGAATATGTCGATGTGACTTTCAGAGACTTTGATGAAACAGCCGATGATGACTTTTGTGATGCCGAACGTGTTTTTATTGGAGCTTTTCGGAGAGGACTAGATGGAGCCGATTCGATTTCTCCTGCGTGTGAAGACGACGAGTCAAAGAGGTTCTGAAGAAAAAAAGTGTTGATGACAACTGGCTGAATTTTCCCTGTTAGTATACAGTGTTCGAGATATTTTTCACTTCATATTCTTTCACTCACCGAATCTGAAGAATTCGTAGTAGACAAATCGGGTGATTCTGATGGCATTGAGTTGGGCTTACACAACTGAGAAGGCGAACCAACGCTCTTAATCTTGAAAGAAACATTTTTTAGAGAAATTAATTGGCGAATAGGTCAATTGAGAAACATTTTGATAAATAAAATTTTTTCCTGGAATTCGAATTCCGGGAAAAAAATTAAACACCGTCGCTTCAAGACTCTACAACACACAACACACATGTCCCTTTAAATCTTCTGTAATTCTACAAATTTTTTTCGAACCTCTTCAGTGGGTGAGACGTCTGTTGAAATATCCTCGTCTTCCTCGTAAATACTACCAGACAATTCATGACTTGGTGAATATGACAACAATTCCTGAAATGTTAGAACTTGACACAATAAAATAACAAAAACAAAAAAACCTCAATCGAATAGGAGCGCATTTCGAGTCGTTCTGTAGTCTCGCCAATGCAGATAAAATCAAGTTCGACACCATTGTTCACACTAACATTTACAACCTGAATTCAAATAGGATTTGGTTGATTTTCGGCAAGATAACATCATCACCTTTTCGACATTTTTTAATGGGACTGTTGTCAGAACATCGCAAGGTTCCCAAGTCATCAAATTTATCGAATCATTTGTTGCAGTTATCATCAAATGAGCTGCAATAATCCATATCAAATTTTGAAACAAAAAATAAATAATTACTGTCAAACGCGGAAGCCTGAACATCGTCTAAAAATGGGTCCGATTGTGATATCATCTCAAGAGTTTCCAAGCAAAAAAATCGAGCTATCCGATCATGTCCAATGGATGATAATAAAACTTCGGTTGGGTGAAATTCCAATCTATGACCCTGTGAAAAATTATCGATATGCTGATATCTATGATGATTAAGTTTATATACCGAACAATTGAACTGTTTGACATATTCCCGTTGTCTCGCATCATACAATTGAATAGAGCTATCAGTTCCAATTGCAATAAAACGATCACCCGGTGATAAAGCGATACTTCGTATCACACCATTTGTTCGTGATCCGATTATTTTCGAAGGATGCATTCGAGTATCCCATTGAGCCCAAGAAGTATCCGAACAACCAGTATACTGTAAATAACATTTTTCTTTTTTCAAAAAAGCTGTTTTTGGTCAAACTAACCCAACTATAAACTGAGAATTTACTAGATGCTAAAGATGTGATTGGCAATGTGTGACCGGTCAGATTTCGAATCTCTCTTCCGGATTGGATGTCGACGATTTTCAACAATGAATTGGTTGCGACTCCGATTGATCGTTCATCTGTTGCAAGTTCGAGACATTCAATCGCACATTCTGATAGTGAGGATGTGCTTGGAAGCTGCAATTTTTAATGAGTTTGATAAGATTTTCATTGTATCGAAAATAATAATTTATCTATTTTTTTTAATGGGGCACGGAAATCGGACACTACACTTTTAAGTGAATCATGAGTGGCCCGGTTGGTGCGAATTCTGAAGCCCAATAAAGAGCTGATTTTCTGTAAAAATGTTTCAATTCGAAACAAAGAACAGTTTTATCAAAAGTTAGTTTTGAGTCCAATTTTTGCGGCCCAATTCAGACAAAAATCCAATTTTCCGCGGTTAGATATGGAACTGAGTCAAGAGTTCGGCACGGAAATCTCAGACCAAAAAAAAGCTTTTTCATTGTTTGGTCCTTCTTAAAACCACATCGTTCTCAGTTCAGAAGTTGCCTTTTTATGTGTAAAAATTTAGTTAAATTTCTTGTTTCTGAAAATATATGTATCTTTTCTTGGTTTGATGCTGCATCATCCATAAAAATTCTGTTTGTCATGATTTATCTCCGAAATGTGAAAACAGACAGATCTCTAGGGACTAGTTTGGTCAAACATAACAACAACAACATCCAAAAACAAAGTTTCAGACCTCAGAGAATTCGTTTTAATTTTTCACAACTGTTTTTTTGTTGAATTGAAGTGTTTCCATTCCTTCTACGTCTAATCTATTCAGCTTTATTTAGGTGAATCAAACAAATCAGATGAGAAACATCGATAAAAGGATGAATGGTGTTATCTGATTTTCAACAGCTTTAGGCGTTGAAAACATAAAAAGTTCTTTTTTTTTGCGCAAAAACAATTTCCGGCTGTTCAACGAGCCACAAATAATTGCACAATCGAGAAGAGAACACTACGAATGTCGAAATGGCCTCCCATTAAAACTATATGCAACCAACAGAAATTGGAAGGCTTTGGCCGAAATCAATTATTCACAAAGAAGGGAGAAAGGAACAATGAAAAAATGTAGCGAAAGAAAAGGGGGAAATTGAATATTCATACTTTCATGAACACCCAAAAGTCAAAGTTATTCTCCAAAAACAAAACATACCGGTTCAAAGCACGTCTCAAGAGGTAATACTTCATATGGTCCCGCGCAGATTATTGATTGATTTCGACGTGATAATACAGCTTGGTGACATGTTGGATGTGGAACTGCAGATACAACTGAAAAAAAAAACAACCGAAATATTTTTTGGGGAAATAAATTTTCGTGATATTTTCTTCTCGGAATTTCGGAAAATATTTAGTCCGGTCAAGTCCGATAGAAAAAAGCGCGAAAATAATCAAATATGGATCCAAATATCAGAAATGTGGCTGAAAAGGATCATCGACAGAGATGCCGTTTTGGGCTTTTTCGAGAGCCCGCTGATTTTTCTCGAAAGACAAAAAAGTACCGCGTTTTCGAATATAGGTGATTCTTATAGGGTCCTTTTTTATGGGAATCTGACTCAATTAGTTTTTTCTCTAATTCTCTCGCTTCCAAATGATCTTCAGTTTATTTTCCTCCAAAATTCATATTCTCCTCAATTACTGTAAATTGAACTATGATGCCATTCTTCTCCCTCAATTTTTTTCTCCCAGTCCAAAACAAATTGCTATTTTTAGCCAGAAAAAATCGTCACCAAATGAAAAACACTTTTGCAATTCGTACACATAGTTCTTTTTCTCTTTCGAACACCGTTCAAATCCCAAAGGACTATACATATTTTTCAAATAGTTGAGCCCTTTCTTTCTCAATTCGATTGTGCACCCCAAACATATGTGCACTTTTCTATGAATATTTTAGCTTACCTTCAATTCTCATAATCGACGTGCCACATTAATTCAGCTTCGAAGCAAGGCCTGAAAAAAAACAAAATGATGCAGATAAAAATATAGTTTATTAGTAACAACGAAAAAAAAAGACGTATGTTATCAGAGGGAAAATATGTCAAAACGTATTTGACAAAAAAAACGAATGTAAGAAGAAAACACTTTTTTGAGTGTTATAATCTTCTGATAGAAAATGAAACAAATTTCAATTTCAAGCTCAGAAAATAATAAAAAGAACAAATATTTATATACGAACATCAATTTTTTTTTGATGTTAAAAATGATAAGAAACGAAAAAATGACATTTCCCGAAAATTGAATTCTTGTAAAACTGGTCTTGATGTTAAAATATTAACCCAAATTCCATAAAAACGGAGAATAAATAAGTGTATTTGGCCTTCCGCGCACCCTCTCATCTCTTTTTTTCTCCTAAATTTTGCGGGTCGATCACATACACTTTTTATGTGATTCCACATTATTATTATTCAATTATCGATCGGTTTGTTGAAATGACAATAACAATAATAATAATAATAATAACAATATTATTAAAAATAAGAATAATAAATAGAAAAAAGAAGAAGAAGAAGAAGAAGAAGATGAAAGACGAAGTAAGAATTCAAAATGTGTTTATTTTGTTGTACACAAAATTACAATGCAAATATTTGAAGTAACGGGGAGAAAAAGAGGTTCGACTAAAGGTTCGAATTCGACTAAAAACTGTTCGAATTTGCAAATCTAAACTTGATGCATAATAAATGCATGAAGTTGTAGCTCGCCAAAAACACGGACCGGACTGGAAAAACGAAAGAAAAACATTTTGGGTAGATCCTGAAACTTTACCAGAGCTGAAAAATAATCAACTTTGAATCGGGCCCACACCTTAATTTTTTTAAACTTAAAATGGGACTGGATCGAGCAATTAATCGAGAAAAATAACACAGCTCAAAAACAAAAAAAGTAGATTCAACCAAAAAGTAATTGTGGTTCAATTGAGCTAAAATCTGAAAAAATTGGACTGGGTTCGATTTTTTATGGGTTCGTTCCAATCATATTTTGAATCGTCAAGCAAAAAAAGGCTTTGAAATCCGATTAAATTTTGTTACTGTCGGGCCTGTTTTTATCAGACCCGACAGATTTGAGAAATATCACAAATTTTCCGTCCAATTCAAGAAGAAAAAAAGAAGCGAAAAGCCAAACATTGGTGCCAGGATGTGAAATCTGACCATGAATGAAACATTATCCAATTCACAGTTTTTGTCAGCTGTGTAAACAACAACCTTTCCCCTTTGAATACGTTTTTTTTTGGTTTTGAGATTTCTAGAAAAATCGTAATTCAGTGTAAAATTCAGTGTTCAAAGTGTTGGATTATAGTTTGATTCTCGGGAAAAAAAGTAAACATCAAGAAGTGAGCTTTGGACTTTGTCACAATTTTCGGAGGCCAAAAATACAGTATTTTTCATGGACCAGCCCAGTCCAATTTTAAACAAAAATTAGCTAACGCAACATCATCTTTGAAATTTTGCGCTCATAAGACTACCGAGAACGAAGAGTATAAAAATAACAATAATAGGAAGAATAAACATTTTTGGAAGAAAAAGGAAAAACTGCACAAAGGGAGGGGGGATGGGGAGAGCCCTCCCTCCAACACCAGCCGCTAAAAACTAACCAGTCCTTGAATGGAAATATGCGCGCGCGAGAGAGAGGAGGAATAGAGAAAACGACAAAGGCAAAAAAATGAGGAGAGATGTTAGAGAAAGAACATGAGAAGGCACAAAAAATCATGTCTAGAAGTGAGGACTCTTTGAAAAAAAAATACAACTCACTTTTTCTTTTCCTTTTCTTGAAAAGAACTCCCGAAAAGTATTTGTTTTTTGGCCTGCCAGAAAAAAATTTGTCAAAATTCAATTGACTCAAAAAATTTCCGGTTATTTTGAAAATCGATGTTCGAAACAAATATTGACTATTACTAAAAAAAATCGGGGGAAAAAACAAAAAAAAACAGGTGGGTCAGTGGAGCACGAAAAAAAAGAGCCAGATGTTTGGAATTGTGTTTACAAAGGGACCGAAAAAACAATGTCCATTTGGTGTAGGGGGTCTAACAAATTGAGACCGAGACTAGGTTGACAAAATATCCAAAAATTGTAGTATCGAAATTTTTGACTGACAAAAGAGATTCCAAAAAATTAAATATCTTTCTTGTCTGTAGAGATTTTAATGGTGATATAATCACTGAAATTAGGAACTTTTCTCAAAATACTCAGAGAAAAACGTTAGAAGCAGGCAGTGTTCAGCTTATCCGCTGTAGTCAGCATGAAAAATCTCGCCAAAAGTTGAAATGGGAACAAGTTGAACCTCCCTCATCAGGTTTCGTAAAATTTCTTGAAAAAACTACAGTAATTTATTCGTGAGGACTGGTGAAAACAGGGGTAAAATTTTGGCAATTTTGAGTTGGCCAAAAGCCGCTCGGGCCCTGGCCGAAGAATTTTCATTAATTTTCTTCGGGCCATTTCAAAACTGAATTTCAAACTAAATTGGTCACCTTAATCAACACCCTGGTTCGATCCTGGTTTCAACTTTTTTTTCTTGAGAACTTACAAAAAATGAACCATAATTTCAATTATATCACAATTAAAATCTCTACAGACAAAAATAAAAAGTTCACGGTTTTATTTTTTTCAAAGTTTTCACAAATCATACAATTTTTATAAGATTATAGGTTTAAAAATTGCTTGTTTCTTTGCAGTTTGAGTGGGCCCGAAATATAATTCTAACTCTTTTTTTGTTTGAAAATACAGTATTGTCAATCCAGCCAGATCATCCAACGAGAATATGATCAACCGTCTAAATCTCTCATTTTGATATGATCTGTCATCGACTTTTTGTGGTAGATCACTTTTCCCGTTGGATGATCTGACCGGATTGACAATACTTAACTCTCAGTTTTTGGTTAGGTGATGAAATTCGGCCCAGTTCTTCTGTGAATATCAGTCCCAAAAAAATTTTATGAATTTATGCACACGAAAAGTGACCAAAGCCCGTGAGAAAATTGAAATCTTTTCTCAACTGAAAAATGCAACTTTTGAGTGGTAAAAAATTTGCAAAAAATCATAGTCGAACGATCTATAAAACATCGAAAAAAAACATCCCAGACAAGAAAAAAACTAACTTGTGACAAGAAAAAAAAACAAGCAGTTGTTGAAATTCAATATCTTTTCTCTTTTTTTTTTCGTGATTTTAACAAAGCAAAAAGAAAAGAATTTTATTTGCGAAAAAAAGAAAGAATACTGTAGATGTGGTTAGACCACGAAATAGGTGCTATTATTGTGAGATAAAGGATTTACATAAATACAGACTGAAAATATTTGATTAGGCGCTTAGCAAAACTGATTGAATTAATCTGAGCTGTTGAACACGAGGGCATTTGTTCGAGTTGTTCGAAAGCTGAAAAATCGAAAATTGAGAAGCGAGACCAGAAAAAATTTGCGTAGAAGGAAAATGTCATATAAGATGAAGCAGTATAATTCTTCTCATAAGTTTCAAAAAAGGAACACTGAAAAAAGAGAATTAACGTGACCTAAAATGGCAAGAATCATATTTCTCTGTGTCTCACGTTATAAAATGTTCCTTTTCAACACAAAACGCGTTGTTCTTCAAGTCTACGTACATTAATTCTAATATCTATCAGTGCTACAAATGTTGAAAATAACGGGTCCACGAAAAATTTTCAAAAAAGTGAACCTTGTCGGAAATTCGTCGAATCACATCCATTTTAGTGGTTATATTATCGAATTCCTCACATGTCATAGTGTCTCCATTGATTTGTCGATTTCGATGATATTTGATCTCTTTGGCAGTTACTTGTCTATTCAATTCACTTCGAAATATTTCGACAATATTAGCCTCCATCGGTTCATCAATAACTCGATGTGCCAACGGTAACCATTCGGGATAAAGTGTCTTGATTGTTCCCAAGAATTCTTGACTAACCGAACCAACCGAATATGAAACACCATCCATGTTCTGTTTTGTAGTACTACAATAAGGTGGTTGTTTGTTGTTTCGAGTTTTCGATACACTTCTTTGTTTTGCTGTCGATGCTATCGTCGAACTTTGGGCTCTTTTCGATTTTTCCAAATTTCTTCTAGCTGTTGTCGGAGCAGATTGTGAGACTGAACAACCATGCACACTTTTAGCCACTTCACTTCCTCCAAAGTTTTTTTCAGTGCTTTTCAAATCTCTTTTCAATCCTTTTCCACATATCTGATCAATATCGATCGGTGCGTTGAATATATCTCTAGTAGAAGGTCGTACAATAAATCTGAATAAATAATTGAGTTTTCGAAATCAGAAAATATCAAATATACCTCTGCAAATTAGGAAGTGACAAGTTGTTATATTTTCGAATTGGTTCTTTGGGGAGCATTGTTGTCGAGGAATATGAATGATGTAATAAATGTCGATTTGTTTGTGGATGATGGTGTTCAGTTGTCGATGCAGCATCTCGTACCACTTCAATTGATCCTATAATTATTAGGTTGGTTGGTCTCGAATTAATGTGCTACGAAAAGACTAATTACCTCTTGTCGATTCAATAGTCGATGTACTGCATAGTATTGGCGTTTCGTCAGTTCGATCTGGAACAAAAATAATGATGAAAAACTACAATGTGCAGAGTAATAAAACAGTTTTGGCGTCAATGTTTTCTAGTTCATCAATGTTAACAATTAGATGAAATTGTTTCTTCTTTGATTGTTGTACTATTTCTGTTACATAGCCGAAGAAAGGAAAAAAGTAGGCTGACATTTTTTGAACGAAAATTAACAGTGACATAACTAAATAAAAACTCCTAGGTTTCGTCGCGAAATTGTGATTTTCCCCTTTTAACAACTTTTCAAAACTTTTTGATGAAATTTGGAAATCTGCACAACTCTCTTATTTGTTGTGATGGGTTTCATTGTTTTGTTTCTACACGTTGCGCCTAAACGTAATTAATAAGAAAATAGAATAAAAACGTGAGATTGGAAAACCACCAACACATCACGATATTATTTCGCCTCTACAGAGTATACGGGCAGGTATACTTGGAAAGTACACAGTGTGGAGGAATATGAAAATTAAACTCACACGTGGGCGGCACAACATCATTAATTCCGAAATCTTCAAATGCTTTCTCAATATGATCTCGATGATTCGATTCTACAACAGTATCTTCATCTGATATAGATTTTCTCGAATTTAATTGAAGGAGTTGTTCGGTGCTCAGAATGCCTGGAAAAACAAAGTTTTTGATTGACTTTTTTGGAAAATCAAAATTCAGTTCTAATTTTAAACTCTTTTGTTCTCAGTAATCGTTACGTTCACACAGATCGTTTAGACTTTCAAATAAGATCAGTTAGTAGTAATCGCTTGATAATGAAATGAACATCATTGAAAAAAAGAGTTGTTGTTTGAACAGAATATTAATAAGGGCAAATGTCTCTGGGGATCATTCGCTTACCACTTGTATTCGTTGCCGCGTTTTTACATTTTCTCTCTTTTTCAATTTGTCTTCTCGCATTTTCGGCTTCTAGTAGTCCAACATTTGTCAAATGCGAAATCAAATCTTTTCTGTTGTTATAAGTTTCCAAATGTGTTGCCCTCTTTTTTGTCCTTGATTCTCTTCTTTTCTTCTTATTTTCTCCTCTTGCTTCTTCTCGGACTTCTACTTCTTCTTCGTGACATAATGACGCTTCGCTCGATGGGCTGTAATTTCTTTTATTGTTGTGTTAGCCATTATTTTTTCATACAACTCGAAGCTAAAAAAGAATCAATAAACACTTACGGCCTTGTAGAATCATCATCGTAGTAGATTTTTGTTTCGTCGAATTTGAAATTCGATTCATTGAAAACTTTTGTATAATTGTTATGGCTCAATTTAGTGATTATGTTTTGAGCACGTTTAATCTGAAATCAATTTTTAAATCTTCTGACAAATAAAACAAGAAGACTATATACCTCAACTGAAAGAGATCTTTGATCACTTGAAGTAGAAGAGATAGATGAAGCACGATCACTTGTGTTAGAAGAAATTGAATTGTTTCTCTGAAAATGTGTTTGTTTTTCAAAACAATCTTGTAAATTTGTTCCCTTTCTAAGCTTTTTTTGTAAAATTTTCTTTTAGACTAACCGTAATTTTTTGGTTGATGTTTCCACAAATTGCATTGATTTCATCGCGATATTTTGATAAATCTGTGGTTTGGATTTTAACTGGTGCTGTGACCTGAAATATCGAATTTCGCATTGGGGCTTTCATTTTGTATAGTGAAAACTAACCCGTTTCGTTCTATAATTGTTTCCGGTTGAATATACTGCTGAATCATGGTGGGCCTTGATAGGACTCGGCTTTTTTGAACTCTTTTTTGGTTTTCGTATTTCTGAAAATTTTGAAATTCGTTTAGCATAAAACAATGTCTACAAACCTGTGTATTCGGGTTCGTTTAAACCACTGAGATCGAGTTTTTGTGGAAAAATAATTGTTGTATTTTTTGTCGCGTCTGCTTCAAAAGATGGAAACTCTCTGCGATATGATGTTGAGGTCGGGGACGGTCCGATTCCTTCATCATTCTCATAATACATTTTTGTCCAGTCTCAAAGCATTTGCATTTGTCAAAATTTTGAAAATAAGGTGGAACTTTTCAAAAAAAAAAATTAATTTCAAAATTAAATGTTAGCGGTTGGCAAGACGCCCACATAGCAACGTCTCTTCCCTTCAAGAGCCTAGCGTTGTGTTAATCTGTGTGCCTTTAATTAGCTCCGCCCATTTTTCATTTTCATTTTTTTCGGTCACAAAAAATTAATTAATTTTAAGGTGTCAAATGAAGATAATCTAAAAGATGATGTTTCGATGGGATCCTTGTGGTCTTGTATGCATTTCTATGATATATTTGTTCATAACATATGCGGACTATGTAGTTATTATATGGCTTTTACTTCCGACTTTTCAAAATTCATATTGGACACTTATCCACGGTGCTATATTCAACGTTCTGCTTGTAACCTCTCTTATAGCTCATGCGAAAGCAATGTTTACAGATCCCGGTGTAGTACCAATATCAAAATCCCCAAAGTGAGTTCATTTTTTGTTCAATTGAGTACGTGTCATTATTTTTTAAATATATTCCCGATTGGAATTCCAGAAATGCACGGCCTAAAGAATTCTCATCCGATGAGTCTGAATCTGATGAGGAAGCTGCCATGCGCTTCGGTATGAACTCGTCAGAATGGACAATGTGTACTCGATGTGAATCTCTTCGACCGCCAAGAGCTCATCACTGTAGAGTTTGTAAACGGTGTGTTCGAAAAATGGATCATCATTGTAAGTCGAGGTCGAAATAATTCGCTCAATCACAATAATTTTCAGGTCCATGGGTAAACAACTGTGTCGGTGAATTCAATCAAAAGTATTTTCTACAGTTTATTTTGTACGTAGGCGCTTCATGTTTATACGGCCTTTTGTAAGTTGTCACTCGAATAATACCAAGACAGACATTGTTTTTTTCCAGCCTACTAACTCTGTGCTGGGTGTATGAGGATAGTCTAACAGTACGCCAAAGAGGCCCATTTGGGGACAATTCACATCATTCGAAAGTGTGAGTTCAATTTGATCTTTTGAAAAAAATTTAGTTTTTTTTTTTGCAGAATTCATTCAATCATGTTTGCTATGGAATGTGCCCTTTTCGGATTATTTGTTCTTGCTGTTTCATGTGATCAGGTGAGAAATTCGTAAATCTTCAAAGACCCGTTTTCAATCAAAAACTAGATCAGTTATGCCAAAAATTGAAATTTGTGAGAAAAAATTGCCCGCAACTTTGCATTTTTTTTTAAATATTTCCCGTATTCATAGCCGTCATTTTTTGCTGAAATAGCGAAAGTGTTCCTAAGAAATTTCTAAAAAATGTTTCAAGTTTTATAAAATTATTTCTTTCAAAAACCTACCAGTTAAACAATAATATTTTTTAATATTACAGCTTGGTGCAATATTCACGGATGAAACAGCAATCGAAACCGTACAACGAAGAGGTCGCAATTACTCGTCATCATCTCGTCGTCCGAGATCAAGTAAGGTAGCTATGTTGCGACAAGTATGCGGGCCAGGATCGAAATTGTTCTGGGTTCTACCGTGTTTATCGGCACAACGTCCATCTCCTAGATATGTCAGATCACATCACCAAATGGCCCATTTCGACGTGTAAAACATGACCATTTTTCTCAATTCAAAAATGTGACCTCAGCCGTTATAACGGGTAATCACTTCATAACAATTTCAATCAAAGAAAAAATGTGATAAAATTCTATTAATCAACAATGTAATTAGAATGTATTCTTTTCGCGGTTTTCTTTTTTTTCCCCATAAATTTCTATTTGCCAGCCTTCACTTCTTTTTTGATCAACATCTTTTTTCGTCTAGTAGAGGTACAAACAAGAATAGTGATGATAAGTAAAGTTGAAAAACAGGCGATCAAAGGGAATGAAATTTGATAATATTTCTGAAAACTTCTATTTAGTAATAGTCCTCAAAAAAAGACGATGCCGATCAAATCAGAGTTTCTAAACTTCACCAACCGATGTTCTAAGCCAAATCTCAAACATCAATCCAATAGTACCCTCACAATTTATACCTTCATAACCATCATAGCAAGAACAAGCAAATCCTCGACGATAAAATTCGTCATTGACACAATCACCATTCATACATATTTTTTGACCTGTAGAAAATTATTTTTTCTTTCCAAGGTGTAGGATAATGTTCACCATACGCATCACAAATATCATCTACTATTTCGCACAATGTTCCAGACGTTCCATTCAAACATTCACAGCTGAAAACAATTATTCACGTGATCAGAGGTTAGAATTGAGCTCGCCAAAAATAGGCTCAACGTGCTGGGAAAAAACTTTGGAAAAAAACTTGGCCGAAATCCGGACCAAATCTCTGTCGGACCAGGCTGAGCTGTTTTTTTTTTAAATGCGGCCCAGCTTGTAAGTATTTCAGACTTGTTAATGATATTTAAACCCCTCACTCATAAGTTTTTGCCTCTTTGACTACACATATCCCACTATTTTTACACATATTCTGATAACATGGATTTGAATGAACTTTACAGAATGGCTGCACATAACCAGCTTCACATACACATCTGAAAATTTGTTCAAAATGTGTTCAAAAAACAATCGATGACATCAAACCTGAATCCTCTTTTTTCTTCAGCATCATTACAAAGAGGCATGAGATCGTTTTCATTGGTAACTCCACATGTCATACACTTTCCTTTTCCACACATTCCCGTTCTACAAATACCCTCCTCTTTTTCTTCAACACATTCTCTTCCATCTTTCAAAACTGTCGATAATGGACAAATACATTGATATTTTATCGAAGTCGATGAGTCAATTATCTTGATTTTTCTGATTTTATTTTCGAAATAATTGAGTTGGGAGCCTTACCGGTACACATGTTCCATGTTTACATGGATTCCGCGAACATGGATCGAATTGGGCACAGTTTTCGCCAACATAATCAGGATTACATCTAGAAATTTGTATGAATGTTCGTAATAAAAAAGGAATAAATCTCCAGAAAAAAACCACTTAAAGCAATTATTTGTTGCGAAGCAATTATTTGTTTCAAATTTATCAGGACAGGCGGAGCGTACTGTAGGTGTTTCGGGTGTTGGATTGGGCCGGGCCCGAAAATCACCAAATTAAAATCGGATTCAAAAACAAAAAATGGACCTAATGATGTCAGAGTTGGACTCGGCCCGTTTTTTTCAGGTATTTCCCCAATCGGGAAACAAAATCGGATCGAAATTGTTTTTTTTGTTGTTGTATGAACAGACCAGATCTTGCGTATGATTGAAACGAACCCGGTCTGTTTCTTCTCATCTACTTTTTTTCCACTAAAAAATTCCCCCGGTCCGTTTCAGCAAAAAACGAATCTTATTTTAAATCACAATTTTTGGTGTTTGGGTCTGATTCAGATTTGTGTTTTTTCAGCCCGACAGTCTTTTTTTGCTTTTCTTACAACTCGGAATTTTTGGGACAAAGTCACGGTATCCGACTCACACACAATGTGGTTTATCGAACATGACAATACACCGTCCATGTTCAATACTTGTACATCGTTCATCATCTCGAAATCCTCTCGCCAATTCTTCACGAGTCGGTGAACAAACATCTTCTCGATCAAACTAAAAAAGGAATAAGGTTGTCTGGATGACCTCGGAAGGGTTTTCCACCTACATACCTCACAATATCTGCCTTCTCGAAGTCCAGTACACTCACATCGAAATAGATAAAAGTATTCTTTTTGTACTAGAATTTGATAATATTGAACATGTTGTTTTTTGTTTGTCTAACTCACATTTGAACACTTCTGGAACACATTTACCGCCTCCTTCACACCATCCATTTTGAACATATTTCACTGCATTCATCCCGTTGTCATAGTCGAGCTCGATTTTCGACAATTCCAGTTTGTCTTCTGCATCCAATCTGTAAATGTTCATTGTAATTTTCGAAAATTTCCAAATTTATTCACTGTTTCAGTGCCAAGTTGACGAAAAACGTATAGGCGTTTGATGTTTGACATGGAAGTTCTTGTTGGTTGATGTTTTCCAAATGTTTGATTATTTCACATTTTTCACCTGACACTTCAACAGGTAGATTGGCGATTGTTTTCGGACAGACACATCTAGATGTTATCGTTTCTGCCTGCAATATTTTTTTCAAAAACAAAAACAAACAAGAATATTTCAAAACTCACGACCATGTCTACAGCATCTTCGCATACTCCCCCATTTAGACACTCCATTTCAAAACATGGCGACACTTGTTCACACTAAAATAGGTCATTTAGTGTACGGTAGGGCGAAACATACTCTTTCTCCCAAGAATTGTCGATCACATATACATTTACATTTTCCATTCACAATTTTAGCTCGACCTCTTTCCAGACAGTATTCCTCTTCACACTTTCTTACAGCTTCGGATTTCTCGCAAAACGTTCCAAAAAACCCGGGAACACAAACACAATCATAACTAATTTCAATTTCTGCGCTCGTCAGATCTTCGTCACCTAATGCAAAACCTCTGTCAGAAATTGTACGAGACAAAAGAGCGGTGTTAATGGTTTTGCGAGAAGTTGGAGTGCTGAAAAAAAAACAAAAAAGACTGAAGAGAGTGGGATTCGAACCCACGCCCCCGAAGGGACTGGTGCCTTAAACCAGCGCCTTAGACCGCTCGGCCATCTCTCCACATTTTTCCTCACTCTTTTTACCTCACACAAGTTGAATTGTTTTGACACTCGTTGTATTGGCAATGAGTTTGATCAGCGATATTTTCGCACGTTTTCCCATAATGTGTTTTGGGACAAACGCAATAAAAACTGAAAATAGGTAAAGTAACGTCTGGTTTTCGCAATCAACATACTTTCCACCTTGTGCCATACATTTCCCATTGTTTGAACAAATATTCGGATTCTTTTCACAAGGATTAAACGTTTTTGACTGAAAAAAAAAACACATTTTCATGCGAAAAACGAAATGATTGAAAATCAAACCCTTTCAAATCCTAAACTTTGCTCATTATAGTTTGGTATTTTTGACATTGACGACGGCGTGTCTTTATCCAAAAATCGGACCCATTTTCGAACATTCACAAAATGTCCACAATTAATGAGAACAAAAAGAATTAGAAGTAATTTTATCATTATTAGAAAATCAGAAATGAATGGTTCAAATATGAAAATCATCATTTATTATTTGAGTAGCACGTACGTGAAACTAATCATTTCAAAAAACAATGACAGCAGCAATTGAGCGCAGATTAAATGAACTTGTGGTGAGTTAATGAGAGCAAATTTGCTCTATCGAACTGTTCACAGAAAATAGCACTCGATGGAAATGGACAATTCTATCAAATACACAATGAACCAATTCCAACAAAAACATGTTTCGATGTCACATTTAAAACGGTATAGTTGTTTATCCTCTGTGCGATAGAGCGCATATGATCGCTATTACAGTATGCAACACCTCCAATAAACTATGCAGCTACAGTACGAATTCCGAATAACTATCCATTTGCACCACCGAAGATCGAGTTGAAAGATGATACAAAAGGAGAGAAAGTTAGTTTCACACAACTGAAAGACTGAGAAACTTTTTGATGTCAGGTAAAATTCAAGTTTCTGGCGAAAAGTATGTGGCAACCAAGTATGAGTATTCGTGAAGTTCTCATCGAAGCGAGTCACTCATTATCGCGTCGAGACCTCAAACCAAAACGGCCAAATATCACAATGATCATACCGAAAACTGTTGCTAAAACATGAATGAATAAATTTGTGAAGAAAGAATTTTGGAAAAACAGTCTGGAAGTTTAAGTAAAACGTGACCTTGAGCAAAAAAAAACGATTGAATAAAAATGAAAAATTAGTTGAGACACATTTCATTGCTAGTTAAAAATGTCATCAGCAGCAGGTAATGGAAATGGAAATGGTAGCGGAACTGCCAACGGTAACGGAAACGCGGCGGAGTCTGATAAAGAGACTGTTGATCAACAACAACAACAGCAAAAAGTGTTTCATCCTGGACAAATGATCGATGGAAAATGGAGAATAAAAGCAGTTTTGGGTAAAGGGGCTTGCGGTGTGGTATATAAAGTCGAGGATAAGATGAAGAAGGGATGGTCGGCGGCGATGAAGATCGAATATTTGTCACAGGATTATGATCAGACGTTGAGACTCGAAATTGGCGTGTTGAACAAGTTGAGAAATGTCAAAGATATGCTACAGTTGATCGATTTCGGTAGACGCAAAACATTCACGTACGTTTTCAGAAAGAAGTGTTTCTGAAAGAATTATCATTAGAGAAACTTTACTTCCTACAAATAATCAAACATAAACACATTCCGACATTTTTCAGACCTCTAAAAAACATTCAAGGAAAATTGGGATATTTCTCGAACATGAAATGAATGAGAGCTACAGTAACCTTCTGTAGTTTTTCAATATCAGTCCAATATAAACATTTTCAATGAGGTTTTTTTTGTATTTCAATGCTTCTTTTTTGGGATTACTGTAATTCAAATTAGGTTCCTTTTTTCGGGCCGGGTCCCAAAAAAAACAGATTGAAAAATAATCAAATCTGATCGAGATTTTTTTATCGAAAAATTAGAAAAATGAAGTTTCGGGTCCAAACTGAGGCCGGATTGAGGCCCATTTGAGGCTCAACACAAACAACAAGTTCGATTTGTAGATATATGGTAACAACACTGTGTGGGAAAGATTTAATGGCTTTGCGCTGTAAAATCAAACGTGGTTTCAACGACAGTTCAGCTCTTCGAATAGCCGTTTTCACATTATACGGTCTAAAACAAACACATGAAACTGGCTATGTTCATCGGGATGTCAAACCAGGAAACATCATAACAGCGGCGAAAAGTGGTCGAGACTCTCGTTGTCTTTTATTGATTGATTTCGGAATGGCTCGATCATTTGTGACAACGGATAAAGATGGAAAAAAACAGATGCGACAAATGAGAAAACGAATTCCGTTGAGAGGAACGATTCGCTACTGTTCCCTCAATGTTCATGATCGTTTAGAACAGGGTCGATGTGATGATTTAGTTGCGATGATGTACATGTTGGTTGAAGTGACATTGGGTGTTCCATGGCATCATTTGAGAGATGAACTCGAGGTGCAAACAATGAAGAAAGCGACAAAAGATGCAGAATTATTCGAAGAGTTGCCCGAAGAATTGAAGTTGATCTTTGAATATGTCAAATCGTTGACGTATCATGATCGACCTTGTTATCTCAAGATTTATAATCTTTTGATGACAGCAATTCGACGCTTAAAGATTAACTTTTTGGATGCGTATGAATGGGAAGATGAGGAAATTGCAAAAGATTTGAAAATGGAAAAAGAAAAGGAAAAAGAAGAAGAGTTAAAAAAGAAAAATAAAATCGCTGAAGAAAAAGATGCTGATGTTGAAAAAAAGAAAAAGACTGATCTCAATGAGAATGAGATTGGAGCAAGTAGAGATGGAGCTGATTCAAACCTCAAAACATCATCCGATGTTGTCTCGAATCATAAGATTGGAAGCAAAGATTCGGCTAGTGAGTTTTGTCGAGCCATTAAATTTGGAGATTTGTTGATTCTCGGGCGGAACATGGGCCAGGGTTTTTGTAGAATTTTGAGCGACTTCCATTATTAGTGCTTCTTGATTAGTTTTTGCAGAAAGTGACAGTAAGACATCAATTCGAATGTCAGTTGCAGAAGACAATGAAAAACGCGAACTGAACACTGCTATCGATTATGATCCAACAGAGTATAAGACAAAAAAGGCGTTGAACAGTATGTCCCTCGTTTTCCTTGTCATCAACAACATCCTTCTTTTACAGGAGATGATTTGCAGTTTTCTGTATTTCCTTCGATCGCTCTGGCCACATTTTCGGAGAATGTGCTGTCCTTCTGAAAACACTTCGAACATTATTTGTTTGCTAAAACTTCGAAAAACAAAAGAATTATTCTCATTTAATACATTTCTCAAAGATTCCAATCAATTGATTTCTTTCACTTTTCCATAAAGATTTTGAATTTTTCGCTTTTTGTTTATCGAAAAAAAACAGACTGAAAAGTCGAACATAAAACCGTTTGATTTGAAAATCAAACTTTCGGAACCGAAGTTTTGTTCGGAAAAAAAGCTCCGTTTTTTTTCCGAATTTTTTTTTTCGGAAACCCCGGAAGTTTCGGAACTTTCCATGCAAACGCCCGAAATCATGAAAAATTAGACATTTTTGCCGAAAAGTTTCGAAAATGAATTCGGAAAAAATTCCGCCTGAAAAAAGTTCCGAAAATGGTCGGAAATTACTGGTTTTGGTTCCGCCCAAGCCTGCAATGAACCATTTCTGATATTCGAAAAAATAGAGCAATGACTTACTTGAATTTTTAAACGTGTTCTAGATTTTGAAATTGTTTAGAAATCAAGCTATTTTTAATAGAATTAACAAAGTAAATTGTGAGTCTACCAATATTTTTGGACCGAATTAAAAAAGGAATAATTTCAGGTTAAAAATTTTAAGACAATAATATAAATGAATAAGAGAAAAAGCGAAGAAGATAAACATCAAAAACAAGCATCATTATCAGAAAAAGAGATACCTGACAGCAGCGATGCTCCATCAACAGCAACACAAAAGAAATCGGAACGAGGAGATCTTGAGCTGAGTGCAACTGCTCCAAATTCCGACAAAATCGAAGAAAACTCCCCAAAAGAAGTGATCGAAGGAGGTGAGAGAAAAGAGCCTGCCAGACAATCAGGTTTCGACGCAATGTATATTGAAAAAACACTGCGACACTATCCATGGTATCATGGTTTAATATTGAGTCAACATGTTCGATTTGTGCTCAAATGGGATACGTCGTTTGTTGTTCGTCGAAGTGGCGAGGAAAAAGAGGAGTTTTTCTGCATGTCGTTTCGAAATCAAAACGCGATTCATCATTACGCTTTTCGGCATGATAATGGGTTCTGGACATGTCCTAAATTAGTTATTCCGGATATGGAGAAAAATGTCAAGTTTCAACATATTCATTCAATTATTAATTATTGGAGTAATAAAATCAACGGGGTTACGGTCAGTGTTTTTCCTTTGTAAAATATATCTAGACCGGCCCGGAATTTTCACAACTTTTTGAGCTCTATTCATATTCTCAACAGCAAACAGAAACATTTTTGATTGCAGCCAGTTCCACGTAGCAAGCTGACACTATATCACGAAGACGTCAAACTGATCAAAAAATTGGGACACGGCGAATTTGGTGAAGTATGGGAAGGAACACTGACAATAGAGGGTGGAACGACGAGAAAATGTGCGGTGAAAAAGATAAAAGGACAAGTGAATCGAGAACAAATCGCCTCGTTCTTTCACGAATCACACATCATGGGTCTACTCGATCACGATTGTGTTGTCAAGTTTTACGGACAGTGTACGTTGGCGTCGCCATTGATGGCATTGATGGAATTGGCGAAAGGGGGAACTGTTCGGGTGAGTTGATTTTTCGAAAATAGTCGGAGTAACTAGACCCGATTTCTAGTGGACTTGGTCCGATTTCATAATTGCAAAAAAAACCGAAATTTGCAGAGCTATCTAAGGAGTAACAAACAAGTTCCGATCGACATGATGATTGGATTCGTGAATGACATTGCTCGCGGAATGGAACATTTGACATCAAAAGTTGTGATTCATCGAGATTTGGCTGCTCGAAACTGTTTAATCGGTGACAACATGGTCGTCAAAGTGTCCGATTTTGGTCTATCGATTCAGGCTGAAGAGAAACGTGTCAAAACTTTGAAACAGGCACCAATGCGTTGGTTGGCACCGGAAACATTGACACACGGAATATTCAACGAAAAGACTGATGTTTGGTCGTTTGGCGTTGTCATTTGGGAGATCTTTACCTACTGTGCACATCATCCATTATATCCGAAAACGATGAAAGATGCGTGTGCCGAGATCAAACAAATTGATCGACCTCATCGATTTGATCTCGGTACGAAGTTGCCACCCAAAGAGATCATTTCGATTATGGATAGTTGTACGAGAAAAATGGCCGCGCATCGACCCAAATTCCGAATACTTGTCATGGAAATTGCAAAATTCTTCGAAATGCGCAAACGAGCAGTGAGTTTCGATATTTTGGCACTAACAATCGGAAATTTTAAAATTGAAAATATTCTGAAACTTTCCCATTTTCACAGACGAGATTGGAGTCCAAAAGGACTAGCTGGACTCTGGCAGGGCAATTTTTCAGAACAGGAAAAGGCAAAGTTTTTCTTTAAATTCATATTTTGCATCCTACAGTATTTCACTTTTTTTTTTATTTTCACAGTTCGAACTACAAAGCGGGCTTCTGGTCGGCTCGAAATGGTTCAAATATTGCACCTTCTCTGTTTGTTCCGAAATACCGTAGTTTTCGAGCGAGAAATAATTTATTTAAAAAAAAAACAAATTTGTTTGTGCTTTGAAAATTTTTGAGTGTACCCAATGAGAATTTTTTCCGAAACTTCACATTTCTAGTTTTTTTTTTCATTTTTGAATTTTTCTCTCAAATTTTAAATATTTTCCGCGCAGTTTGTTTAGAAAATAATCCTGCACCTATATAATTTTCAGTTTTTTTTTTCAAAAATTGTAATTATTTCGAAAGAAAAGACCCATTTTTTCGAGTCTTTCGCTGATTCGAACAATTGAGGGACTGTGATCACTTTGAATGACCTGACAAAGAGTTATCTTTGCAGGCTTCCAGTAAGAAGCGGAACAAAACAAAGACTCGAAATAACAACAGTGGTAGCCATAATAACAATAATAACAATAATATGCGAGTACCTCGAGGTATGTTAATGTCGAATAGACGGAAGCCAAAGTTTGACAAATCCGAACCGACAAACTCGGCAACAACGACAACGACAACAACAACAACAACCGGATCGAAATCGGCCGAAAAGACTTGCGAACAACAACGTGTTCTGCCGATGGCAACAACTCCGAAAAATCCAGTCGGAACACCAAAAGATGCAGCCAGAAAGCAGAGATGTTGATCCGGTATTTAATAAAAGATTTTTCTGATTTTTGGGGCCGTTTTCTCTGAAATAAGGAAGAAAAAAGTTTGAATTTTTATTGCATAAAAAAGGAATAATATTATTAAATATTTGGTCACTATGTACATCATTTGAGATCAATGGAAAGCCAGGAGAAAATGTCGGGGAAAAAAAATGAGAGACTAGAAAAGTTGTGAAAAATAACCGGATATGAGAAAAAACGCTCGAATCACAGAACACCCAAAATGAATGAGATCACAACCTGATGGTGCAGTTCAGTTATAAGGAGGTCTCACCAAGAAATGTGGTGGATGATGTAGATGGGGTGGTAGTGGTGGTAGAACGGGTGGAGGAAGTGATCGATGATAGTAGGCGGCTGGAATTTCGAGACACGTTTTTTCTTCTTTCAATGAGGAGGACTGTTTTTGATTTGACTGGGATGAGACGAAAAAAAACACAAATGATAAATAAATACTGAACAAGGAAAAAATATAAATAGAAAGAGAAAGAGAGAGGAAAAATACAATGATAAAGGTGCATGTCATGCGTTGTTGTTGTTGTTGTTGTTGTTGTTGTGTTGTGATGATGACACGAACACACTACTAATAGGGTCGATCAGCTCGCGGACGTTTCAATTGCACTTTGAGACGTTTCATACCAATTTGGAATCCGTTCATTGCGTTGATTGCGGTTTGTGTTGAATGAATATTGTCGTAAGAGACGAAACCTGGAAGTGGAGTTGAGACAAATATGTAAATATATATATAGAAAGAGAAAAAGAGAGAGAGATAGAGGGAGAGAGAGAAAACAAGGAACACGTGATGGGACCATTTTTGAGTTTTCTAAGAGGAATGCCGTTTCAGATTTTTCGCAGTCCGGCCCGTTTTGTTTTTTTGGCTCACGGTTTCACTTTTTTGGATATGAAATAACAAGGAAAGTATGACTTTGTCAAGTTTTAATACTACACTTATATCAAAAAACGCGGTATTTTTTGTCTTTCGAAAAAAAAATCGTGGGCTCACCAAAAAGCCTAAAACGGCATCTCTGGTTTTTTTTTATCAATCATGAGGTAGTTATATTCAAAATCGGGAAAAACTAAAAGGTTGATCGAACTCGAAAAGCGGGCCTGAGAGAACGGACACAGATGAACATCGAATCTGTTCCCACTTTTGCACTTTTTCTCATTTTCAAACATTTTCCGTAAAAGGCTTTGAGTCCGATTTTTTCTGTTCGTTAGACACGTGTGTTTTTGAGTGGCTACATTTTTCGACCTCCAAATTTTTGAAAAGTGTTCGTGGTAGATCAAATTTAATTCCGTGACTTTTTCTCTAAATGCCTTATTTTCAAATTATATTTCTTCGGGTTGGGCCACATCCACAAAACTGTGCCCGGTATAAAAAAGTGTGCGAAAACATTGATAATCAAAAATACACACTGTGTTAGATCAGAAATAATTATAAGAGCCTGAGAAATCCAACATTCTCTTCACAAAAAATTCGTAGTTTCTTTTTTTATTTTATCATTGCAATGCCTTCCAAAAGAGGGGGTGCGGTTTCATTTGCAACTGCCGCACACTTATTTTTAGAGAAATAGTGTGGGGTAGAGAAAATAGAATGTAGTTTGAACTCAATTGAGAGAGAAAATTTACACTAATTCTGGTAGATCAAACTTTTCAACAACGAGGTTGTCTTTCTCAGGCTGTGAATTAGACTCATTTTTCTGTTCGTGACTGATCTATAGATTGTGAACATTTCAAAGGTCGGGTGTTTCCAAAAAAAAACCGTTGTGAAAATTCCAAAGGTTCTATTCAGCTCTTTTTGATCGATTTTTGCGAATTAGACTCTTGGTTTTTTAGAGCCAAAATTTTGAGAAAATGAAATCCAGACAAACCCTATTTTTTCGAGCATCAAAAAATGAGAATCTTAGCCTTGGAAAATGCCTACAAAATGTCACGTTCCTATTAAATTTTCAATTTTTTGTGAGCTATTTTTATTCGAACAGTACTTACCGGTTATTTTTGGGCTGATCCGATTTTTTCAATTCACAAAAAACCTTCGAGTTTTTTTTTTGAAAGTTTTCGGACCGGCCCAATTTTATACTTAAGAGCTAGAACTCATTTCTAGGGAAAAACGGGACCGAGAGAATAAAATAAAAAATGTTTACTCTATCTTGCACTACTTTTTTTGAAATTCATTTTCTGCTTAGGTGGCCTTGGAATTTTTTTTTTTCGAAATAAGGGCCTAGGTTTGGGCTTAGGAAAGACCCCTGTTCTGAAAATTGATCTCTGCGTCTCTTTTTCCCCTCCCTGTGCGTCATTTTTCACAACCAAAACGAAAAAATAAAATAAATACTAAACGTGCTTTCTGTTGTGCCGCGTTACAGTACCCCACAATATGTATAATAATCATGAAAAAGCGACAAGCACGTTACAGACTAAGACCAATCATAAAGTGGGTTTGTTTGTGGGTGTTTTCGTTGCCCTGCTTTATGGAAAAGGTGGAAAAGGAAATGAGAGAAAAAAAGAGAGAAAGAGAGGAACACAAACCGAAGCATTTGCTCTGATTAGTGGCACGATCGACGAACACTTTGGCCGATACAACATGTCCGAATGGTGCAAACATTTGAATGAGCTCCGAGTCACCAAACTCTTGTGGTAGATGATAGATGAAAAGATTGCAACCGTCCGGACCAAGCACTATAAATAGACAAAAAATCATCATCCTGGCCACACGTTACAATATTATATTTAGAGAAAAAAAACGAGTACTGTCACATATGTTTCACCCGCAAAAAAAATAAATAAAAAACACGACCGACTAACTGACTGACTGACTGACTGGACTGGACTACTATCAAACATATAAGATAGAAAAAATGGGGGAGGGAAGATTTTGGTTTGTTTTTGTTGAGTTGATCATCTGGATGAACTTACCTTCTTTTGGTGTTACCATTGGCATGGCTGCTGCTGTTTGTTGTTGAATTTGTGCTAGTTGCAAAGCTGCTGCTGCGTCTGAAAACAAAACAATTCAAATAATGAATAAACACGCGTAACTGGGATCGGAAAATCGAACCCGTTCATTAGAATATCCTACAGAACCTGACCCAAACAAAAAAAAAACGAAAATTGGTTCGATGTTGGGGCTTCAAAAATGGGACTCAAAATGAAAGATTTCAGTGGTCGGACCCGATTTCTGAAGGTTCCGATTTTATCCGGTTCAGTCAGTGTCTACATGATATTTTCGAACCCAGAGATATCGTTTGGGCCGCCCGCTCTTTTTTTTTGGATATTTCGACCCTTTTTTCCGGACCGTAAGTTTCTGGTTTTTTTGTTGAAAAAAATCTTGTTGAAAACTAACAATTTCCAATTTCCAAAATCGACCTTCCATCAAACTCACTCTGATGTGCTTCTAAATTCAGAAGATTATAGGGTTGTGCGGCAGCAGCAGCAGCTAGTCCAAAGTTCGGATCATTATTCATTGTTGTATTTGTCTGACTAACAGATTGCGGTTGTTGTTGTTGTTGTTGTTGTTGTTGTTGTTGTTGTTGCGCAGCTAACGCAGCTTGCGCAGCCAACGCATATTGTTGATTTGATTGTGCGGCAGCAGCTGCGGCAAGCTGCGCAGCCAATGGTTGCGATTGCGCAGCAGCCGCCGCTAATACTTGGGGCGATGCTTGCAACTGCAACATTTGTTGCGCTGTTGTCGCTTGCGGTTGTAACAGCGGCAAGTATGCTGCGTTGGCTGCGGCGGCAACAGATGTCTGCGCAATTGCCTGTTGTTGTTGCAATATTTGTTGATAGGTGTTGTATTGAAGACCAACTTGATTGACAAGCATCGGATTCAACATTCCCATCTGTGCGGCCATTTGTTGCATTCGTCTCACTTGTCGCTCTTTTTCAGTGTCTGCATATTTAACGACAAGACTCGAACTCGCTCCCGCCATTGTTTGACTGCCATGCAATGCCGATATTGCCATCTGCGCATCCAACCCATTCTTATATTTGACAAATGCGCAACCCTTCGACAATCCATCCGCTCCTCTCAAAACTGTCACCTAAAATCTTGTGATTATTCATCGATCCCAATGGAATTGACACAAACCTCGTCAAGTGCACCAAAAGGCACAAACATTGATCGAACATCATCTTCGGTTTGTTGTTTCGACAACATTCCGATGAACAATTTCTTGTCATCCAGCTGAAACTATACAAAAGTTATGAGCAGAATTCGAAAAAAACAACTGATTTCGCCAGGTTCAATTCCCAGTGATAATCATTCTATTTTCCAAAAGTACCTTGTCTTTTGGTGAGGCCGGTCTACTATCCGTGTCTGCTGGTTTCACTTGCATCGCTCGATTCATCTGAAAAATATGTGAAATAGGAAAAAAAAGTAACGATAAAATTGGGAGGGAAGAGTAAGAAAGAATAAGAATAAGAAGAAGAAGAAGAAGAAGGAAGATGGCTAGCCGTAATCAAATTGGCGGTGAATCGGCCTCCCCAACACAACAATTCAATCACAAAATTTGCACATTTTCGAAAAAAAAGAAAGTCGTATTCTTCTTGAACAATTTCACCTCCCTCTTTCTACTTCTTTTTCTTTTAATATTTTTTTTTGTTCGACAAAACAGGGAAAGTCGAGTCGAAATAATAGTCGTCAATACTCGGCCCGGATTTTCAATCGACAAAATGTTCGGAGGCTATTGGGATTCATTTTGACAGATATTTTTTCTCCAGCTTTTCCCAAGCGGGGTTTGAAATTATTGAAATTGTTTCATTATTTTTAACATGTTTCACTCGAGAAATTTTTTTAGTACAAGTTCGACTCAATTTTGAAAAGTTTTCTCGAGAAAAATGCAAATCATGACACTAATTATACCACCAAAAAAAGGAGAAGAAGAAGAAGAAGAATATCCTACTAATTATCCTTTATACTAGCCGAACATTCAACATCTGTCTCTTCTACTTATGGTCCGATGATTTTTTAATTAAAAAATATGGAGAAAAATATTCGCTTCACTGATAATGAGTAGAATAAGAAGAAGAAGTAAAGGAAGAAGAAGAAGAAGAGAAAAAGCAACTCACACCGGGTAAAGTCTTCTGATCGTGTAGTGTTGTTTGACACCTCACAGCACTTTCTCGATGACAATATGTGAGAAATGCGCAGCCTTTGTGCATACCTTCGAAATGAAAAAAATGAGAAAAACTTGTTCGACCACACTTCCGCTTACCGGTATATTTATCCTTCAAAATTGTAAACTCGTAGATTTTTCCAAATTGTTCGAATAAATGTCGTAAATCTTTCTCCTCCAAATTTCGGGGAATCTGAAAAAATGCGGTGAAATCATTGAAATGTAGTTTTTAGGGTTTCCATGACGAACCTATTCATGTGTTCAAATTTTTTCTTGGCAATGATTAGAGAAAAAAATGAGATTTATGTTTTCACGTTTTTATTGATTTTTTATTTCTCTAGGTCACAAAACTTCTTTTTTTCTTTCTCTCTCTCTCCAAACCAGTGGTGGGCATCCTGAGCACAACATGGCCTCGAACCTCATAGAAGGTTTTCGGGCCGAGCCCGATTTTTTTCTCAGAAAAAGAAAAAAGTAACGTTTTTATTGATTTTGCTAACTTTTAGGTCTCATAGCGATTTTTATACTTTTTAATTCTTGTAGATTTGCTCTCGTCTTTCCCAAACAAAATTGCGAAAATCTATATTTCTAGCTGTTCTTTTGAAATACGGTAATTTGCATACCTCACATTTTCTGAGCTAATCCGATAAGTTCAACGTATTTTTTTTCTTTTTTTTTCCAAAAATTGCTGTTTTGGCTGTTTTCGTTATGAGTTATTCCGGTCGGAACAAACATTTTGAAAACATTATTGAGTTATCTTTTCAAACAACAGCAAAAATTCCAGCCTGATGTTTTCGAAAACGTTTTTTTTCAGTTCTTTATTTAGATAACAATAGTTTTCCAGACCGACCCGAAATTTTCAGAAAACAAGAAACATTACAGTTCTCAACGTTTTCCAACTTCCGAAAAACAAATTTTGAATGTTTCTTCAAGTTTAGCAAGAACACGGAGATTTGAATTTTCTGTGAATATTCCAGGACCGGCTCAAAAACCCTCGTGTTCTCAACATCCTCCCTCTCCCTCTCTCTCTGTGTCTCAAAAAAAGCAGGCCACTCAAATCAAGATCTATTATTCAACTCCTCTAAAAATTCAACTTTTTCTTCCATCTATGTAGCGAAAAATTGTGGAAGAAGAAGAAGACGAAGAAAAAAAGAGTCGGTCGGGCGGCGAAGAGCTCATCGATTTTTGCCCTGCCTTTTTTGGCGAACATTTAGCATGTCTTTTCGAAAAAGAGATATATTATGATGTTGTTGTGGTGGACATGGCTCTCAAAAATGTTCTAATCGACATGTTTTCAATTTTCTGACACTATACAAAATCTGGATTATATTAGTATATATGTTTTTTCGCAAAAATACAAACATAAGATTACTGTAGTTGAGAGAGATTATGCAAAGTTTAAAGGAGGATTAGTCAATTGGGTTACTGTAGATATATAATTTAAGAGGGATTAGGTGTACTTTGATATCAGAAGAGCTTCTTTTTCGAAGATGTGAAAACAACGAGATAGTGTTTGAAATTGAGAGATTTAGAGTGACAAAGGGGTGAAACTACTTGAGAAACTGGTAGAGATTTTGACGATTTTTTAAATTCGGACTAATTTGCGGAGATGAGTATTTTGGGAGTTTCAGAATCTCAACAAACATTTCAGACTTTTATACGTCAGAAACTAAACCGGTTAACCAAATCAGTCCGAAAAAGTCGGACGTGATCCAATTTTTTCGAAGTTTTCGAAAAAAAACTGGGCCCAAAATCCAATTTTAGTTGACTATTGTTGACGTCAAAAAAATTGCAAAAAATTCTGGTGAGAATTTTCGGATCAGATTTTTATCTCTTTTTTTTCACGTGACCTTTCTTATACCATATTTTTTGGTTAAATCATAACTGTTTCCAGGAAAATAATAACAAACCTGTCCGACGAACAACTTCATAGCATCAGGATCTTTGACCGGAAACCCGTTTGAATCGGTAGATGATGTGCTACTCGCACGCATCTCATGTACCATTATTATTATTATTATTATTATTATTTCCAGCAAAAATATATGAATTTATACAAGACAACACAACGATGACTAGAAGAAGAAGAAGAAGAAGAAGAAGAAGAAGAAGCCAGTAGAATATATATGTATGTGTGTGTGTGAGAGCTAAGAGGAGCACATGCACACACGGCTTCTAGCCATCTGCGCACCCCCCTTCGTCTCCTTCTTCATTAATTCTGCGCATTTTGACTCCGCCCATTTCTGGAAAAAACGGCAAAAATCAAAAAAAAAAAAAGAAGAAGGAAATTGATTTTTTTCGAGAAGTTTTTTGAGGAGATTATATAGTCAAGTATTCTCAAAAAAAAGTGGAGATGAGTTTTTTTTTTCTGGGAGAAGAAAATTGAAACCTCAAACTTCGGGGAACAAAAATCAGTTGCGACGAAATAGCATAGAGAACTGAGAGATTCAGAGAGGCGTAATTTTCTAAAATTTCGAAATTATCTGTTGAAAAAATAACAAAAACATAGTTTTTTGTAGGCTATTTCGGACCGGGCCCTGTTTTGAAAAATATAAATTGTTAGGCTAGTTTCTTCGACAATTTTAAAAGAAAAGTTCCCGTTCTGAAGTTCAATCCATGCTTCTTATTTTCTGGAATAAAAATAGATAACTTTTTTCTCATTTTTTTACAAACCTAGAAGTTTGTGTTTTTCCAGAAAAAAGTCTCTCCAGTGTTGTAAGTCGAATCTGCAATGCAAAACTTCCAATCTTGTTCAGGAACAGGGGGGAAATTTGAGCCCTTTTGGGCCGACCGGGCCCTGCTCAGGCTTATATATGAAGAAAAAGGGGCCTTGAATATATCCAGTGTTTTAGAATTTACTTTCACAAGTCATACTTTTCTAGACCTAGATGAAAGAGTGTAGAAATGGTTCCCATAATTTTTGTTCAAAAATTTCTATTCCTGGCTCTGAGAAACTGAAGTTCAAAAGTCAGAACTGTGCATTTGACCGATCAAAAAAGGAAAAGAAAGCCGGGCCCCACACGTGATATTCGGGCCCGGCTCTTGGACCCTCGGACTACAATCTCATTTCTGCTCAGGAACGTTCTTTGGCCAGCCTGACCCGGGCCAAATCTGAACATCTGGAACATGCATGATCTAACCAACTGAGCCAATCCGCTGATCATTCTTTCTCGCGCGGGACACATTTTTTCTGTGTCCATTTTCACCTGTTGTTCATTCCCATTTCCCATGAAGAAGAGAAAAACAAAAAAGAGCCATAACTCATCAAAAATGTGGCATTTCCTTCAACAAATCCCAATGGAAAACTGAGCGGAAAATGTTGGCTATGAGCAAGATGAAGAAGAAGAAGAAGAAGAAGAAGATGAAGAAGCCGGATTATTTCCAAAAAGGGGATCAGAAAAAGAAAAACTACGATAACAACAGATTAACCACTACTATACAAAATCAATTAGATACCCCCCGTCCTCTCCGGTTCACCTCTTCTTTTCCACTTAAATCCTCCGATTTCTAAAAAAGACAGATGTCGCTAAATACCGGTCACAAACCAGCTGTCACGGCTGCGCCCAAAAATATAAGAGAGACGCAGACAAACATGGAATGGTGTATCATTATTATTATTGTGTATGGTGCATGCATGTACATACATTTTAAAGGGATCGAAACAAGAAACTGTTTGTCATGTATTTTTGAAATGTGATGATGATAAAATATCGATACAACTTATATTCGGATTCTCTTTGCACAGTTTTTGATCGGGTTCGAGTTGGCCGATTTTTTTGACACAATAACATCGATGCACATAACAATCTGGCACACGATCTGGCTGCAAAAAAAACTATTCATCAGAACTCGAAGACCACAAATTTGACTCACTGAATTTATTAAACTTTCAAAAATTTTGAATTTTCACGTGACCTTTTCTCTAAATCTAATTTTTCATTGATGTTTCTCACGACCTGGTTTTCAGATAAATTTCAGACTTTCTGGAACATTAAATCGAAACCCGACAACTGATATTTCTAGACCCGAACAAAAAATCAAACCCAAAACTCAAAGGTTTTTAAACCTAGAAATCGGGCCTAAAGCTAATTAATTTTGGAATCATTTTTATTCAGAAAAAAAACTGCAATAAATATGCCAAGGTGTGATTCTGGAACTCTGAAAAAACTGAGTTGAGCTTGATTTTTACCGGGCCGGATACGACTCACTAGGACCGAACTTTCCTGTGGTCTTCAAAACGTCCAAATAAACACAAACAAACTTCTGATTTTCAAAAATGACATTGACAGTCAGTAATTTTTGGGTCGTCTGTTCAATTGAAAAACTGAACGTTCCATAAGATCGGTTGTTACCGTAATATCTCGTTTTTGAGATCATGTTTTGACAAAATTTAAATCAAAGACTGACTTTCAAAATATAAAAGTATTTGTGGAACAAAAATAACTCACCAAATGTCGTTTGTGTTCACACCATTCAATGCACTCTTTATCGGATCGACATTTGGGTCGAAATGGTCGATAAACACTTAAAACTACTAGAATAGAGTTCGAAAAAACAAACAACACAAACAACAATGTTCTCATTTGATCGACTGAATTTCAAAAGTAGTTGTGAGTGATTGTGATCAGATAACAACTTGTTTTTTGTTTTGTTTTGTTATTTATAAAAATTCTTATCATTACAGTAAGAATGTCATAGAAATAAGTCTCGAATTGTGTTCCGGGCCGTTGTCTCATTCTGAACTAACAATTGAACCAAGATGTTCGATGAGGTCTATATGTGTTATAAAGTTCGAGTTGGACCTGAAAACGTTGAGAATCACAGTGAAAACAGAATCATAAGCACGGCTCAAAGATGGAGGACAGGCCTTTTCGTTTTAGCATATATTTTTGAAATACATAGTTGTGCCAACTATATATGAGAGGTCATGTCGGTTATTTTTTTAATTGGTCCATCTTTTTCTTGGTCTTTCTCGTTACAAAAAACGTGAAAAATAAAGAATAAAAATTATCGTGACCCCGAACTGCGAAAATCTGATCAGGCGTGAAGTCTCAAAAATTCTAAAATATTGAACCGGACCGAAACATCTGGTCTGCAATGTCTGTTGAAATGAGCCCTGATCAGGTCCGACTTGTCTCAAGATTTCAGTAAATCAGGCACAAAACTTTGGTCTAGAGCTAGTTGTGTTCTTTTTCGCTTCAGCTTTCTATTTTTCTGTTGGACGTTCCTCAGGAAATTGAAAACTCAAAAATCTTCATTCCTCTCATCATATTGTTTCCCCAATAAAAATAATAAGTTTTTGCAAAACCGATTTTCCCGGCATTTTTTGCAATTTTCTCGATTCGGTCATATCTGATTTTGTGATTCTGAAAAAAAACGAGGAAACTATCAATTATAACAATAGATTTAATGAGACAGATACTAGTAGTCATTCGAAAAAAGACCTTGTAGACATTTTGATAATTCATCAATGAATAGCACTTGTATTTGTCCAACACAGCCTCCCCCATATTTCAAATATGTTCTCAATGCGATCACTTTCATCTCATTTCCAGTCAACATATTTGGTACTTGTTTATTCTGGTATCATTCGACAGCAAATTATAAGTATTGTATGATTTATTATCAGGTATGTATGTGATTATTTGAGGATCCCGGTTACGGTACAAAGTGCGTATTTTCCAAGATCAGATACACTATTGTGATCAGAGCCTGAATTGGTGAAATATCATTATTCGTACACGTAATATTCGTAATTTCCGTGACTTTTTCTCTGATTTTCTCATTTTCAAATTATATTTTTTCGGTTTAGGCCACATCCACAAAACTGTGTCAGATCTAGGAAAATGTGCGAAAATATTGAGATTCAAAAATACACTCTGTGGTGTGAAAATATTCTAAAATATCGAAATGCGTTCGTTCAATCGGTGTTGTTTTTTTTTTTGCAGATAATCGCATTTCTAGCCGAAAACTGGTCATCGTTTGTGTCACCGGGTTATTATTTCTTTCCAATGATTGGTGGTATCAACTATTCGTTCATTGGAAGTCGTTTATCTGGTCACACATCGGCTGTTATCTGGAACATGATTCTCGGTTTCGAACTTCCTTCTCTAGTGTTATGTTTCATCTATCGACACACTAGTGTTATCACGGTTAACAATGTAATCATAACTTTCTTGGAGAAAAAATGATGGGGTTTTTTTTGTTGCAGAACGAAAGTCCATTTCGTCATGTCAATTATTTTGTGCTGATTATGTGCCACATATTCCCATTTCTAATTGCATATCTGCTGTACCAGTCAGGTCTATCATTCGAGCAAAAACTCGAATTTTTGTCAAAAGTAAGAATGTTTGATTTTCAGCTGAAATAATCTTTTTTTTCTCAAATTATTTCTGGGAAACACACTTTCTCTATTCGAGCGAATAAATGAACCAAAACATTTAACACTTCATTCTACGAGAGTTGGAATTTCATTTAACTTTCCCGAAGCCAAAAGTCGGAACTTCCAAAAAACCCAGAACACGGAATTCCGTGCAACTCTGCCGCGGACCGAGAATCGAAAGAGACACAAAGAAAAACCAAGAAGTTTGCATTCCGAAAGGCCACGTTTATATTATTTTCACGTACGATCTTTTTGAAAATACTTCAATCAGATTGAGTGAATCTTGACATTTTTCGAGAAATGAACTGAATATATAGGTCACGTCGGTAATTTTTTGAAAATATTTTTTGGTTCATTTATTTTTTCAAAACCCGTGATTTTCTCTCGGATAATTTTCAGACACCTGAGATTTAAGATTTATGCGGTGTAGAGAAAAATGCGAAAAAAATTCAAAAAAAAACTGTGCCATTTGACCTCATTTTTTTTTTGAGAAAGGTACGGTAAAATTTGAAAACTTTATTTTCTGAAATCTTATTTCGGCCCCCGTGAAAAGAAGTGTATGTTGCAGGACTATCCAGAATGTCTGCATTTCGCTCTAACATCACGATTTGCTGTATACGATATTAGTTACAATAATACAATAATAGTATTTTGTTTAACAGTCATTTTATTTGTCTTCATATTCTCAACATATGCATTTGGTTTGGCATTTCATGCCGCCTATTATCTCAAACATCTTCGACTTTTAATTTCGACCGAAACATTCAAAACTCATAAAATATTATTGTTCACATTGACAATGCAATGTGTTCTACCATCCACATTTCTCTTGATACCATTAGGAATTGTTTCAATTGTTATTATTTATGGTTTAATTGAACTTCAAGGTTTTTTGTTTCGGCCATCCAGTCCGAAGAGTTTCTTATTTTTGCAGAACTTTCGAATGATTCAATTTTTTTGATTTCTTCACATTCTTGTTTTACAACATTGGTTATGATTTTCAGCAATAGTCGATATCGAAATAGTTTTTATGCAATTCTCAAATATTGGAAATGTAAAAAACAAAGAAGATCGAAAATCATTCGTATCTTATGACATATCATATAATTATACCACCTATATTGTTTTTTTTTCTTCTGATACCTCTTGTCTGAAAAAAAGATCAAATTCATAAAGTAAAAAATGGCAGTTGAATGAAAGAAAAAAAATCAGAAAATTAAAGCCGTCGTGTTTTTTTGTTGAGAGAATAATGATTCAAAATCATCAAGCACGTTAGAAATATTCGTCTTGGATGCGTCGAAGTCTCAAAATTTTGTCGCCGTGATATTTGGACATGTTCTCGACACAGAGAACAATCAATTTGTTGTCGCATTCGATTTGAGATGTTGATGTGAAGATGGATGTGTTTGAGAAAATGTGTCCGGCGAATGATTGAAGAGAACCTGCAGAAAAAAACAATTGGTAGATTTGTAGACCTCTTTCAAATTTTAAAAATCGAACTCGATAATAACCGAGTCGGAATTGGATAGATTTGTAAATTGGGTCCGTTTCAGTTCCATTTCGAATTATTTGGCCCGATTCAGCAGAAATTTTGGTTTGATGTTATTCCTATAGGAACCCACCCATTCATGATCCAAAAAAAAAGGGAATAAAAACTACAATTGTCAAAAAAAAAACTTCGTGACCTTTTTATTGCTAAATTATATTTTTTCCACAAAACTGTGCCAGATCTAGAAAAACATGCCGAAACATTGAGATACAACAATACACTCTGTGTCCGTGCGCAAAAAAACAAATCGACTAACCATCTGATCTTCGCCAACCGTCACAATATTGTTGTCCACGAACTCCGCCAAACTGCGATCCGTGCCATACTCGTTTATCAGGCCTAGATCATAGTTATTTTACCAAAAATAGAAAAAGAAACACAAACAAACCATCTAGAATCGTTCAAAACATCTTGTCGATTGAACGACAACAATTGTGCGTGTGATGACATTGTTGCTCCATTGACAAATGCGCGCCAACTGTCAAACAACTGATGTCCGTACACATTGACAATTGGTGTGTCAGCATCAGCCGAATGAACAATCTTCACCATGTCCTGAACATCGGAAGAGAGCATTGCGCGGAACGTCGTAGTGTATCCAGCGGCTCGCGCTTCGCGATAACATTGAAGATCGGCTCCGCGTAGACCGTGAAGATTACCGGGGAATGGATGTGACAACGCAATCATGTGTACCTTTAATATTTCAAATGTTCGCGTAATATAAAAAACTGAAAACAAAACTTACAACTCGATCTTTGTTATGATTTGAATCATGTTGTGGTCTTTCTGTGTTAACTCGAGGCATCCATTCTAGTGGTTGTGGAGATGCCGAAGTCACATGATAAACATCATTTTGTCGCGAGTTTTTCTGTGAAAAAAAAATTAGAGAAATGGTATAGTTGAACATGTAATAGTCATGCAAGGAGTTAATATTGTCAACCCAGTCTGATCATCCAACGCGAATTTGAACTACTGTCTAAATCTCTTTGGTTCTCATACTCTTTCATAGATTTTTGTAGTAGATAATTCATTGCGCGTTCGATTCTCTGGTTGGATTGACAATACTCGTCATATCACAATAGACAAAAAAGTGGGAGATGAACTCAAAAAATCGAGTGGGAAGTGTTCAACTCAAAATCGAATTTACATTTGATCTTATTTGACGACGTGAACATTTATGTGTTGCATGATGAGTCTGTCAGGATATAACAACATCAATCACAATACATTATACAACTTACCCAATATTCTAGACTGTTTGCACTGTATCGAGAATCAAGCTCGATGGGCTACAAATATTTTTGGAAATTTGTCATGACTTTTAAAAATGTCGTCTAATTCTTGGTGATTGGAATCACCCTAAAACCAAACTAGTCCATTTTGTATGTAGAGTTTTTAGAAGAAAAACACACTCACCGTGGATTGTCGTTGCTCAACAAACGGATGGAAACTGGTCAACTGAACCTCTTTCCATCCATTGTTAACTCGAATGAACAGTTGTTGTGATGAGGTGGCAAATGCGAGTTGTCCGACGCGAGTGTTTCTAGACGTCGCGAATAGTTCGACAGTTGTTGCATGAACATTTACCGGCGAACCAGAGTAGATGGCTGTAATTGGAGTGAAGGTATTAGCGAGAAACCAAAAAAAAACAGAGAAATTCGTGTGGGACTAAATAATATTCGTGACCTTTTCCTCGTTTTCGATTTATTTATATTCGGGTCAGGCCACGCCCACAAAACTACTATGTCTTATCTATCTGTTATCCTAATAAAAGTTAGCTGCATTTATCATGAAAGGGAGGGGGATATCACCAAAAGTAAGTGAAAAGTTCACGGTTATAACAAATTTTTAGTTTTCTACCACATTCCTATCTCAATCATTTACAGCTTTTTGCAACTATCTCCGGGTTTTCGAAAAAAAAATAAAAACCCAATTCAGATTACATCACCAATTGTCATGTAAGCACTGATAAACAATACAACATTTCATTGTTTTACAACCAATTTATGATTTTACAAACAGAGTGGCAACTAGTGACTATATATAAGCACCCGCGAGTCCATTTTTATCAGTCTAGTTTCACTCATCTTTTTCCCCCTCTTTCTTTTGCCCACTTTTATTCAAATAGTCATTTTTTTTGTAGTAACCGTAGGTAGGTTTCGAATCTCTTGAAAATCTTGTAAACTTCAATGATCTCGAAAGAATACACAAATACAAGTTTTGGGGTTCTCACAAGGAGCATCCACCGTTGCCGAGTTTCCGAGAAAAGTGAGAGAACTCGCCAATCAACTTCACGGAAAAGACGATGGCGCTTCGGATTCGATAGCAATCATCGCGTGGATTTCCGAAAATCGACATTGTGAATAGAAGAGAATCCTGTGGTTGGAAACACAATTTTATCCAAAATAGCTCAACAGAACTAGAACACCTCAAGGAAACGAATTGGAAGAAAACAACTACCTAGTCTTCCGCTAACTGAAATCGACACAAAAGCGTTAGATTTTTCGAGAAATCGACCTTTAAAACGGACGTGTTCGCCCTCACCAGTTCATAAATATTATTGAGTATCTTTGAAAACAACTTATTTTTGGTGCTACCGAGTGACCTTCGTAGTGTTTCTTTGCGTTTTTTTTTGCCAAACCCATTGTTCACCTTTATAAAGATAGTTCGGAGTTGGAAACAAAGGTTCAGAATATCTCAGACTAATAAAAAATAGGAAAATAGTTCTCAGCATTTTAGCTGTGTCCGAATGTAAACACAACTTGGAACAAGTTTTTTTTTATAAACAAAAGTCTTCGACCCTCAGACCCAACTAAGCCTAAGCGTTTACCTTGAGTTTGTGCCGAGTATGCTGGCAGACCGGGTGGTCCTGGTGGTCCGGGCGGTCCTTGTGGGCCTCGTTCTCCCTTCGTCGCAATACCATGAACATTTCTATCATATTCGGGGAGATTCTGCGATGCCGATTGTCTTTGAAGTTGTTGAACTTTTCTGGCAATTCTCTCGATGTCATCATCACTCAAACTCTCGATACTTGTTCCATCTTCGCCTCTGGATCCGGGTAAACCGGGTGGTCCTCGCTCTCCAACAGCTCCATCTCTGCCCGACGGGCCCGGCAATCCGGGTGCTCCGGGTGGCCCGGCGACTGGTACACCCGCACCCGCTCCTTCCGATGCGCTTGCTCCCGGTGCACCGGGTGGTCCGGCCAATCCGGGTAGTCCCGGTGGACCCGGTGGACCTTGTTCACCGTGCTGTCCCGGTTGACCGTCTGCGCCCGGGTGTCCCGGATGTCCCGGATTTCCGTGTGCACCGACAAGCCCATCTTTGCCCGGTGGTCCTTCGGGTCCTGGCGCGCCTTGACATATTTGAGTACACGTTCCTGGACTGGATGATTGTTGTTGTTGTTGTTGAGATGAGACAAGTCGAGCTGATTGACGGTCTAAAAATTGAAACTGTTGTTTTTTGGCAGGTAAAATCTGAAGAAAACTGCAACACCAGGAAATGATTTTTTGTTTTTTGAAAGGTTGGGAAATGGGTCCCAGTTGGGCTTCACGGCCTATTCACCAGCCATCAAAAAACTTGTCAATCTCAAGAGACACAGAGAAAAACACGAAATTTGCAGTTCGAAAGGTCACGTTTATATTATTTTCACGTTCGTTCTTTTTCAAATAAGGGTGATTTTCAAAAATGACATTTTTCGGGAAATGAACTTAATATATAGGTCACGTCGGTAATTTTTTAAAAATATTTTTTGGTTCATCTTTTTTTTCGATGCTTTTTGTTACGAAAAAACGTAAATAGCTAGAAATAAGCGTGACCCCGAACTGCAAAAATTTGATTTCTCTGCGTCTCTCCTAATGGGCGTCTTAAAAGTCCGTTGCTCGAAATCAAATTGGAACTATCAAACAATTAAGACACCTGAATTCTTCCCAATCAATTCATGAAGGATCGGGTCAGAGGTCAGATTCGGGTCGTATTGGGCCGAGCTGCTTTCTTTTCGGAAACAATGGAAAACAAACTAGGCCCGAGTTTTTTCGGGCCAAAATTGTTTTTAGTTAAGACATCCCAAGTATTTTCGGGCTCACATCTTCCTTCCCCTATATTTTTTCAAAAAAAAGAATTCTCCTTTAGAACAACACTCTCAGTATCTAGCACACCCCGCACCCCAAAAATAAAAGCCAAAATCAAATCATGCTGATCAAAAAAAAATCTAGAAGGGGAAGAGAGTAAAACCTAATGGAACAACCAATGAATCATCGGATAAGAAGAAGTCTTCTGAAATGTTAGTTCATCTGAAAATGTCTGTTTCCTTGTCCGTTTTCTCAACTAACCTTCTAGAACTCTTTGTGGTGTTGGGAATGGAGGAGGTGGAGAGGGTGGAGGAGGAGGAGGAGGAAGTGCAGTTGTTCGGGGCAACACGGATCCTTCTTCTTCTTCTTTTTCATTTGGACTACCACTTCCATCAATCTGAAATCAAATGAATCAACAAAAAAAGCAGAGAGAATAGTTGACAGAGTGTTCACAATCACGATGCACGAATCAGAAAAAGCCGACAATAAACTATCTATTTATAACTTACCTTTCGACTCATTTCCCGTTCTTTTTCCAGTTTACGATGTCGCCACTAATGATTTTCAGTTATTTTATCTTTTTATGGGTGAATTCAGAGATTGTTTGCTATTTTTTCCTTGCAAACAAATTTCGGCTCTCTGCGTCTCTCTATCTATCAACTCTAGATTTGTGTTTTGTTTCTGGCAGAAACTGGAAGGGATTCCCTTAAAGGGGCCCCATGCTCAAAAATGGGGTTCGGATTGTTTTTCTCAATGGGGCCCCAAAACAGTGTCTAAAAGGGATACGACTTAAAGGGGCCCGATAGGTGTTTTGAAAAGTAAAACTTGAAGGGGTACGACTTAAAGGGGCCCGGTAGCTGTTTTGGAAAGTAATACTCAAAAGGATACGACTTAAAGGGGCCCCGTAGACATTTTGAAAAGTAAAACTTAAAGGGGTACGACTTAAAGGGGCCCGGTGGGTGTTTTGAACAGTAAAACTTAAAGGGGCCCAATATGAAAATTAATTTTTGCTGAAATTATCAGTATAAATTGTGAGAAATTCTCCGAGTTTAATGGGGTCATTCTCCAGTTGGAACAAACTTGGGTGGATTCTGAATAGGACCACCTGAACCGGATCGGTTGTAAATTGAAGTTCAAATGCTTCTGATACTATTTAGTGGCCCAATTCACCTTGAGAAAAAAACAGACCGCACCCGAATTTTTATCTGGGTTTGTATCAGCCATATCTCAAAAATCCACCCCCGTTAGAGTAATAATGCGTCTGATTCGGTTTTGTGGTCTTATTCTGCATAAAACAACAACCGGAAATCTCAATCATTCAGTACAAATTTCGAAAAATATTTTCTTTTCAATAATCAACAACCTTGTATACATCTACTCGAGCCTTTGACACCTCATAAAAGTGACAGATTTGACATGCTCAGCAACTAGCAGGCCACTATTGCCTGCTCTCACCATACGCGTTTTTTTCTGCTAAAAAGTTACTATTCATGCAGTGTACTTCCCGACGAAGAAAAGTAAAAGATGCCTTGAATTTTTTTTTATAGTTTTACCGAAAATTGTTTACGATATTTTTTGTTGGAAATTTGGAGAAATTTTTTGAAAAAAAAAGTGCAAATATTAACAAAACCGACCAATTGTAGCGGGCTAGTTGCTGGGCATGTCACATCTGCCACTTTTATGAGGTGTGAAAGGCTCGGACTGTTGCATACAAGGTTATCGATTTTTAAAAGACTGTGTATATTACTTGGAATTTGTACCAAATATTTTAGATTTCCGGTTACTATTTTTGCTGAATCGGACCACAAATTCGATCCAGACACATTTTGTGCTCAAAACGGGCCGGGCTGACACAGACAAAAATAAAAATCGCTTCCCGTCCTTTTTTCTCAAGATTAATTGGCTCACGAAAAAGTATCAGAAGAAACTGAACTCCAATCGGACATTGTAGCTACAACCGAATAGTTCTTCTAGACCAATTTCGTGGTCCGATTCAGCGAGAAAAAAACGGTTCGGGTCCGGTTCAGGTGGTCCTATTCAGAATCCACCCAAGTTTGTTCCAACTGGAGAATGACCCCATTAAACTCGGAGAATTTCTCACAATTTATACTGATAATTTCAGCAAAAATTAATTTTCATATTGGGCCCCTTTAAGTTTTACTGTTCAAAACACCCACCGGGCCCCTTTAAGTCGTACCCCTTTAAGTTTTACTTTTCAAAATGTCTACGGGGCCCCTTTAAGTCGTATCCTTTTGAGTATTACTTTCCAAAACAGCTACCGGGCCCCTTTAAGTCGTACCCCTTCAAGTTTTACTTTTCAAAACACCTATCGGGCCCCTTTAAGTCGTATCCCTTTTAGACACTGTTTTGGGGCCCCATTGAGAAAAACAATCCGAACCCCATTTTTGAGCATGGGGCCCCTTTAAGGGAATCCCTTCCAGTTTCTGCCTTTGTTTCTACACTACTCAGATAACATAGTGAAGGTTTACTGTAACTTTTGTTGAAATGAAAAAACAGATTCATTCTGGCCAAAACTGAGCCCGAATTTTTGTACGGATCCCATTCCGTATAGTTTGTTTTTCAAAAAAAAAAGGCTCAAAATAATGAAAACGTGAAATTTCGGTTTTCTCTGCGTCTCTCTCTCTCTCGCTCTCTGTCAAAAATAAAAACTGATCCGAATACACGAAACGCTTGCGAAGAATTCCTAATAATTTGACTTTCTATTGGCTAAGCCGAAGAGTGAGATTGAAGCGTGGAAGGTATACCGAAAAATCACGGACGTTTTGGGCTATCTAGAAGGGTTCAGCCCAAAACAACTCGAATCTCCGCACTCCCAAGCGTAGCCTCTTTCCAATTTCAAAATTCTCAATCTCCAAAAAAAGGCTCATTTTTCACTATATTTCATACACAACATCAATCAAACATTACCCATTGTTCATCACATTGTCTTGCTCCTTGTGTCGAATCATCGATCAATTTGAGTTCTTGAATAGCTCCCTGCAAAAACACGCCTCGGATTAGTTTCTATTAACCTTTTCTTGATCTGCTTCTTCAATACTTTCGACTTCGATTTCGGTGAAATTGAGAGGAATGTCTGGTGTTTCAGCAGTTTCTTGAGATGATCTTTCAGTTCGAATGTTCACATCATCAGTGACTTCGACTTGATATATTTGTGTTTTGGTGACATTTGTCAACACTTGATCTTCTTCAATTTCGGCTGATTCGAATTGCTCACCCAAACAATTGAGCACAGAAATGAGAGATATTAGAAGGAGGAGTTTCAGATTTAGATACATTTTCAGGTATATCCTGGAATTGCGAAATTGAGAGGTAAAGATGAGAATGAAAAGAGAATATTAACAGCAAAAAAGAAGTGCTAAGAGGAGTAGATGAGCCACAAAAGTTCAGAATAGTTCACTGAAATTTGATTTTTTTAAACTTCACTCTTTTTTTTCTAATTTGGAAAGCTTCTCTGAAAACTCGCCGGGCCTGGTCTTTGATTTTTTGTAAACAACTTTTAGATTTTTTCTTGGAACAAAAAGTATCTGCGAAAAATACTTATTTTTCAATGCATTTCCTGACCGGTCTGGAAGTTCTGTGGAATTTTCAGATTGGCCTGGACTATGAAATTCTGAGCCAAGCATTTGAAAAAAAGTAGGGCCAGGGTTTTTTTTGGAAAATAATTGTTGACACCAAAATATGGGAGAATCTCAAATGTTTTTTTCTCGAAAACTATAGCCGACAAAAAGTTTACAAAATGAGATCCGAAAGCAAGAAAAAGTGCAAATTGAAATCTAAACAAATCGTGGCAAGAGTGCATAAATCTTTCAGGTGTCACAAAAAAACACCTCAAAAACGACGTCTCATTTTTCATCGAGCAACACCAATTGTTTCTTGGACACGTGTTCGATTTGATTTGAAACAGGATGAAATGAAAAACGAAAACAGTTTGCCCAAAATCAAATTTCTCGAAACTCGCCCACTCTTTTCAATATAACAAAATGATTAAAAAGATGTGCCGCCGCCTCGTTTCTTTTTTACAGTAAAATGTTGTGTTTATTTGAAAGAGAAAAAACCGCGCGCCAAAAAAAACATAAAGTGTGAGAAAAAAAAAAGAAGCAGAACCCATGTTTGGTGTGAGTCATTCGAATCAAGTTGGACGTTTGCCAAAAAACAAAGGTTTGAAACAACAAACAAAACGAGAAGAGTCTTTTCTGTTTTTGAACAAAAATGGAACTTACCTCAAAACCGTTGTCAATTATCGGACCGGCACTGGCTATATACAGTTTTTCAGCTTCATCAAATGAAAAATCCGGAAGATTCGAAGAAATCTGAAACTAAGAGAATTGAATTTTGTTTCCTCGGGCTACAATTTCAGACCGAAAATTTCAATCATTCCCCCGCGGCCACCAGCAGAAATTTAGAAAACTGAAAGAGGCACAGAGACAGAGGAGACAAGAGATTTGCAGGTCACGTTTATATTCTTTTCGCGTACATTCTTTTTTTAGCAAAAAATAATCCCAAACTTAAAAAATACTTAACATGACCCACTGCAAAAATCTGATTTCTCTGCGTCTCATTTAGAAGGACGATCTGAAAGCCCGTGTCCTGGTGTTTTTTCATGGAAGTCGCCAGATTCCACGCAAAATTAAAGCACTATCATATAGAAAACGTTTTTAACCGGGTCGGGTTCTGTGAGGAATAAATTCCCAAACTGCTAACCTGTTTTGAACCATATCTTCTACATCGAAAATAAAAAGTCACAGTTTGTTCAGAAACTTCTAACGCGAATTGTGTCCATTGTTGAGAGAAATCGTCGACAAGAAACGAAGCAACCGAACTGGATCGAACAATCAGGGAAATGTTGGATTGAGCCGTGCCGGCCGGCTCGATCAACAATCCAATATCAACAGCCGAATCGAATTCATTCATCGCCGCAAACAAATAACCACCTCGTTTATCCATCGGTTTGATTGTTGCCAAAAGTGAGAATTGTTTGAAAAAGTTTCGCGGAAGATAAAGTCGATATGGAACCGCAATCTCGACACCTCTTTGCAGTCCGATTGCGGGTAATGAATCGATTCCTTTGGCGCGGAAAACTCGAGAATCCGCTTTCAACGACGCTTCGACAGGTGCCAACAGATCGACCTCGGTCTCAGTGTCTGCAAACAAAAAACAAATGAAACTTGTTTTAATTCATTTCACATTTATTTTGATTTATATATTCTCATTTTTTCGATTTATGCCAATCTGTTCAACAATAAAAAGTATAATATTTGTCGGATCGAGTTTTCAGTCAAAGTCCTAAAAACATGATACCATACAGTAACCAGTTCCCGAAAATTTTCAAATCGCAAGTTTTTTTTTAAACAGTGTTAACACTGTAACATGTTATTTTCAATGCGAAGACTTAGTCAGAATCGGAAAATTCCAATTTCAAACTTTTCTTTGTAGTGTTTGCTTTGATTTCCAAAAAATCGTTTCTCTTTTCTTGTTCCTTCTGGTGCCAACATAACTTCCACAAAAAACCCCAATTTATCAAATCTGTTTTCAAGGTTCTCCTCGAAAAAAAAACCGCAACATAAATGTTTCAATATTTTCTTCTCGAACACTCCCAAGGGTCCACAAAAACTTGTCAAATCATACACACTCTTTCTTTCTCCGATTTTTTTGTCAGCAACGAGCCCCTAGTAGTAATATGTCTCAGGGGTCCAATTTGTATTCAGCCGTTTTTTTGGCTCGTCGGAACACTATAATTTGTAGTGTTTGGCAGGAAAAATGGTTTGCTCATTTTTTATTGTTGGAAGCCAACAAAAATTGGGGGCAAGGTCATATGAACAATTGAGTGAAGAAGCATGATTCGACCTCTTCCTTCCGATTACATAATTTATAGATATATATCAAGAGACGCAGACATTCAAAAGGTGACATGATATATGTATACTGTAGAAGAGGGAAGGGGGATTAAAGGGACAAGAAAGTATGCATGAAAGAATTTGACACTTTTGTTTTTGTTGTTGTTGTATCGAGAATAAAGACAAAAAGCAGGCAGGTGCTACAAGTTTTGGCTTCAAATTCTCGTGATTAATTAATGACAAAATGAGGGACAAAGTTCCAGGCCGGCCCTCATTTTTTTTGAGCCGAAAATTCGTGAACTGTTGTGAATGACATTCGCTAATTTTCAGATTATCTTAAATTAATCGTTCGGCAGCCTCTTGTAGACTTTGAAACAACGTGAATTTTAGACAACAAAAAACCCATTTTTTCGAAAGCTTGAAATCAGATTTTTGGGCCAAACTTTTTACACAACTTTTTGGAAAATGAGAAATTTAGAGAACATAACCTAGAATACAATATTTCTAAAATGTTCGTGCTTCTCATTTTTGGAGCACATTTTTGGGTCACGTGTTAGACCGTGTTAGAACGTGAACTTCAATTTGAAAAGTTGATTGAACCTGTGTGACAATATTGTCATATGACAACTGAAAATTATCTGTTGATCCGATGTTTTCCCTTTTAAAAAATTCAGAATGAATTTCGAACCAGGTTCGATTTCGGAAGCTTTTTTTCTGATGTTATACTTTTTTCTAGTAAAAATTAGTTTTCAATCCGACTTTGGGTTCCATTCACCAGAAAAACTTCGAGTAATTTAGGATCCGACAGAAGTCTTTTCGGGTTCCATTCAAAAAATTCGAAAACAAAAATCGGACCAGGCCCGATTTTTGAGCCGCTGACATTTATAACAGTTGAAAAAAAGCTTTACACTGTCAGGCCTAGTTTCGCGCCAAAATTTAAGTTTTTTTGTATACTTATAATTGTAGCAACAAAAAAAAGCTAAGTGTTAGTGTGTGACCAACCTCCAGGTAACGTATTGATGGAGAAAAACGAAGGTGGTTGCGCATAGTTCAAATTCAACAATATAGCGAAAAATAGTAGGAAAAGAAATAAAAAGGTCAACATGAATAATGATGGAGGAGTATCATATGTGCAACCACACCAAAAGTAGTGTAACAAAAAAGAAACTTTTTTCTTCCTTTTTTAAACCTCCGGATTACTCACTGACACCCCAAAACCACCACTTTTTCTTTTTCGTTTTGACAGAAGGAAAAAAGGGGTGCGCGAAACAAAACAAAAAAAAGTGGGCGGAGCTAGAGACAAAACGGAATGAGAAGGGGAGAAGGAGGGGAGGAGGCCAAAACAATGTTTGCATCGCGATTTTTCTCGTTTCAAGTACTAGAAAGACAAGATTGATGATGCATTTTCCAGACACGGACCACAACAATTTTCATTATTATTATTATTATTGCAAATTATAATTGTTGTTATTATTTTCTGGCTTCACGAAATGATGAACAAACTTCGTGGAAAGGGTACATGAGAAAAACCCCAGTCGATAGAAAATGAGTCCAGAAAAATTGTGTGGTTTGTCTTTTTCAGACCCGATTCCGTTTCTTGACCAAATGTTTACAGGTGAATTACACAACACTAAGAAGACTTTTTAGTTGATATAACATGAAATGAGACATTTTCTGAAAAGCTGCAGGAATATTTCGATCACTATGTCATCCTATCAGATTCAATTTTTCATTTGAACTTAAAAATACACTTGCGTAATTTTAGGGCCTAGATTCCAGTCGTTCTCTAAGAGAGTTGACAGTTTTTCCGAATTTGATTCTGGGGAAATCATAATTTTTAATTAAAGGTGGACTGCGATATATCTGAGAAAGACGGTGTGCAATGTTGCGTCATTTATAGTGTAGTGAAATTCTTCGAAAATGTGTGTACTTTTTTGAATTTATAATGGTTCGATAGAGCGCACATGGTCGTGAAGACGGAAAGGCGGAATTGCGTGTTTTTGTTTTTATCCTGGCACTGTATCAAATTTTTTGCGTTTTTTTGGTTTTCGCATCATTTTTCAGGAGCACACAAACTATATTATAGACGAAACACTCAATTATCTCGCAGTCCACCTTTAAATTTTGAAACCATTTTTTCAGCCCAGCCCGGTTTGATGGCAATTGTGAAATTAAAATAAACCCGTTTCTTGAAAACAATCTAACCAGTTGATTTTTCGGGACATCCTCCGCTGTAGACATCCATCTCATGAACAATGACACGTGGCATGTATTGCGACTCCCATTTCAATGATACAGACACCTGATAGAATTATTTTTTCTCTCGAAAATTTCAAAGTTTCATACCTTGAATTGTTGAATTTGACGGCTGAATGGCACATAAACATTCTGTATAATGTGTTGTTTCACATTTTCCATTCTAGTTTTCCATAAAATGTGTCGTTTGTTGAAATCGGCCTTTTCAAACAGCTCAATCTTCATCTGAGCTGGATGGAAATTTAGTAACGCATACTTCAAATGAAAACATAGCGATTGAGCATCGGGAAAATTGACAGACGGTGTAGTAAGATACGCAGGTGATGAGGGGTACTGTACTCTTGGACATGCACCAGAATCGCGTTGTGTATAAAAATCATGTTTCGCCGAACACAATTTCCAATGAGCCGATGTTTCTAGAGAGCACATTTCGGTTTCGTTTATACGACACATCCAATCGTATTTAGGTCGATGATCGGGTGATTTGACTGAAAACATGAATGACCTTGAGGTACTGTAGTCATAAAATGGGTTTAAAAAAACATAAAATTATCTAACCTTCAGGAACCATGAACAAATCTCGAATACTCCAAGGACTCTCGCTTCCATCTGATGACATTACTTTCACAGCTACTTCATACTCTTTTCCCGGTTGGAGACCGATTAGTCGGACGTGTTTTGCGTTTGATCGAATTTTTTGTTGAACATCACTTTCGTATATTCCATAGCTGAAAGAAGTTTGAGTCAGGAGAAAGATTCGAACACTGTTCCCAATCTGGATCTTCCTGAAGCTCGTGTACTTCATTAAAAGGATTTCGGGCTCTGAACAAAAGATTGTGTTGAAATTTTGGAAAAGTCCACTCTGATTGTGAGAAAGACATTCGAATGAAAAACCGCAGAAATCAGATAATCTAGTGAACCAAAAATAAGACTATCAGACCCAGCCTTAAAACTTAAAACAAAAAAGCTAGTTATCTCGAAAAATCAGAAAAAGTTCTGAAAAAAACCCGGGCCAAACGATGAAGAAATTGGACAAAAGAGGAGTGAATTTTTGGATAAAGAGTCTCGGTCTGAAAACTTGAAAGAACTATGGGAAAAATTGAAAGAATTATGGTTTCTGAACCGATCCCGTACAAAATATCGAGCCTTTATTGGAACTTTTCAGATCATAAAAATTCTTTTCAGCCAAGAGTTTCATTGGACCTGACAGAAAAAGACGTCCCAGCAAAACCGCCGCCAACAAACACGAGTGTTCTGTAAATTGAAACGAAAAACGAACTTGACAATGTACTGTCGTTGAGAAATGAGATCAGGATTCGGATCTTCCCACGAAACATAGGCCATTCCATTTTCTTCCATCCTAGCGCGAACTGTTGTCGGTGGCCATAATTTCTCGGCAGAATTTCCTTCAGAAAGAGAATTTGAATTTTCATTTTCAAAAAAAAAGCATTCCAAGGGTGTCGTTCTGAGGGCCCACCTTGGGAAAGTGGAATTGAAAATTGAGAGAACTGACGGGAAAAATAATTTGTTTCCGCCAGAAAGGAATGTGTGAACATAAGAGAAGGTCTTGTTTGGTGAAGAAACTCAATTTTTTCTCAAACTGGGCTTCCTTTCCAACATCTAGGAAGCTCAATTCTCCTAGGTGGTGCCGAGAACGAGTGCCCTGAAACAATCAAACCTTCAGCTTGAAGAGTCTTCGCGGCCAACATAACTTTGGTACCATCTTCCCCTTCAGCCTCGTTATAGGCCGAAACAGCAAAAACATAATTGGTGTCAGGGTCTGAATCATTTTTTGAGGCTCATCGGAAAAGAAAATTGATGAGATGAACTCACTTAATCGATTGATAGTGAATGAAGTACTATCGGATCCTTCGATGACAATTCTCTGCGAGATACTTCCCTCGCCATACTCTACAGTATATCCTCGTATCAATATTGTCGGATCTGTTGGAGCATCCCACCATAATGTGGCTGATGTTGATTGTGTTTTGACACGAACATTTTGAGGAGCATTTGGAACATGATTTTCTGAAAAGGGACAACATTTCACATTGCAAACTTGTGTTACTACAGTACCCTCAATTTGAATAATTTCGACAGGCTTTCAAAATTTTTGGGGTTGTTGTACTTACAATTAGAATGAGACTTGATCCCGTAAGCCTGAGGACTTAGGCCAAGTGTCATTAAGTGTCCCGTCTAAAAGTATTACATTTTCCTCATTTTTACGGATTCAATTCCCGCGGAGGTTTTTCTGGTCTTTGAAAAAGTTGATATCCGTGAGCGAGCCCTGTATCTCATGACGAGATACGAATGACCTACAACCTAGAGAATCTAGCCGGGCTTAGCAGTGATTTCTGTGTCTCAATGTTTTCGCACATTTTTCAGATCAGGCTAGAGCCAGTTAGGGCCTAGAGCGGACCGGCGGTCCGCGTCCATATTTCGGTAAAATTTTTGCCCAAAAACGAGTTCGTACCTATCGGATTCAGAGAAATAAGGCAACAGTTCTGCAGATGTGGCCAAAGTCGGAAAAATATTGATATAGAGGTGAAAAAAATTGGCATCGAAATAGAGAAAAAATTGTCATTTTACGTGTATTTTTTGAAGAAATTTGAAAAAAAAATCTGGCCCTGCCCGGAATTTTTCAATGAAGGCCGGAAAAAAAGCCCGGCCGGAAACGGGACCAAGAGAGTAGAAATGGTTTCCACAAATTTTTCGAAAAATCTATTCCCGGCTCTCAGAAACTGACGTCCAAACGTCGGGGCAGGGCCGAAAAACAGAAAAGCCCGGCTCGGTCCGTATTTTTCGGGCCGGGCTCTCGGGCCCTCGGGCTTTAATCTCACCCCGAGCTAGTGAGAGCGGGTCCGAAATTAACGGACCGGTTTCTGCTATAATTTGAAAATGTTATTTTTTCCAGGAAAGTTTTGGAACTTTTTTATGTTTAGTGTGTCCGAAATGGCCCGAGAAAATTTTTTAGTTGGTTTTTTTTTGCTACAAAAATGCCTCATTTTTACATTAGCCGTATTCGGAACACCTTTCTGTTTTTTTTTCTTTCTCTCCTCTCTTCATCAAGTGTGAATAATTGGTTCTAAATTCGGCGTGCTTTTTCTTGTTTCCGACAAGCTGTCAAACACCGGAAACAGAAGGGTGCACAGGTGACATAAACATAATATAATGCTAAATAATTCGACCTAATTATGCATTTAGTTGACAACAGACAAAAAAACAACCAATAGTGATCGATGTTTTTGGCTACTGTGTTAGTGTGTCGCCACGTGTCCATTGTGCACCTTTATGTGACGATCAAAAGCAGATGAAAAGGAGAAAATGATGCCCTCAAAACAAACAATAATGTGATTATTCGAAGGAACACAACGTTGTGCGTCCACAAATGGTCTCGTAGCGACACACCACACAAACGCTACAGTAAAACTTAAGTTTTTTTTTTTCATTTCACCGCCATTTCTAGAATTCTTTCCCCGATTTCGGTTGCATGTTCCCCGTCTTTCCACGATTTTTCGTCTTTTTTTTCTCACCATGTTGATGTAGTTGAGATGAAATAGGGCTAAAATGCCAAAAACAGTAATAGAATAAAATCGAGAATATTTGTTGGTTCATATTTCAAACCATTTTCTTTATTGTTGATATTTTTATTATCTGTAAAAAAAAAAGAGAATGAAAAATGTAAATATTTGCCGAAAAAAGAAGAAACAAATTTTTTTGAAGTAACAAAAAAAAGAAAATCAAATCAGAAACATTTTGTACCTTTTTCAAAACAAATTTTAAATCCTATTTGAACCAAACTTCAAAAATTGCAGATTTTTTCTGGTTTCTGTTGAACGAAAAAAAAAGAAAATGTGCCAAAATGAAACTAATCAAATTTGTGTTTCGAATTTGATTGAATCACAAAAACAAAACTTTAGACACAATTTAAAGAGAACACAATATTGTCCGAGCCTCACCAAAAAATAAAATAAACCGGGGACCTTTTGACTCCGCCCACTTTTTCTTCTTCTCAAATCAAAACCTTCACTTCATATTCAAATTTATTTGTTGTTGAAGGCAAGAAAAAGGCAGTGCGCTGGCAGGAAAACTACACACCAAGCGGCAATTTACATACAATTTGTAAAGTTTTTGAGTGTTTCGTCGGTGTTTTTTTTAAAGATGAAATAATTTACTGTATGAAAAAAAAAACAAATAAATGTGGGGTATTGGGATTTGAATGATAAATAAATAAATAACCGGGCAGATAAACTTGCAAAGAACCGTTTACTTTTTCTTTGAAGCAGCTTCTTCAGCTTCTGCAGCTGCTCGTTCAGCTTCGACAACTTTGAGAAGTTCATCAACCTCGTCGACAGAAAGGACACGTTGTTGAATTTCATTCTGAAATTAGAACACTCCCTTTTTCAGATTGGCGAAATGCTTTATTTTTTCTTCCTTCGAAAGATTTACAACTCGAGAACCCTACAATTTTCTGTCTAAAACTCACATTAACTTTTTTCATGACGGCAATTTCAATGTTCTGAGAGCCAGATTGCACAACCTGTAAGATAAAAGTTTTTTTTTTTTTAAATCAAGTTTTTCGAAACCTGTGACAATGATTTGACAACCAGTTTAAGGGTGGATTGTTCGTCGGCAATAGTTTGATCACCGTAATGTTCCTCAAGATACTCGCGAACTGGTTTTTCTCCGCGTCCGGTCGAATTGGCCAAGTATTCATAATATGCTCCTGCAGAAAGTATTTGAAAATTTTACATGGTTAATACTAATATTATAGTATCACCTTGGGCGGAACCGAAACCGGAAATTTTCGACCAATATCGGACTTTTGTTCTGACGACTTTTTCCGAAAAAAATGTTTCGGACCTTTTTTCCTGTCGGAATTTTTTCAGAATTTATTTTCGAAAATTTTCCGAGAATTTTTCGGTAAATCGGAAAACTCACCTGTTTTATTTTTTTGGAGAAAAAGTTCAAAAATTGTCTAATTTTATATGAATACGTTGAGAACGTTTGTATGGAAAGTTCCAGGTTTTCCGAAAAACGTCGGAAAAAATTGAGACCCTTATTTTTTCTGAATATTTTTTTCGGAAAAATGTCAGAACTTATTTTTTGCTAATGTTTTTTCCAGTGTTATTTTTAAAAAGAAGGTGAAGGTCACGCCATAAAAAAGATTTTTTTCTTGAAATTTTTGGTGTATTTTTAGCACTTTCAATTATTGGAAAAATAGTACGTTTGGGCACCCGGAAACACATCTCCATGAAATGCATTTGCCCAAAAACCCCGTTTTGAATTTGGACTTCTACTAATTCGAGTATATTAGTCAGTTGGTATGAAAACTTCAATCGCCGCATAGCATCTGCTCTATTTTCTTTTCGTGGATTCAACTATGTTGACTTGCTCGGCGCTTGAAAAACACCAGAATCTCATCTGTTTGGAAATCAGAACAATTTGAAATAAAACACACCTGACGGCTCTGTTTTGAAAAGTCTTGGTGTACCATCGAAGTCAAAACCTCCAATCAACATTGAAATTCCGAATGGACGGCGACCTGGGGATTGTGTGAATCGCTGAAAATACAATTTAGCCATGAGCAAATTCATATTTCAACTGTTTACCTGTTTTGTGTTAGCAATATAACGAGAGATATAGGCAACCGTGACTGGATCTTCTAGTGTGAGCTTGTACGATTGACACTCAATACGAGCTCTATCAACCAAGACACGGGCATCAGCTGATAATCCGGCAAAAGCGAGCATTACGTGATCATCGATCATGTGAATTTTGCGAATAGTTCTGTCATCTTGAAGAGTTGGGATTGATTTCTTTTCAACGCCAATAACGATGCAATCTTTTCCTCGTACACCAACCTAAGATTATGCTCAAATTTGATTTGATGAAAACTTAAATCTTACAGCAGTTGATCCCTTTTTGACGGCTTCTTGTGCGTACTCTACTTGGAACAAATGCCCATCTGGTGAAAAGATGGTGATAGCACGATCGTATCTGTTCATCTATAAAATTCCACTTCATTGAGACAGTGGTGGGAAAGGCGACAAAAAAGAAGAGATTGAAACATCAAAAAATGAACTGCAGTTCATGATTTGGAAAACCGCAAAATTTTCGTTATAACGAAAACTTTCCGTGTTTCAAAAAAAAAAAAACAAAATTCAAATGACAAATCTACACACGTCAACATCATGTTACAGTAGTATGTGCTCCTATAAACGACACTCCGCTTTTCCGGTTTGCCCATTGTTTAGCCCTTCAAATTTATTTTTTTTTTTCAAAAAATGGATAGTTTTTTCGAAAATTTCTATCTTTTCCAATTTCAAAGCTTTAAAATGGAAGATCAAACTGTTCCAATAAACTTATCACGAATTTCTGGTAAATGTGTAAATTCAATTTTCAGATATGCCGTATGCAAACCAGCCACAGATTGAAATCACTGAGATGAGCAGTGATTCAATCAAATTCGTTCTCTCTGATACTGATTTGAGCGTAGCTAATTCTTTGCGTCGTGTTTTTATAGCAGAGGTTTGTTTTCTTTAACGTAAAAGAAGGTTCCATACGATAATGACCTTCAGGTACCAACAATAGCTATCGATTGGGTTCAAATCGAGACGAACACGAGTGTACTTCATGACGAGTTTATTGCACATCGTATGGGCTTGATCCCATTCGTTTCTGAATCTGCTGTAGATAAGATGCAATACACAAGAGATTGTGAGTGTGCCGAGTTTTGCGAAGAATGCTCCATTGAATTTTGGCTACGAAAAAAATGTAAAGATGATCATACTGTGGCTGTTACAACTGCAGATTTGGAATGTAAATCCAACACAGTAAGTAATATAATCGATTCAAAATTTGGGTTTCGAAATTTTAGGACATTGTTAGGCCCGCATGCGGTCAAGCACTGCGAACTCGCGGTGGAGTTAGAGATGACTACATGCAAAGAGAAGATATCTTGATTGTTAAACTGAGAAAAGGACAAGAAATAAATCTGAAGTGTTACGCTAAAAAAGGGTTCGGTAAAGAACATGCGAAATGGAATCCAACATGTGGTGTTGCCTTCGAATATGATCCGGATAATTCTCTTCGTCACACTATTTATCCCAATGCAAGTGAATGGCCTAGGTTAGTCGAAAAAAGAACGAAAAATTGATATAAAAATATGTTTCAGGAGTGAATATTCGCAACTAAAAGATGATGAAGAAAAAGAAGCTCCGTATGACTCACATGGAAAACCGAATAAGTATTTCTTCACAAGTGAGCTTTTTTTCCCAGTTGAAGTGAAAATAGATTTTTAAAATTTCAAAAACAGTATCATTTGTGATGTCCCAATTTGCTCTAAAGGTACATACTTCACACTGCACCATAATTGAAATTTCACACAGCGATTAATCGCAGTTCACGTTGGATAATATAAAACTAGACTTTTTTTATATGTACCTATTTATGTTTTTCTTTACAGTTGAAGCCAGTGGAGCCCTTCCTGCACAACTTATCGTTACAACGGGAATTTCTGTATTGAAAAAGAAATTGGAAGAATTGCAAGTACAACTTCAAGTCGAACTACAAAATCATGGCGCAGGCCATTAAGCAGAAACATCGGGTTTTCAATTGTCCACATGCACATTCCATTGGCTGATAGTGAAAAAAACAAACAGTCTGTAAGCACATTAAAACGATATAACTAATTTTTAATGTTTTGTACTTCCAGTATGTGAATTTGCATGTGGTTTTTGTTCGTTAATTTTATCTACTTTGAATAAATATTTAATTTCATTTGTTATACTAACTAAAGATGAGTTTGATTCTCCAACAATATTTTTAGTATGAAGCTTACAATTAGCAAGACATGTTGATAATTCAGGAAAAACAGCATGGTTTGTGGAGACTGTAAGTTTGAAAAGTCACAAATTTAATTTCAATACAAAATTTTTCTTGCAGGTGAAAAAAAATTAACCAAAATTGTCGGTGTCGATCCATACAGAAATAAAAAGAATAACAGAGGTGTTGATGGAAAAATTGCAAAGGTGACCACAACGAAAAATCGATTGCTAGGAGCAGATAAAAAGTGAGTTACCTTGGAAATCGATTAATAAATAGAGAAAAACAAATGATCAGAGGAGTTTGAAATTATTTGCGCACCGTGACAATATATCCAACAAAACGATCAAGTTTTCAGGGCGACAATTGTTGGAGCGAAGTGTAAAATATGTAAGATGCTTATTCATCAGGTGAGAATCTGATTATTCATTTTTTTTTTTTTTTTTTTTGACAGTAAATTGTTGTCGGTCCATGTAAATTATTCACAAGAAAAAAATAATGCAAAAAAAAACAAAACATTCCCGGCCTCTGGGATGCCATCTCACTTCTGCTGCTAGTCACCATACATCAGTGTTGAAAGAAATTTGTTTTTAAAACCCGACAATTTTCGGCACATGTGCGAAAAAAATTGTCGCACGCGGTGTGACAGATGTTCGGCATATTGTCGCACAGTGTGCGACAAGCTTGCGCCATTTGTCGCACCTTGTGCGGTGAGTGTGCGACATTTTTCTTCTCTCAATATAATTTTTTTTTCTCAAAGCCATTTTTGCGTCGCACACTGTGCGATGCGTGAGCGGATTTATCCCCCGAGCATGCATATTTTATTTTTTAATTTTCAGGCTGGAAGTCATTATTGCTCAACTTGTGCGTATCAAAAAGGAATTTGCGCTATGTGCGGAAAAAAAATTTTAAATGTCAAAGGACTTCGACAAAGCACCACTTAAAACATACTATTGCAATATACCTGTATATATTGTCTCACCATGTTGTATTTCACTTCAAAACGTTTAATAATTATTTGAATATTGAACAACTAAAAAATGAAATTTAATATTCAGATTGAGTCCAGAGCTTGAATGTTCTATCAAAGGCCGACGAGCACATCCATTGTCCATTTGGACTGATATCAACGCAAAGAATCTGAAAACAATTGTAACACATGTCAATCGAAATATTAATAACGTACCCTCGTGTCGTGTCCCTGTAACTGTCGTAATGGTTGCCAACCAGTTGAAGACCAAATTTTGAGAGAGCAATCAAAACTGGCAGAAACTAAATATTGACCATTCACATCGGCTCTTACTCGTGTTACAACACTGGTGTGGGCTGGCATTGTATAGGTGTTTCGACGCATTCTCAAGTCCCAAATTTTCAAACTATTGTCGGAACTACCAGTCACCATTTCATATCTATAACGTTCTGATTGTGTCAAAAACTTTTGAATCGCAAACCAACAAACCCATTAGGCATCCATTCAACGGTGTGAATTTCTCTTGTATGACCATCTAAAAACATGATACATCTGCCTGTGCGCAAATCCCAAACACGTCCATAACAATCATGACCACCTGTGAGAGCGACAGAACCATCTGGATGAAAACCGACATCGGCGACGGATTTAGCATGTCCTTCTTGAAATAATAGCTCTTTTTTTGTTGCTAGATCGTACATCCTCCAAGTTGCATCGAAGCTGGAAAAATTGATTTTTGAATTATCTTCTTTTTTTGGAAAACAGAATTTTAGAGGTTCATTTGATGAATTTTTTCTAAAATTAGAAAATTTGCTTGAAGATTGTACAACCAAAATATAATGGAATAGTAGATTTTTAAGTGCAGCAAAATTATGATTTTGACTTTCAACTTACCACGCAGTTGCGATTTGTTGACCATTTGGATGGAATGCGACTTTACTAACTCGTTGAGGATGTTTTTCGAGTTCGGCGATTGGCGTTTCTTTGTCAAGAGACCATAAAAGAACAGTTCCATCATGACTACCGGACACAATATTAACAGACTCTTTATCCATTGTACTATACGCTCCTGGGTGAAATCTAGCGCAACCGGCTTGCGAAATATGGCCGGAGAAGCGAATCTCCTGTTGACAAGTTTCCCGATTCCAAACTGCCACCGAACCTGACCATCCAGCTGTGACAATATGATCGGAATTCGGTGAAAATTCGCAAAACGCAACCGGGCGAGTATCTGCAACTTGGGACGAATGAAGATTGACTTGTTGTACTTGTTTATGAGCTTCTTGTCGAGCTAACGCTTTCTCGTGAGCTGGTCGAGCTGCCTCTTCTTTCGCTCGATTTATTCGCTCTTTAGCTCTTCGCAAAGAAAAGTCGGCAATAGCTACACGAGCAACTCGTAGTTCTGTTGGTCCACGATGATACCATGTCACTGTTTCTTCGTCTGTTTTATCAGCGTTCACCTGGAAAACTATTGCTTGTCATTCTAATGGGATCCTGCATGGAGAAAAACGGAGAAAACATATCCAGAAACTAGGCGTATAAATTCATGTCTGCTTAAGTTGACATATTCTTTTTTTGCAATTTGCACCTCATCTGTGTGTAAAAAAAAGCACCTCATCTGTGTGTAAAACTGCTGCAATCTCATCTTCTGTCATGGTCGAGAGCAAGGCTCTTAATCTTTCTCTTCTATCCAAAACATCTTCTCCGAACAAACAAATTGGTTGATTTAAAGCTCGAAGTTTCAGTTTAACCTGAAAAAAAACATTGCAAAACATAATCTGAAACTTCAACTCAAACTTACTTGAACGTCATCAGTTGGAAGTGTGAGAGTTCTGGCTCTTTTTCGCCTTTCAAACTCTGCCAACATTTCAGAGTCATGTTTGCTTTCTTGTATGTTAGCTGGAAGTCTTTCTAAGGGTGTTGATGATGATTGTTTTGTAGGCTCAGTCTGAAAAAAAATTAAATTCATAAAAACTTCTTGGAGTTATGTACTCACCAAGATTGCTCGAACACTATCCGCATTGGCAAGCGATCCAAATTGCCGGGGTGGACGTGGTATAGCGAAATGATCTTCTTCACCCATGACTTACACTGAAAATGAAAAAAAAAATGAGGGAGAAAAAATAATTAAAAATAAATTATAGAAAATACAGTACTAGATAATATTAAAGGCGCAAAAATCTTTTTACACGGTCTTGATTGGTTTTGTGAAAAACTACTGTCTCAACCGCGAATTATTTCGTTTAAAACAAAATGTTTTTTTGGGATCAGAAAAAAAAAACATTGCCTAGCGTTGTTTGGGAACAGAGGTGTGAATTTGTTCATTACAACAAAAACAACGCGAGCATTTTTTTTCGAAAAAAACACGCTTCAAAAAAACGAACGTCAGTAATTGCGCCCTACCGACTATTATTTTTTTCGGCCAAAATAATTTCTCACTTCTTGATTTTTTCTTCTTTCATCCACTTGCGACGCTTTATGTTTGCTTTCGTCCGCATGCCTTCCCTCGTAGAAAATTGTATTATTTCAGCAGAATGCATTCTCTTCGAAAAATGAAAGTAATCGTGGCCATGGATGTTGATGCAGGAATAGGTAAAAATGGAACATTGCCATGGAGACTGAAAAAAGATATGAAGTTTTTTGCCGATTCCACGAAGCACGTCGATGATAGTTCCAAGGTACATTGAAAGATCATAGTTATAAAAAATATATATGTCGTTTTGGTTTATAGAGAAATGCAATTGTAATGGGTCGAAAATGTTGGGAAAGCATTCCTGAACAACGAAGACCTCTTCCAGGTCGCTTGAATGTTGTTCTATCCAGAACGTTACCAGAAAAAGTCGAGGAAAATGTCATTTTTATGTGAGTGTTAAATAGCCGTCGAGGATTTGTCATTCATGTATGTTTCAGTAACGATTTTGATAAGATGATTAACATTTTGTCGTCAGAGCCATATTACACAAGTATTGAAACGATATGGAACATTGGAGGTGCAGAAATTTATAAAATGGCTCTTCAACAAAATTTAGTCAGTGAACTATATGTAACGCATATCTATAAAAAGTAGCATCTTTTTTCAATATCATATTTGTTAATTTATGTTATTTTCCAGATACGATACCGATGTTAATCTTTCTTCGATCGATTTTTCAAAGTACGAGAAACTGAAACTAGAGAGCGAAAATGAGAACTCACAAAGAGTTGTCGAAGAAAACGGTGTTCGGTTCGAATTTTGCAGATGGAAAGTTTGACTCACTTTGTACAATTTCCAATCTAGTTCATCAATTGCTGTCACTTCTTGAGCAGGGATTTGATCACAATCAAGTTGTTATTTATACATGTATAAATTATTACGGATTTTATAAAAACCTTATTCGTTTCTGGGTCACTGAGTAACCCTTGTATACTGAAAAAAGTTGTGTTCTTGTATCTCTAAACTTCAATTTCAGGAACGTCCGAAATACACGAGTGTTTAGGAATCAGTTTTCATTGTGTCATTTTGTAACGATATGGTTAAACAGAAAAATCAAAAGAAATCAGATGCTGAGAAGAATGCGACAACTGTTAACACAAGTACAACATTGACCAACACCGCACCAATGACAACAACAGTGAATGCGAGTGCAAACAATACGGGTAAATCTCTTAATCAAAACTTTATAAGCTAAACAAACTATTATTTTTTAGGTGGAGTCAGTCAAACGACTACTTCAGGGTCTTCGTCATCAGCGAATCGCAATAATACTACAACGGTCAATACCAATAACAAAACGCCTTATCAGCAAAATCAACAAAAACGTGATCGCGAGAAATCGGTAATTTTTTAACGAAAAAAACCAAATTTCTCAAATACAATAATGTTTTTCCCAGACATCTAGTAATCAAGGAAATAATAGTTATCGAAAGACAAACAACTCGACTGAAAGTCGGGGTTCTCGAGATTATAACAAAGATCGAAACAATTCACACTACCTGTCGACTAATGGGAGCTATTCGAAAAACAAGAATCGCGACAACTCTTCGCACAGTCGAAAAGGCGGAAATTCTAATCACTATTCATCGAGTACAAGCTTAGCAAATTCAACAACAAACGGCATTGCGAATCAATCACAAAATGTGGAGGCGAAAAAAACAGATTTACGAAAACTACCAAGTGGTGAAGAAAATAAGAAGAGTGTTTGGAGCGCGAATACTACTATCACACAAGAACAAGGAACCGATGAGGAGCGATTAGAAAACAAGTCAGAGGTTCCACCAATTCAGCAATCATTCTTTGCGCCAACCAAAAAGTTCAAAGATACCGTTTTGTCCTATATTGAGGTATATTTCTCATTTTAGAAGGATACCCCGGCCAATTGTTCAATTGAACATTTGGAGTATAACTTTGAGCCCCTGTCCACAGCTATTCCAAGTGTGATTAGAAGGACAATTACTTTTTTTTAAACAGATTTTCCTTTCATTGGTTCTTCCAAGTGGCTAATTATTTTATTACAGTGCGGTGAATGGGATCGAGTTGAATTGATATGTGAACTGGTTTCCCTTTTGGATGCATTTGATTTACGACTTGTCTATAATTGTATCGAAGCAAATCAGAGAACGTATACATCACAACTGAAACCAATGGAAAAACGGGCCAATTCTCTGAATCCCTTGTATCTGTTTCCGGCTCCAGATGAGAATTTCCATCAGTACGTCTATTCATGTTTCCTGACAATTTCGAGAATTTCAAAACAGGTTTTTATTTTTTGGTTCCAATATTTTTTCCAGATATTTTGGCGACGGGCGTCTTGTTATTGAAACACCATCATCTTCATCTTCAACATCTGACGTATGTGCCAATCCAGCTCCTTCTATAGCCTCGAATTTGTCAAATCCTAATGATGCTAAAAGTTCAACGTGCGACGTCACATCAGAAGGTTTTTATATCACTTTTTTTCATTCAATCATCTTATTTCCAGTAGAAAAGACGGCAGAAAAGAAGAAACCGTCAGAGGAAAGAATGGGACAAGTCATATTCGAGAAACCAAGTGATTTACCTGATGCTCTATATGTACTTGTCGCTTTGTGTGAATCGACAAATCGGAAATCTGCCCATCTAATCTCGTTATACGTTGAGGCATACTGTATGTCATCAAGAGAGTACCATTTATCAAAAATATCTGATATCAATGATAGAATAAAAGTTTTGGAAACAATGGGAAAAGTTGGTTAGTTTTTTTGAAAACAGATTATTTTCGTCTTCAACATTAAGCTTTTCTAGTTTCTGCTTGTCTTCATCATCCTGCTTTCTCAGTCTCTGATAAAATGAAGTATGCACATGCTCGTGATCAGATTCGCAATGAATATGACCAGATGGTAATTCATGCTGAACTCACTTCGAAATGTCCCGGAACTGTTGGCGGATGCAAATATGTATCGAATCGTGGTGTTGGTGACATTGATGCAGACGATGAAAAATCACAAACAGACAACTATCATATTCACCATTTAAACTCTGCCTCAAGTACTTCACCAGTTCAAATGGCATCTCCGGTTAATTTTGTTTATATTCAAAGATTCATTGGTAGATATTTGGAGGCTGATGATAAGTTCCAAATTGAAGTAAGTTACTGCATAGACCAGTGGTGATATTTTCCCCGGTTTAAATTTTTTGAGTTCAAGCCGTAAAAGTAAGCGAAAGGCTTAACCTTTAAAAAACGGAAAAATATCAAAGAAAAGAGCTCTTCCGCCAAAAAATTTCACGGCACTTTCGATTTGATGGCTCGGGACCATCTTTTGAGCCAGTTCCTCCTCGTTCTCATACATAGGCCAAAAAATTATAATTTTTCCTCAGGAAATATTTATTTCAAAAATGTTCTTCGTTACTTTTTTCATAAAAATGTTGCGAAGTTTTGTGCTGTCTGAATTACTGTAAAATCTTTGTTTTTAAATTGTGCTAGCACATTTTGAGCATGCTCCATATAGTTCCACGTTTTGGCCGAGGTATAATCGGTTTTCCGGGGAATAAACTCCTTTTGGTATAAAAAGTTCACTATCAACACGTTATTCAGATTCATTGGAGCGATAGAGATCAAACTTTCACTTCTCGGTCACGCGAACAACTCAAAGTTTTGCAACATCGATTACTAGATGAGTTCGGACAGCAACAAAGGCAGGAACAATCTGTGAGGCATTTCCTTTCGTTCTAGTTGGTTCTCATTTATTTTTGAAATTTAGATGACAATGTCAAACAATTTGGATGATGAAAACCAACTTTCAACAAGTACATCGTCTGATGGTAAAACTTTTGTCGTTTAAATGAATTTTTCCGAACATTATTTGCAGCTCATAGTTCAAGTGGTCGCAGAATATTGCCAAGGTTGAATCATGATGCATCACCATCTGAAATCGTTCAATATATCAATGAGCTGTCAGATATGCCGGCTAGAATGATGTTGTCAAAAGCTATTTGTGAAGAATTCAATGCTACACGAAACAAAACGAGCGAGGTATTGTGAACATTAAAATGTAAGTTAATCCGGAAAATGTTCAGGATGACAGTCACTTGGATGGAGTTTCACTTTCACGATGGCGTCCTCCACCATCTGTTCCGTCGTTTCCTCGGTTGACTACACCTGTAAGTACAACATCCAACTACGCGGTTTCATTTGTGCCAATGATATACGGGTCCGTTCCTCAAAATCAACTACAAGTATTCCAAACAACATGTAGTACGTGTGGCGGTGGACATTCGTATCTTTTCTGTCCCGAAATGCCAATTTTGGATAGAAAGAGTTAGTTGTATCAGCTGATTCGTGTGAATAAAAACCCAATACGATTTTTGCAGAGTATCTCGATGAGAAAGGAACTCAAACAAAGCAGACTGCTTCCTCTGCACCACCACAACAACCACAATATGCCTACACGGGACCTGATGGTACTCATTTTTCGCATCATCAAAATCTATTCATGCGTATGTTTTGGACCTGTTCTTGAAAAATTGAGAGAAAAAAGGCAGAATATCTGACTGCTATATGAGTATATGTATATCATGAAGTTCTGTCATGAAGAAACTTCAAGTTCACTATTGAAATACCTTTATTAAACGAGTACTTTTGGGAATAATCAGAATGGGGACGGAGAGTAGAGCTTTGAAGCTAAATGTTATCCGGCGGATAATATCCGCTCAATAGTGGATATAATATTAATGAACCTAATAGAAAATAATGTTCTTACCATTCCTCGACCAAAACGTCGAACTCCACGAAGCACAGTTTTATTCAGAAAGCGCAAAATTTTTTGTGTAATAAACCACATGGAACATTCTGAAATTAACAAGGGAGGTTCGACTTGTTCCCATTTCAACTTTTGACGATATTTGGCAAGGTTACTAAACCGAACCTCCTGATAAAAAACGTGTCAATAACTTTTCTTCAAGCCTATGAGAAAAAATACAATCCAAAAAAGTTGAAAACAATGAAAAATATCCTTTGCAAAAAAGATGAAATTTTGAATTAATAAAAACGTGAACTTTCTATTTTTGCCTGTGGAGATTTTAGCTGTGATAAAACCACTGAAATTATGGAGTTTTTCTTAAAGTACTCAAAGAAAAAAGTTGAAAGCAGGGCGTTGATCAGCGTATCTAATTTAGTCAGCAGAAAAAAAGTTGAAATGAGGACAAGTTGAACCTCCCTTGTAAGTATTTTTACGTTTATGTCCAAGGTTCTTACTATGTTTTTCGTTCACAATTAGGTTCCCATGAAAGGAAACAGAACCTTTGCAATTACGCATTTAAAAAAGGACAAGATTACATGGAATCCAATTTACGTGTTCAATGTTTCCTATTTTCAGAGCATCAAACTCGTTATATACCACAAGTGATTCACATGTATGATCCCAACGCGTCTGGTGCCTATTTCAGTCATCCACAACCAAACCTATCATACACAAATGGTAATTATAATTGAATATGTGATGTCATTTCTAGTTTGAACAAATATTGCCATTTATTTTAAGTTATTTAGAAATTCAAAAAATGTTGTACTAAAAATCCCCAAAAAAATGTAACTAATTTCCCACATTTCGTGTTGTATTCTGTCTTTTATTTCAATCCGGCTTGGGTCCCGGCACAACTTATTTTTTTTTTTTGTGGTCTCGCTCAATATATAGAATATTTGATAATGTACGTTCACGTATATAAATAGACCTTTTTATTTGAAGTTCAATATCAATGATTATTTACAGAGTGGGAAATTTTCACTATTTGGAATAGTAATTCTAGAATGGAGACAGAGCGTAGGATTATCAGTATTATAAGGATAGGAGAAAAATGAAAGGAAAATTCCAGTGTTTTACCAGCATTACAATGTATCATGGTTCAGACAGGCGATAAGTTTTGTTAGAATGTATAATTGTGAACTACTGGAAGCAATTAATTACCCCATCGATCTGTATTTTGCGGACCCCAACCAGTGAACACTTCGGTGGAAGATTGATCATCATTCACTCTAAACCAGCTGCTGGGTATCATACTAGGAGGAACTGGGACTGCAGAATTGGTGCTGTTTCGCGGCAGACGAGAACGAGTTCGGTATAATTGTTGCCATTGTGCTCCGGGAATGATTGGGAGATTGTTGTCAGTTCTAGGAACAAAAAATGTATTTAGTTTCAAAAGCAATTATGACTCTTTTTCAAAATAGAAATAGGTAGAACAATCCAACTCAAGTATGTGGAGATTTAAACTGGTTCGTTTCCATTTGTCTTTCTCTCTTGCAGGAGTGAGACTTTGCTACAATTAATTGACGTGAAGAAATACTCGAAAATAATTTAAATCTTACAGCCGTCTTTCTTTCAAAACAATTTTTATGTTTGTTTCATACATGGCGTAAGATGGAATTTTGTACCGCGATAAAAAATTCAGAAATTTTTTCACAGTGACATTTTGGGGAAAGATAGTAGAATAGGACAGTTTTATCATAAATATCGCATTTTCTAACGAAAAATTCATATTTTTCGTTTTTTTTACAGTGACAAAAAACTTCAAAAATTTTGTCACAATCTTACGCCAGGTATGATTTTTTTTGGAAATACTGAATTTGGTCCGTGACCAGCGGAACTTTATCTGGCCTTTAATGAAAAAGCACTGCCGTCCCGAAGACGCCCAAATCTCACACATGTAACAATTATTGTGATGTTTTTGTTCGAAACGAGATGTTTTGATATTTTTTCGAACATAAAAAATGAAAGTTTTCTTTTCTGACCAACCTTGAAACGTTAACAGAATGCCGTCTTCCATTGATATGTGAGTTTTCCGATCCAATAGGTACTTGACACTCACAAATAGAACATCGCAAAACTGGGTGACCATGTACATTCACATCCTACAAAACAGACAAAAAAGCTTGAGGAACACCACGTATGATAATAACTTTGAAAAACCAATTTTTTAAAAGTTATATTATTATTAGCGTTGAAAAATTGGCGTCGAAATGAAAAATAAAATTTAAAAAAATAGGGGTTTCATGTGTATTTTTGGAAGAAACTTGAGAAAAGTTTCATTTTCGACGCCAAATTCTTTTACGTTTGATTCCCTCTCTAATTCTTTTTAGGAACATGGAGCCCGGAAGTCTGTTCAAAAGCCCACCGTTCAGTTTTTCCTGGTATTTTACTGTATCAGGTACACACACTCGAGAACCACGGGCCGGTCTTTTTCAATTCATCGACCCGTTGTAGTCTATACCACAATGGTTCATTATTTATAACGTCGGACATCACATTTTTGAGAAAGAGATCACGATTTTGTATCCTCAGAAAAACTCACTTGAATGAAAATTTCTCCGTTATACCGACTGTTTGTTTCACCCGAATCAAACCAGGATATTTGCTCGCTGAATGGTTCGAACTGCTGATTAATGGCGTCCTCGGCCATATTTGCGAATGGATCGATTGGCGCTGAAACACTCAAACTTCCAAACGGCCCCACCCTGAAAACTTGTAGATGGTGTTAGTTATGAATCGATGTAGCTTACAAGTGTCTATATTGTTCGCTGGACGTGCCATCCTGCAATAAATAAGTTGGTAAGGATGGATATGTGATTACAGTCTGTGGAGGTGGTGGTGGTGTGTTATAGTAGTATTGATAATTAGGGTCATAATGATATGTTATGATATAGTCCACTCTAAGGTTACATAAAACATATACCGTGTCATACATATCCTCTTCGTCGTCTTCGTCAAAATTCGATGTATCATCTTCGTCGTCGGCTGCGAGCGCGAGAGAATTCTCAATTATATCTAGCGCGTCATCAATCTCACTAAGTTTATCCATACACAAAGAAAGAGCTGCAAAAAAGGTTGAATTATACATAATTAGACATATTGAAGTATAGAAATATTTAATTGGTTTTTTTTTGGTATTTTAGTTCTCTCAAAAAATGTGTGCGTGACATATTTCAAACCCCTAAAAATGTATAGGTTTTGAAGCAAATGGTTTTTTTCTGTGAAAATTTTCAGACCTGGTAAGCTAAAATTGATCAGGGGAAACTTAATGCTCTTTTAGATACTATGTCAACTTACGATAATTTGGTTCGCCGAATGAATATTGTTGATACATTCCTCTTGATGTTTTGTCTTTCATACAATTCAAAATCGAACGGAATTGTGCTGAAATAGCTCAGTATACTTTTTTCAATTTTTTTTCGAATCTTACTTATTAATTCTGGCATAGTCAAATCTTCGTGTCTGTTAATATCCAGTTCTCCGTGTGTTGGATCTTCTCTTCCAATAGTGGCTGCAGTTGAAGAAACTTCGTCATCTGGACTATCTACAGTCAACCCTAACTTCCTTACCATTTCTGTAATAAACAAAAAATAAAATCACTTAGTTTTTACACTTTAATTACGCATGAAATGAAAATTGACTGGCAGTGATAATACTGTTTGTTTTGTCAATTTTCGACATTCTGGACATGTTGGATAGGAAGAATTGGAAGCGCGAACGACGCTCAAAAGACATTCTGTGCAAAATGAATGTCCACAAGACAAAATTCGAGAAAGTTTTGATCGGTCATTGAATTCCTGGAATTATTGGATTTGTTTTATGGCGTTTACTAAGTGAAATGAAAACTTCCGAGCAACTCCAACTTGAGGAATGGATTAGGAGTGACTCTCATTCACTCCGGCGCAAGCCCAAGTTGAGGAGTTTCTCCGGATTCAATAATCCAGAGTTTCAAAAATTTTCAGAGTCCCTCCTAATCAACTCCTCAATTTGAAGTCGCTCCGGAGTTTTCATTTTACCGAGTAGTGGTGCTTACTTCATAACAAACTCTACATAAGTGTACACTGTCAGATACTTCTAGCAAAACATCTCTCGTTTCTTTTGTATTAGAAGCCATGGTTTACATATACCTGTAAGTTTAATGAACATGAAATTGAGGGGTAATGAAAATGGATACTCTAGGATACTATGTATTTCAAAGACAATTAGTTTCAAAAACAGAAATTAAGAATCAGAAGGAAAATGATATGAAAATTTTCATTCTCCGAAAGCAGATGGAATAAAAAATGAGAGCTGTAATGAAAATGTTCTTGATTTTTGTTAGAGCGCGAAGGCAAACGCCACGCTGAAATATCACATGATGCAGACATCTAGACAAATTCACAGCTCACAAGAAAATAATAAAAAATAGAATTGTGCAAACACTCTGACGTCAGTTCGCACTCTTTGCATTTGATGTGACGACTTATGTTTCTTATTTCTCTGCGGCTCTTCTCAACGTGTGATCTCTATCCTTCCGACGGAGCCCTCTTTTTTGTCGATTTTCATTTTTTTTTTTCGTCGCCGCGGCGTCGAATTCGCTTCTCATGCTCTCCATGTTTTTCTTCGAAGGCGTTCAGAATGTTGTCATTTTTTTCATCTGAGACTGTTTATTTGCTGTTTTGCTAAATATGATTGTTATTTGCACAATATTGTACAATAGGAACCAAGAATTTATTGTCCACCTGATTTTTTCTTAAGTTTCACGAATTATGTGTGTCAAGAATCTGAATTTTTTTCAAAATACTATTTAGCAAAAAAAATACTTTCAATTTCAACACGAACCATAAATTGTGAAAGAAACAAATCAAACTGAATTGTCCAAAATTCCTCTGTCGCATGCTCGTTATCCTCTTTTCTATATAAAAAATGAAAAAGAAAACCTTTTCACTCTAATTTTGTAAACTCTCAAAAAGATCCCACTTTTTGTTCATAAAGTTTTATATGACTACCGTAATTTATCTTACTCAAAAAAGTGCTCCAAAAAAACACTCTAAAAGCATGTTGATGGTGTCATTCTAATGGGTGTCCGAATGACTCATCCAAAGTGAATACGAGAGGGAAAAATATAAAAAATAAAAAGAAAAAAGGAATGATTTTAAAACAGATGGGAACCAGGTGCTACAGTTTTTAAACAGCTGTCTCAGGGAAATTTTGTCTCCGGAGCAGCACCAAATAGGACCCTCGCTCCGGAGCTCCACCAAATGTTCCCCAATTCTTTCCAAATTCTCCCCATTTGTTCCGAATTCGCTCCAATAATTGGGGCAAAATGGGGATCCCCAATTGCGCACCAATTCTTCCCAATTTTCTCTGGAGCGGCTCCGGAGCTTATTTGGTGCTACTCCGGAGCTAGAGTTGAACGATGCAATCTCGCTCGATTGCGACACGCGTCGCGCGAACGCGATGCGAATATTCGAAAAATTCGAATTCATTTTTTGTTTTTTTTTTTCGTTTTTTTCCCTTTTTTATTTCTAAAATAAAGAAAAACACCGTTGCAGATTTCGAATTTTGGGTATAACTGCATCGACAATGAATTGAAATATTCAGGAAAAACAGGAGTAAGTTTTTTTCACAACTTTCATCCCAGTTCGCCTAAAAGTTTTCAGATGACAGTGATTTATTGAAATTGAGCAGTTTGCGAAGCGTGGGAAAAGAAACTTTCGCAAAATGTGAATCAAAGAAGAATTTGAAGCTGCACGATTCATGGAAGTTGTATAGAAGTAGATCTCAGATTGTGTGATAGTTTAGTGAGTTTTTGAGAATAATTTTAAATTATTATGGGGTTATTCGCATGAAAACATAATGCGGCTATCCAGAACTATTTCTTTGCTTTTCTCCACGCGGAGAGAAGGTCTTGGAGGAAAAATTGATTGCTTCAGTGCCACACGATAAAAATTGTGATAAAGTTTATATTCAACAAAATCTGAAATATACCAAAGAAATTTGAAAGGAAAATGTCATTTTGCGTAGCTATGAATTTCTCTGTCTAGTTTCTGAATAGGTTTTTCCGCTTTTCTCCACACGAAGAAAAGATCTGGATTGTCCTAACAATAATAGAAATTTCACTAATTTCAAAAAACCTTAAAAAAGGAGGGTTGCTGGAAATTTTTGACATCAAGTGAATGAACGTTTTGCGTTTCTTAAAAATACTTTTTTGTGAATAACCGCATTAGATAGAAGTAAATAGATAATTGAAAATAAAAACAATTTCAGAGTTCAATAGTGAAGAAGTAAAACATCATTTCAAGGAGTTGCATATTTATTCAACTGTTTCGCCTACCGAAAGATGATAGTATTGGTCGACATGAGATCAACTACTGCGAGTGGGATCTTTTCGTGAATTTGGTCTTCACGCTCAAATGAACTGGCGACTCGCGCAGAGTATTTGGTTAACTTCAAGGTATTCGTCACTCTAAGATAACGTTGTGTGTGAGAACTGTTCAAAACATACAACGAAAAATGATATATAGAGTTGGCGTGAATAATGCAAACGTGCTCTACTGCACCATTATTACGCCAAAACTATGTTTTTTTTTTCGTTTTGTTTTGTGTTGTATTGTCTTTTCAGCCAGAAGATAGAACGCTAACTTTTCTACCACTAAAAACGATGACAGTGAATCAATTTCACGTTGGATGATCTGGCTGGATAATCCAAAGCCTGGACTGACAATAACTTTCGTTATACTTTGTTTTGAACAGTTTTACATATATCTTAAAATGACGTTTACTTTCAAAATAGCCCCATTTTCAGTGTGAGTCGCCGGATTTTTCATTTAATGTCTGCTTTCATTCTTTTTTTCATGTAATATCTGTTTTTCAATAAACAAATAATGATAAAACTGTGTTATTTATAAAAAAATACTACTAGCTAGCGCCCAGGCAAAAATTTCACTCCGGAGGATCCCCAAAATCACACCAATTCTTCCCAAATGTTTTCCAAACTGCTCCGGAGCTACACCAAATGTTCCCCAAATTTTCCCAAATTCTCCCTAAATTCGCTCCGGAGCTCCACCAATTCACTCCAAATGTTCCCAAATTTTCCCCAATTCTAACCGTTCACGCACCGGAGCTAGCACCGGAGCTAATTTGGGGTAGTTTTGGTGCTAATTTGGTGCGGCTCCGGAGACAAAATTTCCCTGAGGTCTTTAAATTCCAAGTAATATTTCAGAATTCAAATGTTTTTAAAGTTGAAATGTTGGTATCCTACAATAAATATCATACCTTTTGTTTGTTTTATCTTGTTATTTTTTTTCTCCGAAAAAAGTTCATTAATCATAATTTTGTTGTGACAAACTACGCATTGTCCGTTTTCCCTATATAAAAATCAGAGATTTTTATTTTTGTTCACCTTGGCCTTCTTCTTTTACTTCGCAGCTATTTAGCAATTTCAATCATGAGTTCGTATAGTAGTAGGTTGTTTTTCTCTCGTTCTGGAATAGGCGCAAAAAAGTAGTTCAAGTTCATTTCTATGAAAACAGAGAAAAAAAGATGGAAAGATGTTTTATGCGTTTTTAATGAATAGGAAATTCTTTTTTGCTTTTTTTCGTCTTGAACTAAAAAAATCGATTGAAATAATAAGTTTTTCTACAAATGAATTGTTTGATTTAGGTGAAATGCGGATATCACCTCACCTCATACTCATTTTATTCGTTCCATTTTTGCAAATTTCATTCGCACGAGATGTTCGGGATTATTCGACAAGTTACGTTTTCGTCTCGGCTACTAATAAACAAACCGGACAACAAGTTGAAGTTTGTGCCAATTATCAGCAATTTCGAAAAGCTGATTATCTTCTCCCAGAGACTTATGAAGAAGCTGTGAGTTTTAACCTTCTCGCTAATGTAAAATAAAAAATGAATAAAAAATATTTAGTTATTGAAAAAAATGTAATTGTTGTTTTTTTTTTTCTAAATTTGATCTATGAAAAATCACCTGACTCGGGCTAGGCTTAAGTGGAGCCACTGTCGGGACCTCAATTTATGTGGGAAGTCATGATTCCGACCCGAGTTGAGATTGAATCCCGAAAACCCGGCCCGAAAATCACGGAGTGGGTCGAACATTTTCTGGCGTTCAATAAAAAATCCCGGGCGGCCCAAATCTCACCCCTGGTTCCGACTATATTACTAACACTCAAAATAATCAACGAAAATTTCGAAAAATATTAGTAGAAAACTTTCATACCTAGCCAATCTTACTTGTGATTCCAGTAAAAAAAATGTACTCGAACTCAATTTGAAGTTTATCTTGCTGTATTGAAAAAAAGTTTCAAATCGAGCAAGTTTTACAGAAGCCCTTCATTATTCGACGATGGAGAAACGAGTCCAACAACACGCGTATTTGTCCGATCACAAAAAGTTCAACAAAATACACGGGTTCAATTGTTCCATTAGAATATCGAATTGAAGATGACCACACGTCATGTACTAGACCGTTTGTGGACACTCAAACATCGTTCAGAAATGCTAGTCAGTTTCAAGTTGAGACATTGAAAAGTCATGACGCGTTTGCTACTTTATTCCTACTCGATAAAGGCAAACAGTTTGTAAAAGGTTGGAAAGATTATTTGGTAAGACAAGTTAAGGCGTGTTATACATATTTTTCCTAAATATTTCAGTTTTCTGACTTCTACGATCCATACATTCAAGAGAACAGAATTCCTACTTTTTTCATATACAGAACGGTTTTTGAGAAAGCTTTAGTTAGTTTTGAATGAAAATAAACATTAAAAAATAAGATATTTTCAGTCGGTTGGAAATGATGAAAACGACATCGAAATTCGAATTCATCGACCGAAAAATCATAAAATTGATTTATCAATGGTTGTAATTTGGCTTATCGCTGTTTTCAGTGTTTCAGCTGGAGGACTCTGGGCGTTTCATAGACAAAGGTATCCAAAATGTTATCGTAAACTTGAAAATTAAATAAAAATTCAGCCTCGGAAAAGATACTCAACTCGCTGAAGCAACAGTGGGAAGCAATGAAAAAGAGGAAGGACTATGCTATAAATATGGAAATTATTTGGCGATCGGGATGGTTATGCTACTTCTTGTCACTGTTATCATGTTAGGATACTTTTACAGACCGTATTTAGGTATGTTCACTAAATTCCGTTCGTATTGATTTTTGGACATACCTTGATCGTGGTACAAAAAAAAACCAAATTCTTTTGGAATAACATCATAGAAAGCTCCGGGCTATACTGTTCCAGACCAAACCTTCTGACAGGTTTTTTTTTCGATAAAAACAGGTCGGTCTCGGATGAACTAAAAATACGACGAGATCTTGATGGTTATAAATTTGTTAGCAGAGCCGGCCCTTGACAAATACCTAGTTGAAAGTTTCGGAAAAAGAAAGAAAACTGGAAACACTATAATAATAGGAAAAAAAAAAACAGAAAATAAAGTTGAGGTTCTGATAAACTCACGCTTCGCAGAGTTGTAAAACACTGATAACATGTTTTAAAACCTATTATAGAAACAAAAAAATGGCGACTGGAAATAAAAAATACGATTTGAAATCATAAAAAATGATCTCTGTGAGAAAAACGGAAGTGCATTGACTTTTTCTTAGTAATCGGTTCCTTTATTAGCCACTCACACATCAGTACCACGCGCTCTGTTGATAATTTTCATGTGTATTCGGTTCAGAAGTAATTTTCAGCGTATTTTTCATGAGCATATGTTTCTACGTGTTTAAAAAGTCAAAAAACATACTTGTGACATTTTTGAAATATCCTGTTTCAATTTGATCTTTTGTCTAAATCTCTCATTTTTGCCTCATCTTTCACATATTTTTTGTGGTACAGGGTGACAACAAATTATGGAACATTACTCAGCATGTAATAACTTTCCGGGAAGTTCATCAAATCTCATCAAATTTTTTTCTTGGGTAGCCAGAGGGGTCCTCTTAACAATCCGAACATAACATACCAAATATCTTTGAGGGTGGAGTTTTTATTGCGTGAGCCAACACTCAGAAAAATATTCGCGTTCTCGCTCGAGTTTTTCGGCTGGGAGACTTTTCGAAATGACATATAGGTGTGTCAAATCGGTGAATTTTTTAAAATGCCAACCCATAATCATGTTTCGGTGAAATATTTCATCCGAAAATGTTCTTGCTTTGTTCTACTTGAACTTGAATGAGGCAGAATCAAGTCGAAAAACGGATTTTTCCGTCTTGTCAGGGTGCTCTAGTTTCAGATTGGCAGGGTTGAAGATGGTACCCAATAGTAAAATTTCTTCTGTGACACCAAACTAAACAGAAACAAATAATTAATCAAATTTTTTGCATAAACATATTCAGAAAATATTGCTCAAAGTTGAGAAAATATCATTTTTTGTCTGGCTCGCTAGTCAAAACCAATTGTCAGGTCCAAAAAAAAGTTACAGTACTTTAAGACAATCTTAAAGTACTGTAACTTTTTTTGGACCTGACAATTGGTCATCAAATTAATTTCTCATTTTTTTGATTAGTTTTGGAACATTTCTACAGTTTTGGATTTTTTGTTAAAGTTCTAAAAAGTTTTCAATCTGATGATGAAGAAAACGGAAAACTCCAAAAAATCCCTATTTGTGAATTTCCAATTTTGAGACCTATTCAATCGATCTGTGATTTTGAAAACTCCAACTCAAAAGTGGTATATGTTATTGTTGGATCTTCATACCAGTACTTTGATCTATTATAAAAAATTTTTCACACAGATTGGTGGAAAACTAGGATTTTTACAGCATGTTGAAATCAATGTTCCATAATTAATTGTCACCCTGTATATCACTTTCGCGTTGAATGATCTGACGGGGTTGACAATATTTCTGAATCTCAATGTTTTCTCACATTTTCCTAAAATGAACGCCGTTTTGTGAATGTGATATAACCCGAAGAAATATAATTACGAAATGAGAAATTCAGAGAAAAGGTCACGAAATATAATTTGGCCTACTACAAAAATTATCAAAATTTTGTGAACCTGGATCATTTTTCATGAATATGGAATAGGTGTGGTTTGAAGTACTGTACTTTTGTTCCGAAATTTAATTCTTGAAATAATTTGTGTTTAAAATTTTATCTAAACACACCCAGACACCCTTGAAAGGTGGGAGAGGAGTAGGTCGAATCAGCAACCAGAACAGAGTAAAACCCAGAATATAGTAAAATTTCTCATTGGACCTTCTTCCGAAAAACCAAAGTTTATTTTTGTGCTTCATCCTCCCCCTTCAAATTTGACTTTTAATTAAGAAAACAAGTTTAACCTTTACAGTTCTTGTTTTCAACATCGCATTGGTTTTGTTCGGAACATCAAGTGTCCACGGTTGCTTACGCGCCTTTCTCTCCAATTTCCCATTTTCAAAACATGATTGGTATCGAGCAAAACTCGCATACTTCTCAAACTTATTCAGTGAGTCATTTTGAAAAAAGGGCTATTTCAAATGTTCCGTTCAGATCAAAAAGAGGCGTACACGTATACTGGCACAATAAGTGTACTGTTATCCTTCACTTTTTGTACCACTTGGTTTTTTGTTCGTAAAACACCGTACGCATTCATCTTGCTCGATTTTATCAACGTCACTCTTTGTCTTCATATTTTGAAATCCCTTCGATTGCCAAGTTTGAAGGTTCGTTCAAATCAATTTAGTAGACTAATTCTCCCAAATTTCAGTGGATCTCGATTCTAATGATTTGTATGTTTGTATATGACGCTGTCATGGTTTTCGGAACCCCATTGTTGACGAAAAATGGTTGTTCTATTATGCTCGAAGTTGCTACTGGAATTGATTGTTCGAGTGGAAGATCGAATAACAGTGGCTATCCGCTTCCACCGATTGAATCAGCAACTCCGCCAGAAAAAGTTTTTTTTTGTAAACAGTATCTGGTTTAATATTTCAATTCCAGTTCCCTATGCTGATGCAAGTAATGCATTTTGATCCAATGATCTCATGTATGGATCTCGAAGTTGAGCGAAGTTATCAAATGACAATTCTTGGTTTGGGAGATATTATTATTCCCGGTTATTTGGTCGCTCATTCGTTCACAATGAACGGGTTTGACAAAAAGATACGGTTGTTGTATGGAATTGTTTGTACTATAGGTGAGAATCATTTTTTTAGTGTGTTGACAAACGTGTAATAATCTTGAAGGATATGGTTTCGGATTGATCGCTACTTTCATTGCACTCACTCTCATGAAAATGGCCCAGCCTGCACTGATCTACCTCGTTCCTTTCACTCTTATTCCTATTTGTATTCTGGCTATTGTTCGCAAAGAATTCTGCAAAGTTTGGAATGGTGTACCGTATGACAAAACATCATCGGTTTGTTTAAGAAAAATGAACATTTGAATCAAGTTTTTTTTTTCAGACTTCCGATAATTCTGAAAACAGTGAAGATCGACAAAATATGGTGGAAAAAGATTCAAGTGTTTCTGAAAACGTATGATTCGACCACCCAGGGTTTTTGTATTTTTTGCGTTTTTTCCTTTTCAACGATTCAAAATTCACCCCAATTTCAATTGTATTTACGCCTAGTGCGGAACTATTTGTTACGAGTATTTATCTGTGCATAATTAAATTCCTATAAATTTACTTTTTTTCAAACCAGACATTTATTTGATTCTCTAAACTACGCTGCAAACAAAAAACAAGAAAAAAAAACAAACAGTTTAGGAGAATGATGGTCCGTTTCCACCAAATTGGCCCATTCCTGACGTTGCCATTTCATCTTGGAGCCTGGAAAGTTGAAATACTCATTATGATCCTCAAATTTGAATAAATTAGAACATGTGTGTTGTGAAAGTTCACGTTCCAAATAGTTTGAAGGCATTATTCCCAATTTTCATTTACTACCTGAAAATACAGAACACGGTAAAAAAATAGACATTCTCAACAACTAAAGGGGGGGGGGGGCTAGCACGAATCAAGTACCAAGAAAACAATGATTCCATATTTTTTTTTCCAACGTATACGTGCTATTAAAAACATTTGCTATCATGAATGACGACCAAAAAACAATAAAAACTGACCGAAATTTTAAAAAATTGAAGGAATATTGTAACTTTTGAGTTTTTGTAGTGTGGGGTGAAATTTGAAAACAATTTACGGTACTTCTTGATTATTTTTCAGGTATGCTTTTCTGTCGAATAAAAACCTGCCATTTTTTTGTGATAAATATTTTTGTTTTTTTTTCCTTTTTAATTCCCAGCTGGAAAAACCTTAACTAAATATAAGTTAGAAAGGCGAAAATAAACGTCCGGCACTTTTTCTTTTATATTCAGTGAAACGGTATAGAAACAGAGTTTGTCAGAATTTTTTATTTTTTAGGCACACACCAAAAACCAAGAAAAGTAGGGCGCTTTTAACAGAATGGATTTTTTTTGTATTTTCCCGGTTCCGCCCTAGCCTGATTTTGACTATAGAAAAGATGTTTGGGGATCCAGAAGCTGCGACGTTTTTTTATTTTCATTCTCGAGATTCTCGATTTTTTATTTTTCAAGTTTTTGTAGGTATTTTTAGCTCTTTTTCAACGTTTTTTTTGTTTCAAAAACTGAATAGCTCCTTCATACCTGGCGTAAGTGTGACAAAATTTTCTAAAAATTTTTTTCACTGTGAAAAAGATGTGAGTATAGAAGTTTCATCTCTGTAAATACGTCAGATGTGATATAAAATGTTTTATTTTCACTACAAATCTCATCTCTCTCCGAAAATGTCACTGTGAAAAAAGTTTGAATTTTTGTCACGGTACAAAATTCCCTCTTACGCCAGGTATGAGCCCTGTTGGAATTTTGAAAAGTTTAGAAATTATTATCGAGAAGTATTTTTGAAAAAAATGCACCGAGAAGAGTCAAATATTTTTTCTACACTTTTTTTCGTTAAAAAAACCCTTACCTCTTTTGAAGAGTTTGAGACACGAGATTCCACGATTCCATGAATCTGTCCATACATCTTTGAAGGCATTGTTTTTCGTTGTTAGAAAGAGCTGTTCCTGGGCTGGTGATACACTTGTTGGTGCATTTCTCAGAAATATCCTGAAAATTGAAAATATTTGCGATAACGTTCGAGGGCGAACTCACAGTAACCAAATTTTGCGCGTTTGCCAAGGCTGCTTGTTGTTTGACGCCGGCGATAACTTGTTCTTGTTGTTCCGGAGACAACTTCTTCAAAGTTTCAACATCCAAAAGTTGATCCATTTTCTGAAATTGTTAGTTTTCGTTAACGAAATGCTTTTCAATAAAAAATGTGATGTAATTTTTGCAGGAAATTTTTAGGGGGAAAAGTAGGGACTAGGAAACGACAAAAAGTCGGTCATTTTTCTCTTTTTCTCTACCGTCTCTAACTCCCGCTGAATTCAAAATATTGTTGTTTTTCCCTTATTTGTAGACGTTTTTAGTTGTTTTCTTTCAGCTGAAATATTTACATTCTCACCTCAATATCTATCATATGATATGAACAGAATACGATGTTAGTTTCAAGTAAAATTATCACAGTTTGTATTTAGAGATGAAATTGCTTTCATTTGTTGTTGTTGAAAAATCTAACAAGTTGGTAGTTTTTATAGTGACCTTCTACATTCTAGAACATTGATTCTCGACCCTCTTGTAATTCAAAACCAGCGTATTTTCATTTCTCCCCACTTTTCTCGTGTTTGTGAGAATTTTCCTCGCAACTTCACTCAGTTCTCAAGGTCTTTTTTAGTGAGATTTTTTCAAAGTGAAAAGAAACACCTGTCTCTTTTGAATTTACATAAAAGGAATTGTTTTCGTAAATAACAATAATCTATATATTAGTAAATACATTCCTCTTCATCTGTGCGCTCACATCTGCGCGAGGCTCAAGGCGCCCAATCGATTTTAGGCGCTCTGCCTCGCTTCACTGTTTTGTTGTTGTTTAGACTAGGCAGCGAAGGCCGTCGTCGTCGTCGCCGTTGTTGTTTTTAATGAATCAGAAAAACGACCGTGTGTAGTAGCGTTTTTTTTAACAAAGTGTCGTTAGCACAACGTATTTTGTAAGTTAATTTATGAGTTAACTTACATGTTATTTTTGTTTTTAAATCAAGCGTTTTCGTAGAAATGATCTTTCAGAGCTAAAAAAGAAAATGTATGCTTCGCATGGTAAGAGTGTCAAAACAACATCTGCCTCCGTCGCCATATGTTTTTAACGCTCTTTTTCTGCTCTAAGTTCTATCATCTCAGTGCAACCTTTGACATCATTTTCCGTTTACACTTTTTCATTTACTTTTTTTTTTTGATTTCGCAACGTTGAACATTACATTTCTGCTTATCTTTCAATACTATCAATCAAATTAGACATTTTTGTTGAGCGGAATGTTGGAAAAGAAAAGACATATATTTTCAATTTTGTGTTGCAAATGAAAAAAATTGCGAGAAAAATCATTAGTTTTGTTATTTTATCACGGAAAAATACGTCATTGTTTGCTTTAAAAAAAACATTATTCATTTGAATAATATTTTTTTCGACAATTTGTTCAATACGATTTCTAGAAGTTTTTAAATACGAATTCACCCACCATCCTTCAGTAACATGCCATATAAACCCAATAATAAATGATATTCGATTCATTCGAAACAGAGAGAACAAATTTAGACAGAAAATTTTTTTTTATGCGATGTGCAAAGTAAGAAAAAAGGCAAAAAATTGGCAAAAAATCTGCAAAAATATCGTGCAAAGTAAAAGTGACTTCTCGCGATTTTTGCGAAATGAATCATTTTTGTTAAAAAATAATTGTGTAAAAGTGTGTAAAATTGAAAGAAAGTCATGTTCCAACATGCAGAATTTCATATTGCTTGAAAAAAATACAGTTTTTTTCGATTTTTCCTTTTTGCCAATTTTTTGCCTGTTTTTTACTTTGCACATCGCATTAAGTTTTAGAAAAAATTGAAGTAATCGTGATATCACTTCGCGAGAAGTCCGTTTAATTCCGTCGTAAGACGCGAAAAAAAAAGAATATGTTCCTTGAATTTATTCTAAAAGTTACGGTAGTTTTATCAAAGGAACATCAGACTTTCTGAAAACTCTCATAACGAACCGTCCATTTCGAAAAATCGATTTTTTTTTCGGCCGAATTTCAGCCAAATTTTTTGGGAATAATGTTTCTGCTTAAATGCTGCATGAATGAATTGTGACTTTTGATTGAACGAATTTTATTGAACTAATTGTGACTTTTGAATAGATGAGAAAATATACCTAAAAAACTTTACTTTCTTTAAAGAAAGTATGATTTTTTCGAAGACAATTCAATCCTCTAGAAGTGAGAACGTTTAAGTTCAATTTTTCTTCCCTATTAGTTGTTTATCAAAATTTTGTGCGACTTAGCCACACAGCGCTAAAATAACTTTCTCCCTCGTCCCTAATATTTGAAAAAATTTTCGTCATGGTCAAACTTCGTTTTTTAGTACTCCCTAAGTTACGCATAAATGCCAACACTGTTTTCTACATGTACAACAAACATTTTTAGTACTAGCGCCAGAGAGATGAAGAGAAAAATGTGCGCCCGCTGTCAAAGGGCGTTGAACAAAATATGTATGTCTGTGCTGTGTTGCCATTTATTTATTTCTCTTTTACTTTTCTTCTTTTCTCTTTTCATCGCTCGTTTTTTGGCGCGCTGTTTTCCACTTTCGAATTTAGGTGTTTGTCGTTGTTTGTGATTTGAAAATATACGACATTTCGTTTTTTTTTGTTGAAAAAATCTACATTTTATATTTTCAGTAAAAAAACATTTTTTATAAAGTTTAGAAGGTTTTTCACATACCTTGAACACCTTGAGATGACTCCATTTCTACTGTTATCAACACAATAATAGTGTTCTGTTTATAGGCGAAATGTATAGACTATTCTTTTCAAAAAAAATCGTTGTTACTTTCTTTTTTCAATTCATTAATTCCCAAGTTTTTATAATTTCAGATTTCGAATGTCAACCCGGAAATCAGTTCGTGGTGGCCGAATCACCCTTGAACGATCCACGAATTCATCGCTTAGCAATGGTGGAGGTGATGAGTCTTTGTATGTTGTTTGAATGAATAATCTCATATTATAAATAACCGTTCTTTCCAGCGGATCTTCGACGTTGGAGACATCTCGAATTCAAGAAAAAGACCATTTAACATCATTGAATAGTCGTCTTGCTACTTATATTGATGTAAGATTATTTTAAATCGCTTGACCGATATGGCTTAAAAAAAATTTACAAATGCATTTTCAGAAAGTACGTCAATTGGAAAGTGAGAACGGCCGACTCCAAGTTCAAATTCGTGATTTGGAAGTTGTTGAGAAGAAAGAGAAAAGTAATTTGGCCGATCGATTCGAAGCTGAAAAGGTATAACAGAGTTGGTTTATTTGCTCTCTTCTCATACTTATACTGAGAGAATAAACATATGAAATATACATTTCCACGCATGAGTGAGATTCATATGATATAGCAAACTTTAAGGCCAGACTCCGGCGTGCTTTGGACGCGTCAACTGACGAATTGGCTAAACATAGGATCGAATATGACGTTGCTCGAAGTGAGGTGAAAAGGTTTGTCTTAGAAAAAAACACAATATCAATAGTAAATTATGAATGATTTGAAGATTGAAACCGCTGGTTGATAGACTCGAACGTGAATTGGCTGGAGCTGAAAAGCTTGCTCTTCATGCTCAGAACACTGCTGATGAAGCTGTTGCTAAACAAAAAAGTTTCCAAGCTGTAAATGACAAGTTGACTGTTGAAAATGAGGTGAGCAAAAAAAACACAAAAAAGATAAATAGTTTATCTCATTTCTCAGGACTTGAGAAAAGGCAATGTATTGCTTCGAGATCAAATTGACAAGCTCAGGCGAGCCGTTGAAGACGAAACGTTGCTTAGAACTACTGGAAACAACAAGATCAAATCACTCGAAGAAGATTTGGCATTTGCGTTGGCACAGCACAAAGGAGTGAGTTGTTTTTTTTTTAAATCTACGACTTGTCTAATTTTTAGGAGCTCGAAGAGGTGCGACACAAACGCCAGGTTGATATGACAACATACGCCAAACAAATCAACGATGAATATCAATCAAAGTTACAAGATCAGTTGGCTGAAATGCGCGCGCAATTCCAGGCCAATCTTGCTAGCAACAAAGCTGCGTTCGAAGATGCCTACAAGAATAAATTAAATGATGCGCGTGAGCGCCAAGAAGCCGCTATGGACGAAGCTACTCGACTTCGCGCTGAATTGAGAGAAATCGAATCATCCAGTTCAGGACATGCGGCTTTGATTGAAAAGTTGCGAGGAGATTTGGAATCGTTGAGAAACATGTATCAGATCAAGTTGGAGGACAAAGACGCTAGAATTTTGGAGTTGAACAAAGAAATTGAGACTTTGATGAACGATTTCGCAGCGCTTCTCGATGTCAAAGTTCAACTAGATGCTGAACTGAGAACATATCAAGTTCTTCTTGAGGTATGTGGTTTTTTAAAAAGTTATGTTTCCTATCACCGCCTACTTTTTAGGGAGAAGAAGAACGTTTGAACCTGACACAAGATGATAGAAACACCAGCCAATCTCATCATGTTTCATTCTCCTCTGGTTCAGCTAGTGCGCAACGTGGAGTTAAACGTCGTCGTATGTTAGACTCGGGTTCTGACGATTTCGAATTTTCCAACAGAAGATCAAAAGTGAGTTGTTTTCAATGAACGGCGCATTTCAAGAATTGGTTTTCTATTTTCCAGCTAAACAAGGAAACAACTGGACCTGTCGGAATTGACGAGGTTGATGAGAATGGACTCTGGGTCAGAATCGCCAACAGTCTTGATGAAGAAGTCTCAATCGGTGGTTTCAAGTTGGTAGTCAAAGCTGGAAACAAAGAAGCATCATTCCAATTCTCTTCGAGAATGAAGTTGGCACCATTGGCAACAGCCACAGTTCACTCAGCTGATTCAGGAGCTACACATCATCCACCAGAGACATATGTGATGAAAAAACAAAGTGTGAGTGCGTCCATCAATTTTTTCTATCAAATCATTATTTTTTCCAGTGGCCGATTGGTGAAAATCCATCTGCTCGTCTTGAAGATGCCGAAGGAGATACTGTTTCCTCAATCACTGTGGAGTTATCAGAAACATCTGATCCATCTGACCCGTCAGATCGTTGTTCAATCATGTAACTCGTGTTTCTGTGGAACTTTTAAAATATGTTTTCTTCAATTCTATTTGTTTTCACCAAAATCTCATGTTAAATACGTTTTAAACAACATCCTTTTTTTATTTTCTACAGTAGGATGAGCAGCACAAAAATGTACCTTCTTTCACTATCTCTTCTTTTCTCCAAACCTAATCTCAATATTTTTTTCCTACAATACTTCGTGTTTCTATCGTTTTAAAAATTAATACACCGTCAAGCACTGCCCCAACATTTTTAATTTTATAATTAATTTTCAAGCGTTATCATAATGCATAAATTTGGTGTTTAAAATTTGTTTGTATGTTCGAGTGAATGATGTGGTATTCGACACTAGTAATTAGTTAGGGTTACTTGACTGTACAAGTGGCGATTAAACCAACTGTTTTTATTTCTCCATTCAAGATTCCGTCTCCTCTTTCAATTGTTATTCAGTTATCCCCTTCTTCGTTCAATAATAGTTAGTCGCAGTTTATGGTTGCGCAATAATGGACTTGCAATGTGCTCAAATTAGCAATATGGTATGTTTAGTTTTGAAATGAAAATTATGGATTATTAGACGGCCTGGGTTTCGAAAAGTTCAAAAACGACAGCCTTGTCTGACAAGCGCTCGTGGATGAAAAATGCCCCGAAAAATCCGTTTGGGCCGTCTACGGGGGCCCGCAGCCCGTCATATGTTGGGCCGGCCCATTGAAAACTTAATGAACGGGCATAGCTTATCAAGATCGAATTTTGGTGCAAGTATGTGCCATTTTTGAGGAAAAAACCTTTTTATATAGTACGACTACGGCCATATGTGGGCCGAACAAGAAGTTCCGTTGCTTTTTCAATTTTTACAGTTATTTTGAAAAGCCCGTATTTTCTCGCTTGGGCCGGGCTGGCCCATCCAGCCAGCCCTAAAACGACACCTCTGCCCCCAAGGTAATTTTTACCGAAAAGCCTAGGAAACTCACAGTGTGATTCACGGCCTACCAGCTATGAAGAAAGTGGCCAATTAAAAGAGACACAGAGAAAAATACGAAATTTGCAGTTCGAAAGGTCACGTTTGTATTATTTCCACGTTCTTTCTTGTTTTTTTTTTGAAAATATCTTAAAACTGGCATTTTTCGGAAATGGACTAGATAGAAAGGTCACGTCAGTAATAAAAAAACATTTTTTCGGTTCAACTATTTTTTTCATAGCGTTTCCTCTTACAAAAAAACGTAATAAAAAAATAACGTGACCCCGAACTGCAAAATTCTGATTTCTCTGCGTCTCTTGAAAGGTGTCATAGGAGCACGTGGATTCACACATGTTTATGCGCATTTTTCAAAATAAGACACACTTGTAGCCGGACCCGAAATCGAAGAAAAGTCATTCAGAAACAAAACGCAAAGAGAAAATTTTTATTTACCGATGAAAATTTTCAAAACTTTGGTGACTTGAAATTTTTGGTATTGAAACATACACTGAAACTTGGGGACCACAAACTATACGTTGAAATTCAAAAAACAAAAATAGGAAAACTCACCACGTAAATATATTGCCGAGCCTTTTAAGCCCGTTTGGTGTATATCGCTTCCATTCTTAACATTTCAGATTAACAATAGAACGTTGAAAGAATAGGAAACTTTTTTTCTCGAATAATAGACTCTCTCGAGCATTATACGACATTCTAGGTGTTGTTTCTTTTAAACACAACTTGTCAATTCCCGGGAAGCGACGGATAAAAGAGGACCTTTAATTGGCGATCTTGAATCTCACACCCACGACCCTTTTTTTTGCAAGTCGAGCCAGACGCCGGGAAGAAAAGATAAAAGGCTAGAGAACGAGAGGTCGCGGCGAGATATTTTGATAAACGCTGTGGCGCCAAATTTTATAAAGATTCTATCGCGACGAACACTCCTACTCTGCCTTCATAAAATTTGGCGCCACAGCGTTTATCAAAATATCTCACCACGACCTCTCGTTCTCTAGCCTTTTATCTTTCCTTCCCCGCGTCTGGCGCGACTTGCAATTTTCTGTTGTTCTAAAGGGTCGTGCACCAGGCAGGTCTTTAATTTTCTGAACTACAGTAACCGCGTGGTACTAACTAAAATTTGAAAAAATTCAAGCTGAGTGAAATGAAGTCAGAAAACAATGTTTCCACGTAAGGTCACGTGAAAACAAACCTACTTTCTTTGTCAGCGCGATATGTTTTTTCTAATTTTTTTCATTATTATTTTTTTTGGTTTATTATTGTAACTGTCACAATCTCTATATAATTATGTTATTCGATGCCAAACACCTGACATGTTAGATGGCCTTTTAATCTCTTAATTTGGCCAGTCTGCCTGTAAGTATATCTGATCAGACTCCGCCCATTTTATGTTTCTCATCCAAACATGTCCATTTGTCCCGCCCACTTTTTTGAGGTCGAAAGTTGTTGTTATTTTTGCGACACATTAGAAAGATGGAAATGTTTAAATCACCAGTTTGTTCAACATCTTCTCCAATCTCGAATATGATGACCGAAGAAGAATTCGAGCCGTATGTTAGGAGGAAGCGAGCAGAAGGTGCTAATCGCAAGAAAATGCAAGGATTGAATGAACAGGTAATTTTCAGAATAGTTTCTTATATACATATATAAAGAAAAAAAAATCAAAATTGAAATAAAAATTCTTAAAATGCAGGAACAAAACCTTTTGCGCAACTCTATCAACAGTCGAGAACGTCGTCGAATGCACGAATTGAACGAAGAGTTCGAATCATTGCGAGAATGTTTACCGTATTCGAATGATGCGAATTCGAGACGAATGAGCAAAGCGAACACTTTGTTGTTGGCTTCGAACTGGTTTGTTTCTGTTGTGTTTTTGAAAAATTACCGTATTTCCCCTAATATAAGGGAACTCACAATGAATGGAAATTTTTGCTAAACTCTGATTTTAACCCTCTAAGGAGTGAGAAACATACTTATTGTTTTAGTGTAGGCATAATCCAACATTCATGACCACGAAAACAAGAGTTCCAGACCGTTTTTTGACACAATTAATGTGAAATTTGTGAAGAAAAAAAGCGAGATTTTTCTCTAGAAGATGGTTGAACAATATAAGGGCATCCCTAATATAAGGGCACTCGAAGAGAGGGATTGAAAAATAGAGGGGCATGACCTTATATTAGGGGAAATACGGTATATTATTTTTTGTTTCAGGATTAAACAACTACAAAATGCCAATCATGTTCTGCAAGCAGAATTGAATTCTGTTCGTGCACAGGTATGTTTTTCAGAACAAAAAAGAAAAGAACAAAGAAATCTGGCAAGGAGGCGGCTAAACTTGTCTCTATCTCAAGTTTTGGCGAGATTTTTTAGAATTCAAATCGGCACGATGATCACTTATCTGCTTTTAACTTTTTTTCTTTGAGCGTTTCTTTGAAAAGGTTATAATTTTTGTGGTTTCCAAACAACTTCTACAAACAAATATAGAAAGTTCACGTTTTTATTTGTTCTAAATTTCATCCTTTTTGCAAGGGTTATTCTTAATTGTTTTGAACTTTTTTTGGGTTTGTTTACAGACTCAAAAGATAAAAGTTATCAACACGTTTTTGATCAGAGTCCTCGGTTTAGTGAACATGTCGATTATCGCTAAAAGTTGAGATGGGGACAAGTTGAACTTCTCTAGAGATACTATAAACTACAGTAACCCAAGCTAATCCACAAAACCGGGGTCTACAGTAACCTCAAGGTTTTTCTAAAACCACAGTAATCCAAATTTGTGATGGTAAAGAAAGAATATTTACAAAAATATGCTAGGGGGTTTTCCTTGAAAAAAACACTTTTAGTCTGAAAGTTTTAAAAAACGACTACAGTAAACCAAGTTATCGTCTGAAAAAACTGAATCTAGCCATTTGCTAGAACTACAGCAACTTAAATTTTCGAGCTTAAAAGAAAGATGTTTCAGAGACTTCAGTAATCTTCAGATAACCAAAAGTTTGAAATAATGAAACCATTCTTCCTACAATTCCACTTTTCAGTTAGCCGCATTGGTAAAGCTCAAAATGGAGGAACCCTCTCAAAAATCTCAATCTTCAACACCTCCGTCAAATTCTCCAAAATGCGCGAAATGTCAACAAAATGCATGTTTCTCAGTCTCATGCATCACATCTTCATAAAAACACTGCGGGACCTCTCAAATAATCTTTTTCTTCTTCTTTCTATTGTTGTATGTATAAACTCACATCTGCCTCATAATACACCACTAAATCATTTCTCTTTGTTCGAATTATTGTATTATTAATGAAAAATAATAAATATGAATTAACCTATTAGGAAGAACAACAAGTTTTGTGTGAATAAATCCGAATAAGATGCGATTACTGTAGTTTTGTTTGAATTGCCGAAATTGGGTGTCACAAATTGGATGACACATTAAATGTTAACGACACCGCGTTGCGACGATATCCAGCAGCGAAAGTGATTACTGTAGATGATGAATTGGTGTTATGGTTGGACTCCTCGAGGAGACATTTTATTGAAACAATCCGATAAAATTACAACTTTAGCATACATCCGCAGAATTGTGGAATTCCACGTAGCACATTTCTTTTTCAAATCGAGAAGAGCTTTTTTTTGAATCACTGTTTTGAAAATTTTGATTTTAAATATTTTGGACCCTCTGTTCGGCTCGAAAATTTTTAACTCCCTATCGAACGGCGAGAGAGTAAGAAACGCAGAGTAAGACACGTGTGAAAATTAGTATTGAATAGGAACGTGACATGAGTCTGTCTTTGGGAATACTCTTTTTCTCTTCGTCTCGTTCACTCTCGAATATTGCCTATCAATAAGACGTGGTTATGAACTTGCGATGAATATTAAAGTTTCTGACTTTTACTACTGTATGCAGGTGTTATTCGATCTGATAAAAAAGTTTTTTTTTTGAGACAATTAATGATATCTGCTCGACAAATATGACACCTTCAACCTAATCGTAGAGCACTTGAGCACAATTATCCAACCAGATCATTTCACCTGCCCCGTTCCCGTTTCCCATCTACAGTAGCCTCAACAACCACCTGCTGACTCTTTGGCTTATGTCGCCTGTCGACAATACTTTTGAACTTGCGTAATAGTTGCGCATTATTTTCAGAATAATGAAGCTAGTTATTAGTGTTACAAGAAAAAAGATTAGGATTAGTTGAAGAGTTGACATGTGGTTGACACTTCCGGTTGATGTTTTGCAGAATGAACATGGAAGACGAATTCCGTTACAAATTCAACAACCTGTGATCGTTGAAATTTTGCAAAGTTTGAAAAAGTTAAATGGGTACCAAATTTGGAAACTCGTGAAAACTAATGAAAAATTGGAATTTATTCGAGGATTGCTGAATTGGGTAGATTTGACCTTTTTCTGACAACTGATCTCCGTGTTTTTTTTTCAGAACAAAACAAAGGATCTAACAAAACTAATTGAGAAATTAACACATCCAATTCTTGAATCAACTACAGTAAACGATAAGCTCGTACAATTTGCTCGACATCTTTCATCATCACAGAAAGTGTATACACGAAAAAATTTGGATATTCCTAAAATGGCGAGAAAACCGGAAACTGTATTGGACACAATTGTCGAAGAGGCGGATTGTTCACGATTTATTCGAAGATTTTTGACGGCGTTGAAGTTTGAAGAATTGATTGGAATACAGAATTTGACAGTTTTGGTGAATTGGATCACGAATGTTATGTTTGATAGAGCAGACAAGAACGATGTTTTTCCAAAAATTGATTTCAAGACTGGTTGGTTTTGGGAAACCTTTCAAACATTCGAAATATCCATACCTCGGCCGAAAACGTGGAAATCCTTATTTTCAAACACAAAACTTTCTAAAAAAAATTTTGTGCTGTCTTGTGCTATATAAATTTTATGTTTTGAAATTGTGTCACGTGAAATTACATGTTTTCGCCGAGCTATGGAAACATCCATAACTTCCAGAATTTTAGCGTTTTTGAGTGAATTTGAATAGATATTTTTAGGTTCGCAAAAAAGGTCTCAAAAGTTTCCAGAAAATCGAAAAACAACTCAAGGTTTCCGCTCAAAATGTTTCGAATTTTTGCAGCTCCTATCGCAAAATGTTTCAAAACAAAAGAAGTGTGTGCAAAAATTCGACATCAAGGTGACAAGAGAGCTCTTCAAATGTTCACCGTCAAAAATGTTGTGTCAATCGCCGCATTCGCTGTGTTCTTCAAATTACAGTAATACTGTGCTGATTTCCGGTAACATTCATTCTGTTTTTTTGCAGCACACAATTTGTCTACATGAGTCATGAAAAGGCAATGGTAAATTGTTGGAAAATTGGAATTCGAAAATATATAACCAAGGAGAAGAGGGGTTTTATGCGACAATATTGTCTCAAAAAATTGCCCGCCACTGTGCCGACAAATAAGTTGCCTAGTGTGAGATTTAAGATCAGCAAGACGTCACTTCGTCCAATTTATTTTGCTCCAAAGCGACAAAATTGGGCAAGTCATGATTTTTATAAAGAGGTCAATTCGGTTCTCATATATATTTGTGAAAAACAAGGAGTTCAATTTGAACGTGAGTTTTTGTTGAGCGATAGAATTGGAGGCCGGAAGCTCGAGAGTCCACCCTGGCCAGGGGTGAAATTGTAGCCCGGAGCCCGAGAGTCCGGCACGAAAATAACGGGCCAGGGCCGTGTTTTTTTATTTTTCGGTCGGGCCCGACTTCTAGAATCCCGGCCGGTCAGAGCGGGCTTCCGGCCGGCCCAAGAGAGCCCAAATCTCACACTGACCCTGGCGATCACGTTTATATTGTTAGTGGTTTTCTGACCGGTCAAATTTTTTTTTCTTAAATCGTAGATGTTAAAATAAGGTTTTAGAAATAAAAAGTACAATTTGGGGACTTCGTCAATTTCTGGTTCGAAAAATGAAACAATATGTTGATCTACGAAGAATGAAGCTTCAAACTGCCGATATTCAAAAATGTTTTTCCACAATTGATCATCAAAAAATAATGCAGATTGTGGAAAATTGGACACCAAACGGGTAATTTTTTTCTTACAAGAAAACTTTCATACAAGTGCAAAAATTATCGAAAAACTTTTGTGGAGAAAAAAAAGAGCCAAATTATTTTTACTTCAAAAGAGCATTGTAATTTCTCAGTTTTCGTGACAGGACCCAGAAACATTTACCGAAAAACTGACTTAGAAAATATATATTTTTTCGTTTCAGTTTGATTTTTGTCAAAGTTGGATGGGCACAAACGACAAAGTTGTTTGGACCCAATCGCGTTGCATTGAAAATGCGACTCTGTGCGGCAGGTTCGTCCGAATTGGATGCGAAACAATTGCTCATCTTCAAAGCCGAGAAAAAAGATGCGATCATTGTCGATTTCAAAGATGTTAAAGTGTTCAAAAAAGACGATATTTTGAAAACGTTACGCAATATTTTGAACGGTTTTGGAGTGCGGATTGCGAAGGGAAGTTATCAAGTGACAAAAGGTGTTCCACAGGGGCACACACTTTCTCCCTGTTTGGCCAATGTAAGTTCATTAGTGAAACAGGAGGTCTGAACCAAAACTATTTAGCTCAAAAAAATAATTAAAACATCTGAAAAAAATATTTGCAGATGTATTTAGCCGATTTCGAAAGAAAATATTGGTCAGAAATAATGAAAACAGACGAAGTATTTGTCGGAAGATACGTCGACGATTTTCTCATGTGCGCCACCGATAAATCAAAACTCGACGCCCTCATCGCAACCCTTTCAACCACAAATGATTACGGTTTACGCCAAAAAAAGTCGAAAAGTAAAACGAGTGAAGGTGGAAAATCGATAATGTGGTGTGGAAAGAATATCGAATTCTACAAAATGGCGTCGTTGGTCGGCGAAAATATGAGAGAACAGAGAAGTTTTCATTGATAGAATAAAATGAACGAATAAATAATAGAAATTTGATGATGATAATTATATTAGTAGGCAATTTGTGGCTAATACTTCTTGTCGAATTCGTTTCAAAAGAAGAAGAAGAATCAGTTTGTCTTTTTGCTATTTTTCTTCTTTTTTTCGTCACCACAAACGTATTCGATTAATTGAGGAATTTGACCGTTTGAATGATAGTTCTCAATGTGTTGGTCGCCTGCAAAGTAATCATTCGGTGCTCGTGTGATGTAGTGTTAGTTTGGTAAAGGTTTTGGGCTGGATGTCTGAGAGAGTGAGTTTTTTGAGAAACTTACTTCCGATAAATGTTCCACAAATAAACAAGTATGGCAGTCCTTTGTGAGCAGTTAGTTGTTGTAATTGTCGTTCTACAGCCGCAGGTTTGTCAATCTGCAAAATCGAGAAATATCTCTCAAAAATTTAGGTCAACTAACCTTGTCAACATAAAACGTGACCAATGGTAAACCATAGGTATCTCTCAACAAAGTCTCAGTCTTTTTCGTTGCCTCATGTCGCGAATCAATATACAACACGGCTGGAAGTTTTCGAATCTGTTGTGTCAGCGATTGTACAGCGGCTTGTGTGGGGGTTGATGGACGAGTTGGTTGCGATTTGGTGGTTGTGATGATCGGTCGAGTTGTTGTTGGATATGTTGTAGGTGGTGATGGAGGTGGTGGCCGAGTGGAAATTGGACGAGGTGGAACAACGACAGACGGTGGAGGAAGAGTTGGACGAGGTTGTTGTGGTTGGGGTAGTGGTTGAACAGGTCGCTGAGGTTGTGGTAGAGGTTGTGGCATCATCTTGACTTGCTGAAAATCATACATTTTCAAAGTGCTCTTTTAGTCCACAAAAATTGAAACGTGCCGGGTACAAGGAACATTTACCAAAAAAAGTTTGGTAGTTTTTTGGGCCGGCCCAAAGGTCCTATGATATCTCTTAAAAATATTTCTGCTATGAGTTTTGAAAGAAGAGAATTTTTAAAAAAGTCCGAAACATTTTTGAAATTTTCAGTGCTCGAAGTTTTTCATTTTCCGTAACTTTTGATTTTTCAAAAATTTTAGACCAAAAAGTTACGGGGCCGCCCATTTCTGAGAGCACAAATAGCATTGACAAATGAACGAACCAGGGAACTTACCGGATTTGGTTGCATTGGCATTGGGTTGCCCCGTGTCTCTTGTTGTTGTTGTTGTTGTTCAACATAGGCTGTAGAATGTGTTGGTTTTTGGATGCGCGGCATCATTGGTTGTTGTTCGACGAAAGGAGGCGGAGGCGCCGCAGAAGATGTTGCGGTATACGTGTAGACTTGCGGTTTCGCCTGATTCTGACTGTTGTAGATGGCTGCTGTTTGATAGTTGGATGCGGAAGCGGACGCGTATGGTGAAGGCGGTTGCGGTGGCGGAGCAGAGGTCGCGTAAGGATTTGGTTGAAGATTGTATTGCTGTTGTTGTTGTTGTTGAGCAGCTTGCTGAGCAGCTCTTTGAGCTGCGGCTTGTTGCTCCGCTGCAGCTTGTTCTGAAGCTTGTTGTGCGGCCTGCTGTGCGGCTTGCGCCGCCGCAGCTTGTTGAGCTGCTTGTTGCGCGGCCTGTTGAGCCGCAGCCTGTTGAGCTGCTTGTTGCGCGGCCTGTTGAGCCGCAGCCTGTTGAGCTGCTTGTTGCGCGGCCTGTTGAGCCGCAGCCTGTTGAGCTGCTTGTTGCGCGGCCTGTTGAGCCGCAGCCTGAGCTGCCGCTTGTTGTGCAGCCTGTTGTGCAGCTTGTTGAGCAGCAACTTGCTGCGCCGCTTGCGCAGCAGCCTGTTGAGCAGCTTGCGCAGCCGCAGCCTGAGCCGCAGCTTGTTGTTGCTCATAAGTCAACTGTTGCTGTTGTTGTTGTTGTTGTTGTTGACCACCTAACTCTCCAGGCAACTGAATACCGTAGGCTTTTTGCAAAATGTCTAAATACTGTGAATATTTTTGCAAATTTGCTTGATCAATCTGTGCGGCTGGTGATTGCGTCGGCGCAGTGTATTGCGACGCAATATTTGTTGCGTACGAAATTGCGGCAGCATTTATCGCCGCCTGATTTGGATAGAATGATGAAGGAGCGGAAGACGCCGAAGATGACGCGTCAACCGAACCGTACTGTAGACCAGGTTGCGAGTTGTACGCATGAAACTGCATGGGTTGCTGTTGCGTTTGTTGTTGCGGCTGTTGTTGCGGCTGATACGTTTCTTGAGGATACGAATATGTTGGAGATGGTTGAAATGAAAATTGTTGAGATTGTTGTTGTTGTTGTGGTTGACCTAAATTACGACGTGTTCACAATTCAAAAATTTTCAAATTTTCAGTACCCGAAAAGTGAAAATATTTTTTTTAAATTCAGACCCGCTCGGGAAATTCTAGATGCCCGAAATTTTATCTCAATTTGTTTTTCAAAATCCGGATTTTTGTTGTTGATTGGATTCTACTGTACTTTTCAAAACAATCAACTTTTGCGGTTAAAAAGGTTTGAAATTTTCGTTGCGCATGCTTTTGGGCAGAATGTTTTTTTTCCAGGCCTGAAAAATTCTATATCCGGATGTTCCGAGTCTGCCCTAAGTTTTTCTAGTAACCAAAGTGACTGTTAGTTGTAAACTTTCCAGAAAAAAATATTTCCAGACCGGCCCTCCGGAAATTTCCGTTTCGAGCCGATCTGAAAGTTTCTGAATTGTTTGGAGCAATCAAATTTTGTCGGATAATAATGTTGTTGAATTTCTTGCGTTTTCGCTTGTCTCGTGTGTTTGGGTTTCAAAACAACAAGCAAGTCAACAAATAGACACACACACACAGACAAATGCACTTCAAACACTACCCATTTGACATCTTATTATATTTGATGATTTTTGTGTATTGTCAATCCGGTAAGATCATCCAACGGAAAAAGTGATCTACCACAAAAATTCGATGAAAGAGCATGTAAAAATGAGAGATTCAGACGGTAGATCAATTTCTCGTTGGATGATCTGGCTGGATTGACAATATTTCGTTTGAACAAAAAAACTTTGTGGGATCAGGAAAAAAAAATGAAGTAATTGGAAATGAAAAATCAACTCACTATACATCTGAGCATATGACTGTTGTTGTTGTGGTTGTTGTTGCGGGACATTACTGTAGATATTTCCTGGAAAAATATTTTTCGCATAATCCAAGTTTATGATAACACATTTATGATGTCTGGAGAGAGATTTCTACCCAAGAATTGTTCAAAAACGATATTTTTCGGTCCGCGAAAAAGTTCAGGGCTAAAATGGAAAAACGGAGATCGTTTCTGGGACGTTTTCAGACCACAAAATCTTCCGATAGTTGTTTTTTTTTGAAAACAGCATCGAAGGCCCAAAATGAATAAATAACTAATCTACGTCAAAATCAGGGTCAGAAAAATTACATGAGGTCATTGTTAATTTTAATACTCGTTTTATCTTAAACACAGACCGGCCTTGATTCAAATGTTATTTTTTGTTAGTTGTCTGAAAAATATAGGTCAGTTTTTTTTCAAGTTTTCCACAAGGATGAGAATATGCCGGAAAAATCATTTGGGACCTTCGAAAAACCACACACCCCGCTCATTATGTATGTAGTGATTAAGGTATCAGTGCGTGTTTTTGTGTGTGTGTTTTTTCGTGCGAAATATCGGCACTTGAAATGATTTGTTTGCACAAATCTCGCCTTCTTCTCCTATTATTAGGAGGGACGCCAATGAAATGCACATTTTTTTCTTCCTTTGTTTGTTGTGTGTGTATGAGACAGAAGCGGCCATTTCGACACTTTGTTTCACAGGGCAATTTTCGATTAATGGGAGCAACAAGATTTTGAAGAAAAATAATGAGAATCACTTGTTAGTGTAACTCGACATATATCAAGATATCACAAAATGTATTTTGAAAAAAAAAACAACAGAAAAATTTTGTACAATAAATTTTCAGACATATCTTTTTTTTATTTTCGAGTCTGGAAATTTTCCAGGTAGCTTAGGTGCTTTGATCAGAATCTGAGCGGGAAAAATTTCAACTGTTTCGCTCCTAAGTTTTCTTGCTGAGATTTTTTTTCCAAGTTCTGAGTCTGAATCCAAGTAAGTTCAGGCTAAAAGTGCCCTCATGATTTTTCGGGCCACCTGTGTTTTTAGATTGAAAATATGAAAAAAAAAAAAAACTTTTTTCTAGACAAAAATTGAAAATGTCAAAACATGAAAATGTTGTTTCTGAAAAAATACTGGGCTATTCGAAAACTTGAGAGAAATGTATGTTTTTTTTTGAAAGCAAAGAGTTAAAAAATGCACCAACCTCTTACTGCGCCTATAAACAAAAGAAAAATGTGAATCTTCATAGCGAGCGACTCCCGAACAAAATATGCTTGATTGACTTTTTGACTCACACAAAATGTGCTCCCGTATTATTATTTTTTGTTTCGGGTTCGCCATCCGGACACTTGCTCCGCCCACTTAACCGACCGGACGGATGGATGGATGGACGGACGGGTGCGCGGAGAAGAAGAAGAAGAAGAAGAAGAAGATGCTGACAAACAACAACCAAAAAAGAAGAAGAAGAAGAGAGATACAGATCAAAAATAGTGATGATACTTGTTTTTTCAAACTCAACTTGCAACATGAATCTAGAAAAAGTGTTTGCCTATTATACTTTTTTGGTGCTCTGAACACACGTTGAAAGTTGTTTCATTTCAAGTGCACTTGACCAACTTCCGCAAAGTTTTTTATTCGAAAAAAAAAATTATGTTGAAAATCAGGAATTTTCATTTTCAAAAAATAGTTCTCAACCGATGATTGAACTGGTAAACAGTGAATGGGATCAGACTCGATGAAACCTAACACTAAGATTCGATTCTAGCCAGATTGTTTTCATGTTTCTGTAATTTCTCTGATTAGAATAATTTGCGCAAAATTTTACTTCAGGCCCGATTTTTTGGTCCGATTCAGTAAACACTTTAGGGGCCGGACTTATTTCAGAGAGTCCACTTTTTGATCCAATTTTTATGGAAGTTTGTTTCATTGTTTTCCCCAGTTTGACTCTTTAAAAACTTTTTCCACTAAGTTACAGACAGAAGATTTGTTTTTGAAAATTGAATTTGCTGAAAAATTATAGAAATTTCAAACCCCACCTAAGTAGGGTTCTTTACTCTCAATAGAGCACACTTTCACACTTCAAAAACATGTTGCAAACAATTTCCGGAAAACTAAATACAACTGATTTATTCGCTCAACTCTCTTCGAAGCTCTTTTTTTTCAATGTAAAAGTTAATTTTACTTCTCATCTCTTTGAATCAGCATGAAGAGAAGTGGGAAAATAGTATTGAATAGTCCCATTAATCGTCATGAAATTTTCCGACATTTTTTCTACCGTACCCCCTCTCTCTCTCTTCTATGAAACAAAGATATTTCCGGTTGACAAATGATCACATCATGAGCACATATTCCTCCTTCCACCATTCTTTGAACAAAAAAAACCTAGCGAAACATGTGTAATACGATGCGATGTATTGTTTCTGTTTCATCATCATCATCCTCATTATTTGTTGTTTTAGTGCTAAAGTGTTTCCGCCATTAATTCATTTAAAGAAAAAAGACAAAAGAATAAGAAGAAGAAGAAGAAGAAGAAAAAGAAAAAGAAAAGATTATCGAATAACAAGAGGATTATTTATGTAGGCAGACATTTTCAAGAGGCCAACAAAAACTTTTTTGACCGTAACCCAAAAAATGGCATACTGTAGTTTTCATTCGAGAGCAGAAGTACGTATTGCACAATCGCAAAACAAAGATCATACTTTCATTCATTATTTGACAAAATTCAAAAATTGAATAAGTCATGACGTGACCGAAAAAATCTACACGTCTTTGAAAATCCTTTCTCGCCGACTTTTTTCCCGGGTCTGAATTTTTCATACTTTTTGTTCGAACGAAAAATGGTATTTTTCAATAATAAAAATCTCCACATTTTAATGCTTTCTAGACCTATAAAATATATCAGTTTTTATCAAAATCATTATTTCCAGAAAAATGAGAACTCTTGTTTGCCTATTATTCGTTCTCATTCAACCAGTATTATCATTTTTCGAACCTGCCAAGGATCGTTTGCAAATTGCGATCGAGACTAGAATGGCTTTGAAAAATGCGGTCACAGTTTCACCCAAACCGAAAATGAGGATTGTCAAATGTGGAATCAGAAGATTATATAATTCATAAAGATTTTAATGTTGATGACATAGTGCATTTTGTAGTTATATTGAAACGGAAAACTTTCAGCTTTGGCCGAAGTTAGTTTTTCCATGACCATGTTCTTCCAGAGAAAATACCTGAAAATGTGTGAAATGTCTCCAACTCTAATTTTGGGTTCGAAAAATTTGGCAGAAATGCTTCGAATTCTACAGTACTCCCTAACCAAAAAATGATTTTTTTCCTCAACTCGAACAAATCGAAAAATAAATGATTGACACAAACTAGTACTTGTTATCTTATCAACCATTTTCTTAACCTGTTGAGAATATAAATAAACCTCTCTCCTCCCTCAAAAACGGATAGGTCATATGAGATAACAACAACAGTCGTCTCAAAAATGGCTCGACTTGTTCAACTTATCGCCATATTTTTGGCTTGTTTTATTGTTTTGTGTGATGCCGCTCATCATCGTAAAAAGTATGGCAACAAGAATCGCTATAATTTGAAAGGTTGCTATAAACAAACTGGAAAAGTCTATCAACACAGGTTCGGTTTCTCTCTTCTCTAACTAACTTCGATTCATTTTTTCTTGCAGATTGACTGATCGTCTTTATGAAACAGACGAGTTCGATGCAGACGAGTTGCCAAAATCATGGGATTGGAGAAATGCGAATGGTGTCAATTATGCCTCTCCAGACAGAAATCAACACATTCCACAATGTACGTTTGTATAAACAAGGCAAAAATTGCACTTGAGCAATTGAACATTAGATTTGAACGCACAAATTAAAACGCGACATGTTAGAGTTTAGACTGTGGATCATGTTGGGCATTTGGTGCAACAACCGCATTGGCTGATCGTATCAACATCAAGAGAAAGAATGCTTGGCCACAAGCCTATTTGTCGGTTCAAGAGGTCATCGATTGTTCGGGAGCTGGAACATGTGTGATGGGAGGAGAACCAGGAGGTGTCTACAAATATGCGCACGAACATGGTATTCCACACGAAACATGCAACAATTATCAGGCTAGAGATGGAAGTGAGTCAACGTTTTTCAGAGTTAAATAATAGTTATCCGATATTTTCCAAAACATTTTTAAAGGAACTTGAACAATTTTTGTTTTTTTTAGAATGCGATCCTTACAATCGATGTGGTTCATGCTGGCCAGGAGAATGTTTCTCAATCAAAAACTATACTCTTTACAAGGTGTCGGAATACGGTAAGGTTTGGAAGATGACTTTCTCTGCTTCTCAAACTCTCTCAAGTTTCATTTTGATATAAATGATGAGCAATATTTTAGGATCGGTAAGCGGATACGAAAAAATGAAGGCAGAAATCTATCACAAGGGACCCATTGCGTGCGGAATCGCAGCAACAAAAGCGTTCGAAACGTACGCGGGTGGCATCTACAAAGAGATCACCGACGAGGACATTGATCACATTATTTCGGTTCATGGATGGGGTGTTGATGAAGCGACGGGTGTCGAATATTGGATTGGCCGCAATTCGTGGGGTACTCCATGGGGAGAGGGCGGATGGTTCCGAATTGTTACCTCGCAATACAAAAATGCGGGAAGCAAGTTCAATTTGAAAATTGAGGAGGATTGTGTGTGGGCTGATCCGATTGTCTAAAACAAAGACGAAAAAAAACATTTATCTGTATTATTCTACATTCTAATAAAAATGTGAATTTTTGTTCTTGTTTGACAGGGATACCGTTTTTATTTAGAAAACCTTCGAGAATAATCGCAATAAACTTCGTAGGAATTTTCAAATTCTAACTCGAAAAATTCCTCTCAATTCATACTGACCCTTTAGAAAAACAGAAAATTTCAGAGACACAGAGAAAAGCAAGAAATTTGCAGTTCGAAAGGTCACGTTATATTATTTTCACGTTCTTTTTATTCAAGCCACGTTGGTTATTAACAAAATTGTTTTTTTGGTTCATAATTTTTTCATGTGAACACTAAATAATAAAATAAAAAAAACGTGACCCCGAAATTCAAAAATCTGATTTCTCTGCGTCTCTTCTGGAGGCCGTCATAAAAGCCCGTGAGCGCTCACCTGTGGATTTTGTTGGACCTTGCATTAAAAAGCTCCAACTCCTTGGGAGAAAAACCGCACATTTTGCGACAATTTTTTTTTCTTAAAACCAAGGTTGGTAAAAAAAAGATTGGTAACATTTTTGAATTTTCACAAAATGTTTTAACACTTTGCCGGAATATAACTGATTTGCCGGAAAAAGGCCCACTTGAACAAAACAAAAAAAGGCCCACTTGAACAGGCTTTTAGTCGGCCCAAACAGCCCAAATCTCACCGTTGATATTTCAATTTATTCTACAACAAAAATTGCAAATTTATTCAAGCTGTCTTTTGAGTTTGGCCAATTCGATGAGTTTTGCTTCCCGATCAGCTTGGAATTTTCGAATATCAGCAGTTGGCATTTTCGCGTCCAACTCCTTTTCCAATCTATCAACAACGTCCGGTTCGTTGAATTGTGGAATTGGCCCAAAATCGGATAACACCTAAAAACCCAAACACTCATCCTTATATCATTCTGGATATTGTGTGATACATACCCCTCTAGCACTTGGCCCATATCTTCTCAAATAATCTCTGACTCCAAACGCGTTCAAATGAATTGTTTCCAATGGTCCATTGAATGCATATCTCATACCTAACCCACTTGTCATAACTGAATCGACATCATCGACACTGATCACATCATCAGCGACAAGTCGATAGACTTCGGCCAAAAGTGCAAATTGTACTCGATTCACGACGAAACCGATCGTCTCTTTTTTCAGTTTCACTGGTTCTTGTCCAATAGTTTTCATAATTTCGGCTGTTCGATCGACGACTGATTGAAGTGTCCACGGAGCGGGAACAAGCTCAGTAAGTGGGCAGAATAGTGGGGGATTGACCGGATGAACAATGAGGCATCTTTCTCTGAAAATAGATTTCTCCTTAAAATCCGGATAAGGCCAAAGAGGGTCTGAGACCGGACCGCAGGGCTGTCGTTCTGGGCGCCACCTGAGAAAATTGAGCTTCCCAGATGTTGGAAAGGAAGCCCAGTTTGAGAAAAATTTGGTTTTCTTCAACAAATATGATCTTCTCTCATGTTCCCCATATCATTTTGGTGAGAAAAAATTAATTTTTCTCGTCAGTGGTCTCAATTTTTATTACCACTTTTCCCAAGTGTGCCCCAGAACGACAGCCCTGCCGGACCGTGCTGTAGTTTTCGAGGCCGGACCGAGGTGTAGTTTTCACAAAAAAATCTGTAAACAAGCCAAGAATTTTCAGATCAGTTATCAGATTTGAAGGAAAAATCTGACCAAGGTCATTTTTTTCACCGTCAACTTCAGGACCTTAAAAAATTTTCGGGGCGGCACGGAGTTTCAATAACAATTTTTTTTGCAGAAAAGTGCCCAATATTTTTGGAATTTACATAATTTTTTTCAGGTTTGAAAGAAGGACGCTTTCGGGCCTCACCGGGTTCAAAAAACAAGCTTAGATTTTCCCGTAAAAACACTGAGCTGAAAATGATCAAAAAACTGTAAATGTAAAAGTCGGTCCAATATATTTAGATTTTAAGTCATCGTGCTCGTATTGTTGAATCCAGAGGTCTGAAAATAAAAAAAGAACATCCGGGCCGGTCCGGTTTTTCTCAAGAACGACAAAAAAATTTCAAGCTCGATTTTTTCTGTGAAGATTTATATGCCTATCTCTTTTTCGAAAAAAGACTCACCTATTTTTAAGATTTTCTGTGAACTTTGATGCAGGAATAGTCGACGTGCTACTAGCAAGAATAGCATTTGGTTCAACATATTTGTCCAATTCTTTATAGAAACTCAAACGAAACTCGAGACTTTCGAGAGCAGATTCCTGAATATAAATGGCTCCTTTTAACGCAGTTTCGAGGGATGTTGTAGTGGTCAAATTGGAAAAGGCTTCGGAAGCCGGGAGGCCAACTCCACGACGAAGATTGTGCTTCTAAAAAAGGCAAAGATACATATTACTATATTGAGAAGGTTACTCACATCAAGAAGTTCTAAATTAGTTTTCACATTTTTGAGGGCAATCTCCAATTGTTGCTCATTGATATCGAACAATTGAACAGGATAGCCGGCACTGGCAAAGATTGTTGCCCAACTTGAACCGATTAAACCGCTGAAAAACAAAACAATGAGGGCCTACTTCGGCCCGAACTTACCTTCCAACAATCGCTATTTTTCCTGACATGTTTTCGTGATAGTTGATCGAAAATACAATGACTATCTATTCTTATCATTATTATTGTTATTAATATATGATGATGAGAGATGGAACATTATGAAGAGACGCAGATTATCAGATGGTCACAATTATCACGTTGAATTATGAAGACAAACATACATCATCAATGATCAGAATGTTGTTTCGAAGAAAAGAACTTTTGATTGGGTTGATCTTCCTTCTGGGTTCAATTTCATAAGATCAACTTGATCAATAGGTTAGGTTTATCAGGTTGAGGCGGGCATCCATCAATTGAGATCTAAAACAAATCTGGGTAAATACTGTCTCAAATAAATTTGAAAATGTTCACACGTACAAAAAAATCAAACCTGGTTCGACTTTTTAAAATAAAAAAATGCAAGTTTCCGGCCCGGTCAAAATCTATCGGGCCACCACTGGCCATTGAAAAATTCAGAATTTTCTTTTTTTTTAACGTGACCTTTCAATTTTTCATCCAGGCTGTTTATTCAAATTTATTTCATTAACAATTTATCAATTTATGTAAATCGAGTTTTCAAAAAAAAGGTGAGATTACTATCGAAGACCCATTAATATGAGGAGGTAATTGTAGATGCCTCTACCAAATAAACCAGGAGAACCGGATTTCAAATTAAAACTCGAACCAGCCGATAAAATCAATTTCAAATTCAAGTCGGGAGAAGAGATTACAGTGGATTTGAAGATAACAAATCCGCTGAAAGATCGTGCAAGTTTCAAAGTGAAATGTACGGATAATGATATATTCCGAGTTCGACCACCACTCGGATTTGTCAAACCGAATGAGACAACTGTTGTCAAAATCACTCTGAAATCGAAGGCGGCTCCCGATCCACAACGACACTTCTTCGCCATCTATCATGTTACGTGTAGTGATTCAAAAACGACGGCCAGAGCTGTATGTTGTTGTGTGCTGCTCATTTTTAGATATTCTGTTTTGTTTACAGGTTTGGACGGCGGACACAAAAGCTGAAGGTGTTATAAGACTTCAGGCCACTGTTGATGATGCTGAAAAAGAAAAAGAGAAGGAAAAGAAACCGGAAGAAGGAGGTGGAAAAGAAGAGGAAAAGGAAAAGAAAAAAGAGGAGGAAAAGAAGGAAGAAGGAGGAGGAGGAGGAGGAGGAGGAGGAGGAGGAGAAAAGAAACCAGAGGAGGAAAAGAAATAGAACAACAAAAGATTGATACGCACTTTTTTCATTTGATAGGCAAAACAAAGATAACTGTAGTTTTAAAACAGATTGATTTGATAAATACAGAGATGAAAAAGAAACGGACTCGGAATCATGATTCCGGATATTTCCTTTCCATTTGTCGGATAGATTGTCCCAGCCGAACTCCGCCAATGTGTCTGAAAAGTGTAAAAAGTAAACTTTTCTTCGTTGTCTGGAAACCATCCCGAACTTTCTGGTCTTCGCAAAAAAAAGCTCGGACCGTACTAGAGGTATTTCTACCGTCTTAAAAAGCCCCTGGTCACATATCAACTTGAATTTTTTCTACAAAATATGGCTTCTTCTTGAAACAGGGCTGTGGAAATGGAATGGGGTTTGCGTTGGCTTCCTAGTCAAAATGGGAAATATTCTATTTTTTGGTCAATTTCACAAGAAAACATTAATTTTCTCACGGGAGTCCCAAATAGGCTCTGAAATTACCGACCCTTTCTACCAAACAGGTTATTCCTTTAGTTATGTGTTAACTCAAATAAATACAAAACACAAACCATTTGTTCTATTTTTCTAGGAATTGAATGTCTGACCATGCCAGGAAATGCTCGACCCAGCTCATTTTAGGGTCAGTTCGGGCTTTCGGGCCTACGAGCTTCGATCTCTGCCAAAAAGGAACGACCCGAACCGTTTCCGGGCCGGGCCGGGGCGGGCTGTCGGGTCCACGTGCTACAATTTACTCTTAGAGTTTAGAGGACTACCGTCTAAAACTCATCACTTTTGATCTACTGAGTTTAGTGTTTTAATCTCTCGAAAATATTTTTTTTGTTTTTCAATCTGTAAGTTCTAAACGCGGATCAAAACCTCATGTAAATAGGTTTAATTTAAATAACGTCCGATATTTAATCTTTTTTTTTAAATCAAGCCATTTATTAAATTTTTCTCACCTATTATTTGAAATGAAATTCTTCACGTGAAGAAATGTGGCTCTGTCACAGGCAAATTCCTGGACACATGTGGCAGGTGTGCGGCAGCGATGTTTTGCTGGCAGACGTCAGGCATGTATGTCGCATCGATGCCGCAGCTCTGGACCCGATTCCGGCATTCATGCAGCAGGCCTACGGCAGGGATGCCGGAATCGGTCCAGAACTGCGGCATCGATGCGACATACATGCCTGACGTCTGCCAGCAAAACATCGCTGCCGCACACCTGCCACATGTGTCCAGGAATTTGCCTGTGTGTGGCTCAACAGGTTCGGCGTTTGTTATAAAGTGAGAGGTCGAGTGTTTGATTCCTAACCTATGTATGCAATCTATTTTTATTTTTTTTTCTACTCAACAAAAACACCAGTTTTCTCTGAAATTTATTTGTGAGTAAAAAAATGTTTTATATAATCTTTTTCTCACTATTTTCGTACTATTAACTTTGAAAAAAAAAACAAAATTCGAACAAAAATGATGATAGCGTGAGCTCGAAAAAATATTCAAACGTGAACCAAAAAAAAATGAATAAAAATCGGACGTTCTTTAAATTCATGTATGAAAACACGACTCTAACTTCCATACAGTAACCTATTATCAGCGTGAAAATGTTTGTTGCCATGGTTGTAAATTATGTGGCACATGTGTGCGGTTACATGAAAAACTTTGCCGTTTTATGGGGTCAGTCTTATCTTTTTTTCTTTTTTCAAAAAAAAAAAAAAATATATATATATATGTAGTCGAGATTTTTTTTTGAATTCAATTCGAATTTCCGAAATCGTATATTTTGCTCTCGCTCACCTCTTCTCAATTTTTGAAAAAAAAAGAGAAGAAGCATCTTTTGAGTAGTCCGCTAACTTGTCGTCTTGATTTTGTTTTCTTTTTTACTTTTCGTTTTTGTTGTATTTTCCCATATCATCACTACTTTTACATTTATTCCTTTGTTTGTTAATAAATATAAACAAATAGAAAGTAGGCCGTAAAAGGAATACTTGAGCACAATTTGTAATTGTGCAAACTTTTGTTTTCACCAAATTTGAATGTTTCTCTATTTTCTCTTTTGTATAATTGTAAATGTCCTCCACAATTTTTCGCAAAAACCCCTGCAGTGGTAGTGTGTTGAGTTGTAGAGTGGCGTTTTGCAAGTTCTATCCCTGACGAAACCCATTTTTTTTCTCTAGCACCCACCGTATGTCGTCTTAGGTCCTACTTGAAAACTGACAGTGACAGTTGGTTTTTTTGCGCATACACGCGGGTAATTAAAGGGAAACAAACATGAACAAATATAGGGTGGGGGAAGGGAAGGATGGTCCTGGAAAAGGAGGCTCTCAATTAGTCATTGTTTCAAGGATATTGCATATATTTAAGAGAGAAGAGAGAAGACTTGACAGTCGGCAAAATGTTTTTTGTTTTATGCATCTGTTTTTTTTTGTTTTTGGTTGGTTCGTTCTTGTGAGGATTAGGCATATTTCAAAAGAATATCCTATTTTGGACTGTTCATATTTTTGTGGACTACTGTAGATTAATGAAAACATTTGGTCTAATTTTGTAGAATTACTTCGAATACAGCCGGCCATTGACTTGTTTTTGCTTGAAATTCTCAATCCGGGCCATAAAATATTCCCAATGTTACTTTTCGAGTATTCACTTTCAAAAAATTTCAAGTCAAACTCTTTGAGTTTTCGGGCCAGGGTTCTAATCCAGATTTTGGAAATTTTCAGCCCAGGGATTTTACTCTCCAAATTTGATAAAAATTCTGGTCCGACAAAAAAAAACATTGCATAGTTTTCTGTGCTCCTAGTTAAATTCATAGAAAATAAAAACCCAACACTATGCGACATAATGTTGTGACCCTGTGAACGAGAGACATAAAGTTGCATAACTCAACTGGTCACCAAAGAAGAGGATGCTATCTCGCAGGTGTCATATACATTAAATGACATGAACAACCATATGATTATACATAAATAACTAAGCGATGCCCTTGAAGATTAGACACCCAAAAAATCGCATAGTTATTATTTTTTTCTGTTTTATTATTATTAATTCCCCCAAGGCTCCCATTTTTTGTGCCATGAGCTTTCCCTCATTTCCGTATTTGCTCTTTTTTTTATGAGCTCCTAAGTGTGTTTACTTTTTGCAGGTGTCGCTCCAAATATTTTGGTGGAGATCGACAGCTTGGCTTCGAATATTATGATGGATTAGTTGACATTTACAAGTTCTCTATTTTATTGTTCTCCTTATTTTGATGCATTACTATTATTATTATTATTATTATTGTTGTCTTGTACATCTGCCTCTTGTTGCTTTTGGGTCAAAAATCTGGTTTGTCGTTTCTTTCGAAATTCTTCAATATTTATGTCCTAATTACTAATTGGCTCCAATTTTTGCTGTACACATTGATTGTCTTCCTCATTTCTTCTAGTATTTTTGTTCTTTGTGGTCAAGAAACCTTTTTTTATTTAGTTTGTGACATTGAGCCATATTCCGGGTTCCCAGTTCTTGGACAAATGTTTCTTGGTGTTTTGACCCTAACTTATTCACTCCCAGAAATAGTTTTCAAACAATATAGGATCTGATCTTCTGTCAAACAAGTCTCAACATTGTAGAGCCGAGTTCTTTTTAATTCTATTGACATTTTCAGAACTTATCTCTGTTTTTTTCTACGCTATTCTATAATATCTCAAACTTGGAATTTTTCGGGAAATGAACTGAGTCACGTCGGTAATGCATTCTTCGGTTCATCTTTTTTTTTTTCATTATGTTTCTCTTTAGAAAAATGTGAACACTGAATAATAAAAAAATAAACGTGACCCCGAACTACAAAAATCTGATTTTTCTGCGTCTTTTTTGAAGGACATTATGAAGGCCCGGGTCTGATAATTCTCAAAAGTTGTTTTTCTGATTTTCTGAACTTTTCACAAACCCGGTTTGGTTTTTGTGTCAAAGCTGATCAGGGGGTTACCCTATTATCCTGTTCAATTAACCCAATTCTGTGCTGTCTAGAGAATATATATTTTGTGCCAGAAAGTTGTGGTATTCTCAATAGATGTTCTAGTTCTCTAAAATATGGGAAAAAAAGAAGAGAAATGTTTTGCACTAATTTTTTTGGTTTAATTGAAAGTGTTTTCTTATTCAAGATGCAAAAAAGTATGTTTTTGGATTTCTCAAAAATAGTGGATTTCTTGATTCGCTTCCTTTTCGCGTTCTTATAAATTTGACACATTTCAGGTCATTTGTATATTTCTCAGATTTCATAAACATTATACATTCCTTGTTAATAAACACTTTTTGCTCTTATATTTGTGTGGCTAAATACTCAATCAGACCCACAAAACGGACTCAGTTCATCGGGCCAGAACACTAAAATTTTGAACTAAAAGAAATCGGACTAGGCTCCATTTTTTCGACTTTTTCTGGATCAACCCCCAAGGCAAGCACAATTCTTTTTTTCTGAGGTTTTCAGAAAAGACAGAAATTCTGCTAAATTCAATTCTGATTTTGGGTCCGATTTAGAAAGAGTCCAAAAAATCGGCCATATTCAATAGGCCCGATTTACGGGGACTAATCTTCATCGGACATGGTCTTATTCAGTATTTGCCATTTTTTCGTACAGATTTTATCGTTTTTCTTTTTTTCTCTCCCGAAACTAAAATTACGTAACATTCGTACATTTTCTTGTCTTTTTTATTTATTATCATGACGGACGGACGATGATAATAAAAATATTAAAATATCATTACTATTATGAAATTTTACGGCCATCCCACACGCTCATTAACCTCGAAAATGGTGTGGCGCTGATCATCACCATCGGGGCTATATTCGGAGAGAAAACATGAGGAGAAAAATTGTGTCCAGATTATTTATAAGTTATGAAAAAGTATATGCAGCACATTCTGCTTTGCGGCGAAGCTTTTTTCTGAAGATGAAACGTGGGATTTTTTTGTTTCAAAAAAAAAAAACATAAAATTGAGACGTGAACATGTATATAGGGAGCCGCAATTTTTGCAATTTCGATTTAAGGACTGTTCGCCTCTAAAAAAGATGAAAAAACGAAGAATTGTGTATTTCACAGAATAAAGACACTTTCGAAAGGTTTTTTGACTAATTTTGCGAAAATGGTTCGAGCCTGGGGTTTCACAACTTTATCCCAGATTTTGAAAAAAAGAAACCAAGTTTTGCGAGAATGGTTCGAGCGTAGAGTTTCCCAATTTTATCACAGACTTTGAGAAAATAAACCAAGAAATGGTTTTAAAAAAACAACGAGAGCAGAGAGATCATTTTTCCGGAGAATTGAGTTCTGTTTTCACAGCGTCCTGACTATAAAAAGCAATCGTTTCTGTCGAGGTCATGAGAGCTTTGTTTGATGTTAAAACAATTTTCAGATCAAAAGTTTTTGAATATTCAAAGATCGCCACTAAACGAATACAAAAAAACCATTTTATTGGAAAAAAACCAATTTGAAAAACAGTATGCTCGAGAAGCGCTCCATTAATGACGACATATGAGGGTAGAATCCATTCAGAGAAATGTTGAATCAATGACGGAAGATATCCCAGTAGAGCCTACACTTCATTTCGTTGTCCAACCTGAAAGTACCACTATTTGACATTGTTTTGACATTGTTGCAAAATTGTCGGATCGCCAAATTTGTATGAAAGAGTGAATGGCCACGTTTTAATCATCATAAAAAGATTCGCGTGAACCATCTTTTTGTTTTTGCAAAATTGTCGGATCGCCAAATTTGTATGAACAAGTGAGTGGTCACGTATTTATTTTATTTATTCGGAAAACGTGAATTCTTTTTTTGCGAAAATTGGCGATCCGACAATTTTGCAAAAAAAATCAGAAAGTCAATAATTCATATTGATAATCTTGGGTTCGTTTTTTTTGCCCTATTAAGATATAACAGACGTGCCCGGAGTTTCCGGGCCCGCTTTTGCTAATACTTTTCTCTAGAGTATCGAATAGTTCTCAAAAATTCAAAATAACAGTTTCGGGCCGCTCAAAAAACTATCCGTTCTTAAACAAACATAACTCACTTCATAGAACTTCAGAACTTTCCGACTGAAACTTGAAACATCCAAACGCGAGCAAGATGTTGATAGTTTTACGAAAGCACCAAACTTCTGATTCTTCTCCAAACCCAGTTTTTGTACCAAAAAAATGGGATTCGTTCATCATAATAATCCTCAATCACATCTGGAATAAATTACAGTTAGATTATGGTTATTTCATTCGAAAAAGTTCTGAAATAATGTGTAAAAACTCACTTTTACTCAACGACCATCTTTGTCAGCAAATTTCGACTGAATGATCGTTGTTTTTTCAAGAAATAACACATGTGTCATGACGTCATCACGTACATACGTGTCATGGCGTCATCGTCAACAGTGAAACAGAACATTGTGGTGGAATAAAGAACCTTTATAAATAAAACGTGAACGTGATGACGTCATGACACATGTGTTATTTCTTGAAAAAAAAAACGATCATTCAGTCGAAATTTGCTGACAAAGATGGTCGTTGAGTAAAAGTGAGTTTTTACACATTATTTCAGAACTTTTTCGAATGAAATAACCATAATCTAACTGTAATTTATTCCAGATGTGATTGAGGATTATTATGATGAACGAATCCCATTTTTTTGGTACAAAAACTGGGTTTGGAGAAGAATCAGAAGTTTGGTGCTTTCGTAAAACTATCAACATCTTGCTCGCGTTTGGATGTTTCAAGTTTCAGTCGGAAAGTTCTGAAGTTCTATGAAGTGAGTTATGTTTGTTTAAGAACGGATAGTTTTTTGAGCGGCCCGAAACTGTTATTTTGAATTTTTGAGAACTATTCGATACTCTAGAGAAAAGTATTAGCAAAAGCGGGCCCGGAAACTCCGGGCACGTCTGTTATATCTTAATAGGGCAAAAAAAACGAACCCAAGATTATCAATATGAATTATTGACTTTCTGATTTTTTTTGCAAAATTGTCGGATCGCCAATTTTCGCAAAAAAAGAATTCACGTTTTCCGAATAAATAAAATAAATACGTGACCACTCACTTGTTCATACAAATTTGGCGATCCGACAATTTTGCAAAAACAAAAAGATGGTTCACGCGAATCTTTTTATGATGATTAAAACGTGGCCATTCACTCTTTCATACAAATTTGGCGATCCGACAATTTTGCAACAATGTCAAAACAATGTCAAATAGTGGTACTTTCAGGTTGGACAACGAAATGAAGTGTAGGCTCTACTGGGATATCTTCCGTCATTGATTCAACATTTCTCTGAATGGATTCTACCCTCATATGTCGTCATTAATGGAGCGCTTCTCGAGCATACTGTTTTTCAAATTGGTTTTTTTCCAATAAAATGGTTTTTTGCGCTCGTGAATATTTGTGACAACACTTGCCTCTCGAAACTGTTTTTGTTTTTCCCTGTCAGTTGTACCTCTATTCATTTTGCAGGTTCTCGCGCCAGATTATATCTACCTAATATCTAGTTTTATTGCCGATAATACTTACTTTTTCCACTACAATTTCTTCTTGTTATTCTTATTATTTTCTTTCTTTTTTATGCGTTTTTGCTTATTACTTTTTCTTTTGATTTATACCTAATTATATGTACTCTTTTTCTTCTTTTAGTTTTTTATTTGCGCGCGCCAAAAATGGGACAAAAACCGGTTGGGTTGATGATAAATAAGGGAAATGGATTGATAAGGTTTTGACAAATGACATTTCATCGATTCTCTAACCTTCTCTTATTCTTCTTCTACTTCATTTTGTTGCCATGTTTCCCCCGCCTCTAACTAATTCTGTACATGTCTCGAATTGCGAACCTTCTTTTTTTTTTACGCAACTCTTTCTTCTTCTTTTTCCAACAGGTGCTGCCGACTAAAAAGTGTCATATTTTCGAGTTGTAATTATCTATCTAGAACGGCGGCTCTGAAAATTGAGCACAGCTAATTAGAGAGGATTACCGGTCGGCTACAGATGGTTCTTTTAACAACAAAAAATTGGGATGTATATAAAAAAAACCCCTAATTCCCCTTCTCCGCACACATATTTAGCATGTTCCAATGTTCACAGAACCTTTCAAACTTCCCGTTTTTCTCTTGACAATATTTAACAATAATATAATTGTAATTCACCGCCAAACAACTAATTATCTGAACTATTGATGACCCAATTGACATATCGTTCATATATTTATTTATAGTAAATACACACACAAATTAGCACCTCTTTGTTGTATTTCGCACTCAATTATCTCGAGATCTTTAACTTTGCCGACCCCATTTTTTCTAACAAAAAAACCAAAACGTTATTTTTTTTGTCATTTGTGTCGGCGCAAAATGATTAGTAATCAGTTGACTAATACTCCTTCGGCCCTCATGCTACTGTTTTTTTTATTTTGACTTTTTCTATTTTGTCGGATGACACAGACCATTGTGTATTGTAAATAGGGAAACAAACGTTTTTTTTTTGAAAACGTTTGTAACTGCCGAAGTTTCCGGGTCACAAACAGAATCAAAGATCTCAGAAAACTGGCAGGTTCATTCGGGACGTGATGAAACAAATATTTTCGAATACCGGCCCGGTCCGAATTGGCTCTATGATGACGCGAGTTCGGGCCGCACAGAAATGTTTCCGGATCGATAATTATCGCGTTGTTTCACGTGTGACAATAAGATAAACGGATGTCATAGAGATAGAAATAGAAAAAATAAATGAAGGAACGTGAACATTTCTAAACTAAGTTTCCCGTCACTTTTTTTTGGTGATGCGCTTTTGAAATTAATTACTGTTGACTCAGTTGAAAGGCTCGTATTTTCAGTGAAAGGTTAAGTTATAGATCTCGGGTTCACGTACAGGTACGTTTTGAAAAACGACGATTTTCCTGGACCAGATAAATTTTCCAACTTGTATAATATTTGGGCATTTGTAGGCATATTCTAAATCGGATCACTCCGCATTGTCAGATTTTTTTGTGTAGCAGGAGTGAGATCTCACCCATGTTGTATAATGTATATTTTAACTTTGAAATAAAAACTGGACCGGTCCGGAAAACTGTTTCTACACCTTGGTGTCAAAATTTTCAATTTCCATCTTTAGTTTTCCTCTCTTTTTTATATTCGAAAAAAAGGATGAGCATTCTCACAAGAATAATAACCAATAACAATAATAATAATAATTATTACTACTTCTATTATCCTTCTCCTTTTTTTGGAGGGTGTCCAATTATTATCTATCCACCAGCCGTTCTTTTTTTTTCTTGGTATTGTTTCACATGTCGTTCGTCTTCTTGTTTTTTCAATTAAAAATACAGTACCTTCTCGTCGCAACATCAATCAATTCAAGGTTTTTCTTGCGAATGACCCTTTGTCTAGTTTTCAAAATTAGTTCCAGGCTGGATGTGGATAATGAATATACAATTCTTTTTTGAATTTTCAAGTACCTGTGCGCAAGATGAGCAAACATAGCACATTGTTTTGCTCGGCTTGGCGGGCGCAATTCATTTTCTTATTTTCTGTGCCGATTTTTTCTTGACAGCTCAATTTCCTTCCGGTATTTTTTGAATTGACACTGTTGACATTTTGAAACAACAATGTTTTCTTTTTTCTTGAGTATTTGCCTATGAACTTTCAAGAGTTTTCTAGTTGAGTATTTTTAGAAATTTTGAAAGTTGTAAAATAATTTTTGAGAGGGGTCTGAAAAATTAATATTATTTTCAGGCCGTAGAAAAAAAGAGATACACAATTTAGTTTGACGATTTTCCCATGTGCGAAAAGCTTTAGTTTTTGGGTTACTGTAGTTTTTGCCGCGTATTTTGAAAGAGTAACAGTCCAGACTTTTTTTTCGAGAAAGTTACGGGCCGGACTCAAAACTTCGGACCGGCTACCTCCCACGAAGGTCCCTGGGCAGGCCCAGAAAAATCCCTTTTCGGTTAGCACTTTTTTTCTATAAAAACTAATATTTTCTCCGTGTACAATTTTTTTAAAGCTTAAATTCATCAAGAGAAAATTAGGGTCAAACTTTTGTCATAAAAAATTAGTCATCCTCTGAGATTTTTCAACTTTACAATTCTCTTTCAACTTTTTTTGATAAATTGGTTTTTTCTTGTTCTCGTTCACCAAAACTTTGACACATTTTTTTTCGAATACGAAAAATGACAAATCGCCTTTTCTTGTCCCAACCGATTTCTTCGAACCAAAAATCACAGTATCCCATTCCCCTCGGGACCCATATATCCTAATTAATCTTCTAATTAATTCAATTATCTTTCCACAATTCACACCAACGTGAGAGCAGCAACAATTCAAAAACAACACAGAAAAATGGGGGGCGGTCTCGCACAATTGTGTCGCTCCGCCCACTTTTGTTTATCTTCCCGTTACATCGTGTCTTCTTCTTTTTCTTCTTCTTCTTCCTTCTTTTTATGGGACCCGGGTTCCTTCTGAATATTTTTTTATAAACACGTGTTGCTGTATGAATTGACTTTTTTATCTTCCTGATTTATTTTCGTACCTAATATTTATTTTCAACCACAAGTTGTTCTTGTTTTGTCAAGTTCAATCCCGAGTCATCTGCATTTTTTTTTTTGAAAAATCTTTTTGATTCATTATTTGGACCCCATCTTTCTTTGAACCACAAGTTTTTCTGAACACTTTTTATCAAGATTTCGCGTTTTCTCTCTTTTTTTTCCCCGGGGAAATTCGAATTGTTGCACTCGCCAAAAATCCGCGCTTCTTCTTTCCAGAAATGGCATTTCCTTTTGGCGCATTATGGCGCCTCTTCCTCCTGTTTCAAATATGTCGTGCGTGCCAAAACGGTTGTGAGTGTCAACAGAAAACCATGTCGGCAGTGTGTCGAGGTAAGTGTGTTACATATTTTCTCACATTAAAAATGTTTGGGAGGGAAAGGAGGAAATGTGATGTTTACAATGTTACAAAACAAAACAGGGAGCACTTTTTTTATTATTAGAAAAAAGAGCTTTTTATGATACCGCCTCTTTGAGATTAGATTTATTACCGGTTTACGGTTTGTTGAGAGCTCCAGTTTTGAAACATTCTCTATTATAGACGCAAAAAAAATTGGCGTCAAAATAGAAAATTTTTTTCAAACCAAAAAACCTCGCGCGCACATGGTCTCGTCACGAACACACACATTATCATTGAATTTTCGTGTGTTCGTGAGGAGATCACAGCGCGCGAAATTTATGATTTGAAAAATTTTTTTTATTTCGACGCCAACTTTTCTTACGTTTATAACAAATCTCTCACAGTGCGTACTACTTATTTGAATAGAAACATTTTTGGGCCTCAAAAATTCAGAAAATTTTTCGTTGTAGATCAAATAAATTCTCGTGACCTTTTCTCTGAATTTCTCATTTTCAAATTATCTTTCTTCGGCTCAGGCCACTTCCACAAAACTGTCTGATCTGGAAAAATGTACAAACACATTGAGGTTCATTTTGGCACAATAATATTTGAAACAAATTTTGTGAGAATGTTTTCTCTGCGTCTATCCTAATACCAAAACAGTCATACCATTTTATGTGTGAGAAAAACTGTTTGAAAATTTCAAATTTTTTAGTTCGGAGTTTCTCTAAATCTCTCATTTTTAAATGATATTTTGTCAAGTTTATGTTTTCTCAACAACCCCAAAAAACACACTAATCCTACTTGAAAATTAGCATAACTAGGGAAAACGAGAAAAAAAAGCCGTGTGAAATGTGAATTTTTGCAGGAGGTGCTCATCGATCTATTCCAATTCTTCTCGATCCGCGAACCACAATTCTTGATTTGTCCGACAATCGTATATCTCGTTTATCAACCGATGAATTAAGCCTCTATCCAAGTAAGTCTGTCTCAAGGGGAAAAAATCATAAAACAATTAGAAAATGAAAAGAAGCCGACTTATTAGCAACAAAAACAAATGTATTTATCTGGTAGATTGTTCTCAATTGTTCGGATCCCATGAGGACGTTTCACCGCCTACTTGAGCATGGGAATTGAATTGAATTATTTTCGAACATTTTTCATTTTGCCCCTCTCTCTCTCTCTTCAAAATTCCATTATCCACTTGGAATTGAGAATTTGTATATGTGCACTTGAATAGATAAACAGGACCCCCACCCAAATTCGGAATATTTAATGCAGCCAATTCGAAGAAAAACAACTAAACACCTCAATTAATTGTTCATCGTAGATTGCTATCTGACACGTGTCAAGATGGTGAGAGGTAGATAATATCAATTGGATTAAAATTAGGGTTCGAACGTGGGGGTATAGCTCAGGGGTAGAGCGCTCGCTTTGCATGCGAGAAGTCTGGGGTTCGATTCCCCATACCTCCAGATTTTTTTTTGTTTTTATTTTTTGTTGATTTCTCTTAAATGGAGAGTCCATATGTCTTTTCTAAGTGGTTGGACAGTGACAAACAAAAAAAAGTTCCATTCTTTTCTTCTCCATTATTATTCTAATTTGTATTGTCATTTTCTTAATCAACACTTGACTCTTTACATGGTCAAGGGCGTTCGCTTTGGGCGATTAGAATGGGATTTGCGAGAAAATCCACAAAAAAAAGAAGAGACGACGCCGACAAGACGCAAGTTGCGCAACGTTTTAATACTCTTTCGCACCTGTTAGTAGAATAGTTCTTTTGTTGTTTCTTGACCTTTTTTTGGGCGGATAACTAATGAATAGTTAGGAGTAGAACATGCATCGAATTGGTTACTTGAGAATTGAGTGATTGATGGGTTTCACTATCCCCCCCCCCCATATGCTGACTTGATACCTTCTGCCAATGAGAACAAATAGACACGTTAGTGGGACACATTCGACTGGTTTGTGGTTGCATAAATCCAGGCCTGGGAATTTTTCAAGAAAAAAACAAAATGATGTATCGACCCGCAAATGTTGAGAGTTTTTGATTGACCCGCAAAATTTCTGATAAAAGTTTCAATCTCAACAAAAGTGCTAAATTTGGATGCGGTATTTCTTTAAGAAAAAATGGGACTGAAAACTTCTGGGGAAAAAAATACGGAGCCGCAAATTAAGAAAATGTCTAAATTTCCAAAAAAAAAACCAACGAAAAACTCTTGGCGAGAGAATTTCTGATGATTTTTTGCCTTTCGGGCCCGAAAACCGAGAATCTCTTTTTCAAAACTAGGAAAAAAGAAACAGTTCAAATTTCGAATTGCGCAATATCAAGGCAGGGAACATCCAAAGAATAATTATATATTTGACCGTAATCCTCAGCTACCTACAGTAATTTATGGCTTAGTCATAAAAAAAAGAAGAAGAAAACACCTGCGCTCATGATTTAATACAATAATTATGGAAGAACGCAATTCTTTTTTATTTGAAAATCTATAAGCATAGTATCAAATTGCAGATTTGGAGCAACTTGTTTTGCGCAACAACTCAATTGCTCATCTTTCTCCGGATGTTTTCAGTTCACTGAACAAATTGCAACTTCTAGATATTTCGTCGAACAGCCTTCTCTCACTTCCAAACAATGTTTTTAGCAAGTTAAAAAATTTGAAGGTTAGTTGTTACAGTACTCTATTAGATACTGAGAAATCTATTTCGACATACATGTTAATGAGAAAAGGAAGGTGATATTGTTCTTCCATCTGCCCTTTTTTCTTCTTCTTCTTTTTTTGCAGATGTTCATTGTTTCATTCACACTTTTTGATTGACAAGTCAAAGAGACGACTATCTATCTATGTATAGGGTTCCAGAAAAAAAGAGGGAATTAGAAAGAATAACAAATCTGATTTGTTCGGACTAATTTAATCCAATTTGTAACGCACTAGCTAGCTAATTATTAATTATGCTTATACGTTTTAATTCGAAGATTGGTCAGGCATAGTCGAGAGAACATGTGGCCAATTTCGAGTCGAAGAAAAATTAGAATTATCTGAAATTGGAAAAGCACCAAATTCGAAAAAGTCTAGTTTTCCTAAATACTGGATCATGAAAAACACCCGCTTTATGTTGAAGGTTTTTATTTATACCAAACAAAAACCCCGGGCCCGCAAATTTTCGGGCCAATAACTCTGGCCTGGTCCGTTTTTCGCGAGGTGTCTTTGAATTCCGTATGGCGGCCCGAAACAAAAATTTGCTAAAGCGGGTCCAGAATTAAAATGGAAACGAGTCCAATTTCTCTGTATTTTTCAACAAAAATCAGTTCCAAAATTTCGACAGAATTGGGCCTGGTCTGATTTTTTTGGTCAGGCCCGATTCAGTATCAAAACGAAAAAGAAACAAAATTGAAAGACCTGATTTTTTTGACGTTTCAAAGTTTGACTGTTGAAATTTTGAAGAAATCATATTTTTGTGAAATCGAGCAGAATTCCCCCAAACTCATGTTTTTTTCAGACTCTCATAATCTCGTCGAATGATGTTCAAGTGAATCCAGAATGTTTTGCCGGTCTCGAAAATCTCGAAACACTCATCCTAGCCGATAATCGTCTCAGCTTTCTACCTCCATCTGTTCTGAAACCTCTTAAAAATCTGCGAAATCTCGACCTATCGGCCAACAAACTTCTCATTATGCCAGCCTCAATTCTATCGAGTTTGCCAGGCCTTTATACATTGATACTCAAACAAAATCTGATTTCAAATGTGAGTTTTATTTCGAAAACATTTTTTTTCGAATTAACGAATTTTCAGCTTGACACTGGTATGTTTTTGGCTCAAACACAACTTCGATCATTGGATGTTAGTGATAATCTGATTGGGGATATTGAAGAAGGAGCTCTTTATGGTCTCGAAAAATTGGAGACACTCAATTTGGCATCGAATCAACTTGTTCGATTGCCGGGCAACACTTGGAATTTGCCGTCGTTGAAGATGCTCGATTTGTCCTCAAATCTTTTCGTCTCGTTAGAAACTGCCTCTTTTGATGGATTACCACAACTCGAGTATTTGAATATATCAATGTCGAGAAATTTGAAGTCGATTCAGGTTAGTTTTGAGGGGGAAGAGGAGAGCACTTGAACTCACACTTCACGAATTGGTTTACACGAGGTGTTCAAGTGAATTTGGGGGAAAACAAGTTGGGGAAAACTTTACAGACCATTTCAGAGAAGAAATATTCCAGTTGGAAACGATTTGTTTTTTATCAAAACTGAATTTATATTCTTGGGTTACTGTAGTTTGAAAAATGTTCCCTATAAAATTGCTGATTTGATTTCAATATTAAGTTACCAAAGTTTTCACCAATTCAGAAATATAAATTGAGAAAAAAATCACGCGAACCAATTTAACCCGCCTTGGTGATCTACAACTAAGCCAGAAAAGCACCGCCCACGACCCACGCTTCAGAAAACCGAAAATTTATAGTATTTTGGGCCCAAATGACAATTCTAGGAAAAATCGTATTTCCGTAACCGAACCCATAATTCAATTTTACAGATGGCCTCATTCGTGCAACTAAGTTCTCTTCATTGGCTCTCAATTTCATCCTCAGCTCTCAATTATATTCATCCTTCTGCATTCAATCCAGCACCTCCATTGTCATATTTCGATCTTTCCAACAATGAACTTCGAACAGTTCCAAAAGATCTTGTTCATTGGTCGTTAATCAAGAAACTGATGTTGGCTAATAACCAATGGATATGTGGATGTGACCTACGTTCGGCTGAACTCAAATCATTCGACGATGCAAAATGTGTAGGACCGGAGAACTTGATCGGTGCACCTGTTTCGAGTCTCGCACAATGTACACTTTTTGGCGGCCTTCTGATTCCATGCCTTTTGGCGTTGTTCATCCTATTGTTGGCATTGATTGTGTTGGGTCTTGCGTGCAAAAAACCGTCAACAAAATCATCATCATCGAAAAATCGCGCATTTTATAATGATCATTTGATCGCAGCTCTATCATCACACAAAGATTATTCATTCGATTGTCATTCGCCGTATACAATGTCATCTGAAGACTCTCGTGACTCGGCCTACGAATCACCAACATCGGCGTTGATGCCTCGTCATCCGCCACCATCGCATCCGCCACCTCCCCGACTCACTCTTCCTCGTCCAACACATGTTGCCAGTCCATGTGTGCCCACACTAGTTTCACATGATCCATATTTAGTGCCAAAAGTTCCCATAACTAGATTATAAGCACCCCAACACAACAAATATTCTCCGGTAATAATGTAGAAACTGGTGTTTTGCTCTCCAATAACTTGCCATTTTTGAGCCAAAAAATATGTTTTTCAACTTTAGCCAATACGAGGTACTGTTCAGGTTGTATTTTTTCATTGCTAATAAATTTTTAATAACAATTAATGTTTTTTTTGTGATTTTCAGAAAAATTGAATTTTCCGGGCCAGTTATTTTCTCAAATTCAGGGATTTTTGGGCTCTCTTGAACCTTTTACAGAATTTCTCTTGAACCGGTCTGTGACCGGCCGGGCTTTTTCACTGAAGGCCAGAAAAAGCCCGGCTGGAAACGGGTCTCAAATATAGCCGAAAATGAAGTAATTTCCGACACTAATCATACATGTTTTATAAGCATAAGCGTGTTGAATCAGTTCCCATCGACCCCATAACTTCAAAAATTATATACTCGGCTCTGAGAAACTGACGTTAAAAAGTCACGGCGGGCCAGGCCGGGCTTTTTTGTTTTTCAACCGGCCCGGCCCGTTATTTTCGGGCCCTCGAGCTTAAAATTCACCCCTGCTCAAATCCCACCCGCTGGGAATTTCGAATTTCAAATTCCTAATTATTATGCAATGCAAAGAAATGTCAATCAAAGTGACCTTTTTGTCATTTCTGGTGTCCGACTTCATTTTTCGTCTAATTGTAAATTGTTTTTCTGCGTTGGGGGAATCATATAAAAAAAATAAATATAAAAATCGATCTGGACTTTGTGAACTGATTGTGAAATTTTCTAACAATCGTGAATTTTTTCTTACCAACGTTTTCCCGATGTAACACAAATAAACCACTTTTTCATACTCTGTTTCTCTGTTTCTGTTCAACACTGAACATTTGTTGACAAATGTGTTCTGTTTTATACGTAGCCCTTATAGCTCAGTGGTAGAGCGTTGGTCTTGTAAACCAAAGGTCCGTAGTTCAATCCTGCGTGGGGGCAAAACATTTTTGAACTTTTTGTAATCGAAATATTTTATGACATTTTAAAATTCCTGGGCCGGCCCTGTTTTGCCGTTACTTACAACGGAGTTTCAATTTTTCTCCTTTTTTAGCGAAAGACAACAAGTTCACTAAACCGAACTTTCTGATCAAAAACGTGTTGACTTTTTTCGTTTCAGTCTGTAAGAAAAAATAAAAACCAAAAAACTTCGAAGCAATGAAAAATATTCCTTGGAAAAAGATGGATTATTGAATAAGTAAAAATGTGAACTTTTAATTCGTATCTGTAGAAATGTTGGTTGCGATAAAACCACTGAAAGTATGAACTTTTTCTCAAAAAGGCGGAACGAAACCGCCAGTCGAGGAAAATATATTAGCCATTCACGAATCGCTACCACGCGGTTACTGTAGATTGAAATTTGAGCAGTGAAAATATCCAGAACAAAATTCTTCAAAAGTGTGACAAGAATATTTTTAGACTTTTTTGACCCGTTGAATCTGATGCTGATATAAAAATACGCTGAAAATCACTTCTGAACCGAGTTCACATAAAGATTATCAATAGAGCGCGTGGTACCGATTTGTGAATGGCTAATAAAATCTGAAAAACGAGATTCCGATGAAAACTAAAAAAAACCTGAAACCTTCCTGGATTTAACAATATAGAGTTTATTGAATGAATTCTATTAGAGGGATTATATGAGGTAGAGGGAATATTAATGAGGTGGGAGAGTAAATATACGTAAAAAAAACAATGAACAACCTTTTTCGATTTAATAAATAGTTTCACGTTTACTGGATGTAATGAACTTGTGCATTTTCTCGACACTGTAAATCAAAGATCTTGTGAATCCAGCTGTGAGTGCATTTTTCGCAGTTTGAGATATCGAAACCGGTCGGACGATAGATTTTATAGCAGATGATACTGTGTCAGCAACATCGTGACGATGAGCTAAAGCGAAGATCACCTGAAAAACATTTGTTTCGAAGTGGAGATGGATTTGGTAATTTTTTAACGAGTTGTTTTCTCGTGTCAACTTTCAATTGAAACTTCACTGTAAAACTTAGAATTGAGACGTTTGGGGTCGAGTCACGTTCAACTTATTCATATTTTAGTTTCGGGAATAAAGTATTTCTGCTCAGTTGCGATAAATAGGGTTTTGTTTGTCACAAGGCCGACTTTTCTATGAACGTATTTTTTTCTGGGCCGCTCGGGTCCGTTTTGCTGTTTTTCATTCGTTTTATGATAGAGTAAGTCAAATATGACTTGTTGTAGTATTCATACTTTCATGGTCAAAGCATACTTTCATAACGTTAAAAAATGAGATCAACGTTTGGAGGCCTGATTTTCAAAGAAACGCGGTGATATCTTTAAACATCTCAAATCTAACCTCTTCGGTATCTCCTTGTCGCTTCTGCGAGCGATTCAAGTTACGTTGAATGCGTTGAAGAACTTCCGACGGCAATAAATTCAAGCGGTGGTATATAGCAGCAGTTCCACCATCTTGAATTATCTGAAATTTTCGTGGTTTGTTTGATATTTATATACATTTGTTGTTACTTTTCCATGATTTATGACTGACAGACGAGCGTCTTCTCCAATCAATGGCTCGTACACTTTGAGTAATTCTTCAAAATTTCCTTCGACTATTTTTTGAATCTGAATATGGGGTTTTCTTTGTTGAATAACGAGAAAAAAGTCGAACCTTATTACGATCTTCGCCTATAATCATTCTGAAATCGCCGTTATAAGACAAACCGACAATTTGAGTAAATAATTGTTTCATATTGAAAGAATCTGGGAGCAATAAAAGCGATGCGTGCAGTGCTGATCTCCGATTCTCAGTCACCAAATCTGCGATGTTTTCATTTGGTCCTATGACCTGCAATAATATTAAAAATTTTCGATAAATTTCGTGAGAACATACATCTACTACAGGCTTTTGCAATCTTCCTGCAATATATAACCACTTCCAGTCTAGTAGGTCTTCCTTCAAATCTTCGTATGATATAACTCCATACTTTGCTTTCTCCGGTCCAAACAACAGGCGAGTGTTGTAATGCACTCGAGCCCCCCAGTTACGTTGAACTTTTTCTACGGCAGATGGCCCTGTTAGCCTGCTGAAAAAAAAGTATTGAGCATTCTCTTCAATTTCATGATTACCTTATCATGCTGTAATGCGTCGGATTCTTTTTCAAATTTTCAGTATGAAATTTCTTAGCATCGTTTGTCACGAAAACGAAATCAATCATTTTTTTAAGTTTATCCTCATTTTGTTGCTGGATGGCACCTGAAAAAATGTTTGATTATCAGCTTTTTGTTAGCTTGTTTATGACTTTTTTGCATACCTTTCCAAGAGGGTATTTTTGAAAAGATAAATTTATTTAAAAATGTCACTGTGAAATTTTGTCACAGTACTTTTCTACCTCTAAACAAGGTATGCTTTTTCGGGATATGTTTTTCAAACTAATTCTGATTACTTCTGCAGGCCTCATGTGCCGCAGAAATTGCGATAGGCGTGCTCACTCAAAATGTTGTAGAAATTTGAGGGAATTTCTGGCGCCAGTTGAACGAATCTCGCCACACTCGAAACTGAGTTCAACGAAACTTGCTGGCTTCGCACTGTAGTCAAGCAAATCTCGATCGGCGCAAGCTGGAGTTTAACGAAACTCGCTGTGGTCTCGCTGATGTCGAGTGAATCTCGCTGGACTCAAACCGTAGTTCAACGAAACTCGCCCAATTCTGGCAAATTTGGGGGAGCGTACCGTCAAACCAGCCGGATTTGTTCGATCGAAACTCGCTCAACTGGCGCCAGAAATTCCCTGAGAATACCTGTCACGAACAAAACAAAAAAACCCGTAAATTCGTCCAAATTTATCAGTTTTCAGTTTTCGTGACGTGACACATATATCAAAAACGATCAATGTATAAAAAATGTCACAGTACTTTTTTATCTGGTCATTATATTGTCAATCCAGTCAGATCATCCAACGCGAATTTGATCTACTGTCTAACAAGGGAACTATGATAGCTTACTAACGGACTTTGAAATGAGATACATGCTCACCGATAGAGCTTTTAATGCTGATCAAGATCCCGTGGCTAACTTTTGCAAAGCTCCAGCCAGAAAGCTGAAAATCACGTTTTTGTGATCAGTCCAAAATTTTTAAATGCATCCTAACTTTTTCAAAGTTTTATACTCATGAAAATTAACAAGTGGATCTGATAGGAAATTCAATTCTCTACACGATGGTTTAATTGAAACTTCGACAAAGTTTCGAAAAAAGTGTTTTTTTCTGAAAAAACGTGAAAAATCAGAAACAATTTCAAAAATTTAATAATTTTCACGTTTTTCAATGGATTTTTTTATTTTTCATGTTTTTTTGATCTACCTTTTTCATTCAAAGTTCCGGGTTCATTTTTTCAGCGTTACAACTACAATTTCGAGGTTTTTAAGTGATCCTATCGTTCTTGGCATGCCAAATAACTCTTTAGCAAATCATACAGGGGATACTTCCGAACAGGCCTAAAAAGTTACACCCCCCTTAATCCGCTTCATCAACGAATAGTTACACCCCCCCCCCCCCCCCCCCACATATATCATCTCTTCTTTTTATCAAAGGGGGGGGGGGTCCTAAATTTAAAAAAATTCGTTTTTTTTTCGAAAAAATTTAGATTATCGCTTATTCAAGTTCTACATTCCTATCCGTCAAGGTTCACCCTCCAGCCGGCCTCGAACCACGGTATTTCAAAACCTTCAGGAGGCTGCCAAACGATAGGAAAATCTGATAATTTGAAAATCAAATTTGTAGGTCTGGATGTTTGTGCACGAAAAACACATTTCATATGACCCTTTTAAAATTTTCTTTTCATCTCTTAAATTCTTAAATTAGTTGTGGAATATGTTAAGAAGCTTCATGACAATGAAAAAGAAAAATCTAGTTGAAAAACAAAATTCGAAATTTCAGACCCGCAATTTTTACTATGCACCTTTAAAGCACCTTTGATCTTTTTCGTCTGTTCTCTCTTTTTTCGATGGCAGCCCTGAAATACCGTGGAACTTGCACCTTATGAATCCACACACTAGCCTCTACGTAATTTTTTTAAAAAGTTACACCCCCCCCCCCCCAGCTCTCATGAGTCAAAAGTTACACCCCCTATGGTCATATGGCCGGGGTAGTAAGTTTTCACAGTTTCCTTGTAAAACTCCCGTTTTGACTTGCTATTTCATAGCTTTTTTTGGGAGATCACTCTTTCCGTTGAATGATCTGGGTGGATTGACAATATTTATGGATGAAAGCGTTACTCGGAACTCGGTTGGGTCTTTCTGATTCACTCACCAGATCCGTATGCAAATGCGTATTCGATCGTTTTAGACGGAATTCTTTCCATAATTTTTTCGAATCGAATCAATCCAGGCATCTCTGCACAATCAATTACTAATCATAACACAAATTTTTCAGACAAGATATTAACTTTGAGATAAACAATTTTTTAACGTTTTCAAAATTTACTTTTTGAATTTTTTTATTATGTCTATTTGGTCGAAATGGCATAAATGAGAAAAGTAAAGGGGCACCGAAAAAGAATCTAGAATATAAATGAGAGGTAAGAAAATATACCAATATGAAATGGGGAATTGAATACTGTAGATTTATTCGAGATGATCACGAACTTCGTTGACAATCTTATTGGCGGCTGAAAAAAAAACATAAACCGATGCAATTTTTTTGATCTAACCATTGTTTACTTTATCAGCAACATTTCCGAGACGAGCATCAATCGATTGTCCATGTTTGGCAGCGAATGGTTGAACAAATCTGCAATTGTTGAATTGACGACTTTCAGACTTCGGGAATTCATACCTGTGATAGAGCTTGGTGGCTCCACGGAATGCTGGCAAATAAAGGAACAGGAGGAAGATTGATTTGAAAAGCCAGTAGACTGGGAAAACCGAAACAATTTGAACAGAAAAGAACTCCAAAACTGAGAAAATTGCGAAAATAACCCTGTAAAAATGTTGAATTAAACTTCTAAATACCTGTCTTGATATTCTCACCAATAAGTCAACCATTGAGTGTCGTCTTCTTTTGTTGATGATTCGATAGCTCGGATGCTGCAATTTTTCATTCAGTTTCACAATCATTAGAAAAATGGCAAATATACCTCATGTAAGCTGGATATACGAATCCCATAAAGTTACAGAGCAATTGAGCCGAATGTCCGAAAATCAAATAAAGAGCTTGAAGTCCAAGAACTCCAAGAACCAAATGCAATCTTTTGACACCCGTTTTTTGCTCAACAGTGGACAAGACATTGGTCAACGGTCCTGGCTGTTGCAATTGTTTGTCGAAATCGTCCAACGCTTTTTGAATTTGTGGTGGAACTGGCATTCTGAAAGAAAAAATGAATAGAACCATGGAACTAGTGTATCGATTCGGAGTGCAAAAAGAGAATAGCTGACAAAAAAGCGTCGATGAAATGAATCATCTTCGATTTATGACAAAATGTATTTATCAATATTTATAAGAGAACAGCAACAAAAAGAAAACGGGGAACGAAAATTTCTCGTTCTCTGCACATAACGATTTGCAGCGCTAAACAATTTTTCGATCACCAACAACAATCGCATTACACTTTTCGAATGTTGCCCTTTCAAACTTTTCAGAAATAATAGTATTGTTGGAAGAACTCGAAGCTAAAAGTATAAAACAACGATCTCGAAATGTGTAAAGTATTGAATAACAGACAACAGAACAAAGTTTAGCACAACGAACAAAATCTCATTCCGAACATCTGAAGCTCAAAAATGTTACAAAAACATCTTATCTTTTTCTTATGCGACGTAGGAAAAAAAAACCAAAAAATTAGCAAAAAAAACTGTGCAACGTGACCTTATTTTTTCCAAAAAAAATAGACAACATTTTTCATTGTTTTTTGACCTTTTTTCATTTCGATTTATTTTTCACGTTTTTTCAATAGAAAATGTTGTAAATTTTTTGGATTCTTCGAAGAAAACAAGGTCACGTTGCACAGTTGTTTTTTTTTGCATTTTTTCTACGTTGCACATCGCATTACGAGTAACTGCAACGTTTACTTTTTTTTCCAATAATTGCGAAATCGTAAACCTGTTTTGAGATGGGGTCGGAGTTTTTCGTTGTTTTTGAAATATTGGTGAAAACATAAGGCTTTATCTCGAATGATTTTTTGACGGTCAGAATTTTCAGTTATATAAAATAAAACGATCGTCATAATGTTTCTTTTTTAAATTTTTTTCTTATTTCTAAACACGCGTACGACCTATTTACCGATGAACTAAAAACCGTCAGAAAAAAGAAGACAAAAAATACGGCTTGACAGAAAAACGGACGGTGAGCGACAGAAAGAGAAAGAAACAACATTTTGCGCGGCGTCTATATTTTGGCGGGCGCCGAAAGAGCGCCAAAAATTTTGAACGATGTAGTGACAGTGGATGAGTAATTTGTGAATCGTAATAGAGTCTATTGAATAGACGTAGTACGTTTTCATTGAATACATTACTTGAGAATGTTTATGCATACATTTGTTGATTTGAGAAACGTCTAAATTTGATAGAAACAAAATTTCGAAATTGAATTTTTTCAAAGTTATACCCCCTCTCCCTGTCCAAAGAAGTTCAAATTTACACCCCTATGGTCAATTGGCCAGGGTAACCCAAAAATGTTTGTTGAGTTTTAAATTGAAAAATGCAACAAAATATATTAATGAAAGCACAAAATACATAAAACTGAGTACGAAAAAATATAGGACGACAAAAAAGATAACGAGAAGTGAAGGCGAACAAAAAAAAAACGCAGACACACACAACCGCACACTCTTTGCCTTCGTTTTCACAAACAAGACTCTTTCTCTCTCTTTCTTTTTCGCTGCTTATTTTTCATGTTTTTATTTTTGTTTTGTGAATGTGCGTGTATTAGATAAAGAAAAACGAGAGAAAGAGAAGGCTCCGAAAGAGACGAATGAAGAAAAAAAAATGAGTAGTGTATGGAAGGTTGAAGACTGATGTGAGAAAAATAAAAAGAAGTTTTTCGAAAAATGAAATACCCAATTGTTGCTTTCAGACAAAAACAATGTTATAACTGGAAAATCACACTTTCACCTTGTTTTAGGGCGGACAAACGAGAGATTTGACGCTGACAAAAAAGGAATGTTCGCTCTATTGCACCGTTGAAATTTCCCGAAAATAAAAAGTATTCGCCGTGAGACCTGTTTATTTTCTCTGAAAATCTCACGTTTCATTTCTATTTTTTTCTTTCATTTCTGCGTCTACCTCTCTCATTTGTCCCTCCTATAAGGGGACTAAAACACCGTGTTTCTCTACGCTGAGTTCAGTAAAATCTCACAGGAGCGAGCTCAATATTGATACAATTTTTTTCATTCGAATGACACTATCGCGCAATTATTCTTATCAACAAAATCAACTACAAAAAATATTGTGACTCTGATGAACGTGTTTTTGAAAGGTACAAAGAACACTGGTTTGCAAAAATGCTAAATTGATCATCAAATTATCATCTCAAATGAAACAAAACAAACAGAAGTTTTTATTATAGTGGCACATGTTGTTCACATGAATTGACGAGTGAAAATTGATTGGATATACGAAATGAAAAGATGTGTATGTGTTCGGGCAATTGGATTGAAGGAGAAGATAATTACAACTCATTCTTATATCAGAGACATATATATTATTTAAAAACTATTGTCTTTTCGTGTAAATTTTTTATCGACAAAAACTAGGAAAATATTCCACGTGAGACCTGTTTATCCTCTCTGAAGCTCTCACGTTTCATTTTTTCTTCCTGCGTCTGCCATTTGTCGCTCTCATAAGGAGACTAGAACAACGTGCTCGTAAAAAGATGTTTTTGACCCTTTTAAAACAAGGTAAACCCTGAACGGAAAATAAATCAAACGAGTTAATTGTTAAAAATTTCATAACTTTTTATTTACAAGTTTTCTTAGTCATTTCAATCGTGAAAACAACCATAGATCGAAAGGTTAGGTTGAAGGGAAGATAAATATAAAATATATTTTGTTGAGAATTGAACAAGAATCAGACTGAAAAATACATTGAAACGTATACTATTTTTGGAAACGTTTTTAGAGAAATGCGGTAAATGACTTCAGTTATTTTTACTGTTAATCTTTTGAAACGAATTCTTCACAGAAACAAAAAAAAGATCCAAACTATCAGTATAAGTGGCTTTTGCACTAATGAGTTTTTGAGTTAGGAAATAGCATTGGTAGGAAATTGAACCGATGGCAAGTTAATTGAAAATTAAAAGAGATCCAATTTTATTCGAATAAAATGAAAAAATGTAACAAAGATAAGTAATTACAAATGATGTGGTCAGATCCGTTCTTTGGGTTCCATTATGACAACCGAGTTTCCACGAATAACAGTCATTCCAAGGTTGATTGGCTCTCCGTTCTTTGGATATTCGACGGCTTCCTGGAAAAAAAAAATGAATTTTGAAAAAAAAAACCTCCTTGTAACGTTTGAAAAACCTCCTTGTAACGTTTGAATTTTAAAATTTTTTTATTGAAGCCAAAAATTATTTAGAGTTAAGTATATGAACTCATATGAAAACATATTGCTCTGATTGTATATGAAAATAAAAACTTACGTCAATGACCATGTTCATGAATGGATCAAATCCTCGCAAAACTCCTGAAACTCTGCGATTTCCGTTGAGTTTCAAGTCCATTTCTTTGTCCATGTACTTTTTCAACTCTGGTGGATGTGTCTTACTCATTCTGAAACAATAGATATTTAGTTGAGATTCGGTTCCAATAAGGGCGACAGCAAACAAAAAAGCAAAGACGCGCGTCAAATTTGCAAACAAAATTTTTCGAAATGATGTTCGTGCAATTGTGCGTCATGGTGTTTGCATCGTTTGCAACACAAATTTCTCACATTTGCACGGATTGAAAATGACAGTAATTCTTTTTTTTTTTCTAAAAAACAACATTTAGTTGCATGCAATTGCATATGAAATGGTTCGAAAGAAAAGTGACTATCACTTGCTCGTCGCACAAAACTTTTTGTCCAATATCAGTATAGATGGAACTCACCAAGACACACAACTGCACATATTTGCCACAAAGGGACTACCAAAGGTAAATAAAATGTTTTTTTTTAAGTCGAACTAAATTTCTCCAGGGTTCATCAAATAAAAAAATGTCACGAGGTTTGACTAGTCCGACTTTAAAGTTCAACGAATCAGCAGTATCAATAGGAACCACTAGCACTGTAGGTGTTTTCTTTCAATTTAAATAGTAATAGTTAACACGCCAATGAATTCTAACATAGAAAGAGACAATTACAGAGTATTCTTCAAGAGCCATTTGACGATCATCGATTGTACAAAGATACACCTTTAAAAAAGTTTGTTTTAAGTTTTTATAATCAAAACAACATTTTTTCCCAATGTTTAGGAAATCTATATTCCGAAGATTGGCGAAAATTGTCAGTTCGGATGATGTTATTTGCACAATGACAGCTAGTTCGAGCAAAGTTCCAATTTTAGAAGAGCATATCTCGAGGGAAGAAATAGTAGAATATGTCGAAATACAACCTGACTCGCCGAATCTTCCGAATAATTTGAGCGCAAATCAATTCAGCTTTCTGAAACGACTGAAGAGCACTATAACACATGTCGATAGGTATGTATACCCAACACATAACTACATTTTTCGTGTCATAAACCTGTATTTAACCTATTTATATTCAGATGGTATGTGTGCAGTGAATCAACAAAATACCCTCTGGCTGTATTTTCTTACTTACCAACTGGTAGTAACTATGTTGACCCATTGTCTTCGTCGTTTGGTAATACTGTACAACGTAAAAATAAACGCTCAAAATCTATATTTGGAAGGTTTCAAATGTTTCCTTTTCTTGGATTCAAAATTTTCATTTCAGCGCTGATCGAATTCGACATCATCATCACTACTCGACGGAAGAGCTTCGGCCGTTCATTTTCCGCGATCCAGACGAATATATTAGTCTAGGAGCACCGAAAAGAAAACGAAATCCATCACCATTTTTCACGCTTTTCGATAAACCTAAAAAAGATAGACGAGAAAGTTTTCGTGGTGAGATATCGGAAGAATTATTCTCTGAAAGTATCGATATTCCACAATCAATTTTCAATCGAGAGTCGAGTAGTGAAAGAGGTGCATCATTGGAAGAACGAGTCGATGATATGGCTAATATTAGGATCGATGACGCAGATGTTGTTGAAGATTATGATCCACATGCATTTGACGAGTTGGCTATCGGGAAACGAACAGTTATTCGCTCAAACTGTTTTATTGTAAGAATCTCAGTTACATTCTGGTTAATTTTCCTATTTCTTTCAGGGAAGCACTATTCATTTCCAACCAAATGACCGCGCCAAATCTACAATGAACGAGAATTTTATTGAAAAATTTCCACATATTCATTTAACTCTCAGCAAACTAAAAAGGTAGGTTTTTCTCATACCTGACCTAAGAGGGTACCAAAATTTCTCAAAAATTTTGTCACTGTGCAAATCTTGAAAGAAAATTTTTCTTCATTGTGAATAACGAGCAAAAAAACCGAAAAACAAAAAATAGCTCAAAATTTCTGATTTTTCTTAAAAATGTCACTGTGAATTTTCGACCAAAAAAAATGACACGGTAATTTTTCCCCTCTTAGGTCAGATATGGTTTTTCTTTTAAAAAAATTCCATTTTTTAAAGCTAAATTCTGTCTATCGAAAACCTCAAGACACAACCTAGCAAAAATTTAAAATAACCCAAATCTAAATAACTCCTGATATAATCTTATCGATTTAAGTCAAAAAATGTTTACAGTATCAAACGTGAAATGCTCAAATTAGCCGAAATGCATTGCATTGATCAGCATACATTGGCATGTGCATATGTGTATTTCGAAAAAATTGTATCGCAAGGTCTCATCTCGAAAGATAATCGAAAATGTGTGGCCGGTGCAAGTCTGTTGGTCGCTTTGAAAATGAACGACCACAAAAAATCAGTTATTCGTGAATATATCGAACAAGCTGAAGATCAGTTGCGAGAATCGAAGAGTGATATTCTTTCTTATGAATTGCCGTTATGTTCTGCTTTAAAGTTCAAATTAGTGCCTGTGTTAGAAGAAATTCAACCGCATTTAGATAAATTGCAATTTGAAATGTGTTAAATAACATGTTAATAATGTAAATAAACAATAGAGTAACTCTTCATGATGATTATTTTCGTCTCAAAGTGTCATTTCAAGCACTGTGTCAAATATTTAATTTAGAAATAACTTTTATCATTTTTTTGTTTCAGAAAATGTCAGTTTTCGAATCGTTCTATCAAGATGTAAGTTTTGTAGTTTTTTTCCGTAATGTATATTTTTAATTCCAGCTGAAAAACACTGAAAATGCAGATGCTTTTCTAACCTCCGAACAACAAATTGATCGTTTATTGAAGCCTGGATCAACATATTTGAATTTGAACCCGTTTGAAGTTTTGCAAATCGACCCCGACACCGATGTTGAAGCTGCTAAAAAAAAGTACAAAAAGTTGTCTTTGTTGGTGCATCCGGATAAAAACCCAGACGATCGGGAAAGAGCTGATAAAGCATTCGATAGTGAGTTATTTGCAGGAGTGAGCATAATTCGGCCAAAACGTGGTAACTACGCGGAGCACAATTTCAAAACACTTTTCATAATTTTCTCATTTATTTCTCACACATACACACCCATCATCTCTACTCTCTTGATCTTCTAGAAAAAATGTTATTTGTATACGTAAGTACCCAAACTCCGGATATATTTGAGGCCCGTTTCCGGCCTTCAATGAAAAAGCCAGGGCCCGGCCGGCCCAAAAGAACCCAAATCTCACCTCTGATTTTCAGTGTGTGCTAATAAATTTTACCACTTTTCACGTTTTTGGCCAATCTGTGCTAGTGAGATTTTAGCCCAGAAACATAAAAGCCACAGGCCGAATTCAACTTCCCAAAAAATACAATAAAAATGTTTAAATGATGAAAGAAAACGTGCGAATTCCGCAACTACTATAAGTTTTCGAATTTTTACGGTCCGAATTTTTCTGATCATCGAAAAACCCAAGCATGGTCCATTTCTCGCACTAGCCGAAATCTTATCGTTTGTTATTGGGAAAATCGCAGAGTAATGATTAAAAAATTTCAGTTATCAAAAAAGCTTTAAAACAAATCGAAGATCCAGTTGAAGTGAATAGATGTAAGGATTGTTACAGCGAAGCAAGAGCAAGGTTGAATATTGTGGTAAATTGGCTATTTTCTCGAAAAAGCGGAAAAGTGAACTTCATTTTCAGATGTCGGAGAAAAAACGTAAACTCAGAAAAGACGGTAAAAGTGATGTCATTGATGAAGACGATCCGGCTGGATTCAGAAAAGCACTTTGGGTTACAGTATGTAAAGTTTTTGCTGACCGAGAGAAAAAAAAGAAAATGCTTGAAGAACGAGCTGACGAAGAAAAGTGAGATTTTAGTTTTTGAAAAAAAAATCATTGAGCGAGTTTTTTTAGACGTCGAAGTAATGAGGCTATGAATCAACTCGCCGAGAAACGAAAACTGGCAGAAGAGTTTGCGAAAAATTATGAAGAATCGAGAGACGAAAGAAGTGGAAGTTGGAGGAATTTCCAGGCAAAAAAAGCCAAAAAAGAAGAAAAAGGAAAAACATTGAGAGGAGCTGCATTCAAGCCGCCGAAGATAAAAATTCAAAAATAAGTGTATTTCGATCTCTGAACTTTGTCTATATTTGTTTTTATATATCCGAATAAACAATAATATCTTATAACATTCCAAAGTGTTGTGCAAGTCGTTTTATATTCAGTTCCATATTTTAGAAATGTTCACGTTTCTTTTCACCCCAAATTAATTCACACGAAGAGCGCACAGATGAACAGTCGAGCAATTACGCTCCATTGCGAACAAAAAAAAATGCGGGAAACCAGAAAATCAAACGCCTCCCTTTATTCGCACTACTGTTGTGTCCATGCTCACGTTAATCTAATATCGATTATGTTTTCAGATCCTGTAAATAGTCAATAATGTCTACAAGAACAACTAGATCTAGAGCTGCAAAAAATGGAGAGGAGTCTCAGACACATGTCAATGATTATTTCAAGGTATGTTCAATTTTTTTCAATAATCAATAATACAATTGAACGAATCAATTTTCCAGACAACACGAAAACCTTCAAAAGCTAGAGGAGATAAAAAACTGCTCGACGAAACACCAACTATTGTTAAAAGAGAAACAGCACAGACAAAAACAAGAAGTCGGACACCAAGTCGTCAGGTAGTCGCACCTGATGTTTCAGGATCTCCGCCGAAAAGACCTAGAGAGGTAGTTTTTTGTTATTAGGGCTGAAAAATACTGCATTAAGGAACTCTAAAGAACTTTCCATTTGCCCGAAAAACACGTTCCTCCGAAAATACCTCGCCCGAAAACACCAGGCTTCGAAATTTTATTTATTTATTTATTCAGAACCACTACACACACAAAGAGAAAAAAAGAAAAAAAAAAGAAATAGGTTATCAAATAGGTAAATATAGTTATATGACACAGAATGAGGGGGATAGAAATAAAAGCGTATATATAATTTTATTTTATTTTACATGAAAAGAAATTTGATGGCTGTGTAAATGGTGACCCGAATTTATGAAAGACTACAATCCCGCAAGAGATTGAGTCAGTGAGTGAAATAGCATAGTCAATTTATTTGGATTAGTAATTTACCGAAATGAGAAATGTAAAAAATTGTGAGAGATATGCTGTCAAGTCAATTGTAGCAGAGATGAGCCAGGGCCCGTAATCAGGTCATTGAAAGAATCTAGGTTAATTTTTTGTGGGATTAGATGGGCTATTTTGTTCCAAATTGGTAGAATATGATCGAAAAATGTATTAGAGTTTTTGGAAAATCTCCTCCTAAAAAGCACTTGAAGCACTTGAAGTCTCAAGAAAAACTCAAAAAACACGTATTATCAACGTTTAAAAAATTGGTAAAAGTTAAAATGTTTGTCCAAATTTCGGGTCCGTTTTTTTTAAATGTATACAATTCTAAATTTCAGGAAATTGCTGAGCCAGCTCCAGTTTTGTCGAAAGAGAAAGATGAAGTTGTGTTGGATAGTAAAACAAATACAGAATCAGCTCTGGATACTTTGATGAATGTTGCTGTTGCTTCAAAAAAGAAAAAAACAATCAGAACTGTCGCCGATTTGCAAGCCAGATTAGCTGAAAAAGGAGCTGCTAAAGCGATTCATGAGCAGAATTTGAAAAACAAAAGTAAAAAGGTAGTCATCCATATTTGGACCCATTTTATTAGTCGTTTTTCAGGTTGAACAGCATGCGGAGATGTTGAAATCGCCAGTGAAAAAGTTGGTGTCGGATGGTCCTGTTCCAAAATCGAAAGTTTCTCGTTCTCTTAAAGACAAAGTTATTCCTGAATATGTACTTCCCACGTCAAATGTTTTGAAATCTGCGGAAAAAATTCGTAAAGAAGCTGATGATAATTTAGAGACGGAAGTTAAGAAAAGAACAGCTGAGTTTCTGAAAACATCGAAGCTTATTGAAAAAGTGAAAGAAAGTGTGAAATCAGATGTTGAGCTGCCAAAGAGTTATGAATATTTGGCCGTCGCGTTTCAACATGTTGATAGGGTTAGCTTTTACAAAAAAGTGTCAAAAACAAATCATTATTTCAGATAGTTTCGATCATCAATGGTCAACATCGAAGTTGTGTGGCTCCAGAACTTTTCAAAAATATCAAAAACACACTTCAAAAAGATTTTTCATCACACCACCTTTCACAAATTCTTCACCTTTATCCACAATCTTATCAAGTTGAAATGCGAGAACAATGGAAAGCATTTGGAGGTGTTCAGTCGGGAAAATATGAACTTGAAATCCGCCCGAATCTAGTCGATGATCTGGTTGGATTCGTTAAAGATGATGCCGGTTCGAAAACCGAGACAGAGGATGTTCCACTTGTCCGACCTGGTAAACTAATGGCCTCACCTTTGAAGAGCCCCAAGAAAAATATGGCTCAACCGGCTTTGAGAAAAGCAGAAATTGATGGAAGAGTACGACTAGATGCGGCTAGAATGCGTGACAGATCTCATATTTTCCGATTCAAGTTGATTGAAGTTGTTAAATCACATCATACAAAGTTCTTGGAATCACTAGGAAGTAAGATTTTTCTTGTTTAAATTTGAATTCAAATTTAAAATTTCAGTTAATGTAAAGGTGAATAGAATGCATCCTCATTTCCGTCCCGATGAACATTGCCTGCCTATTGAATCGAAAGCTCTACCAAAAGCGCCAATTCTCAAAAACAACACACATATTGGAATGAGAGAATATATGGAAGCGAATCTCGAACCGAAGCAAGTTGAACTACCGTCAATTGTACAAAAGGCTATTGATGATTTGAAATCGCCGGTGAAATCAATGACAGGAGCATCGTCTTCGGTTCCGCTCTCACCAAAAAAGTTCGCCGAAATGCAAGCTGCGCAAAAGAGTAAAGGAGAAATGTCGCTTTTAGAAAGAGTAAGAATATAATTTGATTTTGAAAGTAATTTACTTGTTTCAGATAAGAGCTCGTGAAGCGTGTCGAAAAGCGGCTGAATCATTGGTCGATAAAAATTTGGAAATTCGGAAAAATAGATTGATCCTTTTGGATAGTAGATATTTGAGCACGTTGTGTAATATTTACACAACTAAAAAGGCGCAGTCAATGGAGTTGGACGCGGTTGCCGATAAACTGGTCTATAGTTCACCTATCCCGACTTCAAGAGGTTAGATTTTTCTGAAATCATAGCAATAATCAAATTACTGAGAAACTGAAGAAAACTTTTTGCTGTCAAAACTTTTGCACAGAAATCAGCGAGTTCTCTGAATTTCTCGAGCCCGTGTCCAACAAAAAATGGTTATAATATTCGTTTTCGACTTACAATTAGATAAATCCCGGCCCGATTTTAGCCACTGTTTGAAATTTCGCCGCCCGATATATCTGCATTATCCCCACTCTTCTAAACACCCATACTTTGTCGAACATTTTAAATATGGATTTTATATGACTTCTGATGAAATCTCTAACGGGGCCCGGTTTTTGTTCCTGAAACAAGTATGTGCAAAACTGTTTAAAAAAAAGGGGGGGGGGGGGTGAAGGAAATCGACAAGTTGTGTTTAAAAGAAATACCACCCAAAATACAGTATGATGCTCGAAGGAATTTTGGAGAAAAAGTCTGGTACTCGAGAAATAAAAATTTCAAAATTTTTTTCAATCCGTGGTGAGTTTCCAAATATTCCAAATTTCGACGTTATCATTATACGTTATCATCAAATTTGGAATATTGTTCCTATCCTTTTCGGTAAAAATTCCTTTGGGGGTTTGACTATATCGAAGGTGCTGATCATTTACAACTTCATTTTTCCCTTTACCCCTCCTCCCCCCTTTATGAAAAAAGTTCGATTTTTTTTAGTTATTTGTTGCTAAGTACTAATTGAGCCGTATTTCAGCCGATGTTATCATCCATCTCGAACTACTATGTTCAATCGCTTCTTCTTATATGTCAGAAATCACTATGATGGGTCGAAAATATCTCCGTATAACCGATAATAATTACGATGCTATCTCGGAAGTTGTACGCGAGAATCTGTCATCAGTCACCGCTTCAATTGCTCAACAAACTAAACAAATCGAAAATGCTCAAAAAGCCGTCCTGATCGGAGGTGCTTCTTCACAATATCTCGCTCCTCGTCCAATTTCGCCAAAGGTGAGCAAGGCGGCCAGATCGTTGAAATTTGCGTAAGACAGCTCATGTTCCGTATATTGTATTATTTTGTATCATTTCAAATAATTTTCTTGTTTCAAATAACCAATTTTTCGAATAAAACTATTGAACATCATTAGTTTGAAAACATAAAGATTCCGAAAAATTAAAAAAAAAAAAACTCATTGTCAATCATTTTTATTTACACAATGCTAACAATGAATGGAAGAGTGAAAGAACAATGAAAACATTGAAATGAAAAATATAAAGAGAAAAAGTAGGGTTACAAATAGATCAACATATCGACAAATTGGCGTGGTGTTACACGTACTGATGGTGCATTATCTCGAATACACGGGTGACCAAGAGATTTCCAGAATAGGGCTTTGCAATGACAACAAATATGAATGAGATCGGCGTAGAGTTCGCGGCAACCGTGATATTTTTTGAGGTCGAAAAAGGCTTGGCGCCACGATTTTTCACCCGTTTTTGAGGTTTTGATCTGTAAAAATCATCTAGATGTTTAAGTTTTAGCCTCTTCGCGATTACCTGATTCTCTTGAAAATGAAAAACGCAAAGAGATTTCCAAATTTTATCCTCGCCATCGATCAATTCTTGAAGTGCTTCATGAACTTGGGCAGTTTCGAGAAGTGCTCGATGGTCAGGAAGTCGTCGAAGGATGAGAAGAACAACCTCTCTGGGAAGATCGAAAAATGTCATCGAATTCTCGTCGGCCTCGTCATCGGCCACCGTTTGAACTGTCTTCTCCGAAATCAAATCCATCAACGAGCTGGCCGTCTGATGATGTTTGGTGATGAGTTGCGGCGATCCGCAAGTATACACACTGTCCAGACCGTTGCCAAACTGTTTGACGAGATCTTTAGCCGTGCTGATGTGCACGTCTTCAGTTGACGAGCGGAAACAGATGGCGATGAGAATGCTGAGAAGGGATTTGCGAGCGGTTGCCGAAAGATTTGGCAATTTCTCTTCGACAAGAATCTGGACTACTTTGCAAATGAAATTGAAACGACGAACATCGTTGACGGCGCGAGCAAGATCGAGACGATGAAACGCTTCGCTCATACTTGTACAACCAATGAACTCTTTCGATGTCGATTTGACAAAACAGTGAGGAATCCAGTCTTTGTCGTTTGAATCTGCAAAAGAAACTAATTTTGAAAGACTGTAGCCCGGAGGAGGAGAGCCCGGCCCGAAATAAACGAGCCGGCCTTTTTTTTGTTTTTCGGCCGGTCAAAATAAAAACCCGATCAAGCCCGGTCTCGACTCTTAAACGTCCGTTAGAGCCGGGACTAGAATTTTTCGAAAGTGTTGTGAACTCCAGATATATTTAAGGCCCGATTCCGGCCGGGCTTTTATCTAGCTTTTTAGTAAATTTTTAATCGGGTCACGTCCTACTATTCACGGCGCGAAGTTCGATCCTTCTGAGCATTTCTCCTCTTTTTCCTTTTCCCCCCTAATGAGCAAGGTGTTCAATAATTCATCGTGTTCACTTTCGCAGGTGCAAATAGCTGTTCCATTTCCCCCTCTCTCTCTAATTAATATTTCTGGCCCGCGCACTATTTTCTAATCCCTTTTCAACCAACCTGAATCATCGGAACTGCTTGAACATCTTTCCACACTGCCTGGCAACGAGCCAAACGACGAGTTTTGATCCGAATCGTAGAGTAGTTTGGGTGATGAGCAGGGAGATGTTGCAGTGGCGTGTGGAATACTGATCGGGTCAGACGAGATCTGAGAAATTTGAGAACGTGAAGAAGGCAATTAGGAAAGGAAGGATGTGCATTACATTTGAATGAGTCAGACATTCTCCAATAACACTTTACTTTTTATATTATTTTTCGGTCAATTTCTTGCTAAAAAGAAAACACAAACCTGGACCGGTCGTAACTTTGTCCGTTCCCATCCATTTGTGTGTGGTGTTCGTACCCATGTCTCACCAGGAGCTCGCCAATCGCGTCCAATGAAAGGCATCGCTAGAAAAAATAATATTGGTTTCGAATTCTTGTCAAACTCTTTTATAGAGACAGAGAAAAAGGTTCATAAGAGTGACCGTCAGGTGTTAAGATCATCATTAGGCCACGCCTCTTTTTTTTTCTCGAAAAGCTCAACTTGGCTAGTCTCCAAAGAAGCGGAAAATCACGTGAAAGTGTGACTAGAGAAAAAAACTTGTGACTAGAAAAATTGGTTTCGATTTGAAAAAAAAAAATGTTTTTTGTTCGAAAGAATAATGATAAATAGGAACAATTCAAGTGTTTTTGATTTAAGCACCATGGAAAAAAAAAACAAACAAATAAACATGTTATTGTCAAGCTACCAGAAGGCAAGGAAAAAAATGAGCAGAAGGAGATTCAAGTGACTATCGAAACAAATAAAAAACGGGATTGTGGCTGTGTTTTTTTTTCCATCAGATATACTATAATCCTTGAGGGTTAGAGGTCACGTATTTTATGGGGGGGGGGGGAAAAAAACATTTTTGGGCCGAGTTGTCGTTTAGAGAAAATACTGAAGAAAATTTCTGAAATAGGCCCGGATTTTGAGATTTGAAAATCTTCAACAAAACCATTTTCTGGGTACGGTTCAGTAGAAAAAACTGAAGAAAAAAAAATGTTATGTCCGATTCAGAAAATATTGAAGTATATGTGAAAATTTTGGTGGTCGGGTCAGATTTGGTAAGTTTGACGCTGGTCTAGTTTTGGATTTTGGCGCAGAAGGTTTTTGTTGTGAAAATTTTAAACGAAACTGCAAAAGATTGAAAAAAATCATAAAAATAAATGACAAGATTTTTCACAAAATCTTCTGAATATCCTAATTGGAAAACAGGGTGTTTCCTCGAAGAACAACAGAAAAATGAAAGTCCTTTTTCTGATTTCACAACGAAGGCGTGACCGCCGAAATATCTTATGTTGCCTAATTGCCAAAAAAAAGGGTTGGCCAAAAACAACAACAAAAAAAGAAAAAAGTACTAGACGTATTTCCCGTCTGATGAGAAATTCCCCGGAGACAAACTTTGACCAAACGAGTCGGGCCTGGCAATTTTTCATATGTTTGATAAGAAGAAACCACTCGAAACACCCGAGTTTCGAGAAAATTTCGAGAAAATGTTTCTAGATCGGTCTCGGCTAGAGTTTTCTAAACTTCAAACTTTCATAAGCCAAGCCGGACTGAGAAAATCTGGCCAGAAAATTCCAGGAAAAGCCAGTAAAAACTTTTTCTGTCCAACAAATAATTACTAGGTCAAAAACTATTTTTTTTACTGAAAACCCCGGGCCACTAACCTTTTTTTTCAAATTGAAAAACCTGACCAACTTTGTGAAAACCCAATTATTTTGAAGTACAAGAGAGGGTCTCTCTCTCTCTCATTTTTCACAATGCGAAAACTAATTTGTCAAAGTTCACACAACGCAAAAAAAAACAGGAAACGAAACCTTATCTTTGCCTCAAAAAGGGAGAAAGTGGAAAAAAAATAGAAAAAAAGCGAAAAAAATATCTCGTAAACAGATCTTCTCTCTTCTTTTTCTTCGCACCAAAAAAAGAAGAAGTCGAAAAAAATAGACATAAATAGAAGAAGAAGCAGCAGCAGAAGTGGTGCGCACCATGATCATCAGCTGACTCTAACTGTCTGCGCACTCTTTTCATATTCACTCTCTTTCTCTATTTTCTGTTGTCATGTGGAAAAATGGAAAAAAGAAAAAGGGAAAAGGGTGTGTGTGCGCACAACAACAACAACAACAACTCATTTTGAGGACACCAATGAAAAAACACACAATTTGTGACACAAAGGACATTATGCGCTAAAATGGAGAGAATACCTGATGACAGATGTGAGGTTCGGGCCCTATTGGGCAGGCCGGATATGGCTCTGAAATACACCCAAAGTTCTAGCACTTCCATATACAAACCATTCTTTTTATCTCGAACCTAGCCGAGCTTTTTTGACCGCCCGACCCGTGGCACACTATTTTAGGTTGCAAAACCTCATAGATCTGGAGGGCACAAAGAAGAGAGAGAAAACCGAAATTTCCGTCTCATTTTTTTGATCTCTGGAAACTTTTGAGGTGTGGAATGCATTTTTTTATGTCCAAACTTCTTTAAATTGCAAAAATACACTGTTTTGAACAGTGCACATTTATCAAAAACATTTATACATACTTGCTATTTCTTTCATACATTTTGTTTCTCTGTGATCTACTCAAGAGAGCATCCCTCTCATCGTTTGCAATTTCTCATTGCCTTAAAATAGTGTGCGTGGATTACGTGCCGGGCTCTCGGGCTACAATCTTTCTCCTCCTGATGTGTTAGTCTAGGGGCTTCAAGGTTCTGTATGGACACAATTCATTTTGAACGAGAGAAAAAAGTGAATCCCAAATAGTCCAGAGCTTCATACTCTGATTATTATTATTCCAGTTCTGAGAACTTTTATAAGTGACCAAAATAGAGGCTGATTTCGGAGAAAAAACTTCAAGAAAATGTCCCCAACGTGCCAAAAAAACCTAGCTCAATTCAGTGAAGTTCGTCTCACGTCACAGCCTACCAACCATGTAAAAGGTCACGTCGATGGTTAAAAAAATATTTTTTGGTTCATCTATTTTTTTTTTCATTGTGATTCTCGTTACAAAAAACGTGATCACTGAATAATAAAAGTTAACGTGACCACGATCTGCCAAAATCTGATTTCTTCGCGTCTCTTTTGAAGGACGTCGGACGTTTGAATCCCAAACTTTTTCTTTCTCTTTAAAAAAATTTGTTCGTGAAATTTTTCTAAATTTCCAGAATAACTCATTCTTCAAATTTGAAAACACCAATAAAAACAGATGAATCAACCCATTTCATCCATGCTAGGCAAAATTGGAAAAAATTGAGAGAAAAAAAAAACAATTTTTCAAATTCCAACCATTTTTAGATTTTTTTGCCGGAGAATAGAAATGGAAATTGGACCGAAAAACATTTCAACAAATCATTTTCATACCAGATGGTTCTCAAAAACTAATATACTTGTACAACTTCACACCTGTTAAACATTTGTGATAAAATATAAACATTGAAGCCCATTCTGGCCTTGTCTGCTTCTCTCTCGTCTCTTCATCTCGAACAAAGAAAACACATATATTTTACAATTGAACTTATAGTTTTATTCTGGTCATTTTGAAGGTCAGGGTACAATTGAGAGAAAGAGATAGAAATGTACTTTCGAACAAAAAACCAACATCTGGTATGTAAAAAGTAGGGAGAGACTTTTCCTGAACTTGAAGGACATGGCTGGAAATTCCAGGGGATCAATCAAAACTTTTCCAGGTTTTCGCAAAATGTTTTTTTGTTCGTATGATGAAATGAGTTCTGAGAACGAGTAACCCAATTCGAGTCAGCTGCTGGTCCGAGCAAAAGGCATATGACTTTTTACGTTTTTCTCGTCCCAAGAAAAATCAGATGAAAAAAGGTCAGGTGATAAGGACGAGTTGAACAAAAAAAAATAAAGATTAGGGGCAAACTTTTCTCTGTGTTCAAAATGGAACACATGTTGTTATTGTGCAAATTTTGTATAGCAAAAATGAATGTTGATAAGAGAGATGGTATTGTTGTTTGTATGTATGTTCATAGTATGAGACGTGGAACATTTTTGAGAAAAAAGTGGTACTAGAGAATCTCTTTCTGGAAGTGAACAATCTGTGGACAGAGAATATCCGATTAAAGTTTTCAAGATTTAGGAAAAATTGAGCTGTCTTAGTCAGGTTTCTTCTTTTTTTTATGACCTGAAAAAAACTCACAAGGGAACTGTGAATACTTACTAACGGACTTTGAGATGAGACATGTGTCACCCGATAGAGTTTTTCACACTGATCAAGATCCCGTAGCTAACTTTTGCAAAGCTCCAGCCAGAAAGCTGAAAATCGAGCTCAAAGTTTGAGCTCAAAAATTGAAATATCTTGTTCAATTTGAATTATTTTAATGATGAGAAAGGGTTATTTGGCATGCCAAGAACGGTAGGAGCACTTAAAAACCTCAAAATTGTAGTTGTAACGCTGAAAAAATGAGCCCGAAAATTTCAATAAAAAAAGTAGATCAAAAAAACGTGAAAAATAAAAAAAATTGCATTGAAAAACGTGAAAATTATTAAATTTTAGAGATTGTTTCTGATTTTTCATGTTTTTTCAGAAAAAAACACCTTTTTCAAAACTTTTTTGAAGTTACAATTAAACCATCGTGTAGAGAATTAAATTTTCTATTGTCAATCCGGTCAGATCATCCAACGGAAAAAGTGATCTACCACAAAAATTCGATGAGAGAGCATGTAAAATGAGAGATTCAGACGGTAGATCAATTTCTCATTGGATAATCTGGCTGGATTGACAATATCAGATCCACTAGTTAATTTTTATAATTGTAAAACTTTGAAAAAGTTAGGATGCATTTAAAAATTTTGGACTGATCACAAAAACGTGATTTTCAGCTTTCTAGCTGGAGCTTTGCAAAAGTTAGCTACGGGATCTTGATCAGCATAAAAAACTCTATCGGTGAGTATATATCTCTTCTAAAAGTCCGTTATGAGCTATCATAGTTCCCTTGTCAGATGTGAAGTTAAGTGGTAGTATTAAAGAGTTTTTTTTTTGGATACAAAATGTACATTTTACAAAATAACACGTTCACGAAAAAAGTTCTTATGAATAATTACAAATCTGACCGAGCCGAAAAAATGAAAATGGTTTTCCTAATCCGTAAGTTTCCACGTACTATGGTAGTTTTCACTTTTCACATTGTTTCACAATTTTGACAACTTAATAATAAAAAACGCGTGACACTTACGTGTACCATTTTTGTATACTCAGACAGTCTCAAAATCAGTCATTTCGGTATTCTCTAATTAATCTATATGGTCATGGTTCAAAAATTTATCAGTCCTAAAGTATGTTGATGGAATTATACGGTAGATGTGACAAGAAAGGAACAATTACACCGTAAGCTCGTGAAGATGAATCTAAATTGTGTAGTTTTTTTAGTGGCAATGAATTTCTTTCGAAAAAAAGTTCTACCACGAGTATGCTCGAAGACAGCTGAATCAATTTATTCAACGAATTGTGGTTGGTCCTTAAAGAGGGGGGGGGGGGGGGGGGGGAGTAAAGGGAAACGTCAAGTTGTTTTCAAAATGATCAGCACCTTCGATATAGTCCCCTAAGGGAACAGTCACCGAAAAGCCTAGGAAAAAAATTCCAATTTTTGTGACCACGTATAGGTAAACAGTTCATTTCCCGGAAAATGTCAGTTGTCGAACTTTTTCTTGTTTGAAAAAAGGACGTGCGTGAAAATAGAACAAAGGTGAACTTCGTATTCCCTCTCTGTGTCTCTTTCGAATGGTAAATTTGTTGTTGGCTGGTAGGCCGTCACTCCCTCTACTGTCTTCCTTCGAAGTTGTACTATAAAAAAGTTTCATGTACATGTATACATATTTGAATTTTCACTTTCTCCTTCTTCCCTGAATAATAATAAAAATAATAACAATAGTAAACAGTATGTAGATACTATTTAATAGTCTTGTCTCTATTGTTGTTTTTCAATTGTGCGTGAGTTTTTTTTTTCGGAGACTTCGGCTAAATGGTCAATACAGTTTTGTGAAAAAAATACTGTTTTTTTTTAATAGGTAATAGCAGAAATTAATAATGGCACAAAAGTTGGAAAAGAAGTTGAGGTACTTCAAGATTTTCTCGTTTTCAGCCCGGCCCGGTGTCTCTAACATATACTTTTCCGAAATTAAAAAAATTCATTCCATTCTTTTAGTGTCATAGAATAGAAGAAATAAGACATTCAAAATTCGTGATTCTCTTTTTTGTGTACTGCTATTCAGTGTAACACGGCAGGGGTGAGGTTGATCCTTGAATGGCGGATGAGCTCGCACCAAAAACCATGGACCGGGAGAGGCTTTTTCATGTTTCCCACTTAGAAACGCCCAACCAGGGGTGAGATTAACGCCCGAGGGCCCGAGAGCCCGGCCCGAAAAATGCGGACCGGGACGGGCTTTTTTGTTTTTGGGTCCGCCAAAAAAAGCCCGGCCGGGCCAGCCTTGACGTTTGAACGCCAGTTTCTGAGAAGGATTGATTTTTTTTCGAAAAAAGTTGTGGAAACCATCTCTACTCTCTTGGTCTTCTAGAAAAAATATTATTTGTACACGCAAGTAGCCAAACTCTGGATATATTTAACAACCGTTTTCGGCCTTCAATGAAAAAGCCCGGCCAGAGCCTGGTCGGTCTGAGCGGGCCTCCAGCCGGCCCAAGAGAGCCCAAATCTCACCCCTGCGCCCAACCAAAACAACAAAACAGACCTGACACAACTTTTTGCTGTTTTTCTAAATTATAAAACTTTTTGATGAACTATTAGCTAGGAGACCGATTTCTGAGCCCGATTATGCAAAAAAACCTTCGGAGTTTTTTTCCGCTAACATTCGTTTTGAGCATGTTCTTGGAGTGATCAGACCAGTTGAGATTCAGTAACCGATCTACCAAAATGTTTTGAATTCACACATTATCTAAAAAGAATTTAGAAACATGATACATTACTATTTTCAAAACACTCGGAATGTACGAATATTCAGAAACCCCCTCCCCCCCCATTTTTTCGAATTCCGTTTTTTTTCTAAACCAGATTTTTCGAATTCCTGAGCCATGTTGGTTCATCTGTCAATCCGAACATCAATTGTTCTAATCGAATAACAAACACTTAAGAGGACCCTTTCCCGTTCTGTAGAGTAACACGATATTCTCAAAACTAAAATGTGTCAATTTGAACATATGCCTAATGTTGTTGTTGATGATGATGATGAATCATAAAAGAGCCTTTTTTGTTTGTCCCAATTTGAATCATCACTTTTTTAAAACATGCCCCCAAGTTAGTTATTGTTCCTCATGAAAATGAACATGAACATGAACATGAGACAACATAAAATGTTGTGTGGTGTCCAGCTGTCTTTTTATTAGTAATTTCGTGTTGTATTTAAGTACAGGGCAAGAGAAAGACATATAAATTACAGGCTTCATTGCACATTCGAGGTTGTCTTTGTTTTTCGCTGATTTACGGTCTTGATTCCTTTTTTTTTCGTTGCTCTATCATCAAAATTTCAGAGTACTGTAGTTAGGAATTTCGTTTTTTTTTTGAGTGGCTCCGAATTTTTTTGGCAAAAAATTCAACATGCAAAAAATATTTAATAATTGTTTTTCCAGTAGTCAAAGTTTTTTGTTCTATTCTGGATTTTCAAATATTATTATCCATATTTAAAAATTCAATTTTCGTTCCAGCTAATACAAGTATGTTCAGAATCCCAACCAACCAACAAAAAATCAAGTCGTTTTTTTCTTCTGCGCAGAAAATCGGCTTACAGTTCTGTCATGTTTTTTTTGTCTCTTTAGTTGTATTGTAGATAATTCGATTAGCCCCGTTATTCCATTCGATCAGGGCACTTAAATAGTATTGCGCGGCGCGCGCAAAAAGGGCGGGGAACACGCCAAAACATACACATATTTGGTTGCTTCTTCTTCTTGGTGTTATTTCAGCTGTCAATGATACATTATGTAGTCTCTCTCTCATTTTCAAAATAGTCGTTTTTGTCAACAAATTGTTGTTTTTTTTGTTGAACTTTTGAGATACAATCAACAACACAATCATCGAAAAAGCCATTCTCATTTCATTTCAAATTCGTTTTGCTAATTAATTTTTCGTTTTTTTTTTGGCTACGAGCAATTATCGAAATTGACGACGATCAGTTTCATGGTCATTTGGTTTCATTTATTATATGGTTGTGCTTGTCTTTTGTTTTTTCTGCTTCAAGGCCCTTTTTTCCTTTTGAAAGATTTTTTGTGGAATATGAACAATTTTTTCATTGAAAGAAATGCAGAATGTCTCAATTCAGTGTCAGAAGTTGCTATTGTCAATCCAGCCAGATCATCCAACGAGAATATGATCTACCGTCTGAATCTCTCAGTTTGACATGCTCTTTCATCGACTTTTTGTGGTAGATCACTTTTCCCGTTGGATGATCTGACCGGATTGACAATACGTTCTATGTAATTAATTTAATATTTTTCACCTTCTCGTCATATAATTTCATTGGAACGTATAGATCTCTAGATCTTTTGAAATGTCTCATTAAAACCTCCAAATTTTATTGGCCAAAGATCCGCTCTTTTCATTGGTTTTTCAAACATGACCGACACAAAAGTACAGTACTTCCATGTGCAAGAGTTGTCTTTACAATTGAAACTAAAACCTCTAAAACCTGAAAAATTCAAAACTTTCTGTTGACCAGTCCGGTGGTTTACAACAAAAAAAAACTCAAATTTTTTATTGAGATTCATTTTCCTGACAAGAAGGGATGTCGTTTTGGGCAGGGCTGGCCGTGGCATGCCAGCCCGGCCCGAGCAAACAAAAATACGGGCTGTTTCAAAGGCCGGGCCCCACATATGGCGGTCTGGGGGCCGTAACGACCCAAACGACACCCCTTCTCACAAATTTTGCCCCGCTCTATGAGATCTCATACTTTAGCTCCTAGTGTTCACAGTAAAATTCTTCGTTACAGTAATCTCAGTTCTTTGACCTTTTCTGTCTATCTCCCTCTCTCTTCTATTTTTGCCTAATTTTGCTCCAACAGAAAAATGTTTCTTTTCCGAAAAAACCAAAAAGACATTCTGCCTAATTTTGGACTTTCTTTTGTTCAATTATCCTCAACAGAATCAAATTGACATTTCGTTTTTTGCTGTTTTTTTTTAGCTTTCTGGGCATCGAAAATTGTCGAGAAATAATCATAAAATCTTCGCACTAATCTCGCTAATTTTAATCACCAATTGTTTCTCATCCCTGTTTTGTTCACACACACACACACACACATAAAACACAATTGATTAAATAAATAAATATGTATGTATGTGTGTGGCTATTATTATATAAAATTGTATGCATATTTGCATGAAACAGCAAATATGGACAAGAATTGCGATTGCGCGCGCGCGCGAGAAGAGAGAGAAAAGGTGCGGAGGGATGACAAAAAAGCAATAAAAAATCAGAGTATGTCCTTTTTTGGACGACGGCTTTTCATCAAATATTCCATGGATCAAGGCCAACAGTTCTTTTTTTCTGTTTGCTTTTTTCCGTTTTTTCTGCCTATGTGGCTCTTCGAAAAACCTTGAATAATATTGATGAGTGGGAATGCGATCGGGTTTTTCGACTCAGTTTTCAGAGAAAAAAAAATAGAACATTTTCCGCCAAAACTTTCTCGATTTTAATTTCATTTTTGAGGCGGAGACGCAGACACGTGAAAGGAGACGCAAACAAGTTCATCGAAAAAAAAAACACATTTTTTAATATTGGTATTCAAAAAAAAATTCCAGTTTATTTTTTTTTGATACCAAAAAAATGCACGTTTTTTATAGATACGAAAAAACGTGAGCTGATGTTAACTTGTCTGCGTTTCCACCTCTCGTTTTCCCTCTCATCGTTTTGCTTTTCAAAACAAAAAGTCCCTGAATGGGTCCCTGAATAGGGCCAGGCCCCATTGAGGGGGGTCAAAAACACAAATCCCTGAAAAGGGCAAAATGAGGCCTGCCCGTATTCAGGATTGGCATTTAAAACAGTGTGCCCAATTACTGAAACTCTGCTTCAAATCATCGGACCCGGTCATATTTTTTCGATGTTTTCAGAATCCGAACTCAAAAATCGAACCCGAAGCCAATTTTTGCAGAAACGGACTGTGAATTTTTGCAAAAAATTTAAAAAATAAAAAAATAAATGCAAAAATCGGACTAATCCTGACCCGTTTCAGCAAACATTGGTTTCAAAAGTTTTTTGAAAAAAAGTCGTACTTGGTCTGATTTTGAGTTCGATTCCAATGAAAATAAAAGTGGTCCCGTGCGATTTTTTATCGAACCTGGTTCAATTCATAGTTTTCCGAATTTGTTTTAAACTTTTCGGGACTAGAAATTATGAGTGAACCTTTTTAGGCCTAAAAATGTTTTTCAATTTGCGAACATTTTTAAAGAGAATTTCTCTTGAAAAAGAATTTCCAAAAAAAAATTGGGGAACACTTTCTCAAAAAATCTCATTCAACTCTGTTTGGAGTACTGTAGGTTGGGGTCTCACATAAAAAGTTTGTTCTTTTTTGTTCAAAAAACTCTCAAAACCTTTTTCCCGTGAGAAAAAAACAATCGAATTGAATACACCGTTTTGTTCTGCATTTTCACAACTGCCACCCCATTCAAAAAGAACATTTTTCGATTTGGTTCTCATGATGAATCACCCACTTCAACATGTTATATTTTCTTCCACTTTCATCAAAAAATATATCTACACCAAGATTTGATCCAATTTTTCTGGTCTGATTCTTCCTCTTTTTTTTCGCAACAAAAGAATAAATAAGGCGTCCCTCCTCGAAGAACGAAAAAAAACGAAACTTTTTTTGGCATTGATACCGGAAACTCGATGTGTTCTTTTTTTGGCTGATTTAGTTTTGCGATATGTCCTTATTTTTCCCTTTTTTTCTCACCAGGGTGGAAAAATGGCAACTTGACACCAACCCCATCGTTGTTGTTATTATTTGTATGTTTTCTCAAATTACCGAATTTCGGAAATCGTTTTTGAAGATGTCTAATGTTTCGAGTACTATAGCTTATAACTAGAAAATGAGAAAATTAGAAGAAGAAGAAGTTACTATTTTTATTCGATTTTAATCGTATGATGATCTGGTCGTAAACCTATTTTTCTTTGTTTTCTAGTAAATTTATGTCGGATTTGAATTGAAACTTTTTTTGAATCAAAAAGTATTTGAAAGCAAGGGTGAGATTCGGGCTTTTTCACGATGTTGGGAGGAAATCATATGTAGGCCCGATTCTTTCTAATTTTTTTCGGGTCACTATAATAGTTTCTCGGACATTTTTCCTGGTCACGATGAATTGTTTCTGTCCGATTCTATTAGTTTGCTTTACCAAAACAGTTTCCCAAGTCATTACTGTTTCATCAAGCTGAAAACGAAAACCAATTATTTCCAAATTTGAAGCTCCGCCCACAATTCTGTGCACACACACACACACACACACACACAATGCAGACATTTCTCAATGTGACCCGTTGCGAAGCAATCAATCTCATCATTCGGAACGTCTTTTCGTCAACGTCGTTCAACATCAAAAAATTTACATAATATCATCTCCAACCGTCTGCGTCTCTCCTCCCACACCCTTTTGTCGGTAAACTTCTCACACCTGGTTGGTTGGTTGGTTGGCATCGCGCCAGTAGTTCCCCCAACGCAAAGTACTTTTTTGCTGTTGTTGTATACATTTTTTGTTGGCGTCTTTGCAGCCCGATTGAAACCTATAATTAAGTCAACGATGATGTTGATGATAGGTATGATTTTGATGGAATGAGGAGTGGAAGAGTGTGTGGGAAATTATATGCGCATTTAGCCTTGAGATTCGAGATTTTATCTTGACTAGGTGAGAATTTTGTGGTTTTTGGTGTGATTTACGAAAAGTACACGAAGGTAGAATAAGTTTCGTTTCGCAAACTTTCTTCATACAGGAAACCACATTTCTATTTTTCTTCTTCTTCTTCTTCTCATTATTGTCATTATTCTTTTCTTGTTTTTGGCGTTCTACCAACAATTACCACCAAATTGGTGTCACTTATAATGATCCGAATAGACCAATCCAGGGCGGCCGCCAACCGTCTTAGGAAGGTCAAACAGATGAATTAGAGATTTTTGATGAATGTTGATTCCGGATGTTGCTTCTTTTTTTTTGAATTTTGTCTCATTCATCTTCATTCAGTGCTCTAGTTTTTTTAGACCACCTGGACTTTTTGTTGAACGAAAGTTTTTGACCCGGAAAAGACAATCTCAGAAACCAGAGAAATTGAAGTGGACCTCAAATTTTTTGACCCCGATTTTAATAGTGTCACGTTTTAGAGGTTCGATTTCACCCATTTTTCCAAATAAAAATGAGCTGAAGATTCAAAATTTCTCGAATTCATAATTTTTCATAATTTTTTGAGCTGGTGGTGTTGTTGTTGTATTCCCAGCGGAATCCTCTTCTTTTTCATCGTTTCATTTCCCTCCACACACACACACACACACACACACACACACACACACAAGCCCTGACTACTAATGAATGCAAATTGTCACCTGGCCGAACCTTCTGTTCTCCTCTTCTTTTTTGGCTCCAAAAATAATATTGTTTTTCATGGTCATTTCCGATACGTTGACAATAGTTTTTTTCGCGATTTTCCCCCTGAAAGTATACTGTAAAACGATGGCAAAATTGGAACCAATTATTATGATGAAGAACGAAAAAAAAGGAAATAATCGAAGTCAATATTGTCTCTTCTCCATTTTTTTATTACGCAACCATTCTCGATTTCTTTGTATCCATCAACATTGTAACATATTAGGCTCCAAATATTATGTAATTATGTCTATGCACATGCTTCAGTGCACATCTTATTTATTTTGATTTTCATAAATCCCTCTGAATTTGGTAGAATTGGAATCAGACCAGGTCCTATGAAAATTGAGTCCGAAAATCTGATCAGCTCCGATTTTTTGTACTAGCCTGATTTGATAGTGTTCAGGTCCGATTCCGGATCAGGCCTGCCATCTTATCGAGATCTTGAATTTAGGCCTCTCACATGAGTTAAGCCTAAGCTCAATAAGTGTTTCGTGTCTCTGTTGTTTACATCAATCAACCAAACATATCACATTTTCACACGGTATTATAAAATATTTCGATTTTTCTTTCCTCCAATTTTTTTGGTTCTGCTATCTTATCAATTTTTAGAGTCAACAAACAAACATATTTATTTTTTTCAAAAAAATTGTCCTCCCTGTCAATTTTAATGTTTTCTGGTTCACTGAGCACTTCGCCGAGTCTCGTGGCTTGAAAAATCAAAAAAAGTTTTGTGGTGAGGATCCAAGTCAGCCAAACTTGGGTCTACGACAGATTGCCGCACGACATTTCGCCACTTTTTGAGATTTCAACTTTTTTCTAGTTCCAAAATTCGAGTATTTCTGATTTTGCGAATGAAATGGGCCATTAGGAATGTGGGGAGGATAAAATTTCGGGCGGCAAAATTTGAAAAAGTTGCGAATTTTGAGGTGGCGAACCTAACGTAGAGCCTCAATCGTGCATTTGCTATTGTATCACACTGCGCCATGCAAATTTTTCAAGGTTTTTATTTGGTTCAATAAAAAATTGTTTTTTTGAGAAATCAATAATTTCAACATCGTGCGAAAAATGTTATGAGTCAGAATAGAATGATAACACAGTTTTTTGGTGGCGAGCTCTTTGGAGTGTATCTGTGTATCGATGTTAGTCGAATTAGAAATAGAAGTAGTAGTAGTAGTGATATATGTGTGTAAGTGTATATTTACCAAGTACTTAGTAGTGCCAAATCTATATTTGCTAAACTGTTGACACACTTCCATCATCATCATTTCGTTCTTCTTCTTTTTTTCGCTCGGCTTCTCCTCTTTTTGTTTCTGTTTCTCGGTCACCTCGCAAAAGTGCAAATATTCAAACATAAAAAATTGTTTCATTTTTATTTTATTTTATTTTTTTTCGTTCTTTATATATAATAATTTTTCAAAAATACTCGTTAAACTGTTTATCAAATATTTACCTACATATCAGTTCGTTTTTTTTGTGGTCTGTCGGACAATCTTTATTGCAAATATCTCTTTGTTCGTTTTCCATGAATTTATGTCTCTTGGGCCCTTTCAAAACATGTCTCCACTCTTGTTCTGTTTTAATCCTAATTTATTCACAACTTGAATCTTTCCCGCATTTTTCAATTTGAATTTTGGCTTGATGTATTGAGAAAAAAAAAACAACATTTTAGTTTTGAAATTGAAACTCTCATTTCCTTTTTTCTATTTTTTTCTTGCCGGACTGAATTAAATTTTGATATAAAGATCAGCAATTTTCGGAGGCAGGTTCTCTGAGCATCAGACATTTTCGGACCGGACCGGCAACTAAATTTTTCAGGGTTCTCTCTGTAAAAATTAGAAGAAAACATTTTTGACTTTTTTAGGCCAAACTGAAACTCAGTAATTTTGAACACAAACTAAAATTGAAATCAGAATTTTCAAAAAGAAAATCAAAGCAGGCCTAAACATAATACGGTACGGTAGATCAACCGATCAGAGCAAAAATTGAAAAAAACATGGTTTTCTCCCTCGAAAAAGATGGAGACGTTTCTCTGAAATTATTGGCTTTTTTCGGGCCGGCCCGAAGAACCCACAGTATTTACCTACATAACCCAATTGTGTGCAAAAACTGGTTCACGTTTCTATTGGTTTTGCAGCAGATTATTTTTGTGTTTCTTTGTTGGAAATGTTTCAAGAAAAAAATTTGAAGCGAAAAAATCTCTAATCCTCTTTCTCTCTCTCGCTCTTTCTACTTTTATTCCACTTATCATCCACTTGTAAACTAAAAGAAGGTGCTACTTTTTGCTCATACTACACTACTTTTCATAATTAAAAACTGACATGGACAGCATAAAGAAAAGAGGATGAGAGCTTCTTTTCCAAATTCCTTCATTCATTAGTTTTGTTTTGAAAAAAAAGTATACATGTGATTCATTTTGATTTGAACAGGAACAAATATGAAAAATCATGTTTCAAACAAAAATTGATGGAATGTCTTTTCTATTTTTTGCAGTTTCTGTTCTCTAAAAGTACATTTGTTCTCTTCTCGTTTTCTCAACTTTATTTTTCAACAGTTTTGACTTTTTCGAGTTGTTCCAGTGGTTCGGGCCACAGCAGGTTTCGTCGGATCTTTTTCCAATTTCTAGAACATTTTGCAAGTTGGTCCAATTTTTCGGACCTGCTTGTTTTCAACTTTCCTCAGCGAACCTAACCTCAAAACAATAATACGCATTTTTTCCCGAAAAATATAACAGAACAAAAAAAATAATTTTCGTAATGAATGGTCAAAGTCAAGCCGGAGTAACAACCGGATGCATTTTCTGAATAATTCATCGAATGGAATTCGACTCCTCTTCTGCTCCATCATCTTCTTCTTCTTCTTCTTCTTTCTAAAATAATCCTTTCCGTCGGCTCGATTTGCTTTTTTTTTAACCTCCTGGTCCTTTTTTCATGATTTATGTATCAACCTACACGCACTTTCATGTTGTTTCTCATTTTCAGCACCTTCTCTTCTTTTCGAAAAGAAAAATGCGGCGAACAGTGCCGCCTTGGGCAGCCACTCTGCTGCTCATTTTGTTGAGTACTGTAGGTGCCAATCTACAACCAAGATGGTCGTGTTATCATCATTATTTGGCTGGAATTCGGGAATCGGCTGTTCTGCCGATATCGAGTTATGGGTCCGACCTGGTGTCGAATGTGAAATGCATTTTCGGAGAAAATGATCAAGTGACTACTGAAATACATTCGGCATTGGAAAATAGCTATCAAGTTATGGGCAAAAAATCAGTCAATTTTCAGTGAGTTTTGAGCAATTTTGAAAAAAAATTATTTGATCTTGTGAGAACTTTCTCGAGTGAGAAAGAGGGGTTGGAGGAGAGCTTAACTTATTAGGCCAGATTTGAGAAACACCAAAAAAGCTCATATTTTTCGCTCCGGACTCGTTTGAGTTGAGAGCCCAGAGTTTTTTTGAAGCTGAGCCTTTTCTTGGGCCGCACTGTTCTGGATTTATTTGATTCCTGGTTTAAAGAAAATTCGAGAATTTTCGGGTCAGCTAAAGCATTCACGGTCAAAATTCATTTCCCGGACTTCCAGGTCTCAAAGCAAAAATTTGGACTAATTGTTTTCAGAATTGCTGATTTATACCATCTACGAGAAATGATTCGACGATCAGAATGCTCTCAAACCCTCACCGCTTCATGGTCGAACATTCCTGAAGATGGACGAGGTTCAATTTCAGTGGTATCGCTTCTCAATGAAACCACATTCATTGAATACAACAATGATGGTCGACAAGATTTCCTGCTAGATCAATCGATGGCCGGTGTGAGACATTTGATTCCAGACGAACTCGATTATGATTCGAACCCTTTTCTGATAACTACACCTCTTATATGCAAACATTATCCACAATCAGAATGTTTGTTTCGAGGAAACATTGAAGTTGATTTGACCAACTTGCCGAGTTATTCATTTGCCTTTCGGACCGATACTACAAATCAAACAATTGTGACATTAACATCGGGTGAAGTTGAAACTACAATTCGATTGGAGAATGACTATTTCATTCGAATTGGCAACTCGAAACCGATTGAAATATCTCAATTATCTGATTCTAGTTGGCACACTATCACAATCAGAACCGGCCAGTCGGAAACATATTATTTGACGGTCGATGGTTCAAATGATATTGAGATTATTCATGATGGATCAGGCAGAAAAGTCAGTTTGTTGATCACTGTTAATGGCGAGACTCAACTAATAGATCCAATCGACATCGAATCCGGTTGTAGTAAAAACTCCGAAAATAGACAATATCAATCAGAGTGAGTATTTTTCTCTCGAAAAACATCAAAACCCCGTCTGAATTTTCAGAACCGTATCAACGCGTTCGAACATGTGTGCTGGTTGTGGTTGTGCGATTCTAACCGATCGATTCGATGGGTTGAGTCGTTGTTCTGATTCATCCGATGGTTCTTATTCTTTTCGTCGCGACATTGATCGTCTCTCGTTTCTTCATTTCGACAATGCCTTTGATATCGATCTTCTCGGCGCGGCTATTCCCAGTCTTTCGGTGACTTTCAAATCGGATTCCGATTCGGGTTTAGTATTTTTTGGATATTGGCAAAATTCAACGGTCAAAGGAAGACTTCAAGTGTATTATCATTTCGATTCGATATCAGCAATCTATTGTCAACACAACAGCGACGAAGATGAATGTTCAGGTTGTTCGATTCATGATTCTCGCGGATTCGCAAGAGATCAATGGATTCAAACTATATTTTGGGGAGGTGGAGACAACATGTATCTCGCAGTTGACACAGATATTTGTCGGCTTCAAGCTACATCTAATGTCAGTCTCTCCGAAGTCTACGCTGTGCCAACTCTCACTCACGGATCTGGATTGTTTGTCGGCGGAACGTGGCACGAGAAAAAGAGACGCGGTGTGTATCGAGGGGATGCGGAACAGAAATATTTTGAGAACACCAGAGAGAAGGCTCCAGTCTTGAGGGTTAGTGAAAAACACATTTATGAAACAGTTGGACAAATTTATAGGGATGTGTGAAAGATGTGTTTGTAAGAGGAACACGGATGGATGTGGCTTCGAGTTTGACAATTCAAAAGGACATGATGCTTCTAGAACCAGCTGATTCCAGTGCATTTGCGATTCGAGTAAGTTATTTGTGGAGTTTTTGTTCGGGAGAAAACAGATTATTTTCTTGCCAACTTTTTATTTTTCGAGCCTGGCAGTTTTTCATGGCCTACCAGCCATGAACAAATTTTCCAATCTTAAGAGACACAGAGAAAAAACAAGAAATTTGCAGTTCGAAAGGTCACGTTTATAATATTTTCACGTTATTTCTTTTTTTTTGTAAGAAAACATCTCAAACTTTATATTTTTTTTTTTGAAATGAATTGAATATATACATAGGTCACGTCGGTAATTAAAAAATTATTTTTGGTTCGTCTATTTTTTTCATCGTGTTTTCTTGTTTTAAAAAAACGTGAACACTGAATAATAAAAAATAAACGCGACCCCGACCTGCAAAAATCTTCCTTTTCTGCATCTTTTTTTGAAGGTCGTCATAAAAGCCCGGGTTTTCAAATAATACAAAGTTCAGAAAATTCGGGCCGGTCTGAAAAATGTTGAAAATCTCTGTCTTTTGGGAAATTCTTGCTGACACTCTCAAATACAATAATTACTGTTTTCAGGCTGGTTGTCCAAACTGCGAACCGGAATGTCCATCGAATTCTCGTTGTCGTTCCCGCGGTCCTCTCCAATCTTCCCCAATGATTTGCGACTGTTCTGATGTTCTTCAATTCAATGATTCGAATGCGATATGTGAGAAGAAGTTTGACACAACTCCCGTTGTTCTTTCGACAAAGTTCCTAACACACAAAAATATTATCCTCGATGTCCAGAACACAAAGGCAATTCTGAGCAAAGTGTGGATCAAATTCGCACTTCCCAAACAGATTTCCGAACAACAAGTGATAGCTGAATTCAATTCACATAGAGAAACACTGTGAGTTGGAAGTTTTGGATAATTTTGAAAAAAAAAACTTTTATTCTTCCAGATTTAATATCAAATTGAACACAGATGGAACTGTTCAAGTTCAATTACACGGTCAAGAAGATGATCCAAATGCAGCAAGTGAGTTTGAGAAAAAAGAAAATAATCAGGAAAATCGGGGGTTTTCAGGAAAACTCTCATTGTTGGATGATCGGATTCATTTGCTGAAATTGGAACGAAGAACGCCGATTGGAACCAGACACAATGCAAAGAAATACGATCTATATGTGAGTTGATTTGAAAAGTAACAGTGTGTGATTTTGAATCTCATTGTTATCGCACATGTTTCAAGATCAGACACAGTTTTGTGGATGTGACCTAAACCGAATAATGATCATTTTAAAATAAGAGTTTTTGAGAAAAGGTCACAAGAATTAATTCTACCTCCCATGTAAAACCAGGGGTGAAATTGTTGGCCGAGGGCGCTGGGGCCGGCCCGTCAAAAAATCCCTCGACTTTTGAACGTCAGTTTCTTGGAGCCAGTAATGGAATTTGGGAAAAAGTTGTGGGAACCGTTTTATATTGAGAGCCCGTTTCCGGCCTTCGATAAAAAACACCCGACCAGGAGCCGGCCGGTGAGATTTGGGCTCTCTTGGACCGGCCAGAAGCCCGGCCGGAAACGGGCCCTAAAAAATCCGGAGTTTGGGTACTTACAAATGCAACTCATATTTTTTCCAGATGAGTAAGAGTGTAGAAATGGTTTCCACAACTTTTTCAAAAAATTCTATTCCCGGCTCTGAGAAACAGATGGGTTAAAGACGGGCCGGGTTTTTTTTGACTGGCCAAAAAGCAAAAAAGCCCGGCCCGTTATTTTCGGGCCCTGGCTCTTGGGCTCCGGGCTACAATCTCACCCTGGACCGGGCCAAGAGAGCCCAAATCTCAACCCATACGAAAACAAACTGTGTAAGTTTTGCACCAAGATTATAATTTCGAAAATTTAAACGAAAACTTGCGCATCATCTTGTGTTTGTAGATTGATGGCTGGCATTCAATCGTCTCTGATATCGGTAAATTCAACCTGAACAACATAAGTGTTATGGCAATCGATAGTCAAGATGAATGGAGTTCTGTCATCATACACGACTTTGGTCTTGGCTATGAATACGACGAACATTTCGCCGTTCTTCACTCATCCAACAATATTCATCAAATCGATCTTCATTCCAAACTTCTTCCATTCCAATTTGTTCAACCAGATCTGTCGAAAACTGGAATTTTTGACGATTCACTGTGGTCTAAACCGACTGAGGAGAATTCCATACCATTGGAATCATCGCCACACGGACAAATCGTTGATTATACCGCTGATATTATTGAGCCAGAACAATTATGTGAGTCGATGAGATACTTAGGTTGAAAAAAAAGAATCCTATTTTTTTCAGTATCGGCTAGATGGATTTTATACTCTCTATTTTTGACAATTCTCATTTGTCTCCTCGTATTGATCTGTATCGTTTGTTATGTTTGTCTATTTCGAAGAAAGTCACACAGCGATACTGGTAAGTTGTATTTTTGATATAGACTTTTTCAAGAATTTTGAATCTCAAGGGAAAAAATGATCCCTGGTTAGATTGATCCACAGAAACACGAGGGGCGTGGTCCGAAAAACACCGGGCGGGCCGGTTTTTTTGGTACGCTCAAAAATACCTTCGCAACAAATATTTTCATGAAAAGTTGCTCCTCTGAAGTTATTATTTCACAAATCAACATTTTTCAAACATAAGTTATTATAGGTTCACAACGTACCATCATGCGAGACAGTCCAGACTACGGCCCAGTTAAACTACGAGCAGGTAGTATTGGAGGACTATCTCTCGACGATGACACTTCTATCGGCACCGACGACACAGATCTTCAAGCCTATCGCGATATTCCTTCACATCGCGTCAAAATCTATCGCGAATCTATGGTCTCCATTCTCGTCCCATCAATCGATCAACCAGCTGAAGCAGCCATCGTCAAAAGACCGTCGTCAACGGTCTCAGCTGATGCCAAAATCCCTGATGATACTCATGCTCCTTTAGTCAAAGTTAACGACGATTAATTTCAATTCGTTTTTTTTGCTCGTTCATTTTTTTTCCTTTTCTGCGCCGGTTGATTTTTTGTTTTTTTAAATGAGCTCTGTGCCAACTTTTATTGTTTTATGCATCTAAAAATACGGGTATTTCTGTTTCATTATTTTTCAATTCGCAATTTTTCGATAATAAACACTTCAGCATAATTTTCGTTTTTCTCGTCTGGTTTTCGGTCTGATTGACTTCCCAAAAAAAGAAGAAACGTATGCGTCACCTGAAAAGTGTGGAAACTTACTTGTCAAAATATCAGAAGTTCTTGTTCTGGAAATATTTGTTGCTGAAATTTCAATCTACAGTAACCGCGTGGCACCGATTGAATTTTGGATAATAACTACAAAGGGTGTCATTGTCATTTTTTTTTATTTAGTCATTATTTTTCGGCGTTCACCCATTGTTTGGGAAGTTAGTGTGGTCTCCAGAAAATAACTGCTCTTCTATCAGAAATGTCCACGACCCTTTAGAACAACAGAAAATTGCAAGTCGCGCCAGACGAGGGGAAGAAAAGATAAAAGGCTAGAGAACGAGAGGTCGTGGCGAAATATTTTGATAAACGCTGTGGCGCCAAATTTTATGAAGGCAGAGTAGGAGTGTTCGTCGCGATAGAATCTTTATAAAATTTGGCGCCACAGCGTTTATCAAAATATCTCGCCGCGACCTCTCGTTCTCTAGCCTTTTATCTTTTCTTCCCGGCGTCTGGCTCGACTTGCAAAAAAAGGGTCGTGTGTCGTTGTTGTTCAGTCGTAAAAAACTCTAAAGAGTCGAATTTTTAAAGGTGAGTTAAATACAGGGCTGCCGGAGTGGGGGTAGAGTGGGCTCCATATAGGAAACTAGAAAAAAGCCCAGCCCACCCCAGCCCACTACAAAAAAATACAGGAAAACGTGGAGTGGGCTGGATTATCCCACCTGGGAACAATTTGTTTCTTTGTTTCTCTACCGTCTCTGACCTATAAGACCTATCTATCGTTTTTTTCTTTTTTCATTTCTAGTTTTTCTTCACCTTTTATGAAAAACAAAGCCCACCTGGGCCTCCATGGAATATTCTACTTTTTAATGGGAATTACCAAGTGGGCATTATAGCCCACTTTTCCCACTTACAGGTGGGCTGCCCACCTGGAACCCACCCCATTCCGACAGCCCTGGTTAAATATAATTGGGAAAAAAATTATAGCTAACATTAAACTGTTCTGGGTTTAAAAACTTTTGCCAGAAAAAAAAACGTATTTTTGTTGGAAAAAAAAACTATTTCATTATAAGCCCGTTCAGTAAATAGAAAAATACAAATCACTTACATTAAAATTCATTTGAAATCTCATATAAATCTCTGACGTTGACAAAATCCAAAGTGAGAAAGTTTCCAATAACAGTTCGATTTTTCTCCATTTTGAAGTAGAACTCGAATGAACTGTTTTTCCTCAAAAAATGCGGGTTTTCAACTGTGAAATCATTATATTTATCCTTGAGGAATTGAATAAATTGTTCAGACTTTCTTAAATCTCCCCATTCTAAATAGATTCTTCTCGATATAGTGAGACCATTCAAATACTGAAAATTAAACAGTTAAACATTAGGGAGTTCTGCAAAAAACCCACTGTAAACAATTGTTGAATTTCTTCATCAGACAATGACCATTCTCTCGGAATTCTTTTGTAGTAGAAGAAACTTCCCCCAAATTGAAACAGAGTCTGTGCATCAATGTCACTAGCTCCTTGAATTTGAACTCGGTCAATCGCTTTAAACTGCAGGTTTTCGATAAATGTTTGTTAAGACGATTCAAAAAAGCGTACCACTTCGTTGTCTTTGATTATCAGTCTGTTGTTGGTCGGGTAAATGTGAAGATATTTCGGGTTATCACTGAAATCGACTGGAGTTATCATTTTGGACAGCCACCAATCAACCAATCCTGTATCGGGTTCACTCGGGTTTAATGTCAATCTTAAACGAGTCGCATTGCACTTATATCTTGCATTGTCTGCTATATATCTCGTGAGTCTTGGTGGCTGAAAATTAACATAAAGTTGAGGTATTTCGAAGCAAAATTTGAAAATAGAACAGTCTCTCTATCACCATTTCGAGCGATGATCTCAGAGACTGTTAGTAACCTATCACAGTTCCCAGATAATCGAAAAATAGCTCACCAAAACCACATCAGCCTGCTCGATTTTTAGATCTCGAAAGAAGAGCAGCTCGGTAAGCCATTTACCACACACAGTTTCATAATCGTCAAAAAAATCGTAAATTGTTGCGCACTCATAATGTCTGTTTCCTTTGACCGCCTCCCGTTCGATCCTTGTTTTCGCTCTTCTGGCATGACAGCGTCGAATTCGCGCGGTGAAAACCCAACAGGGATAGTTTCCGGTGGGATCAATTTGTTGCTTGACGGACATTGCATGAATAACTATGAGGTAGTAGGGAGTCTGCAAAGAAAATAAACATCAATTTTTAAGTTTCAAAACTAAACTTACAGCTGTATCGCCATCTTTCTTAGTGATAGAAAGTTTAGGGAGTTGATTTTTATGCTTCTCCAACTTTTCTTGGAATTTGTCGACTGATTTTATAAAGTTGATCGACATGATGAAGACAAGTTGAAAGAGTCAATGTGCATCGATTCAATTTTGATATTTAAGAACTTGGAAACAATTTGTGCAATAATGAAAGTCAATTTATCGCGCTCTATGATCAAAAAGTAGATCAAAAACTTCGTCCGAGCGAGGTCTGAAGTCAAAACGTCCGAGCGAGGTCTCGCCCTTCTCCCGGATCTACGAAACAAAAGTGGACAGGTCTGATCGCAAGGCCCGGCTGCTTTTCTCTACGTGGATAAAAGCGGAAAAAACCTATCCAGAAACTAGGCGGAGAAACTCATATCTCACAGTGTGTATTTGACTACCAACATTGAATGCAAACATGCGCACACAAATTCAGCCGGAGCCTATTTTTTTCTTGCAAACACTGGCACACATTTATTGACCCCGCCCCTTTTTGATATTGTGGTCCATTCAATGGTTTCGTTCAAGTATAGTTAGTTATTGCCAATAATGTTTTGGACATTGGTAGTAAAATACACACTGTGTATCTTCTCAAACTGGAAATATTTTTTTTTTTTGACATTTGTTCGTATAGTTTAGATGTTGCTGAATATAGATTTTGTTAAAATTTTATTGGACGGCACTGATGCAATTAATTTCTCCGCCTCGAGTTTCTCCGATTTTCTCCATGTGGAGAAAAGCGGAGAAATAGTTCTGGATAGCCGCACAAGTCGAAAGTCACGGTCTAGAATAATCTCTTTCCGAAACAAGCAGAGCCCGAAATTCTCGGACCGGCCAGGATTTTTATTTCTATCTGAATGTACTATGTTTTTGGGTTAATAGTTTGACGGCAGAAGAGCTTTTTCTGTTCTCTGAAAAATGACTGCGACGAAGAAGGCGTCCCCATGTGAGCGTTTCTGGCCGCCCTGGAACGGCTCACATTTCATTCTCATTTTGAAGTTTTTACATCATACCAACGTTTATTTACAATTAAATTTAAAAATTTAACAGAAATAATTCAGAATACCACAAAACTATTCAATGAAGCCAAGTATTTGCTCAGCATCGAAACTATCATTATCAAACCTAATTCTCAACGTGTAATGCTCGGGCTCGTAAAATCTACATGACGCCTTATAAGTACCATTAACGGATGTGTAGGATCCGGAAAACGGATTTGCACACACTTTTTTGAGCAAAGTTCCGATAGGATCCCAAAAGTTTGCGGGAAACTGCCGACCATGTAGAACAAGGTGCCTCTGTTTGACTTCAATAGTCCATTTCTTCACACAAAAAAATTGGCAATTTCTCCTACGCATAATGATAAACATACCAGTAACAATTGCGCAATAGTTTTTCCATTAAACGACGAGGGCATGTCAGAATTCTCAAGAATAATAAGTTCTTCTCCTTCAAATGTCTCAATTACACCATCGTTGACATCTGTATTCCCCTGAATTGTAATCACACGTGCTCTTCGCAACTGAAAAATTAGCGATTGATTCATTTTCGAAAAAAACAAACTAACATGTTCATTGTTTTTGATTTTCGCCTCATAGTTACATTGCATGATACTCAAACGATCGATTGGAATTCGAAATGCTCGGAGCCAGCTCGATATGAATCTTTTGTCTTCGTCGTCTTTTCTTGCGTTTAGAATAACGGATTCGGCTCGAATTTTCAAATCGACGTCTGGATGCGCCACCTGAAACATAGTCTAGTTTTTGAGAAAACATTGCGCAAGTTGTGTGCTAAATGTTGCTTCAAAAAGTACTCACCGGTAACATATGAACATTTTTGATGTTATAATCAAAGGCCAAAAAACTAGTGAGCCACTTGGTCGCAATTTGAAACACCTGCCCCTGTTTTTCATTCATACAGTGCCTATAACCATTCCAATAATGAGAAATCTTTGTGATTTCTTTTGTTTCATCGTGCTCGTTGAAAACTATACTATACTTCTGATTCACCGTTGTTTCAATTGTGATTTTACTTTTCTTGAAAAAAAAATGTTTTAAACAAAAACAAAACCCAATTCTCGGCTCACCGTAACATTGTCATTGAAGTAGTTAGGATCTGCATTCCAAGTGAGTTTCGCAATATTCCCAAAACTGAAAACATTCAATGATGAGACGACTAGACCCAATCAGTTAAGTGTTTTGTTGTTGCAAATATTAAAAAAGTTTAAAAAAAGAAAAATACTTATTTGCACAGTAACATAGCTCTTCCAGATAAGACTATCAATGAGCGTTGCTGTGTACCTTTAATTTTTCTTTACTGTAGATTTTATTTTTTTGTTGAGGTCTCGATTTAAAAGTGACAATATTTTTGTACAAATTGTACAACTGTAAGATTGAAAATGAAAGATCGACAATTCGATTGAACGCGCCGATTAAAATAAATATTTTTATTTATTATTAGTTTTAGTTTTTTTTTTTGAAAATTCACAAAAAATACCTGAAATCAGCGTACCAGTCGCTCCAAATGGTTCTTTGAACGAAATCTGGTAGTTTAGCCATCCATGCTGGAAAAGTTTCTGGAAACGCAGGCGCCGTCATTTCAACAATTTCTAAAGTTGAAATTTGATTTTGAATGGTTTTACGATTTTTTGTTGAGACAATTATGGCGCGCAGGTCAAAAGAAAACGAGAAAACTTTTTTCGCTGTAAACGAGAAAACTAATTCTTCAAAGGGGCAGTTATTTTCGTTCTCAATTTCATTTGTGACAGTCAAGGATTAGGAATATAATTCTGAAAAAAACGATATGAAAATGAAAATATTTATTGCGCATTTGCAACACAAAGTTATGAACGAGCACGTCTTCGAACAACAGCGCTTCCGGAATAGCTGTTTGATGAATCAGCAGCAGCGCCAGACGAAGCGTATTCTCCACCTCCTGCACCTCCAGCCGCAGCCGATCTAGGCGGGCATGGACAATAGGCTGCATCGGCTCCTGGTGCTCCGTCGCTTCCCGGCGATCCTGGTCCTCCCGGTCCACCTGGTGCACCATCTTTTCCGGCTGGTCCAGCTGGTCCTGGTGGTCCTGGTGGCGATGCGACCGACTCTCCTGGTGCTCCTGGTGCTCCAGCAGGTCCAGCTGGTCCGGCAGGTCCTGGTGCTCCTGGTGCGTTGGTGCTCTTTGTTCCGTCAGCTCCTGGCGCTCCGTCTTGTCCCGGTGCTCCTGGATTTCCGTCAGGTCCTGCTGGTCCGGCTGGCCCGGCTGGTCCCGGTGCTCCTGGCCCAGCTGGTGTTCCGTCAGGTCCCGGTGCTCCGGCCGGTCCGGCTGGTCCGGCATTTCCGTCAGGTCCTGGTGGTCCGGGTGGTCCGGCAGGGCATTGAATGCAGTTGCCAGCCGATCCAGCGTACGTGTCGGCTTGTCCAGAAGATCCGGCTTCTCCTGGAGCTCCTGGCTCTCCAGCATCTCCTGGTGATCCTGGTGTTCCTGGAGGTCCTGGTGGTCCAGCTGGACATCCGGTAGATTGAGCAGCACAGTTGCATTGTCCGCCAGCATCAGCTCCTCCGGAAGCATATCCCGCCTGTCTCTTTGCGATAAATCTTCCGAAAGTGACCGATGATGTGGATGATTCGGAAAGACGTCCAACCATCATTTTTTCCCAAGCATCATTGGCACGCGATTTGAATTCAACCATTTCGGTGATGAATTCTTGTTCGAATTGTTGAATATCCGAAGTGATTGTGTACAATGTTGTCATTGCCGAAATCACAATCAATGAACATCCGAAGATCGCAGCTGAGGCAAAGTAATAAGAGCCGGGTTTCGACATCTGCAAAACAAAAACAATGTTTATAAAAAATGTAGTTGAACGCGTTTATGTTATAAATTTGCTTGTTCTTCCCCACTTTTTATACAATGTTTTTCATCAAGATAACTCCAGTTACCAGTTTAGTCAGAAGTCATTTAATTGTTTATATCACATCATAAAATCTACAACAGAAATAAAGCAGTCTAAACAAAAATATGAATAACCAAAAACATTACAATCACAAATAAATGTCTACATTGATAGGAATCCGATGATACAGTTAATTTGACCCGGTTGATTTGTGATTTCTCTTGAGTAATAAATTGATAATGGGCGTAGAATCCAGTGGCGTCGAAGATCTCGTTGGTCTCGAAAATCATTCGAAAATAGTTCGACTCGGAGAGAATCGGACCTTTTGGCGGTATTTTTCCACAAAATCTACGATTTGTTCGATCATGCGTTTGATAGTTCGAGAATAGAATGTAGTCACTTTGTGTTGTTGTGTCACATCTGAAAATAGCGGAGTGTTGTTTGCAATTTTGATGATATCAACAAAACATTTTTATCGGACCGGGTCCATAATCAAACCAGTTACGTTTTTTCAAAGTCAAACTGAATCGAACCAGAAGTATTTATAGGTGAACTACAATTTATTTCATTTTAGCAAAAACTTTGAAAAAACCTTTCATCTGGCCCGGCCCGATTTTCCGTCCGACCGGTTCTTGTTTCGGAAGAAAAACCCTCGCAGAATCGCAAAACAGGGTTTGAAATTGTCAGCACTTATTCTTGAACACAAACATATTTGACAGAAAAAAAAACTAACTGATTGAAACCTTCGACATCAAAATACTCGAAATGAATATGAACAACTTGATCGTTTCTCCCATGGAATATGTATTCACACCGCATTCTTCTGAAACCACAAACATTGTTTTCTATCAAATGTACTCAGGGAATTGGTGGCGAAAATTTCGAGCAAAAAAAAACGGGCTGGCTGAAATATGGCTGAGCAGCTAGAGAGAATAGGCTGATTGGAGGCTGCGCAGCTTCAACTCAACCGGAGTTTCCCTGAGTATGTATGCCAATAAATATTACCTTGGATAGAGTCCCGGATAATTTGGCGAAAACAATTTTCCGTTCGAATGTTCGCTCGAATTGAACGAGAATCGACATCCTTCTTTTTCAACTTTTGCATGCATTCCTCCCATATTCCAACCGGTATGAAATTTGTAGTTCAATCGGAAACCAATGTCATCACTCAGACTTTCTCGAATCGATTTTGAGCTCTGCAAATATTTCAGATACTTTTCGCCATTTACTATTTTCGTATTCAATTGTACCTTTGTGTTATACTCGAGTTGTAGCAAATTGGAATTGCTCATCAAGTTTGGCGGTTTTCGATCACCACACCATTGAGCTATTCGAGACAATCGAGACTCGACACGAACATCGGCTGACAGATTGTCAATGTCGGCACATCTACAAAACAATACAGATTTTTGAGACCATCGGGCTCTGCGGGCCAACTTACTTCTCAGTCACATTCTTATCGTCTTGCACATAGAGTTTGAAGTGTGTAAACTGTATGCTTATTTTTTCATTTGGATAACCTTGAAAAACAATTCGACATTTTGTGGGGACCGAATTACTTGTATATTTTCCAATTTTATCCGATGACAACTGTCCTTCTTTGAAATTTTCAGAATTGACATTAAACTGACACTCGGAAGCAGCTCCTGTAAACAAATTACGAATGTCTCGAAGAAAAAAAACTTCAACTTATATATTTTCAGATAAACCTACCATCTATAAAAAACCATGAAAATAGGAAAATCTCTAGAAATGGTTTAGCAGCATAGCAGCGCATAAGCGTAACCACATAGACCAACAAAAATAAGGAGAAAAAGTGAATCTCTCTCTTTTCTTTTTCTCTTTTTTTTTGAGGGGCGGTTCAACAACCTACCCGAAGATTGGCTCCATACCGCATTCGAGTACTGCAATTCGATTACGAAGCCAACGGCCTGGAAAAAGAGAGAAAAAACGAGAAGGAAAAAAAAGTTGGAGAAAATAAAGATGGGAAGACGTGCCAGTACTTTTGAGACAAATGAAATGTGTTTTTATGTGTCGTCGGACGACAAATTAGTTTCGGGGTTTTTTCTCAAAGGGGGCAACATTTTGATAAGTAAGTTCGGCCCGGAATTTTCATAATAATTGATAGGCTTGAAGATTTTCTAAAAAGAAACCATCGTCTGGGATTTGTATAATTCAGAGCCATGCATATTCCCAAGGCTGTCGTTCTGGGGCCCACCTGGGAAAAGTGGTATTAAAAATTGAGAAAACTGACGGGAAAAATCGATTTTTTTCACCATAACGGAATGTGGGAACATAAGTAAAGGGGTTATTTGGTGAAGATAAGAAACCCAGTTTTTCAAACTGGGTTTCCTTTCCAACATCTGGTAAGCTCAAATTTACCAACGAGAGCCCTGCATATTCCTAATCGGCCCGAAAAACCTGGCCCGGGAAAGTGTCTTTCAGGATTGAGAGATGTAAAAAATAATAATAAAGTTATCAAATGATGTTACAAACAAATTCCGGGTTATGTACTAACGCCTGACTGTATCCTGAATTCCAACTGTATTCTGAACGGCCCGAAAAACCGCGACATTTTTCAACTTTGTTATCCCCAAAGTTCGTTCTGTTTCCGGGTATTTCAACTGCATTCACAATACTCATTTTTGACACGGTAAATTTTCATGAAAAAGTTTTTTGTTTATTTTTTCAAATTTCATGCATTTCATATTTGAGAAGCATACATATATTTTTTCTCTGAAAACTAACCCTATTATGTATGTTATTTCCAGTCGAAAAATAGATGAATAATGAAGTTGTAGAAGTGACATATATTGACTTCTGGGATCCGCTTACCATTTCAATTATACGTTTTTCATAGTTCTCAAAATGATCTTTGTTTCTCGGACAAAAACTTTGCTTACCCCTTCAACCGATTCGAAAATTTGAAGCACCGAGTTTTTTCCAATATCCATAAATACACTATTGACAATTATTTGATAACCTTTTCGATGTGGAAGATGATATGTGCAATTCATATTTGATGGATAAAAATATGGATAATGTGGAGAATAGATGATCGCCTATAATTTGAATTCAATTTTATATTGTGATCTTTCGCCATGGGGGTATAGCTCAGGGGTAGAGCGCTCGCTTTGCATGCGAGAAGTCTGGGGTTCGATTCCCCATACCTCCAATTATTTTTTTTGTTTCAAAAAAGAATCACCTTGTTTTTTTCGATGCGAAAACTACAATCGGCCAATTCCATAGCTTCGGAAGTGTAATTGCTTTTCGGAACAATCTCGAATTTTCCCGAGAACCCGCGAGAACTATCTTTCAAGTGTTTGATGTGTAGTAGCATATGTTCATCTCTGGAAAAACTGGTTGTTGAACGTTTTCAATGATAACTATACTTTGAATAGAACTGTTGGCTTCTGGGAATTTCTTTTCCACAGAACTCGAAATCGGGCTGTTCTCCAATCTCAATCATTCCATCTGGAGTGTGATCATAGATTTTTAGAGAAGATGAACATCTGGAAAAAAGTGGGAGAGCTGAGAAAAAAAGAGCGATAACATACACTCCAATTCGAGGTGGCAGATGGAAAACATCGAATGTCAGTCGGATCATATGATCTTTGGGAGCCTGGAAAAAAAATGAAAGAATTTGGGCCTAGTTTTATTTTTTGCATAAACAGAAACTTGGTGAACTTCAAAATTTCGGGCCGGTGAGAATATCCATTTCGGCCCGGAACGGCCTGATTGAACCTGACAATTCATCCGAAGGGTTCTTCTAGATATTGTCAATCCAGTCAGATCATCCAACGCGAATTGGATCTACTGTATAATGTAAGTCTCTCGTTTTGCCTTTTATCTTTCATAGCCTTTTCGTGGTAGATCTTTTTCACGTTGGATGATCTGGCTGGATTGAAAACAGGCTTGGGCGGAGCCGACCTTTCGGAACCGGGAAATTTCGGAACTTTTCAGACAAACGTCCAAAACCATGAAAAGTTAGACATTTTTGTCAGAATATATAATAATCTATATATTTTTTGGTGATTCGTTTTAGGAACCGTGAAATGATAACTTTTTTTTGAATTTTTCGCTGGAAATGAAGAGCATATTTGCGTTTTTCCGATTTACCGAAAAATTTTCGGAAAACATTTCCGGAAAAGTTTCGAAGATAATTCCGGAAAAAGTTCCGACGTGAAAAAAACTGCGAAAAAAAACTTCGGAAAAAGTCTCGTCTGAAAAAAGTTCCGAAAATGGTCGGAAATTTCCGGTTTCGGTTCCGCGCAAGTCTGATTTACAATATAACCTTTTTTTCTAGCTGAATACTTTCAAAACAAGCTCACCTGAAAATGGTAAAATAGACACGGAACATTTTCCAAAGACGCCGGATACTCGGGTGAATGAAACTGTCCACTAGTCGCGTTGAACAAGACACATAGACATTCGTGCTCACTACTTTCCACTTCGTTCAATAAAACAGGAATAAAAATGAAGAGTCGGACAACGAACAACATATTCGAAAATCATCTGATGTCGCTCATCGGATCTGACTAAATTAGAAGTGAGAAAAAGAAAGAAGAAGAAGAAAACGTACTATTACAGGGATTAGGAAAGAAAAGGAATGAAAATGTGGTAATTTGAGGATGACAGGAAATTGGAAAATATGAGGAGAAGGAGAAGAATATTAAAGTCGAAAAAGTTTCCAAAAAAAACATATGGAAGAGGAGAAAGAGAAACTCTTGGGACAACCAAAAGATTTTTCAAACTGATTTTTTACACGAAAAAAATATGATGGGATTAGGACGAGACAAAACGCAATGTGTCAAAATTTGGGAACTTTTTTTTGTTAATGTTGAGAGAGTTCAAATTTTTTATTTTGTGTCAAGTTGGCCCGAAATGGACCGAAACTCGGGTCTCATATTTGAAATTCAGGATTGATTTTGTAGTTTGTAATTTTGATCCTCGGAGTTTTATCCCAGTGGGTTCAGAGGAAGGTCAGCTACCAATTTCGACGAGATGTTTTATTCTGGGACACCCCCAAAATTTTTCTTTCAGCATTTGGTTCACAATTTTAGTAAATTCATTACACCTAAAACTTCTATAGACGTTTTCGTAAATTCCAAATTCCATATTTTTTGTAAAGATTAATCTCATTGATTCGAACTTTTTGGGTTTTTACGAAGGGTGAGATTGTAGCCCGGAGCACGAAAGCCCAGTCCAAAATGAACGGGCCGGGCCGAGTGAAAAAAGAAAAAAGTTTAGGCCAAGATCTTGGACCGGAAAATTTTCTCACAAAAGTTTGGTCAGAGCTTCTTCACGTGAGCTCTGAAATAAATCTCTATAGGAAATTTAGGTTGAAAACATCGGAAAATATTTTTCATCTGAAACATACTCCTCTCTTTTTCCAATCTCAAACCAAACCGAAAAACAAAGCAAAAACAAAAACTGCAAAAAATAATAATTCAATACACACACTCACTTATTTTCGGGGTGGTAAAAGAAAATGAATATAAGAAAAAAAAAGAAGTGTGAACACACGACTAAGTAGGAAGATGACAAGAGAACAAAAAGAACTTGGAGGAAAAAAAAAGAAGAAGAAGAAGCATGTTTTAATGGGTGCCTTGAGGATGAGAAGAGAAGGTGTTGCACCAAAATGTGGGAAACAGAACAGGACCAGAAAAAAAGAAACACATTAACATTATGAGAGTAGTCAAAAAGTCGCGACAACAAAAAGTTCTAAAATGGATACATCCGGAGGTTTTTTTTGTTGCGAGCGCGCTCGACAACAAATCCAAAAATTAGTTTAAAAAAGAAGCTTCTTCGTTTTCACAGCTCTCGAAAATGCGAAAAAAATTGAATCACATCATGACTTCCCTATTTATTATATTGAGATGTATGTATATATGTGTTGTGTATGTCAACATTCATTTTTGAGTTTTTTTTTCGAAGCGACAAGAAGTGCGTGTGAAAAATTGGAGAATAAACGAGAAAAATTGTGTGTAAAACATAACAAGTGTGTAGAAGAAGAAGAAGAAGCGCAAGCAATATGACCGAAAACAAATACTCGAAATTCTTCTCAAGATGATTGGGATGTTGAAATGAGAAGACACACTGAAAATACACCCATCTTGGGATGCAAAACATCTGAGACCTTCAATAGCTACAGTATAATTTGGTTAAAGGAACACTTTAAATATAGGTGAAAACAAGAGAATCAAACAGTTCTTCATGGATACTAAATCGGGTCACTTGTTGATAACGCTTTTCCTTCATGTCTGTGAGAAAGAATAAAATCTAAAAAAAAAGTTCGAAACAATGAAAAACATCCATTGCAAAAAAGATGGAATCTAGAACAAATCAAAACGTGAACTTTCTATTTTTGTCTGTAGAGATTTTAGTTGTAATAAAACCACTGATATTATGAAATTTTTTCAAAGATCTCGAAGAAAAAAAAAATTAAAAGCTGATCAAGTTGATCAGCGTGTCCAAGGCTATCGTTCTGGGGCCCACATGGAAAAGACGTATTGAAAATTGAAAAAACTGGCGGGTAAAATTAATTTTTTTCGCGAGAAAGACATGTGGGAACATTAAAGAAGGTCTTATTTGGTGAAGAGAATAAGAATTTTTCAAACTTGTCTTCTTTTCCAATTTTCGCAATTTTCACAGGTGATTTTTTGGTCTTTTAATAGTGTGTTTGCAAGCGTTAGTAGCCATTCCCACTTCAGTACCACGCGATCTCTTCATAATTTTCATGTGTACTCGGTTCAGAAGTGATTCTCAAAATATTTTCATTTTCAATCAAGCAATAGAGCAAAAATTCATTTTTTTTTTTCACTAGTTCAACTCTCTCGTTTGTTCCACGTGAAAAAGGACCAAAACTCGGGTCCTACTGAATCAGACATGATCACTGAAATTTTCATGGAATCAGTTCCAAAATCAGTTTTCACTGAAACGCACTGAAGTTTTTCTGCTGAATCGGACACAAAATAAGGTCCTAATTCATTTTGGGCCCCGGTTTTAAGGTAAGAATGATAAAACGTCGAAAAAATCAGGGCCAGTCGCCTAAGCATGTTGGTTTTCAAGAGCAGAAAATATCACTACGCATCCTGATTTTCAGTTCTTATTGTGATGAGATGTTCTTATCTACAGATACTTGATTTTATAATTTTCCTAACTGTTTTGCATTGATACTCAAAGAAGTCTGGCGGTTTTATTTTTCAGAAAAAAAACTTCATTCGATAAAAAATTGTCTCTTGCAAACTACTTGATTCGGTCAGAATCCGGATGATTCGGAATTGCTAACTTGTTTGGAACCGCCTGCCAAAGATGCGGTTTCACTTGATACAAACAACGAGAAAACGGCAAGATTGGGTTCTCCAATATTTTTGCCTGCAAATAAAATTAGAGAGGCCACAAACACTTTTCTAGTCTACCTCATTTCTCTTGATTCTAAAAGCGTTGATTTGAAAACTCGGCATTTTGTTTGCTCTCAAAATATCATCAATAGATTCGTGTACTGTGTTCGCAGTGATACTGACCATACTGTTATCCGAGATGACGAGTACGTGTCTGCAACAAAACAAAGAATGTATACATTTTTGAAAAGAACAACTGACTTTTGCTCAATTTTTGAAATTTTCTCAACAAAAAACTGTTTGATTCGATTGTTGTAGTTGTCCAAAGATTCATCGCCGCCAATTTTACCAAATGGAACATATCCTCGATTGATGGGATATCCCAGACCCGCATACGTATTTGCATTCAGCAGGATATCTCGTAGATTTTTCGGAAAAAATGAGCGAAATGGAAGAAGAGCCGGGTCGATGCAAATCTGAAATGAAAATATTATGAAATTCGAAATTCACAGCTTGGAATTTCTCGGAAGTTCTGAGATTGCACTTGGGTAGAACCTTTTTTGAATTACAACATTCATTGTTCAAGTTTTAGCGCCAGCACTGTCAAGCCAACAAGACTCGACTTAGGCGCGTGGCTTGAAGCGCCGAACCCCGGCCTAAAATTTTGGGTCCAGCGAGGAACACTTGGAATATGTTATCCCGGTTCAGTGAAGCCTTATCCCCTAGGAAACTTTGAAAACATAATGAGCGGCTTCTTTTAATTTAATTCCAAAATCATCGGGCCGGCCCCCGGGAAAAATGCGCTGACCGTAGTATAGGAAGTATCCATTCCTTTGATTATATTGAACGCTGTCTGAACCGCCCTCATTTCTGGTGAACAATAAATTTCGAACGGTACAATGCCGGCTGCGGCCAATCCTCTCCCATACGTCTGCGCTACGATACATCCTCGCTCGGTGAGCGGCGGATCGTAGCGGTAATGCAATGATTTGCGAGGGACGATAACTGCAGGCATGTTTATATCATACGGCTCGTATTCTTCCGAACTTTTTCTGTAGCACAATCTGATCCAGTGTGGAAATACGAGATTCATCGTTTCGGCGTGTGAAACTTGAAAAAAAAAGTCAAGCCACCTAGGGGACTCGAACCCCTGACCTTAAGATTAAAAGTCTCACGCTCTACCAACTGAGCTAAGGAGGCCACATTTTAGCCGTTTCAAATCGTTGTAGAAGAAAAAAATACTACTCTCTGTGTCTGTTCAACACACTTGTCCACAAAAAGTACTTGTCATGCGATAACACATCACACACTTGTGTTACGTTGAAACCGGCATACACAACAGCCGCCATAGCTCAGTCGGTTAGAGCGTGGGTCTAATAAGCCCAAGGTCGCAGGTTCGACCCCTGCTGGCGGCAAATTTTTTTTTGCTGAATTTACTGACTTGCCACAACTGTAAGTTCTCGATTAGGACATGCTGATGCCATTTGATTGAGAAGTCGCTGACTGTCCTTTTTTCCAGGTGTTCTCTTCTCAGAATCTGTTTAGATGTTGATTACTGTAGAAATGTTTGCCAAACTCACAATTTTTTTGTGCTCCTTTCATTTTGTTCAAAATACCAAAATGAATGTTCACGTTAATTTTCTAGGTTTTTTTTTTTGGAAAAAGGGGGGAAAATCCCCGTGTTTTGAGCAACAATTATTTTATTATTGCCGCAAAAAAAGAGCAGGTAAATACTTCTTCTTCATCTTTTCCACCAATTACTCGATATATTTTACTGCCAAAATTGGTCCATTTTGACAATTATTTATTATTTTCGGGTGAAGAAAGAAGAAGAAAAAAGAATGAGAATAACACACACATACAAAACGAATAAGTTTGGTAAAATGAATCAATCAACCAAAAATTCTGAAATTTTGAACTTTTAATGTTAGACTTACTGAATCGGTCCGGTTTGGATGATGAAAAAGAGACAGAAACTAAGAAATCCTCTTTGAGTCCAAACATCAGAAATGTGGCTGAATAGTAATAGGAGCCAGAAATCGGACCGGCCCGTTTTTTTCGAATCCTTCGTTTCTTTTTCTTGTTTTTTGCGATCTCAGAACCGGGCTGAGTTTTTTTTAATTGTAAATTCCGAGAATAATCAGGTGTTAGAACATCGTTCGGAACTTCTCATCAATCCTAGTTCACCTTGACCTAAAAACCAAATAAGCGGGACTTTTCAGAAAAGTCGCTTGGTCCTGTGCGCGCGCAGCTATCACGCACAGGATTTGCTGAGTAGCTACAGTATATTTTCGTTATATGTGTTACTGTATGTGACCACGTGAATTTTCACGTTTTTCAAAACATCGTTTTTTTTTGTACTGATAAGAATTGACCTTGTTTCAAAAATTATCTGATTCAAATCTACATACAGGTAGTTGCCATTTTACAACAAGATCAGAAGAGAAAATGGCGATGAAATGAAGTGAGTTTCAAATCAAATATAATCCAAAAAAGGAAGAACATCATTATAGATGCTATGAGCAGATCAAATACCGATTTCTGATCGAAACTGTCTATGAATCAGAACGGACGGAAGTAAGATAATACTCAAATGGATGAATGACGAAAAAGTCGGTTGCCTTAGCCATGCAAATGAGTATGGTGATGAAGATGTTCTTCGATGGTTCGAGACAAAAGTGGTGAGTTGATCTAGAAATATGGGGGATTGATATACAAAGGATGGGGAGAGGGCACTGGTCAACAGATTTGGGAGACTTATTTGTGTTGGGGGATACGAAAAAGTAAGACGAATGGAAGAGAACCAATATGGACTAGAAACCCAAATGGGCGGGGCTGAATACAGTATATTTTCGTTGAAGAAACAGAAGAAAATATAAAAAATGATAATTTCTAACTTTCTAAAAATGTAATAAATCCACGTGTACAGAGAAAGTTCTACTGTACGTAGCCATGTCACGTTTCACGTGACTCTGAAATATCATTCTCTAATTTTTCGTAATGACAATAGTTGTGAGGAACTGATCTAGGTGAGGGGTTATTCCGAATTTCACCACGCATTTCGAGTAAGATTCAAACGTTGTTTTTTTCCCTTCAAGAAGTTCAGAAAGACTCAGAAATGGTTCACGCCGTAACACTATGTATCAGTAGCTACAGACACGTTCGTGTCGTTTCCAGTGCAGGGCTGTCGGAATGGGGCAGGGCCATGGTGGGCTTTGTTTTTTATAAAAGGTGAAGAAAAACTAGAAATGAAAAAAGAAGAAAATGAGAGATGCCCAATAGGTCAGAGACGGTAGAGAAACAAAGAAACAAATTGTTCCCAGGTGGGATAATCCAGCCCACTCCACGTTTTCCTGTATTTTTTGTAGTGGGCTGGGCTTTTTTCTAGTTTCCTATATGGAGCCCACTCTACCCCCCACTCCTGGTTTCCAGAACTGACCACGGCAAACCATAGTTTTTTTGCCGATCATCATTAAATGACAATCGGGAATGTCAAGGCGGGGATGAAGCGTCTGGGTTTCGAGCTTTCCTAGTACAGAAAATTAAGCCCTAACAACTAAATTAAAAATTGGGAGCCAGATTTTCGAAAAATACTATATTGGGCTTGACCTGATAAGAATGAAATTCAAAAAATGAGACACTGGAACGGGCTCGAATGCCAATTTTCTTGAAATTCTCACCTGTTACGCCCGCTTTCAGTCCAGGTTTTCATCAGACATGAGCTGAAATAAGAACCTGACTTTTAGAGTTTTAGCGCCAGAAAGTATTGTAAAAAAAGAGCTCCTCAGATTCTCAAATTTTTTCGTGTCGAGAAAGAGAAAATATTTTTTGTCGACGCTCTCAACTCATTAATGAATAAATGAAAAACTCGTTATCCAGAAATTAGTCTCATCAAACCAATCTAGAGCAAAAAATATGTATAACTATTTGCTTTTAATTAAAAAAATACATATATATCCTATCCACACACACACATACACCGCCTTCATTTACTCATTTTCATTTTTTCCCCTCATTTGTTCAACAAATATGTTTTCGTCGTCGTTTTTGTGTGTATATGTGTGTGTGTGTGCTTAATTTTTGCGTCGAAAATTAATTCGAAATTCAAAATTCAATTAAATCAACACACACACACAACCGACAGGAGAGACGACAAAAAAAGGTCCGTAAATTCATTCAAAAACAAATTATTTTTTCTTATTCTTCTTCTTCTTCTTCTTTGCCTTTTTTCTGTTCCAGTCGGATTTTTTGGTGTGTCCAGAGAGTTCCAAACTCTGTCACAAATGTTTTTTTTTTAGTTTTCTGGTAATGAGTTTTCTCATGTGTGTGGTAGAGTCTATCGTCCTACGGCACAGCGGCTCACAATTGAGTTTGACTTTGATTACCCATTTCCGTCCGGATTGGATATAATTACTTTCGTCTTTTCTTTATTTATTTTTTTCTCCTTCTCATTCTAAATACTTTTTGTCTTCTTATTGGGTTTAGTTAGTCAATTTATGTAGAAATGTTTTTTTTTTAGAAAAAATTACTGTAACTATTTCTCGCTGTAGATTGGAAATGGGCGTGTCTTTAGACAAAGCACGAAGACTACAAAAAATGTGTTAACTTTTTTTATTGGAAAATTGAAAATTGTTTGAAAACACTCGACGAACAAGAATACTGTATTTTTTACTTTTGAAAATTTGAAAATTTCCCGAAATCGAGATCTTGAAACTTTATCAATCTTTGAGATTGTGGAACATGATGCCTTTATTGTGTTTATCTGTCACCAAAAAATGCTTTCGGTCCGATGATTTGTTGATTAGGAGGAATCAGGCCTTCAAAAGTTGTTGATTTTTTTTCAATTTGGAAACCCCTTGACGGCGAATTTGTCCAGATCACTAAATACTGAATCGGATCAAAATAGGGCATTCTGAATCGGACCAGATGGTCGGATGTTTCACTGAATCGAATCAATCAGATATATTCTTTCGTCGTTTTTCTTTTTTTTAGAATTTTCAGCGAGAATTGAACTTGAATCCAGTTTAGAGAACCTTGAAGGATCAGGACCAGTTTTTTTTGTCATGGTTCGATTCCAATAAAGTACATGTCGGGTCCCATTCGGAAGACCCTATTTTTTTGTGATTCGGACCCATGTAGTAGATTATCTGTGTGTCAGTTTGATTCGAAAAATGTGCATCTTTTTTTTTTGAGAAATACAAAATAGGAAGGAGTTTTCTGCTCACTCTGTCTGAAAATTCGGACCATCGAAAAATGTTGGGCTGTTAGCCACGTTTAATTTCTCGTGATTCATCAAACACCGAATTCATGTTTGTGCTCAACCTCAGAAACTCAAAAGCAGGAATGAAACTCTCATGTTCATAATAATTTCGTAATTGAAAAGGTCAACTTCAGATATGTGCGGTTGAAAAATACAAATGTTCGAAAAAAAGCTTAACAATTTCTTTGGGGTACTGTACATGTACACATCCACAGACGGTGTTTGCACAAGACTTGAAACCCGAAAGCTTGAGATCTGACCAAGGAAAACTTTTTTTCTATTTTTGGCTTGTTTAAAAAATCACAGTAACCATCTTTGTTTTTCAAAGCCGGTTTGAAAATTGGTATTTTTTTCGGAAAACGCCATAAACTTTTCACACATTTTTTGATTTCAAATAAAAACACTGGTGGTTCTGACCTTTTTTATACAGTACCTTTTTGATTTTTGATGTACTCATTAATGAAATGAAGAAAAAAGCCAAAAGCAATTAAATGCACACAATCTCATTCTCAAGGTTATCCGATGTTTTTGTCACCATAATTATCGTTTCAAAAACGCTAGCCTCGTCACCTGTTCCAATAATTTTTTCAGCTTTTTCCTCAATCCCAAATTTGTGCGTATGTTTTTTGTGTGTATGTATGTGTGTCTCGATGCTTAATTAATGAAATACTCTTAACGAGAGTAAAAAGAAGAGTCCCCCTTCTTCTTCTTCTTCCGATCCGGAGGACAGACCTCTTCAGGAGCACAGCAAGCTCATTAGCTCATTTCATTTCCTCTCATTTTTTGCTTATACACACTAATTGTATTAATTTCTGAAATGAGTTTTGTTGTTTTAGGGGTATAATACATGTATACATACCCATTCTTAACCGCAGGTGCTAGCAATTAATAAACGCGCGCGCGCACGCTTTGGAAAAAGAAAATTAGTGTATATTTTATTTTTTTCGAATTCACCGTTAATCACCGTCTCATTTATTACCTTCACCAGGTTTATGTCTTTTTATGTTTGTGCTGCTTGTCGTTTGGTGCATTTTTGTTTCAATTCAAATCTTGGCTCCGCCCACTTTTTGAGCGAGCCGATGATAACGTTTAACATACTTTTTTAGATGTTGAATGGAAAAAGTTTAGAGATTTAGAGAAACAACTTTTCAGACCTATCTAGTAAAACTTGCAATTTTTCTTGGTATTTTTAATGTTCTGAATGTGAAACTTTTTCGGCAAATGAATTCCAGGAGACTTGCTGAATCGGGCCTGATCACTGAAATTTTTTTCAATGAAGAATAATTGGATCAATTTTCTGTCAAAGTTTGTAGATTCGGAAATCAAAAGTAGGGGTCAGTTTTTTCTGATTTTTTTCATGTGTTTTTTCTGAAGTTTGTAATTTTCTCGCTCAACGTGGTCTTTTTTTTGGTAGATACAGTAGTCCGTATTTTTTGAAAAACCATAAGCCCGAAATTTTCAGGGCCAAGCCGGAAACCAAGAACCGGACTTTTTCCTAATTTCACGGCCGAACTTTGGCGGGCTTTTCTTTGTCTTCCGGCCCGGTCCGATAAAGTTATTGGGTTTCCGACTGACCCAACACGTCCCAAATATCAGCCCTGTTCAGAGTTTTCTCCCATCAAATTTGAAATTCACGAGCTGTCTATTTTGCTAATTCATTCGCCCTTTCTCTGAAACAAACTTAAAGTTCGAACTGTCATTCTTCGTCAATTAATTTGAGCCCTTTTTCTTCTTCTTCATCTAATTTTTCTTCTTTTTTTCCCGAAATGGGTTTGCAATTAGCAATCGATTCAAATTAATTAAACAAACACAAAATATATAAATAGAACGAAAGAGCCCCCCTTCTTTCACACATAGCATGACTTTTTCCAGACTTTTTTTGGAACAGGGGAAAAGTGAAAAAGAGACAGGTTAATTGGGAATAAATCTGTATGAGAGACGCAGAGCGATCGACAAGAAAAATTCACATTATCACACAATTGTTTCAAATAATGAATGGGAAACAAAAGGAATGTGAATTTGGATTTTTTTCGACCACCCTGTTTTTTTTTGTTGAGATTCTTATCTAGAATTCATGAACACGAATGTTTCTTTTTCTCGTTGAACTCTGAATTAGGCCGATTTTTTCTTGATTTGGATAAAAAATTGCACTTTTTCAAAATTTATTTTTGTTGGAAAAGTTTCTTATCCAATTACTCAATTCAAGAACACTAGTTTTGCAAAAAAAAAAAAAAAATAGGGCTCGAAATTTCAGCCCTTCTGATTTTTTAAAAATCAAGTTTTGTGTCGAAATTCTCAATTTTTGTAGAATTTCAAAGTAAACTCGGATAAAAATGAAGATAGCGAAGATTCGAAAATATTTCTGAAGTGATTCAAAAAAAAAAACAAGCCGACCTGGAAAAATCGGATGATTTTGACATCGGCTCGGAAATGAGTTCTGAGAAATTTCTGGAGATTTTGCAAAAAGAAACCTGAACCAGGTGCCAACTTTTGAACTCTCTAGGCCTATAGAATCAGACCGGCCCGAGAAATATCACTAATTTTCTATTTTTTCCGGGCCGAACAACAGTACTCCAGTTTGGACCTTTTGTTAGTCTCAAAGATAGACTGTGGGGTCTTGAACCTCTTTTTTCTCAAACTACAGTAACCCATATCTCAGATTCTTCTCCCAAGGTCTAGAACAAGTCCCCAGTTCCACCAGATTCCTCTCCCCTCTCAGATTGGCTCTTTTCGCTCGTCAATCTTCCTAGATTATACCATTTCCATTTTTTTATTTCCGAATTAAACTAAAAAGAAAAAAAAACGTTTTTCTCCGCATGTATTCATTCATTCCAGTTTTAGCCATATAATTAATCCACACACAGAACCAACAGAAAAAAAGAGAGCCGGGTGGCAATAAAAATGCACTAATTCAAATAAATGCACCTCAAGATGATTAAAAAATCTTTTTTTTTTGTGTTCGCCCAATTTTTTTGGCGAAACATTTAGCGGAAATTAATAGACATTTTTTTTTTTCGACAGGTGTTTAGTCATTTTTTGCACTTTCAAGCAAAATGGAAAATCATCTTTTTTTAATTTCATTATCAATTATTTTCTCATCTTTCTCAGCTTCTCGAAAACTTTGTTTTTTTTTGTTATCGGCCTGGAAGTTCTGGCTCAATAAATATTTGAGAAAATGATTTCTGAAAAAGCCCGGGCTGTGTAAAACACTATTATTTTTGAAAATCGGTCCCATTTTCGGACGGATTTTCAATTTTCAAAAACTCGAACACACACAGTATCATCGGTGTGGTCGGCCCAAGTTTTCTGATTTGAAAATTTTTTTTATTGTTCAGTCGGCAAGAGTTTTTTCGTCTGGAATGCCTTTTCGACGTGATTCTGAGCGAGATTTGACCGAATAAAAAGTTAGATTCTGAATCTTGCCCGAACAAACAAAAACCGATCTGATTATACCAAAAATTGGACGGACTCTGTCTAGGCTCTGTAAACGTTTTAGTGTCAGTAATTTCTATTTTTGCAAATGTCTAATCTAATTAATAACCTCAAAAATTATCGGATGACAAAGTTAATAAAAAGACAAAAAATCTCAAATCTCAAAATTCTCAAGAATGTTCTCACGACTTTGTACGTGCTCCAACTTTTCGCCCTTTTTTCAAACATTGTAATTAAAAGTCTAATTATACATTTCTCCCATTATCACTGATGATCATCTCCCAAAAAAAGAAAGAGTTTTGTGTCTAAGCCCCTTTCATTTTTTCACAACTCATATAGTTAACTATATATAAATAATATTTTATTTTTCTCTCGGCTCGTTTTGGTGTGCGAGTTATTAGGCACTACCAATACACCTAATTTGATTTTTAATTCGATTTCTAAATTTATTAATTTTCTTTTTTTCCCCCAGTTTTTCTTTTCTCTTTTTTTTTGTTGTCACACATTTTCCGGCCATATTTTTTGGGCAATTTTTCGGAAACTCATCAAGAAATAGAAAAAATAATATTATTATCTGTGCTTACATCTACTTAGATAATTCGGATAATTTTGCCACTAATCTCTATTTTCCTTCTAGTCATTCATTTTCTCACACGTACCTCGAAACACATTGGTCAAAAGTTTTTGTGTAATATCTATATAACATGTATTAAAATAATTAATAATTTTAATGGAAATTTTAATCCCCTCTTTTTTTCCCTCATTTTTTTCCGGCTGTTGTTGCTGTTTTTCTTATATGAAATAATGCTAAATTAATATATTATGTCAACACAATTATTATTTTTTTAGTCGGGTTTTTTCCAGTCATTATTCTGTTACTTTTGGATCTGAAAAAATTTGGAGAAGGAGTTCACGTCATTTTCTTTTTTTATGGTACAAATAAACCAGACTCCAATATTCACTTTTTTGAAAAATGTCATCAAGATTTTCTGAACTTGAAAGTTTTCACCAAAGATTAGAACGAGACAACAGAAAAACTTTGTGATTCATTTCCTCAAAAATTATTTTCTGGGTTAGAAAACTCGGATTAGGCTCGGTTTTTTATTCGGGCCTGATTCAGAGGATACAGTTTTTGGGTCCGATGCAGTACGTATTGTAGATCATTCTCAGCAAGTAGGAAGTTTGAGAAGAATCTGAAAATTTTCCCACAGGTGTTCGCGGGATCTCTAGGCCAGTCTGACATTCAGTTGGAAAAAACAGAGTTCTCTCAAAAGTTATATTTCAGAAACATTTTGACTCAAGAGTTGCACAGAACTAGAGATAATTATCAGGTTTTCTCTAGCACTTTGGACCAAGACTTTTCTTAAAAACTCTGCGACCGATATTTTGACTACAGTACCCCGGTTTTTAGAATTTTTGAAAAAAAAACTCATTGTCTTTTCCGGCGTAGTTTTCATTCTAATCTGACCCATCCAGAAATTTCGGATCGGCCCTATAGTTTCAGGTTTGTTCTGGAATTTTTGACCAAGACAGGAAGAACGCTGTTTTTTCCTCCCAACAGGCATATTCCACGCATGGAAACGATATTTTCTTTTTTGCTTTGTTATTTCCGAAAATTGTTGCTCTCCGAAAAGTGAGACACAAAATTGAACCTTTTCCAAGATTTTGGAAAGTTTTACCATGACTATTTTGCTCAAAAATTCTCGGTTCGTCTCTTTTTTTGGACTTCTACAGTACCCATTTACTATGGAACAAAAAACACGATTTGTTTTTGTCTTGACGTGTGCGCGAGTATAAATAAATATAGTTGAATTAGTGACTCTTACTCGCCCCAATAATAATTTGATTTTGTTGTATGCACACATAAAGGCCGCTAATTTTTCTTCTTTCACATTTCTTTATTTCTTTTGCCTCCCTTTAATCAAATCCGTAGATTTTGTATGAAAAAAAGTTAAGAGCAAAAGCAAAAAAAAAGTCAAGTATGAATGAATAGAATGAGGAGAAGATATTCGAAATTAGATTTGTTCGAAATGACAAGTCAATTTAATCGAAAAGAAGAAGGAGAAGAAGAAGCTTATACATACAACAACTCGTTAGCACATCATCATCATCTTTTCTTCTTCTTTCGGCTTCTTTCCTGATTTATTTTGCTCATTTTGAGAAGAAGAGAAGTGTCCCGAGTATGTGTTAAACCTAATCTAATTCATCGCTTCGACAACTTTTTGACTTTTTGCATCCAATAAATTATGTATGATGAAAAAAAGAACTCGCATCAGCAAATTCTGCATTGTCAGAAAACAAATTACAGTAACACTGATCAGTTGTGCAGGAAGGTCAAACTCAAAAACTAGTTTCTGAATCTGCAAATCGGGTCAGAACGGGATCTCTGTTTCGCTTCCTGGGGTCAGAACCTAGAGTTATCCAGGGAAGTTTTAGAAATTCCAGATAGACTGCGGTTGTTTGCAGATGTAAACAAAGTTATCACAACATCTTACCTTGAACTACCCTGAACTACATAACGTGAACTACATCTCCAAAAATTTCGGAGAAAACTTTAATCCAATAACTTCAGTACTGTTTCAATAGCTAAAATCGTTTAAAATAGAAATTACAAGAAAAAGTGAGACCCGGATTTTGTGCTTTCACCTGTTCAAGCCGGTGGATTCTGAATTGCACCTGAACATAAAAAATGTGTCTGAAACGGATCCAGAAATGAATCGAACCCGGTCTGTTCCTTGTTGTTGGAATTTTAGTTGAAAGCGACCACGTACTAACCGCGGTGCGTTCAGTGCGCGATCACTGCTAGGTCGCAGCGCGGTTAGTGCGTGGTAGCGTGCGATCGCGCACTGACATTTATGAATACTGTAACAATTTGAAGTTCTACAAAACAATATTCTACTATTTTGAGGTCCGAGTCGCGCTGAGAAAAAAAAACGGATCACGATTTTCAATCTGGGTCCGTTTCAGCGATGTTTTGAATATCCCGGCCCGTTTAAGCAAACTTGCGTCTGGTCCGATTATGTGGTTCAATTCAGCAAAAATGTTGAAAAAAACGGAGCGGGTCCAATTTCTTGACTCTGGTCCGATTCAGAATTCTCCACACTAACCAGAACTTATTCGGAACTCTAACTCATTTTTCTGATCCCAATTTCTACCCACAAATCAAATATATATGGGCGAGCTCAAAACCAAGCCCCTACTATCATCGGCTAATTTCTTCTCCCACTTTTTTTGTCTATTCGTGCTTTTTTCTCAATTGTTCAATTCGCCTCATTTCACCCGATTTGTCCACCTTTTTTTCTTTCGTGTTTTTTCTGTGCCCATTTCTCGCCTCGCCATATAGTGACACCAAGAAGAACGTTTTTAATGGATTACGCACAATTTGATATTCGGACTAGACAAATTATTATTATTATGATGATGATGATGATGAGGAATCTTAGTTGTAGTGCTATTAACTTTGATTAGATACTGTATATGTCATAGTTGATGTTCCAGTTTGTTTTGTGTCTAGGAAAATATTTTCCATTTTTTTTTGTTGAAATTGCATTTCAGTTTAGACCGCGGCGCAAAATGCCAGTTTCAATGAAAATACCCAAAAATCGAACCTAAAAGAATTCTGAAACCTCGAGCCAAAAACAATTTTTTTCTCCTAACATAAACGGACCTAGACAAAATAAATATCGAACCTTATCCGATTTTTCTTCAATTTTTCTGATTTCAATGATTAGCTTCAGACCCAATTCTCTAGTCCTGCTCAGCTGTCAGCAAATCAGGCCTCTTTGAACTGAATTTTTAAAATATATTTTTTCCGAAGCTTTCTCCAAAACTGAGCTCGTTTTTTTTCATTTCACACCTCTTCTCAAAAGTGGTTCTTCTACCCGTTATATAATAATAATAAAAATCATAATTTTTCGCATGAGCGACGCCTCTTCGACACCCCACTAAATAAAATGAAATATGGAAAAATTTTTGGGGCGAGTTAATAAATTACGAGAAATTTTCACCTTGTTGCTTTTTCGCCGTCATGAATTATTACTGCATAAGTAGTTAGTAACCTGAACAAAATAAATAGATAAATAAATTTATTATATTTCAAACCCCTCTTCTTTCAAGCTACTACAGTACCCTTTTTTATCATTTTGTTGAAAAACTGGCGGAACATTATTATAATAATAGTAGTAATAATAACGAGTTTTGGAAGCGCGCAAAATTATGCAGGTCCCCACACACACACACACACATCCACCGACAATTTTGCCACATTTCATTTGATTCAATTTTTAGTTATAACAAATTCAATAATGTTTTTGTTGAATTGAAATGAGGTTTTAAATTGGAGTTTTCAAATATAAATAAATATATATAAAGATGCGAGAAATTGGAAAAAAATATAGAGATAAATGAATAAGTAGATGTTAGATGATGATATATTTGTGAGGTTGGGACCGGAAAAATATACATTTCTAGTCGGACTGGAAACTCAAAACACACTCGCCCTCAAAATATTTGGAACATATCTTTCAAAAAAAAAAACTTAGTCCAGTCCTGAGAATTTTTGGCCCATTTTTTGGTCTGAACGTTGGTTTTATTTTTTCGGTGATTTTTTGTTTGAAGTCTCCTGTTTGAAAAGTTCCGGACCGGATCCTTTGATTAAAGAAGTCAACTTAATTTCAAACATTTAGGTATGAGAAGTTTTTGAAGGACTCAAAAATGTTTTTAGGATTTCCCATCTCCAAGCCTAAAGTCAATTCGACCAAACTTGTGAGTGTAGAAAATAGTTTGAATGTTTTTGGGCCTAAACCCAGTCAGCTTCGAACATCTTAGCTCAGATTTCTCGAGGAGCCCAGATTTTAAAAATTCGAAAAAAGGTGCATTTTTGTCTCTCGTCTCCACTCAACCCCAACTAATTACAAAAGTTGTTGGCTCATCGTTTTACCAAGTAGAATAATTGGATTCTCCCGTTTCTCTCTCTTTTTCTCCCGAAATTAGCAGACTCTGAATCATTGACTTATAATCAACTCGAATCTTCAAAAACTAATCGAATTACTTACTCCTCTCCGATTCATCCCATACCTCCTTTTATTTATTCTTCTTCTGCTCCTTCTTCTACTCGTTTTGACTCGTTAGTTGGTTAGTGTGGTCCGTTTTTCTCTCCGGCGTACATATAACAATAATGTATATATAAATAATAATAATAATAATAATATGCCTAATTGTCGCCTTCATGTTTAATTGCAACCAATTTTTTCGCCCAGCAAAAATTTCATTTTTTCCATGGTTTTCTCATAGTTTACTGTAGATCAAAACTATTTTTTTTGGTGATTTTCGATTCCTTTCTGAAACTCCTTTTTTCTCTGAAATATCAAGAAACCCTTTGTAATCTGGGCTTTTTGAGAAAAATGAGTCCCAGTCTGAAACATTTTCTGTGAAAACATCGTCTCAGTCTGACGTTTACTTCTCATGGAGCCGACCTGAAAAACTGTATTTTTGTTTTTTTTTCAGAAAAAAAAAGAAGGGTTTTCAAAAAATCCTGGAGACAGTGAAATGATCTACTCGAATCTTGACCAAACCAATAGACCTGGTCCGATACAGTATCTACCGTAGAAAAAGCCAGGCCTGAAAACTTTGAGCGTAGTTCTCTTGAGATCGGGTTGGCTCAACTAGTCACTAGATTTTTCAACAAAAAAAGCCCAGGCCGGCCCAAAAAAATCCAAATTTTTTCTCATGTATTTTCTGACTAATTAAAAATCCCATCTCTATTTCGATGAAAAAAAACATTGAGTGTGTGCTCGTAAAAGTCGTCGTGTATATGTCTCTTCTTCTTTTTTTTTTGGCAATTAGCTAATTCGTGGCGATTTGATTACATTAAAGCAACAACTTCTTTGCCATTTTTTGCGTTTTCTGTGTTTTTTTTTTGATTACTTTCTTCGTTTTCAACGAACAAAACGAGGAAGGCCCCCCAAACTACAGTAGTCGTATTATTATAATCAGTAGAAGCATACACAAAATTTAAACCAAGTTACCTCCTCGTTTTTCGTCGCCCCCTTCCAAATAATCGAGTTTTTGCCTATGCATGCTCACGGACCTTCTGACTCCGCCCATTTTCATACACAAATTTTGGCAAAAAGCGAGCGGTGCCTAATCACCTCGCTTGCTCATTCGCTAACTTTTCTTTGATGATGACGATCACAAATTGTTTTCTCGATGATATTTTTTGTTGTTGATCGAATTATTCTCATTTTGTTCAGCATTTTCTAATTAATTCTGTCTTTCTTCCCACACAAAGATAGTTTATCAAAAAGTTCGCCCAGACATTTGCACCTGGAGAGAGGCGGAAAAGGGGCAAAAAGGGCCTAACTAACCGACTCCCAGATGTTCGTGTTACATTTGGAAAACATGTTTTGATGTATCGACAACATACTAACACGTGTTAGGAAATTTCGAAACTGTTTGTATTTTTCCTTTTTTTTTGGTGTTTTTCTCTTGACTTTTTGAAGAATTTTTCATAGTCGAAACAAGCTATTGTAGAAAGTAAAAAAAAATTATTTATTCACGGAGAAAAAAGTTCACGTGTGACACGTGGAACTCTCTGCGTCTCGTAATCTATCAAAAATAGATTTCCGGGTTCTTAAAACTGAGGCTTGTTTGGAAAGCTTTCAAATTTTTTCGAGTGAAAAAGTTTGATTTTCCTGGCATTCAAAAAATGAGTTTCTGACAAAAAACGAAACTTCGGACCGGATTAGATATTTTTTTGAGTTTTTCAAAAAAAAAAATGAATCTAAATTTTGGCCTACCGTACTCCCAACTACTTCAATTTCAATTTCACTTCAGCTCAATTAACCCGTATTACATGTACACCTTTTTATTTTCCTGTGCTCACTTTCCCAACAAAATATATATATATATATTGAAATAATTATATAGTTTTTACCTGGCTCCAATATTTTGCACCACTTGCCGCTTCCGTTGCTTTCGCCTGCTCTTGTTATAATAACCCCCGACCGCCCCAACTATTCAATTCAATTTTTCCGGTTTCTTTTCTTTTTTGCGAAGCAAGCAGGTGTGAAAAAAGACGGTGTGCTATTGACTCATAAAAAAGAAGAAGAAGAAGAAGAAGCCAGGAACCCGAAACACATTAAGAAGCGCCAAAAAGTACAAGCTGCTTCCATATGTTTTCGACACAATTTCAATGTTGTTGTTATTAGCCACTTAATATTATGTGAAACTTTTCTACCGTATTCTTTCGGGCCACCTGCTCACTTTTTGAACTAGAATCTCTGAATCTCTTAGACAAAAGTTTCTTCCGCTCTTTTTCTCCAATGTTAATTAATTGTTAGCACATGTTTGTCGTTTGGTTCGTTTCGCAAATTATTTAGTTTTTTTTTGCGGGTGCCTTATGGATGTGGCACTATTGACAATGGATGATAATTCGCCACAACCTACGAGCTCTTCGACAACATCCACAGTTCGACCACATTCAACTTCGCCAATGTTACCGGATTCGAATGAGATTCTTCGAATGTTGACCGATCCAAATTCGCAAATTTTTGGTGAGTTTGGAAAATTAGCGGCTGTATACTCGGCTCGGCCCGAGCCGGTTTATCTGAAAAAATCGGGCCGAAAATTTTCAGAGATTATTTTTCTAGTCATTCTATGAAATAAAAACTGTAAAACCTGGCCCGAAATTGGGTCGAGAAATTGTATCTCGAGAATGAAAATTTTCCGCACTTTTCGGTTTTTGAACTGATTCGAAAAATGCTCTCAACTTTTCAAGATGTAACCAGACCGAAAATATTTTTTCGAAGCAAAAAATTTAAAGTGGTACATGAGAATCGACCCGAAACGGTCTCCAGAACCGGACTAGATTTTCTGATTCAAAACTGTCCACAGAATAATCTATTCATTTTATCTTAGCCGGCATCGAAAACTCGCCAAAAACCCAGTTGGAACGTCTACTCGGTGGCGGCGGCTTCGACGACTCATCGCTCACCACCAGTCCGTTTCCATTCGATCCGACCTCTCTTGGCTTTCCCGATATTGCATCATTTTCGACACTGCGAAACTCGTCAAAAACTCTCAAATGTCCCAAATGTAATTGGCACTACAAATATCAGGAGACATTGGAAATTCATATGAAGGAGAAACACAGTGATGCTGATGTCAAGTGTGTCTATTGTGCCGACAATCGACAACATCCAAAGTTGGCCAGAGGTGAAACATATTCATGTGGTTATAAACCATACAGGTATGTTAAATGACGGTGCGGACAAAATAAAACTCAATAATTTGTAGGTGTGATCTATGTCGATATAGCACAACAACAAAAGGCAATTTGAGCATCCACATGCAAAGTGATAAACATTTACATGCTGTTCAAGAGCTTCCAGCCAATATTGCCAACTTCGCATGTGCACCAATGTCAAGATCCAGTCCAATTGACGAACTCGATGCGCCTTTAATCTGCCTGATTTGCGGTGTTTTTGCCACCGAATCATTGTCGGATATGGTCGAACACGTGGAAAAAGATCGAAGTCGTCCGACACAGGGAGATGTTTCCATTGTGAATGGATGTTTTCGATGTCATCTCTGTCCGTACAACACTACACTCAAAGCCAATTTTCAACTACATACAAGGACTGATAAACATTTGCAAAAGGTTCAAACGGTTAGTTGTAATTTTTTGGCTCAATTTCAACCAAAAAAAGGTCATACTTCGGTGATGAGAAGACAGAGTTATAGTGATTGTCAAAAATGTGGGGTCCAAACTGTTCGGGTATTTGCAAATATTTTTAAGCCTGTAGACAATCTGTTCTCTGGAAAAAAAAGAAGGTGAAATTCAACTTTTTGACACAACTTTCCAACACAAAATTACCATCTAGTTGTTTTTGTTGAAAAACATAATTTGAGCGAGGCCGAATTTTTACACATTCAAAGTTCAGAAATATTAAAACGAATTTCCGCGACCAGAAAAAAAAACATCTAAAATTTTGGTGATCATCAGCTCATGGTTAACGAAAATATTGAATGTAAACGTGAGACTGAACTTTTAAAAGTCCTGAGATTTATTCTCAACAAGAAAAATGAGAAATGATAATTTCCCTTCATGAAATTTATCAAATCCACGTGTACAGCGAATGCTACTAAACGTGGTCATGCCACGTTTCACGTTTTCAAAATATAATTTTCTATGTTTTTCGTACTGAAAATTGTTTTTACTCATGTTCCTTTAACGAAAATGAACTGTATTTAGCCCCGCCCATTTGGTTTTCTAGGCAATAGTGGTTTTCTTCCAATGGTTTCAACCCTATAATATTATTTTTCATTTTTGGTGAATTAAATTGTATTGCTGTTGAAAAGGCTAATTGGCGCTCCTCCTTTTTTTCTCACCAACAACAATGATAATTCGATGTTATAAAACACAAACATTTTCAACATTATACATTTATATATTGTTATCATATAAATAGTGAGTAATGTTTGTTCTTCTTCTCCTTCTTCCCTCTTGATTTTACGAGTATGGGAATTTCCTTTTTTTTTGTTGGGTTGGTTGTATTTGTCCTCAATGAGTCTTCAAATCCAATTAATCGAATCATCGAAACAATAACAAACTGTCAATTTGAATAAATGAGAAAAATGAGACATTTTGAGAAGAAGAAGGAGGAGGAGGAGGAGGAGTCACATAATAACACAACACACAGTTGGAGGTATTGTCGAATTAAAATGAAAAATGATCATGAGATGGTTGTTGAATAATAATAATAGCAATGATGATGATGATGAACTATTTCGAACATTTTGAAAATTTTCGGACCTGGAAAATTTTGATCAAAAAATTTAGCTTCTAAAGAATTTTGGGGTAGATTTTTGAAAATTCAAAATTCCGTTCGGTTCTGATATCAAACATGGAACTACGAAGAATAATTTTCGAATTTTGGGGCCCAAAATGTGTAGTTGCTGGTCCTTTTGCTCATATTTTGAAGTTCGGAAAACTTGAGCTATCTCTACAGTCTTTGAATCTTTGTCATAAAGTTCGAGTCAGAATCCCGGGGCTTAATTTTTCAAAAATTGAAAACAAAAAACCCACCTTTTTCTGGCCAATATCGAATGGGTTCACCCGAATGGGTCTTGACCCTTACCGAATGGGGCTAATGGGGCAAATTTTCGAAAGGGGTAAAAGGGTCAAAAAGTTTGACTGAAAGGGGCAATTAACCGAATGGGTCAAACCTTCATTTTCAAAATTTCCCGAATGGGGCAAAAAATCCGAAAGGGTCAAAATTGTTTTCTCTAATGGGGCAACTCGATTTTTTTTGCCAAAAAAGAGTTATTTTAATTATTTAAAGGTGAATTGCGAGATAATTGAGTGTGTTTACATATTTCGTAATTTTAATGTTTCTCCCAAATTTCAATTTTCCAAGAGATTCTAAAAAAAACTAAATTTAATGAAGCTGAAAAAACTTCCCAGATTTCGAAAACTACAGTATTTTACCTCCTCGGCTAAGCCTAAACGTAAGAAAATCCACCTTTAAATAATTAAATTACTCTTTTTTGGCAAAAAAAATCGAGTTGCCCCATTAGAGAAAACAATTTTGACCCTTTCGGATTTTTTGCCCCATTCGGAAAATTTTGAAAATGAAGGTTTGACCCATTCGGTTAATTGCCCCTTTCAGTCAAACTTTTTGACCCTCTTACCCCTTTCGAAAATTTGCCCCATTAGCCCCATTCGGTAAGGATCAAGACCCATTCGGGTGAACCCATTCGATAATTGCCCCTTTTTCTACAGTATGATACCTCAAATTCGACTTCTCAAATATTCAAAGTTCAGAGATCTCGGATCGGTCTGAAAACTCAACGAAAAAAACTCAACGTTTTGAAACTAAAAGTTTGGCGCGAAAACTCCGGGCCAAACTTTGATGATTTTCAACGTATTTTCAAAAAAAACCAATCCGGAATTTCAGATAAAGTCTCTGAAAACTTCAAACAGAAAAATCTTGTCCCGGAAATTTCGAAACCTTTCGGAAGAAAAATCAAAATTAATTCTCGGACCGAACTGATTTTTAAAATCGTTCAAGTTTCGGTTCGACACGAGAATATTTGTTCAGCCCAAAAAGTCCTGTCTCTGATTTTCAGAATTTTTAACAAACAGTCATAGCCTGAAATTTCAGAAACTTTTGACAAAATTTGAGTAGCATCGTGAAAATTATAATTTTTTAATACTGTAACAAACATTCTTGTAGATTTCAAAAAAAAGTTTGAATGTCAATTTGTGTGTCGACTGTTTTCATGTTCGCAAACATCCCTTTTAATAGTTTACCGAGGGCCAGAGAGAAAAGAGAGGAAAAAATAAATATGTAACGGCATTGCAATTAGAGGGGCGGAGTCTTGTCTTCTCATTGGTTTTATGCTTCTCCGCCCTTCTCTCGATTATAGTTTCTTTCATGTTATTTTTTTCCAGGTTTCTCTCATTTTTGTTTCAGTTTCTTCTCATTATCATCATCATAATTTTTAAAGAAAAAATATATATTTGTTCAAGGATGTTGTTATTTGGGCGCTCATTAAGCGTATTTCATCCACCTGTTTGTTGATTTCACCTTGAATTATTTTCAATTTGAATATTGCATGAATATCGCAATTATTTGAACATATTTTTGAGAAGAAACAAATCTGTCGACCCTCCGGGCCCAAATTTAGCCAAATGGAAATTTTCACAAGAAATTTTGCAGAAAAAATTTGCATGATTAACTTCAATTGTTCGATTCTAGTAATTGACTTTCTCATGTCATAGAAAATAATAAAATAATAATAATAATAATAATTTTGTGACTGAATATACATATATTTATGTCTGACTGACGAATTAACCCAATTAGCTATCGTACATAATTAGCATAGATTTTCTATTTTCTTCTTCGTTTTTCTCTCATCTTCATTTTCTACCAGTTTGTTGTTGAAATACCGTTTTTTGTCCCTTTTTTAAATTGTTATTTTGAAGCCAAAATTTGGTCGATGTTTGGCTTATCCGATAATGAGTTTGCTCGACTAATTCTAATCTAATAATAATCAGGCGAGAAAAGAAATGAATAAATAAATCCACTTGACAATCACTTGACTCTTTCTCCACCACCAACCACCCTCTTTTTCTCATTTATATATTATATTATAATCCAATTTTGTATGTGTGTGTGCAGGCGAATCATTTGCGAGAAGGAGCACGACCACACACTGCAATTTACCGCCTTTCAAACACAAAGACAAGTGTTCAAGTGTTGTGTCGACAGTGCCAAGAGATTATATCAAGGTGAGTGGCGGGAGATGGGAAAGAAGGCTCACCCATGTCTCTCTAGAGCTAACATTTCTACACATCGGGCCGGGTCTGAGAAGATTTCACGCTAATCGGTCCTCGTTGATTTTTGAAAAATCTGACCACGTCTGGATCAAAAAATATGCGATTAGAGAATTCGTGATTTTCTGAAACTACACTTCTGGAAATAGTGCCAGGCCTGATCGCGAAATTAGAAAACTAAACAACTTCTGTGTCTCAACATTTCAAAGATTCGAATAATCTGGTCTAACGATCTAAATTATGGCTAGGAGTTTTCGAGCCTCGAAAAAGTTTTTGTCCAATTTTTATGATGTCAGACATTTGTAAACCCCTTTTCAAAAATGTTCAAAAGCCAAGTTCTGAACAATTGGCCTGAATGAATTTTAACCTGAGATTTCATGAACCGATAACTTGTCCCCAAATTTCTGATAAAACTTTCCGGTCTGAAGTTGTGGGCCCAATGGCCCCTATTCAGGTTTTGTCCCAAATAATCTGATTACTGTATTTTTGTCACCCCACAAAATTTGAATCGTTTAATTCATTCCTTCACACAATTGGATTATTACTTGCCCTCTCTTTTTTTCTCTCGATTTCCAATACTTTCATGCGTGACTAATATTGTTCCATGTCATGATTTTGTTTGAAATTATTTTTGTAATGAAAATAATAATAATAATAATATACACTCAATCACCCTTTGAAATAAAATGAAAAGAAACATTAATATAATATAAAAATAATAGTAATAATAATAATATAAGGTGTAAGAGGTGCTAATTAATGGGTCCAAAAGGCACTGGCCATTTCCGTCGTTTTCCTCTTTTTTCGCTCGTTCATTTCTTTTCTTATTTTCTAGCACCGATTTGCTCCGAGAACATTGTCATTCTTCAAATCAACAACAACAACAACAGCAGCAACAGAAGGCGATTTTTTCGAAAACTTGGAAATGCAAAATTTGTAGCGTTGAATTGGACAGTGAATTGCTTGCATCAGGTACTTACTCTACTCGTTGTTCATGTTTCATTTGTTTCTGTCGTTTTCGACACTTGTCATCTCACTAATTACGGTCAACAACTTTGTCCTTTTTCCCCTTTTTTGATTTTTGGCGCGTTTTGCTTTTTTCATGATTATTTTCCCAATAATTTTGTGCGTGCCCAAGATGTCATTCTCATTTCTGAAAATTTGAGAACGGTATTTCCCGAAAAGTTCAAGTTTAGATGTGACTTCTCTCAATTTAAAAATCTAGGGAAAAAAATGTTTTCCTGTAGTTGCATATTTCACATTTTTTGAAAGTCGAGAATTTGTACTCACAGTTATTGACCAGCCCTGATGTTTCATTTTTCAAATAATGCATCTTTTTCAACTAGGAAAAATCTCGGGCCAGGCAATTTTTTTTTAGTTAAAAAAACCGACTAGTGTTTTTTACACGTTTTTCAAGTTTCAAAAACCATATTTTAGAAACTATTTTTGACCTGTTCCCTACTTTTTTCTCCGAATTTATTTAACCAAATTGTATTTTTCATTTTTTTTTTTTTGAAAATGTCAAAATAAGTTCTCACGTTCATAATAACCCGATTCGTGACAATAAAAAAAAGAAAAAAATAGAATTAAAAATTAAATTTCCCAATGCGCGCCATTTAATAAAATTTTATTTTATTCTAGAAAAATCCAATGCAAATCTTAAAGGCGCATAGATTTTCCCGGGTTGGTCTCGCCACAACTCGAACAAATCATCATTTTTTTCAACTTTTTTTGAGAGAAAAATAAAATTTCATTAGGTGGTCCTCGTTGAAAAATTTAAATTTTAATTCAATTTTTTTTATTGTCACGAATAGGTCCATAAGATAAGATGAATTATAGAAAGGAGAGAATCTTCAGTCAATAATATCAACTCTCATAATCATACAGTTAGGTCGTATTTGATTTTCTGGTTGTGAAAATCGCATCCCTAACTTTTTCTGAAAAACATTCATTTTCTACCATTTTCTAGAAGCCCTATCAAATTATGATGATCCGTTTGCTATTGTCTGTTACCTGTATGAATAATGCATACAACAATCGAAAAAAAGAAGAGCCTTGTTTCTGACCTTGACAGAGGTTTATATTATTCGTGCCCCCCTCTATTCGATTCTTTCTAATTCCAATTGCGCCAAAATCATTTGATTTTGTCATTCACACTTCTTCTTCTTCTCCGTTTTAACCATTTTCAACATGGGTGGTCATTCATTTTTTGTTTTTTCAGGACACATGACTTGCCACGAACCATCAACTTGGCCTGATAATATCGGTGAGTTTTATTTAATTTTATTTTCAATTTTTCTGAGCCAAATGAGCTGGGTGGAAAATATCCGCAATTAGCCATCTATTCTTTTGGCTCTTTTTCTAATACTAATCATCATGAGAGAGAGAGAGAGAACGGAAATATTTATATTTATTATTTCATTTCGGACCGCTTGACAACAGCAAAAATGAGCGAGGGAGGCGGGGATAAATGACTGACATAAGTGTGCATTAGGAGGAGAATCTATTCAGATTTATTTCGAGAAAACAAATTGAGAGCTTAATTCATGTTTAGAAGTTCATCGGCCTTTTATTCGAAAATCGGCCCAACTCAGGGAAACCGTGGCGAAAATTTCGCGAAAAGCTTAGCCAGGCGTTTTTTTCGCTGATTCGCTTACAGGCTGATCAGCCGTTTTTGAGCCAGAGACTCAGCGTAGAAATGGCTGATCAGCGGCTGATTAGCGGAGCAAAAAAACGTCTTGGCTGAAATATGGCTGATCAGCTGGAGAAAATAGGCTGAAAAGAGGCTGCGCAGCTTCAACTCAGCCAAAGTTTCCCTGAGAATATTGCTCGGGGGAAAAGTCGCAAGTGTTGCGCCGATTTGGCGCAAGTTTGCGCCAATTTGTTGCCAGCTTGCGCCATTTTTGTGTTGCAAGCTTTGCAACACACTTGCGCCAAACGTCGCAACCTATGCAACACGCTTGCGTCACATGGCGCAAAGGTTGCGCCATATTCATTTTTCATTTTCTGCCTGAAAATGGTCAATTTTGTGGCGCAAGCTGGCAACAAATTGGCGCAAACTTGCAACAACAAAAAAATTCTTGTGCCAACTTGCGACTTTTCCCCCGAGTTGTATACATTTTGATTAGGGTCTACCTTTTTAACTTCATGCAGAGCTATCCGTGGTTTTCAGTTTTACTAACAAAAACTAACCTAGCACAGAAGTGAATGGCTAATTCACCTTTTTTTTATATTTGGAACAATAATTTTTTCTAAACAATTTCTAATGACCCCCGGGCAGATTTTTTGCTAGTTTTGGGCCTACCGCGACCTCATTTTTATTTTGGAAAGTCACGAGGCCATTATTTTCTCACGCGTTCGAGCTTCAATATCGTTCCTGGTCGAAAAGACTTATCAAACTGATAAATTTTAATTCTTTTTCTAAATGCACAGAGATTTGACGATTCTTCGGACCTGTCCCCGACTCTTTGAAAAAAAAAAGTTATAATTTTAGAATAGAACTAATCCTGAACTATCCAAGTTGTTTCTCTGCTGAGTCTCTCATAGTTTTTTTCGTTTTCACTCAACGATCACACAAAAATGATACGCCAAATTTTGTGCGTATCGCCGACGAAAAAAAAACGAAGAGTTTTTTTTGTCTTGTTTCTTCCTCAATGAAAATATCTGTATTGTCTAATTGTAAATTGACACCTAGTGGATTTCGTTTACACAAAAACAGTGAGCACACAAAGTATGCCTCTCATTTCATTTCAAACGTTTTTTTTTGCTTCCGTGCTCTTTGAATTTTTGTGTTACATCGATCAATAATAATAATAATAATAATAATAATAATAATAATTTTGGTGTATCATAATAGAATAATATAAATTGTTTGACATACAACAATAACATGCAATTGAAACTTTGCCGCCGTGTGTGTGTGAGAATATTATAATTGTTGGTTGAGGGAGAAAAAGAGACAAAAATCGGGTCAAAATTAGCATTTTTCATCTCTTCGTTCTCATCAACGGTTTTGATTTTACGAGTAGTTATGTAGAACCTAACTTTTTTTCGAACTCGCCCCTCTCTCACTCGCTATCTATACACATTCTCGTTCTTTTGTTCTTCTTTTACACCACTCTTTTCGAGCATGTTTGATATCTGCTCCGGTGGGAATTTCGAGCCACAAAAATCGGTCGAGATATCTAAATTTGTGCATCTTCTTCTCTTTGTTTAGAGTTTTGCCCGTTTTGTTTTATTATGTGTATTTGAGACGAAACCCGCTCGTCCCTAATTGTCCATTCTTTGGCGTAGCGATTTTTTTCGCGTAAATTCACTCTTCGAACATTTTTTTGTTAGCTTTTTGATAAGACGTCATGTCAAGAGAGAGACCAGAAAACCACGTGTCATGCGTGAACTCGAATCGTATTACAGAAGATTCAGACATTAGATCAAGTTCGCGTTGGATGACCTGACTGGGTTGACAATATAAAAAAGAATAAACGTGACAAAAAAACAAAAAAAAACGTGACCTTTCAAACTGCAAATCTCATGTGTTTCTCTATGTCTCTTTCGATGACCAAATTTCTTGGTAGCTGGTAGGCCGTGATATCTCACTTTGTGCACCTGGCTTTTCTTTCGGTCCCAAGTTTTTTTTCCAAAATCTTTGAATCTTTGGACTGTGGTTGTACAAGTTCATAAACTTTTCTAGTGTTCGATAGAATTCGAGAAAAAAGCTAATAATGTTTTTCTTGTCTCTACTTTACTTGTTTGACGAACTTTGACTGGTTTTTCCAAACAAATTTTGGAAAGTCTCACTGGATCAGGGACCACCCTAAAATCACGGGCCGAAGTTTGGAAGGTTTGTTTTCCAGAACAGTTGTAGAAACCGTTCTATGGTTTTGTATTTTTTGACTCGACTTCCGGCCTGGTTTTTTCTGATTCAAAAAACCACATGATCTACATTATCTAGATCCTTTGAAGGACTTTTCATAAGCCCTTTGTGTGCGTGTGTCCCAAAGTTTTGCTCATTTTCTGTTTGGGATCTATCCACAACACATCAACTATACATCATTAGGAGAAAAAGAGAGGGGAGGGGGGGGGAGGGCGTTAAACGAATCAAGTTGGTGTCTATAGTTAGTTAGTTAGTTGGATAGATGTCGCAATTATGGAATCAGTCTTTCTTCGACCGACGACAACGAAAACAAGAAGACAAATGAGCCGCGAATTGTGTTTTTTTTCAGAAATCTGTACAGTGAGAGGCAGAAAATTGTTTTTCTCGTCGGCCGGTACCGTTTTTTTCCCACACTGATTACCATGTTTTTCTCGTTTTCGTCGCCTTTTTTCGGCTCGGCATTCTTCTTACAACTTGGTGTTTTTTTTCCCATAATTACCATCGCAATCAATAGGCCTCCCCCCTCCCGCCTATCTATCATAAAACTCTCGCGCCCATTTATTTACAAGCCTACAGTAATCGAGCAAACATTGTGTGAAGCTTAACACTCTCTCTCTCTCTCTCTCTCTCTCTTACTCTCTCTCTCACACACACAAGCAAGAGACATAAATAATATGGATGATAAATGGGCGAAAATTAGTCATTGATATTTAGATTTTTGATAGTTATTTGCAGACTTCAAAATGGTCGAAGATGCTGCGTATGGTTGTTCGTCGGGTTGCGGATTTACGACAAGTTAGTTGCCCTCTCCCCCTTCTCTCTCTAATGATGACTGTAAAATTGCAATTAACCAACATTTCGCCCGATTGCACTTTTCAACTTTTTAGAGAAAAAGAAGAAGAAAAATAATTAATCTAGTATACTTATTGTCGCGCGTGATTTTTGTAAGTAACTTTATGAATTTGAGAGGTTCAGTTTTGCGATTCTCAAATTTCGATAAATTTCAACTAGAATAGTTCACTGTGCCGAATTCTATAGAAGAGAACAGTTACATAGCTTGATGAACTTATAAATTGATTTGGTGGTTTACTCAAGCCCTGTAGCTCAAAAAGGCTTCGGAGATCATTTGAGGCATCGTCCTTGAAGTATGGTTTATATTTTGAAAACTTACTGTTTCAAATAATTCAGATACTAAATTTTGTATTGATAACATTTTTGTATGTGACCTGTTTCAACCCGAAATTCTGAAAATCCAACTTTCTACTTTTTCTCCTCTTTCTGACCTGATCGTTCTGATGATTTTTTTTTGTCATAAAGCATAATGTTGATCTACACGTGGAGAAAATTTTTGAATAATTTTCGTTTCTCCATTTATTGCTTTTTTTGGTGAGAAAACATTTTCTCTTCTTTGTCATTTTTCCAGATTTCCAAATTGATTGATCAATAATAGTAATAATAATAATAATAATCGTAATAGTATGTTGATGACTAATCGTACTTTACAAATGAGGCGTAGGATTAAAAATGAGGACAGACAAAAATGTGACTTTTTCACAACTGTTTGATTTTTCATAAAATTGCAATAATTGTAACAGTGTGTGGGAAGAGACAAAAAAAAAGCCATCATTTCGAGCTGCGAATATTTTTGCCATTATTATTACTTTTTTCCCGATGAAAGTTGGGCCCGACTTAAATTCTCGAATAGGCACCGGAGAGTATTTGAAATTTCAAATTATTTAGAATTTTTCGCTCCGAACTTTCGACCTTCTAAGTCATTTTCTAGGCTTCTGTGTATTTTTCGGACTTTTTCCAAAATAATTTTTCAGACTTTCTGAGTAACTTTCTCGTTCCGGCCCCGGTTTTTGAGTTCTCGAGCTGTTTTTCAAATGTTTGGAACTCGGAGTTTTTTCTCCTAGATTTTTCGAACCCCAAAATTTCAAGCCGAGCATGATATTTTTCCATATTCCATGTGTACTTTTTTTGTTCGAACGAAACACTACTATCCTTCGATTCATTCGTTCCTCATTAATAGCCATTACAATTCCTCCATCATCTCATTCATTTCATTCATTTTGACAGTCTCCTCCCGCTTTCCAAACTCCGCCCCCTTTTTCTCCCCTTTCTATTTTTTTTTGCGCGACCGACCAGCCATCTCTTTTTCTCATTTTAATTGGCAACTAATTGTGAGGGCTCTAACGATGCGAATCATTTTTCGGACCGGTTTTCATTTTTGTTGTTTTTTTTCCTGCATTCAATTATTTCAAAACTTATTGATTTTTACATGATGATCATTTTCCAACCAACCTCTATTTGATTTGAAAATAATTATATATTCGATTTGATGCCCCTCTCCTGCATCGGTTGACGCCTTTTTTTTGCGCATTTTAAATCAAAATTTATATTATTATTATTATTTGATCATCATTTTCTGCGTGTCAAAGAGAACACAATTAATTCGTGCCAAAAAAATCGATGATGATTTGAATGTACCACCTCATAACTTCACCTCATTTTATTCGTTTCGTTTGATTTTTACCGCTTGCCTTGGCTTTTTTTCGCACTTTTTTCGCATCATTTTATGATCGGAGAGAGCAGTGTTTTCGCACTTTTTTTGGGGTCGAATTTTTCAGTCATTTTTCAGTCTCACGAGATCTCTTTTTTTTCAAAGTCTGATTGATAGTGAATTAAAATAAACAACTCGAAGATCCAAAAATGTGTTTTTTGAAGTTATTCTGATTGTAAAAACTGAATTGGTCCATAACTGACTGCTTCTCAAAAGTTTCACGATTTTTTGAGCCGGTCCGAATTTTGTGAAATGATAAGACCAATTGGGCCCAAGATTGGACCTGCAGCCCGTATCGAGGGTCTTTAGTCTCCCTGTTTTATGACATTTTTTGGAATAGAAACATTCCGAGTTTTCATTTTTAAAATCAAATTACCTATCCGATGCAAACGCAAAAGCAACGCTAAACTTTCAAATCATACCAGGAAAAACAAATTTTGGACCCAAAAACCGGGCCCAAACAAAAAGGTTTGATTGTTATTCCCGTTAACAAAAAGTTGGTTTCGGATACTATTCAGAGAAAAATTTTGTACTGGTCCAGTTTAGAAATGATTTCCAGTAATTGGGCCCGATTCAGCGGGCCCGATTTTCGGTCCTGATTTTTATCGAACCTTCAGTTTTCGCAATTCTCATTTCTCGACATCTACAGTAATCTCAATATAGTCAATATAAATGAAAGAAAAATCCATCAAAACAATTTTCATCTTTTTTCTCACCTCATTTAAGATCAAAATGTGTTATTTTTTTCATTTTCTGAAGATGATGATGATGATGATTCTTATTATTATTAAATGCACAAGAATGTTCGTTCTCTCTTTGATATTTACCGCCTCTTTTCATATTCTTCTTCTTCATTTCTTTGTTCAACTGAATTAGAACTATATCAATGACAAACTATCTGATGAACACACTAATTTCGCGCCTTTGGCTCTTCTTTATGTTCTCCTCTCTGCCCATTTCGGCGCGGTAAAACTCTTTCATCTTTTTTTTTTGGCGCGTTTTATTTTTTCATTATCATTAGAATAATAATAGCATAATTATTATTGGTATTTTTGTTGTCGATAAGAGGCGTGAAACATTTTTTTTCCTCTTTTTCTTTTTTTCCAGATATTGATTTTTCTCGAATTTAACCAAAAAAAGTGAATGTGAAAAATTAGGTGTATTGTTTTGTTACCTACGACAATTAGTCAGCTATTCAAGTAATGTAAATGAAAAATAATTAAGATTTTTTTCATCTTGAAAAAAACTCTTTTTATTTTTCAATCTCGTGTTTTTTTATTATTATCAATACAGTAATCGTTGAGAAAAATAAAAAAGAGAAAAACAATTTGATTTCAGAAAACATTGCCGATCTGGAAGATCACGCAAAAAGTCACGAAGAAGGCGAGTCGACTTCGACTTTTTCGACCGAAAAGAAGACGTGTCCTTTATGTATTGAATTGACCGACGATTTGGAAAAACATTTGGTAGATGAGCATCGAATTGCAGAGAGTGCCATTGAGAAATTGTTATTAGTCGAGCAAACCGCCAAGTGAGTTACTAGTTATACGCTCAAATATTTCTCGTTGATATTTCTCAACAAGTTTTTTGTTGTATTTTTCGATAAGTACAACAAAATTTCATTATTTATATTATTAATACTAATACTAATAATACCAGCAACCAACATACACAACAATTATTATTTTCATTATTATTCATTCATAATAGAATTGAATAAATAAATAAATAATCAATTACAGTATGACATATACACAGACAGACATACTGACTTTGTTTTTCGATTTTTGTCGACACAAAATCAATTAGTATTTATTTAGTTTAAAGTTGGTTGGTGTGCCGTCCAAATCAAAAAAAAAAAAAAATAATTGCTCTTTTGTCGCGCCCCGACAAATTTGATCGCACAGAAAAAAAAAACAGAGAAAAAGTCGCACGCAATTATAAAATGTTTTTTTGTTGTCATTTTCATCATCTTGTAGGCAATCAACATCCGAGTTTTCCCATCGATGTACAAAGTGTAATATGGCGTTTCGAACTGAGGCTCAATTAAAGGCGCACACGATTCAACACGTTTTTTCGAGCTATCACAAGTGTCCGACGTGCAATGATAGTTTTGAAGATCATAATTTGTTATTGGTAAACATCATTTTTGGAAAACCTGTCAAATTATATCCTTTTCCAGACACATATGATTGAACATAACAAGGAAGAATGTGAAATGTGCTCGGAGAGTTTTTCATCGAAAGAGCAGTTTATAGCACATTTAAATTCAACGAAACATTTGCAACAAGCCAAGAAACACCTCGAAAACTCGCTGGTTGATTTGAGCTCACAGGTATGTCAAAAAATCTTCTTTTTTTTTTGAGTTTTATCCCACTAGACAGAAGTGAGATTCGGGCTTTTTCACAATGCTGGGAGGTCTTCTTTTTGGGATCCAAATAGTCCCGTCCTTGATTTTATCATTATGGGTTTATAAAATAGTCAAGAATCACATAGTGTGGACCAATTTATAACAATGGCGGTGCTTGAAAATAGCCCAAATCTCACTCCTTCCACTAGCACTATACCAAGCGGGCGATATTTGGAAATCGATCTATTGTCGTTTATGAAACCAATTACAGTAATCATTTGTTTACCCAAACAACACTAATAATTATCAGTGCGCGGAAAAATTCCTGTCCTTTTTCGTCTTCTTCTTCTTTTTCTTTTTCTTTTTTTAATTCATTGCGAATCGCGTTTAGTACCATTTTTGGGAGGGAAGGAACAACTATTTGTCTTGTGTCAACAAATACCAAGACAACACAAACTCGTCGTGTGAAATGAGAGGGATGATGATGATGATGATGATGATGAAGATGATGGTGGTGCAAATACATTCATCCTTACTTTGCCGAATGAGAAAAAGAAGGGCGAATTAATAGATTTTCTTCCATACATATTTATTTTGACAATTGTCTGTGCGCGCTTGTTAGACAAACAATTTCTGAATTCTGGAAAGGGGGATGAAATTGTTCGAGAAAGGGCTTGAGAATCAATCTGATGTGATACTGTTTCAGATTGGAAACGATGATGACAAGAGTCGATGTTTTCGATGTAATGTTTGTAATCAATCATATCCGCATAGTAACAATCTTGAAATCCACATGAGGTATGGTTTTTGGCGCGATGATGTATTTGGGGACGGGGTTTCGGGCCGGGCCCTTTTTTTTGCTGAAAGACATCTCCCTAATTTAGGCTGATATATTATGCCAATAAATTGAGATTTTTTCGAAGTCTGGATGTTCTATCACTTGGGAATGTCCCAGAAAAATTAACACGTTGAATAGTCAAAAGTTCACACCAAAACGTTTTGCGAGAAATTTGAAATTTGGAGCCAAAAAACCCTTCATATTTTTGTCTAAAGGTTCATACTCTGATTTGATGATTTTTAGGTCCGGCCCGGAACCTTTTTTTTTTTGAAAGTATCGTAGTTTTTGAAATAACACGCACAGCAATCAATTTCTAGAACATGAATTTTTATTAAATGAAAACGTGAGCTGAAACGTGATAACGAAAATAGAATCAAGAAATCTGTGGTCATAATTTCCTCCCTGATCTTCTCAATCGCATAATCTGTTTTCAGAAGTATATCACATCAAACTAGAATGTCACGACTATCCGATCTCATATCAACCGGTGAAATTGAGAGTGATAAACCGATCGTCGAACAACCCGGTATGCCATCGCCAACAATTGCCCAATACATTGAACAAACCACAAAACAACTAGCTGTCAACGATGTAATGTCGCTTCTCATGAAATCAGAAACCGATGAAAACATCCAAGACGATCCAATTTCCGGTATCCACGTGTTAACACAAATCAAAGTGTACGGCGAGTCGAAAATCACCAATCTGGTAGCGGGTCTCGACGACAAAATCGACACGATATCGACGTTCAGCGAGCAAAAAGCGGCCGATGTATCGCTGATCGATTGTTCGACGTGTGGCCAACAAATTTCTGGAATATTGGTAAGAAATTACAAATCATAAAACCATGCTTCTTTTTTTTCTTCTTGGTTTTATGTGTTATAATTTATTTGGAAAGGTCTTTTTCGGCAAGCATAAACATACGCTGTAAAACATCATTTTACTGTTTTTGTCGGCTTTCTGACGCGTTGGCCTTTTTGAATTTTTAAGTGACAGTGTAATATCATTATTAATTTTTCTTACACTTTTTTTCTGTTTGATTTAGAGCGGTCTCATAAGAGCAAGGGGCCCACACAGTCTGATCGGAAGAATTTTTTGCTTCAATGAGTCACGTCATTTCAGTTTTTACAAAAACTAAACCATCTAAAAACTGGTCCAATTCGGCAAAAAAAAAAACAGGACTGGTCCGATTTTTTATCAGACCCGTTCCGATCCAGATCATCCGAATAAGAATCAACCATATTTTTTTTCAGGCGTTAAATCTGCATTACGAAGAAGCTCATTCGTCAAGTATTCCGGCTGAAGTGTTGAAACGATTTGGTGAGAAATTGTTGGCTGCGATTGAAGAAGAAGAACTCGAGAAACAAGGATCACCACAAAGTATCGAATCGAACGAAGACGAGCCACCGGAGAAACGAACGAAACTCGATTCGACCAACATGTCGGCAGCTTCTCAATTCGCCATGTTCTCACAAATGATGAATTATCTACCATTCATGCAACCCGGTATACCGCCCGAAATGCTTTCTCAACTCATGAACCCGAATGCTGCCGCTGCAGCTGCATCTGCCGCCGCCGCTGCCGCTGCCAACAATTCCAACATGAACAACTCGCCGGCAAAACGTGCACGTACACGAATCACTGATGAGCAATTGAAAGTTTTAAGGTTAGATTGTAGAGAAAGGAGAAGGGTACTGTAGATAAGAGAGAGAGGGGAGGGAGGAAAAAAAGACCGGCGAAATGAATTGTAAACAATTGGGGTGTAATGCAAATAGTGAGTTGAAAAAATTGAGGAAAAGGTGTGTGCGAATGTGGAAGAATTAGGGAGAGAAACATTGCGACGAATTTTAACAGAGATGAGAAGAAACAAAAAGCTACAGTATACCCTGTTGATTATCGCTGATTGGTTCAAAAACTTGCGGGTTTACTGTAGAAGTTTTGGAGCATTTTCTGATTTTGGTCTGGAAGCAGGGCCGACCCGCGGATTGTCTGAAAAACTGAGGTCAACATTTTGATGGAAAGTTGGGTCCGAAAAAATTACTTCAAATTTTTTGAAGTTATGTTTTCGGACCCGGCCTGGATCAGAAAAAAAACACGAATTAAGGGTTTCGAGCCAAGTTACTTTAGTTCGGCACGAGAGCAGATTTTTCGGCCGATTCATAGAATTTTCAAAGTACTGTAGGTCAACATTTTGATCAGGTTTTTGGTCCTTTTTGGTGAGGTTATTGTAGTTTTGATGTAATGTTTTTTTCCGTTCTCAAACTCCCACAGAATGGTCTAGATTAGATTTTGATTTCCGGATTGGCCTAGTTTTTTTCTAACTCATTTTTTGACAGGAAATGAGAATCATACAATTAGTCGGCTTCACAAGTACACCCACCTCCGAACAAAAAAGGAAATTAGAATACATTTTTCGATTAAGCTTATTCATTCCTCCTGCTACTCATATTCTCCTGACGATAAAATCTAATTCTAATTGTTCTCATCTGGCGCCATAATTAACCTTGAACAAAACAATAATCGAAAACATCTTTTTCCTTTTTTTTTCAGACAATATTTCAATATCAACAATTCGCCAACTGAATCACAAATCAAAGAGATGTCAATGAAAGCATCACTTCCGGAAAAGGTTATCAAACACTGGTTCAGAAATACATTGTTCAAGGTGAGAGGCCAAATGTGTTGTTGTTGTTTATTTGTTTTATTGTTTGAGTCGTTGGTAATTAGTCACATACATACAGGGCACTTATAATATATTATATATATATATATATACGTAGGTATTAATGTCAAACACACACACACACACAAAAATCATATTTATTCATGTATTAAATAGTGAGAAAAAGAGAATTATGATGATGAGAGATGATGAATCAATGAATGAATTTCCGTTGAGTCATTTGGGAAAAAAAAAACGAGGGAGGCAATAAGTTGGTTGAATTGTGTTTGTGAAACGAGTCGGATGTTTTGGGAGGGGCACATTTTAAAGATTTACCAACTATTTTAATGTGTATTCCAGGAACGTCAACGTGACAAAGATTCGCCGTACAACTTCAACATTCCACCACAAATGAGTATCGATTTGGACACGTACGAAAAGACGGGCGAGGCGAAAGTCGTCTCGTTGAGCAGTGGCGAAAAATCGGAGATCAACTCGGCTCGCGCCACACCCAACACCACCATCACACCATCAACATCAGCAATGACACCGGAGGATAACAACAAAAGTGTGATGGGAGTCGGCAGCAGCGGAGCATCGGCCACACTCGATCCGACCAAAATCAACATTCACACAATGCTCAGTCAACTACAGCAATCCAACTCGTTTCCGTTTTTGGATGCCAATTTCATGGCTGCAGCTGCGGCTGCCGGCGGACCGATGGCACAAATTGCGCAACAACAACAGCAACAACAACAACAACCGTGTAACACGTCGTCGAGTGGGCGCAGAGCAAATCGAACCAGATTCACCGATTTTCAACTCCGAACTCTTCAACAATTTTTCGACAAACAAGTGAGTTCATTTCGGTTGACACTGTAGTGGAAATCAGAAAATCTCCGAAAAGGGGTTCGATATTTATTCGCCTGAAGCAAGAAAATACGTTTTTTTTTTTTGGGCCAAAAACTCGTCGTATCTCTGAGATGCAATAACAGCTCTGTTTTTTTTTGGATCTGGTTCAGTATTTCCCGGTTTTCCCAATTTTTTTTATCAACATCCAGTTATTTTCTGTTGCAGGCCTACCCGAAGGATGATGATCTCGAAGCGCTCAGCAAGAAGCTCCAACTCAGCCCTCGCGTCATCGTTGTTTGGTTCCAAAATGCTCGGCAAAAAGCGAGAAAAATATTCGAGAATCAACCAAATCATGATAATTCGGATCGATTTGTTCGAACACCAGGAAGCAATTTCCAGTGTAAACGATGTAATCAGGTGTTTCAACGATACTACGAATTGATTCAACATCAGCAAAAGAGATGCTATAAAGATGACGGTGCCGCATTGATGAATGACAATAAAAGTGTTGAGGAATCATTGAGTGAAGAAGAGAAGGCTCAGCTCATTGCACAACAACAACAGCAACAACAACAACAGCAACAACAAGGAAATGTAGGCGGATTCGATATTCAGAAAATGCAACCAAATGATTTGCTCAAATTACTTGGAGGTAATCAGAAATCGAGTAATGATGTATTGTTGAAAATGTGTGAAACAATGAGTGGAGGAGCAACATCAACACCGTCCACATCATTCCATAAAATGTGTCCGATGTGTGCTCAAACTTTCCGAGAAAAGTCGGCAATTATTGAGCATCTACAGCAGAAACATTCGTTGATCGCCCCGATTGATGTTGATTTGTTGCCGGATGCTGATGCGATCAACGATTCGATTGTTCTCGACTTATCCGGATCGTCGGTAGATTTGAGAGAATCGATATCAGCATCACCGACAAGATCGGATGATGATATATTGACGGAACAATTGGATGATTCACAATTTGCCACATTTGGAATTCAAATCCAAAACTCATCCGGATGTCGATCACCGGCTAACAATAAACGATATCGAACACATTTGACACCGCTTCAAGTTCAATTGATGAAGAATGTGTTTGGTGACTATAAGACTCCGTCAATGGCCGAATGTGAGATGCTTGGAAAAGAGATTGGACTGCACAAACGAGTGGTTCAGGTGTGGTTTCAGAATGCGAGAGCAAAAGAGCGAAAATCGAAAGGTCACGGAGAAGAAGAGCTGAAGTCGATGGAGACGAATTGTGAAACGTGTGACAAACAATTTGCCACAAGACTAAGTCTTCAGGATCATCTCTTCTCAACGGAGCACATTTCGTTGTTGCGCAACAATTTGAAACGAGAAGGTGTTTCGGATGTGGCGACGGATAATGGTCAACCGATGGAGAAGAAGGCGAAAACATCTGTGATGGATATGTCGACATTCCCGTTCAATCTGATGATCGGTGCTGCCGGTTTTCCGATGGTCGATGTCAATCTTTTCGGCACACCCATTTCGATGCTTCAAATTCCCGATGAGGTTAAAACTCAAATCGTGACTGATATTGCCGATGGCAAAGATACGACATTGTTCTCGCAAGATGGACAAACCATCGAAACGTTGACCGCCTTATTGCCCAATGACGAAAAAACCAACGTTGAAGCGGTTCCCAAAGATGTAGGTTCAACTATAAACGGGTTTTCCATTTTACCTTTGGTTTTGCAGGTTGGTTGGGCCTGTATTCAATGCTCGAACGTGTTCCAAGAAGAGAAAAAGTTGAAGGAACATCAGAAAACAATGTGTTCTGGCTGTGATAAGGTGGGAATAATTTAACTCAATGGAAAATTGCAAAGAGTTGAGAGGGAGCACGTGAAAAGAGACGCAGACAATTTCATCGATAAACAAATATTCTTGTCGTTTTCATTTCCAGTTTCCAGTTCATTTTCTCATGATAAAAAAAAAATAATATTCACGTTTTGTTTCTGGAAACGAAAACGTGAACTGAATTGTCTGCGTTTCCACCTCATGTCAGCTTTCTCGGATGTTTCTTTCCAAAATAAATATTGTGAAATAAGAAATATTGAAAAGAACGGACTCGCTGAATTTTTCAAAAAGCTCAATATATTTTTTTGCAGATGCTCACTCTGACTCAAATCCATTATTCGTGCAAGTTGTGCTCTTCAATGTTTTGCCTTCAAAATGATTATATTATGCATTTACATAGTTTGCCTCATATTCAATTCAAGCCATGATTATTTCCCTTTCTCTCTCTATGATGTTTCAAATAGTCACTTTCTTTTCTACATGACTTTGTATTTTTCTCCAATTTTTCTTTGCTTTATTATGACATCAAAACTGGTTAACAAAATTTACAATAATAATAATAATTACAAGAGCAATATTGATTTTTCACGTTTTAAACTACTGCAGGCTGATCTCCCCGTTCTTTCCCAACCCCCCCTTCCCATCTTCCCCCCGTTTTTGTTCAGCCTCACCCGCCAGCCCCGTCCATAACATTTATTTTCTCTCTCTCTCTCTCTCTCGTTTGATCAACAAAAATAGTCATTACTCTCAATTTTAGACACTTTGTCCGGTTTTTTTTCTAGATTTTAGATTTTTTTCAAGTGTGTGTGTGTGTGTATTTTCAATCGGTTTTCAATATTTGAAACTTGATTGAGGTTGTATTTTTAATAAACGTTTTTTTGAAATTATCGAACAGTTGTGAGCCCGATAGTGATTTTATTCGGGTAAATGGGTCCGAACTTTCTTGGGGTCTGGAACATTGTAAAATATATAAAAAATGAAACTGTCTCAAAAGTTCAGAATTCCAATGTTTCTCAATTTTTTCAAGATCTGGATCATCTCCAAAATGTCACGGGCTTTTATGATGTCCTTCAAAATGAACACAGAGGAATCAGATTTTTTTTGCAGTTCGGGGTCACGTCATTTTTTTATTTTTTTTAGTTAATTTCCCTGGAAATGTCTGTTTTGACTTGTCAGAAACTTTTGAGATATTTTCAAGAAGAATGAACGTGAAAATAATATAAACGTGGCCTTTCGAACAGCAAATGTTGTGTTTTTCTCTGTGTCTCTTCCGATTGACAATATTCTTCATGACTGGTAAGTCGTGAAATGAGCCAGAGCCAGAAAAAAGGGATTTTGAACATTTCCGGAAAGTAAGAACCGTATATTTCTCGACACGTTTCCCGCATATTTGCAGAATTCCCGTAACTTTTTGCGGGAAATCGAGGCGCGGGCGGGTCGCGGGAAATTTTCCGAGTTGTTTTTCTTGTTTTTTTTTTTTGGATAAAAATTTCAGAAAAAGAAGTTATGTTTATTATTAACAAAGTAGAGCGAAAAACTAAATATAAATTGAACACGATAGGAAAGAGGATACCCTGGAAATGTGAAAAAAGAATAGAAGATCGAAGTACCTATATACAGATAAGAGATATATCCAGACAAGAAAAGTTAGAAATTGTCCAAGCGCCTTTTATGATGATGATGATGATGTGGATCTTGTCGAAGACGATTCCTAGCCACCAGAAAAGTGACAGTACAACAACAAACGAGAACAACGAGAAGAGCTGTTGATAGAACAGCGGTTGATGTTTTTGATATACACACTTCTGATGGATTTTGGAACGAGAGAGGTTGTGGTGATGTGTTGGTGTCTGAAACATGCCATAGTGCATTCTCCCGCGAGATGTTTACATGTGCTAACTGAGCCTCAAAACATGTCAAAAACATTGAAAACTTCTTCTTTTTTTTGAACAAATTTTTTATGGCGCAGATGTGACTGAAAATTGTCTTCTTTTTTTCCTCGATCATCGAAGTTATTTAATGATAATAATGAAGAGTATTGAATTTCTTTCGCCATTTTTTTCCGGGTGAAGAAAATAAAAACAAAAACAAACAATTATCCAGAAAAAAAACAGAAATTATTCATTTGTCTTTTTGTTTGCAGTTACTTTCACGCGTTTTTGAAAAAAAATAAGAACTTTTCAAAATTTAGTTTTTTTGGTGCGAAGAAAAACGTTTTTTTTTAGTTTAACGCCTTCCTGTTTGTTTTTTTTCTTGATTTTTTTAAATAAAAAATAATGTTACGGTCTGACTTGAAAATAAAAAAATTTCGAACAATGAAAAAAATTGAAACTTTTTTGTCAACTTTTAGAAAATGTTTGTTTTTTGCTGAAAATATTACCTTTTTGGTCTAGCCTTTCTAGTCTTCGAAAAAAAGCCTGGTGAACCCGGAACGAAAATTGATTCCTGGTCTGAATTTGAAAAAATCGGACCGGGACCAATTTTTCGTGCGGTCCCGATTTTCAGTACTATCTTCAATGGTCCAATTCAACAGACTCGATAATTGGGTCTAACTTTCATTGGGCCTGCTTTGACTGACTTATCCTTTGCCCGCTCACATTTTTTGAATTAGACCTAATTTGATTCAATCGGATCTGGCCCGTTTTCAGCCCGCTTCCAAACCTTTTCGTTCCTTATCCTCAACAGGTAATACAATCACATCAACAGTAACATCAGTTTCCATATCTCCAACTGTTCTCCGAACTTTTGTCGTTGTTTGAGGTGATGTCTCAGATGACATTGTTCCGATAGTTGATGATTGAATTGGTTTGAGAGTGACCAGTTCAGCAGTTGGTTGAGTTGGCAATGTTGTTCGAAGTGTCACAACTTCCATTATAATATCCTCATCGGTCTCATTCAACGGACTATCTCGGCGATAAGGACTAAAATGTTTACTTTTTTGTCAGTTTTGAATACCGTTTCTCAACATTACCTTGGTTGTTGTTGAAGTTCTTTTGGACCTTTAAACGGTGACAGTGGCAGGTTATCAGGTGAGAAAACTGTTTGACTAGGAGGTCCTAGAAGGATTGGTTGGAATTCCGGAACATCTTTTTTGAAGAAATCTGGTTTTTGCTCTTCTCTGTCATCTTCTTTTTCTCTTCGATTCGGAATTTGGTTAGCACCGCCACGAGGTGGTCCGAAATAATTGCTCGAACATTGTGGTGGAGTTATCCCCTCACATCCTCCATCATGTTTATAGCATAACTGCACTGTACACGTGAAATATAGTTGTACTTTGTCTGCGTATTTGAAAACATTGGCATTTGTGAACGCAGAAATCGCATTGGATTCATATTCGATTTGTGGTAAGAGATATGGATCGGTTGAACACCTGAATCGAAACAGATATATGACAATCTTCACTCCAACTCAGGTTTTGTTATAAACAATGCGAAGTAATGAGATTTTTCATGAAATAACATCGAACCTGACGCGGGGTTTTCAATAGTTCACGTGGAATTTATCTGAGTGGGTTAATTTTTGAACTGATCGAGTTGGGATTTTTCGAAAATCAGCCCGGGCAGTTTTGAGTTGAAGTTTTTAATCGGATATAATGTTGATTGCGTTATTTTTCTCTTCATATTTTCTCGGGAAATTTCCCCCAACCAGCCCGCAACATTTTCGGGTAAATTTTTGAGCACATCCTCCACGCAATTTTCGCTGCTCAATTTCCCACAAAAGTTAGGGGAAGTGTCCCGAGGTACTTTTTTGTGCCCGTTTCTCAACTAACCCTCTATCATCAACCAATTCGAACTTGTTGCCATGTCCATCATCGGCAAAACACGAATGAATCAATATTCCATAAACATGACTTGCGTCCTGATCACATCTCCACAAATGTGTGACTTTTTGTCCGACCTGAGCGAATCGAAGAACATGTCCTTCGGTGGCATCTTTCAAATGATAGGCGCAAACGGGCAACGAGTATTCTTGATCGATGTTTTGTGGTGCGATTGTACTGAAATTCAAAACTTCGGATAGATCAAAAATCTTGATATAGTTTTCGAACAACATACTTCATTCTTTTCTCTAATCCACATACTTAAACCCTTGTTTTGTTTAGTTTTCACCTTTTTTTCTTTTATGTTGTTTTTTGTCTGAAACAGGCCGGAAAATCAATTTTTTGTCCGCCAGGCTTGAACTTTTATCGATCGGGCCTTGACTTTTTTGAAGACGTAATTAAATTTCATAAATGAAAAGATTCGGAAAAATTTCGAAAAACAGTCTGCTTAGGCCGAGTCAGACTTTTTTACACGTTAGAGTTGTGAGATTTTTAATAGTTTAACGATTCATTTTTTGGGCTAATTTTTATCGGTGTCAGTATGACAAGGTATGTGTGAAAACTAACCCAACATCAATGTTCGCATTGAGCCCTTTGATAGATTCTAAAAAGAAGCATCTAATACTAAATGCTCTATCCATTCCAGTCACAAAAAATGGATGAAACGATACAATCATTGTGAACGAAAATGCGATTCCACGTGGATGCAAAGTTCTCTGTCTTCTCATATTGCATGCTCCAATAGGAATAGTGAATTGATTCTTCGATGAATCTTGTTGCGAATGTTCAACACAATGTTGTTTATCCGACTCTCCATCCACATATATTCTCCCTTTGAAAGGTCTCTCGGTATTCACATTCACCCGAATAGTATCAATTCCACAATAAACTTCAGGTTTATCAATAACACCATTACTTATTTCAACACAAGAAACGATGCCAAAAATCTAGAAGAAAAAAAAAAGAGTTTTTTTAAAGAAAAAGTATATTCATTACCGCCACTAAAATTAGAAACATAGCTAGCAAATAACAACAACTATCGGCGAAACAAGTAGTAAGTACCATTAAATACTAGTAGTCGTTTAGACGTATCCCGCCCCGCCCCCATATCTTTTTTTTTGCGCCTCTTTTCTTGTGTGAATATTATTATTATTATTATATAGTATAATTGAATGATTGCGTAGTGCAATATGTATAAATGAGAAGAAAAAGAAGACTGGTTTTAAGCGAGTGAATAACTGCCGTCTTCTTTTTGGTCCAATATGAGTATGTAATATATTCACACACTTTTGAGCCAGCCAAAAACAACAACAACAACACAACAAAATGAACAATTTTCCATCCCCCGTTTTATTTTTTCACTCTTTTTTTTTCTTCGTCTTCTGAAATATGAATCTTTTTTCTGAAAACTATTTCTTGGCAAAATTACCTGAGACACTTTTGGAAAAATTGGAGCCCCCCGTCCTGCAATTTTTTTTGGCCGAAATTTTCAAATCTAACAAGTCTTCTTTCAATCGAGCGTCAGTTTGATCTACAACTTTTCGGGCTAGTCCCATTATTTCAGCATGGCAATTATAGTTCAGAAAATGTGTGTTTTATTTATCTTCCTCAGAAAAGTTCGCTGCGCAATTAGTGCGACCACGCACTAGTTCATTTTTTTTGATCTTGGACGCCGCGCATTTTTGTCGTGTCATGAAGCAAGTTGATAGAGTGAACGAGACCCAGAGAAAGTCACGTTTCCATAAATTACTCCTCTACGTCTCGTATCATTTGAGAAAATGCGTCGATTGTCGATCCCTGACTTGACACGCCGCCAAAGTTTGTTGTTTGATTCGACTCGTTGTTTATTAAATACCTCCATTTTTGCTGTGTTGTTTGTCACCGAATCAAACTCACTTCATGGTTCAATGAAAAGTCGTCGAGAAAAAAAAAACGTCTTTTGTTTTTGAGGTGGACCAGACAGCAAAATCGGAAGGAATTCGGTTAGTTAGTCAACGACGAAAAATAACAAGTCTCATATTTTCAACACCCCCATGATCATTCATAGCAATTTAGGATCTCACTTCTAATATTATTTTTTTCTCTCTCATTTATTTTCTGGGAAAAAAACTAAACAAAACAAAAAGCACATGGCCTAGAGATATCAATGAGGGGTGGGCGAATAATTACTATACTCTTATGAATAAGAAATTATCATCAGACATTTTGTTTTTGCTCTCACATCGATAATCAGTCAACTGCAATCATTTTTGTCTGAAATAGCACATAAAACATTAACTTGACGTAAATAGTATGTTCTATGAGCTCATCTCTTCATCTCGTGATCATTTTCAATAATTATCTCATTATATCAGGCAGCAATTTTATTTTTAACTTTTAGTTCTTGTAAAAAAAATACGTGCCAGATCTCATCTGCCTTTTTTCTTGGTTTAAATAGTTCCGTCAAACAAATACTCATTCTGGACCGGACGAGGCTATTTCGAGCCAAGCCAAAATTTCTCTCATGTCATAGCTATGAATTCGAGACAACATAGACATTCTCGAAATTTGTCGGTAATACTTTGTGTGAAAGCTTACAGAAAAGTCAAATTCTGAATCGGGCCGAGTCCAATAAAAACAAACTCAAGTTTTTTATCGGGCCCGGATTTTTATGACTTGTAACTGATCTATCCGAAAGAACCGGAAAATATCGAATGGGTTCAGCCGAATTAGTCTGGACCCTTTTCGAATGGGGCTGATGGGACAAATTTCCGAAAGGGGCAAATGCTTTTTCTCTAATGGAACAACTCGATTTTTAACCTAAAAATGAGAAATTTCATTATAAAAATTTCTGATTCGGTTAATTGCCCCTTTCAGTCACACTTTTTGACCCTTTTACCATTTTCTGAAACTTGCCCCATTACCCCCATTCGGAAAGGTTCAATTGAACCTTTCCGAATGTCATGAAAGAGCCTGCTAATATAGTCTGGCCAAAAAATCTCAACTCAAAATTTGATCTCGACACAAACACAACAAAAAAAAACAAGAGAGTTCACGTCACGACGTCAATATCCGTAATTGGATACGTCTCTTCCTCCACCACAATTAATTATTCTAGATAGTTTTCCGTGTTTTTTTTGCTGCTTATAAAATTTTCTAATAATATATTTTCTAGAGAAAGGACGTCTGAACTTTTTCCTACAAATTTTCTTCTTAGACTTTTATGCGTCTTTTCTATCTCCAGTGCCGCCTGGCAGACATATGGATAATGAGCGGAATGTGATCTCAAAACAAATGTTTTGTTCTCAATGTGTACGGGAAATATGTTTTTGTTTTCTATTCAAATTATTCACGCTCTTCTTCTGGTATCAAAATTATTATGTGCGAGAAATGTAAATTTTATTCGTGTTCAATTTTTCTCTATTATGTGTTCTGGCATATTTCCAGAGAAAAAAAAATGTGTTTTCAGGTTTTTTGTCAAATCTATCGTCTGACAAAACAATATTAGATGAATGATTTTTGATCAACAACGCGCTGATGTTCCCTGTAGGAGTACTGTGGTCTAGGCTAGACAAAAATAGGTTCATCATTGTTGTCGACATGTTTTCTGAGTCATATGTAAATTTGCATTCTATTAGTGTGCTTCTCATTAGAAGATGACATCAGGAGAAACTTTTTTGAAATCAAGAAAAAATGAGCTTGAGAAGGTTGCAGTTTGACTGGAGATTTTGTTGTCCTAATTTTTCAACCGGAAAATGTTTTGCTAGTTTTGTTCAGTTTCCATTTACCGATCAGCTTCGAATCAGGTCGGCGTTTTATTTCGAAAAAAAAAACTCGGTTCAAAAGTTTTATTTTCCTAAGAACAGTTTGGACAAAAATTGAGCGTCGTGCAAAGCGGTCAGGTCTTCGGTGTTTACGACCTTTTTCTTTCTTGTGCTCAAGATAAAATTCGGGCCGGCTTTTTTTTGGGCTCACTACGTCTTGGAAATGTCTGGGTTCGAAGTAGACCGGCTTTTTGTGAATGGCAAATCCGGTCCGCAACCGTCAACCACTTCATTTCCTGACACCCTAGTTGTTTTCTTTCTTTATTAAACTTGACATCACCGAAAAAAAACCAAGTTTCAAAAAATAAACGCTGGTCTCGACGGATTATCTCTGAAAACAATTCTCAAAAAATGTGCAAAAAACTGCACAAAACATCTCATTTTACAGGTAGTTGTTGATTTTTGTTTCTTCTCCAAAAAAAAAGAAAATTACTTTTTTTCCGCTGTTTGGTCGTCTTTCTGATCCTAATTAATCCATTTACAAAATTTCTAAAAATATTCTTCATATTTTCCCTAAAAATACCTCACTTTGTGTTCGTTCACTCACACACAGAAATAACCTGAAATCAAAACAATGTTTATGTTTATAAATACACAAAGAACCTTTTTTTTTCCTTTTTCTTCTTCGTTGCTTGTGTTTTCTTAAAGGATCAGCCAATTTTTCCTTCATTTCCTACAGAAACCATCTTGCGTTTAATTTTGTGTAAATACATAGACACGTCAAACTGTTCGTATTTCTGATGTTACTTGTATTACATAGTATGTATGTGTCATTTTTGTTCTATTTTTGAATTACTCGCCTAGGGTATTGTATGCGTGAGTGTCTAGATTTTTGTCTGATTTTTGATTTTCAGACACAGCCAAAAATTTCAAATTCTGAGCTGGCCTGACAAATAAGCACAAAGTAAAAAAAAGGTAGATACGCACAGGGTGTATTTTTTGAATCTCGAAGTTTTCCAACATTCTTCTACATCAGCCACAGATTTTTTTTTACCCATGACTATCGTTTTGGGCCGGGCGGGTTGGCGACCCAAACGACACTCCTGGGTCTACCCAAAGAAATATAATTAGGAAATGAGAAATTCAGAGAAAAGGTCACGGAAATTAATTCGATCTGCCAGGTAAAATTTCGACATTTTTGGGGACCCACAATGTTAGATACTCAAAAACACACTGTGGATACTTGGTCAAACTCAAATTTTTTTCCTTTTTGAATATTTTCTGCAAAAAAAATTTCATCGAAAGTTAACAGCTAAATGTGACTCAACAATTGAGTTTCTTACTGAACATTTTTTGATCAGAAAAACTGCAAAAATTCCTTTGCCCTGTGTACTTTCTGCAGTCAAGATCTCATTCTTGAAAATCCGAGTCCCGTATATTTGTTGAACCATTTACAAAATCTCAGGCCCGATCAGACATTTGACTGTGAATTTCTCAGAAAACCCGACTCGTTTCCTCCCGAATTGTCTGCTTTTTCAATTTCCGGTTTTTTATTTCCGGTCCAAATTCTACAAAACGTTTCGAAAACTGGGTCGATTCTTTTCAGACCGAATTTCCAGGCTTCATTGAAACTAGACATTCGATCTCGAAACCCGCCCTACGTTTTTTTTCTCTTTTTTGAGGTCATTCTTCAAAATAGAGACAAATATGTGCATAGTTCTGCACCGATATCCAATTTCATAATCGTCGTTTTCCATTTTTTTTTGTTTCCTAATCCGGAAGTCTGAAAAGTAATCCACTCGCAAAAAAAAAGGCCGGGCCTAATTTTTTCGCGACAGAAATCACGAGTGGGCGGAGCCTATATTACTAGCTATAACAACCAACAACCAAATAAAAATATAATATTTTACCTGGGGAATTTTTTTTTCTGATTTTCCGTGAATTACCTGCCCACCGTTTGAGGCTTCCGCATTTTATTTTCCAATAGCCCACTTAGACGAATAAAATGCACACAAAATTGGGCTGTTTGAAATTGAGAAACTTGGAAAATAAATCAAGTTGATGGTTCAAGTTGTAAGTCACGTTTTCCATTATTTTCTCAATATTTTTTTCTAGTTTTCTTTTTTTGTGAACTTTCCAGAAACTTTTGGAATTTGATAAATAGTTTTTCTCCAAAAAACTTTCTGGTCTGATTTTAAAATTTGAACAAAAAATGAAGTCGATTTTTTTCAGAGACTTCTGCCCAAACCAGGCAGGTCTGAAAAAAAAACTAAATTTTTTTAGCATCTTGGTTCATAACTTTTCAGTTGCTCAATATCAGATGTGAAAAATCACAAGTGCTAAATTTTACTTTAGAGAAATAGAAACTTCTAAACTCAAAAAAACAAATAAAAGTATTTTGAAATACCCCGGGCCGGCTCGAAACGTTAAATGTTCGATGATTAGTTTCTAGTTTTTCTTTTCTAGTTCACGTTCGGAAAAAAAGAAGATCTCACAAGGGAGGTTCAACTTGTCCTCCATCTCAACTTTTGACGATATTTGGCAGGGTTACTAAGCCGAACCTCTTGATCAAAAACGTGTCAATAAATTTTTTCTTTTGGGTCTGTGAGAAAAAAAAACCCCAAAAAAGTTATTGTCAGTACGAAAAAATTAGAACACGATAATAAATATTATTTTAAAAACGTGAAACGTGGCATGGCTACGTACAGTAGAATTTTCTATGTACACGTGGATTTATTACATTTTATAATGGGAAATTATCATTTTTTATTTTTTCTCATGTTTTTTCAACGAAAATGTACTGTATTTAGCTCCGCCCATTTGGTTTTCTAGGCCATATTGGTTTTCTTCCAATGGTCTATTTTTTTCAACCCTATAATAGAAACAATGGAAAATATCCCTTGCAAAAAAGATGAAATTTTTAATTAATAAAAACGTGAAATTTTTATTTTTGTCTGTGGAGATTTTAGCAGTGATGAAACCAAAAAAAAAAAAAAAACTCAGTGTTATTAACATGTGAACAATTATGTCATCCTCACCAAAAAACAAACAAACAAACAAACAAAACCGTTGGCTCTCGAGATTCTTCCGGATTCTCGTTATCACCATCATCCTCCTCCTCCTTCTCTTCCTTATTCTTTTTCTTTTTTCCATATATATATATGTGCCATATTTGTCGAAATTGTGAGATCATCATTGTTGTTATTATTACATTTTCGGTTTTTTTTTCGTTGTTTTCGGGTATTTCACACACAATTTGAAAAAAATGTGTTCTTCTTGATTTTTGATGTCAAGAGATTTGTATTCATTCACAGAACCCTAATTAGTGAACTTTTTGTGTTTTTTTTTGTTTTTGTGTGTTTTTCTTGTTAGGGTCAATTTTTCAAGAACGAATTGAAAATTAATTCTGTTTTGTTAGTTTTTGAGTTTTCGAACCGCCCTGCGCCCAATTTTTTGACCTTTTGGGAGAAGCTGAACATGTTCCCAGTTCACGAGAAAAAACTTTGATCATTCAATTTTTTGTCGTCAAAAGTTCTTTCTTTTTTTGTTGTCATATTGATGGAATGACGTGTTCACCTATTCAGAATAAAAAATAAATGTAAATAACGCAATTTTTGGCTGCAAATTTTTTCAGACCGCCTGATATTTCGGTCGTGTATTATTGAGTTCGAGAAGAAAAAAAAACAAAAACATTCCAAATTGTGTTATATTTTTTGTACAACACATTTTTTGTTGTTTTCCCTTATTTTCTGCACTATACTGACCGTTCTACAGATTATACTAATTTGAATATATATTTACATGTATAAATGAATAAACGTTGTGACATATTTTTGTGTGACCACATGTTACGCACATTAATCATTTTGTTGTGAACCTGAGAACCAAAGTTTCTGAGTTTTTTTTTTCTGATTTTCGATCTTTCTTGAAAAAAAGTTACACCAAAATTCTAAAAACATCGAAATTGAATTCTTTCTGGGCCCACCCAATTTTTTTGTCTTTTCCAGAACAAAAAATTAATACATTTTTCATGTTCATTTCATTTCAACTTCATTTCATTTTGTATCATTTTTCTCCGCCCAAATGATCGTTTCTCTTATCCGCTGTATTCTCAATGTCTCCTAAACTTTCAATTTTTTTTCCGAAAGACACAAAGAGTCTCACAATTTTTCCGAAATTTTTCAGGTCCGGTGAACAAAGAGTAGTCTCCCGGGTCAATTCGAAAAGTTGTCTGTTTTCCAGAATCAATTTTTCATTATCAAAAACTTTCAGTCCCAAGTTTCCCCAGATATATGTAGGAATGTTCGCCATTCCGAGTCGAAAACGTTTTGCAGGCCCCTAAATCTGTGGTTCCATTTGTTGACCCTTCTTGCACGCAAAAATCATTTGTAGTTTGAGATCTGTCAAAAAATTGAGAATCGTGGGAATTTTCAAAAAAAAAAAAAGACGAAAAAGATATAGTCGTCGGTCTGATTGATGTTTGTCTAGCTGCGAATGGTTTTTACACTCGGCCAGATATTTATATATTTATCCCGATAATTTATGGATAACAAAATTGAATTTTTTTCTTTTTCGGAAAAAAGGTCATTGATTTACGTGTTCTCTAAATTAAACCCCTTTGTGAGCACTAGAAAAATCGTCCAGATTTTCAGAAAGTCATCTCTCAAAAAAAAGTGTGAGATGAGATGAGATTTTCGGATTCATCATTCTTTTTGAAAAATTGGAAAAATTTATTTTTCAGCGAAAACAAAACCATTAAAGTTGTCCTGGTGTTTTTTTCTGTTGACCAAGAGCACAAAATCTTAATCTGAGCCCTCTGAGTCGCGAATTTCGAACCTTTTTAAGCCCAAAACTTTTTTGTTAATGCCTGAAAAATCTCAAAAATTATTTAGGAATTGTTTTCTTTCTAGAAAAATTTCATATTTTTTGGCTCGTTTTTTGGACAGCCCGAAAAATTCGGTCCAGTTTTTTGCGAGAAGACCATGAGAAGTTTTGGACATTCCAAGAAATCTTCCGATTCTCGATGTTCATTTGATTTCATGTTCAAACATCTATTTCAGTTATACCTTTCATTTCAACCTTTTTTTTTCATGTCACATATTTCCGGAATGTATTGAATTACAGCTAGTGTTCTTTGTTCCAGAAATGTTGAAAAATCAGTTTTTCTGGCCGCTTCTTAGTATTCCAAGTTGTGCATTTGATATTTGTTTGTCGGCAAAACAGAGAGAAAAAAATAAACTGAAATTAGATACCACTTTCTACAAAAGCGAGAAAATAAACGGGTGTTGATCAGTTTGTAGTAAAACACTTCACCAGTTTTGTTGTTCATTCTTCTCACCGTTCATCCGTTTTTTTTCGTGGTTTTTGGCTTTTTTTGTCCTGTTGAAATACACAAATATGATCATCTAATTTTTGTGTTCAAGTGTCTTTTTGTTTGTCTTTGGGTGTATACACAGATATGATATGATACCACGAGAGGTGAGCCATCATTGTGTGTTTTGAAGATTTTTTTGTTTTTGGTTTTAAACTTGGCCCAAGGTTTCGCTGCAGACTTGATTATTTTATAACAATTTTTTTCGGCCATAATAAATTTGGACACACTTTTGTGGGCGGAGCTTAACTTGGCGACGTTGAATAAATAATGCGAAATGAAGAGATAAGATGACAAATTTATTTTTGATTTTCCAGGTTTTGAGAAAAAAAAATATTTTTTGGGCCGGCCCACTTTCAGCCGTCTATTTTTCCGGGCCGGCCTGAGAATGACGATTCCAAGATGACAACTTTTCCGAACTGTTTTTTTCGCGTGTTTTTTCATTTCGGACGGGGCTGAAAATTCCATGTTTTTGTATTGTGCTCGAAATAATATAACGTTTCAATGATCAGTACTTTTTAGTACAGCGTTTTTTTTTCTTCACAAGTCAAGCTAATCGGTTTACGTTGATAAAATATGTACACCTTTCTGAACTGATAACTGTGTTTACTGACTTGAAACTTTCATTAAAAAATAATTCAGTAGTATTTTATATTTCCAGGATTCACTAGGATTACCAGGATTAGATGGATACTGTAATGGGATTCAGATATTTATTTGTTTCTTCAATTTGTTCTTTTTTCCCTCTCCAATCTATTTTTTCATTCATTTCGTTTTTCAGATGCCGTCTCATCTTCTAGACAACATTTCAATATCACCAACCGATCCCATCAAATTGTCCATATCATCAGAATCAGTGATACCAACTGAGTCAACTGTTGGATCATCTGAAATATCATTGATTTTCATATTTTCTGTGCTATCAGTTATTGGAGTTGTCGGAAATTTATTGGTGATCACTGTTGTTTTGAAAGTTAGAGGAATGGTATGTGCACTTTTGCTCTTTTTGTTGATATTTGTCCACAGCAACACGTCATTTTTTCAACATTATGGGGGAAGCAGGAATAATAATAATAATGATTTTTGAAAACAACTTAGGAAGGGAACTGTGAAAACTTACTAACGGACTTTGAGATGAGACATATGTCACCCGATAGAGTTTTTTACGCTGATCAAGATCCCGTAGCTAACTTTTGCAAAGCTCCATGCAGAAAGCTAAAAATCGAGCTCAAAGTTTGAGCTCAAAAATTGAAATATCTTGTTCAATTTGTATTATTTTAGTGATGAGAGACTACCAAAGGGTTATTTGGCATGCCAAGAACGATAGGAGCACTTAAAAACCTCGAAATTGTAGTTGTAACGCTGAAAAAATGAGCTCGAAACTTTTTATAAAAAAGGTAGATCAAAAAACGTGAAAAATAATAAAAAATTGCATTGAAAAACGTGAAAATTATTAAATTTTAGAGATTGTTTCTGATTTTTCATGTTTTTTCGGAAAAAAACACTTTTTTCAAATTTTTTTGAAGTTTCAATAAAACCATCGTGTAGAGAATTAAATTTTCTATCAGATCCACTAGTTAATTTTTATAATTGTAAAACTTTGAAAAAGTTAGGATGCATTTAAAAATTTTGGACTGATCACAAAAACGTGATTTTCAGCTTTCTAGCTGGAGCTTTGCAAAAGTTAGCCACGGGATCTTGATCAGCATAAAAAACTCTATCGGTGAGTATATATCTCTTCTAAAAGTCCGTTATGAGCTATCATAGTTCCCTTGTTAGGAAGGGCTGGTAAATATTTCTGGTGGTCAATTTGTTTTGAATTTGGAAGCTTGATTTGGACCGGTCGGAAGGCAGTTCACGAGTCCCGCGTGAGATATTGCATTTACCGATAAAACCTATTGAAAATGAGAAATTCAGAGAAAAGGTCACGGAAATTATTTTGACCTACACGAAAGTGTTTCGGAATTTTGGAGATCTGAGTTTAGCTATTAGATTTAAAAAAATAAGATCACTGGAAAACAGAAAAGGGTATAATATACAGTACATTTGCGTTGATGAAACAAATTTTTGTTTCATTTTCAAATTTGTGAAAAATATTAGTTGTTCTTCATGAAATGTATAAGTCCGTGTTACTCAAAACAAAAATGATACTGAGATGGTTAGGTCACGTTTCACGTTGTTGAAACAACGTTTTCTAATTGTTTCGTTCTGACAATACTACGAAAAGTATTTTCATCTATTTACCAATGAAAATGTTTTAAAACTAGGAGACCTACAATTTTTGATAGTGCAATACACACTGTGCGCGGGTCCAATTGGCCCAAGTCTCACCTCGAGAACACGTTTCAAAAGTTGGAGCTGCAAAAATCGCAACTATTATGTGTGTGTTTTTTTTTCAGAAAACGCCAACAAATTGCTATCTAGTATCATTGGCAGCATCGGACACTCTATTTTTCTTCGCCTCAATGCCCCACGAAATGATGTATCTTGTCGGTAGTGGTGATCATTACATGTTCGGAAGTGTCGGTTGTGCTCTTCTCACCTATCTTCCCTATCTTGCAATGAACACAAGTAGTCTTTCAATAACCGCTTTCACAGTCGAACGATTCATCGGAATATGTTATCCGTATCGAGCACGTACAATGTGCACTGTCAACCGAGCCAAACTCATCATTTGTGCTCTATGGGTTGTCTCAATTGTCTATCATTCTCAATGGTTATTCCTAGCAGCGATTGTTGAGGATGAATATGGAACTGCGTGCAGTTTTCGATTGAAACGAAATGATTTGAGTTATAAGGTGAGATTTCAAAAATGATGCTGAACTTGCAACCTCAAATTAAATCGGCTATATTTATTTAATACTCAAACTATTATATTTATATTTCTACTTACATACATCTGGTCAGAAAAAATGTTGTTTTTTCAGATCGTTTTCCTTGCTGATTTTCTGTTCCTCTATGTTGTTCCAATGCTTCTTGACATCATTATCTATGTTAAAATCGGAATAACTTTGAGTCAATGCAGTGATAAGATCAAGAAATCGGTCAAACCATTGTCAATGAAAACCGAAACAACAAACACGAATACAATCACCAAACTGACGACAAACTTGGGACATTATTCTGGAAGAGATTCACACATTTCTGGAAAAAGGAATTCGTCAAAAGGTCGAAATCAGGTGGTTAAGATGTTGGCATTGGTTGTGGCTGTGTTTGCCATCTGCTGGTTACCTTATCGTGGAATGGTTATGTACAATTCATTTGTCTCTTCGGAAAAACAATGGAGTCCTGATTGGTATATCAATTTGGCGAAAACTTTGATCTTTATTAATTGCGCCATCAATCCTATTTTGTATAATTTGATGTCGGCAAGATTTCGAGCTGCTTTCCGCTCGTTGTTATCCAAACGGAAACGGTCTACATATCAAACAAGTAAGTTGAAAATTTAAAAAAAATATAGAAAGATTATTCTAGATTGAAATAAAAATCGGAGAAGCGCACGAAGAAACACTGACGCGTTTCATTTGCACGCGACAACTTTGAAAAATGTTTTTTTTTGCAGCAGTTCCAATAAACACTCGTCATCGATTAGCAACATTCGAAGCGATGTCGAATGAGCCAAAGTCTCCACTCATCTCAGCCGCTGCCACAACTCCCTAAATATGTCTTATTTTTTCAAATATCTTAATTGATTGTATGGGTGCATCGCGATTCTGATGTGACGGGTTTTTCTTTTCTTCACATAAATCATTAATTGTCTTTTTGTTTTATTTTGGTTTGTTGAGCAATCAAAAAATACACGATAATATGAATAACGGGGATTAAGTTATTAGTAGATGAGTTCTTCGCGAGTCTGAGTTTCTTGTCGTCTTCGAGGATCGAGAAAATGTGGATCGTGTGCGCCGATGGAAAGAGTTGGCGAATTGGGAGAAGCGAGTCGAGCACGAGGAACTGCAAAATATGATGTTTGTTTGCAGTTTATTTTGCACATAAAGTAGATTAGAGAAGTTTTTTGTAGTTTTTTTTTCCTTCAAATGAAATAAACATGAATCACAAAAATACAATTTTTCAAGTCTAGATGAATAAATACTTGTCAGATTTGTTTGACCAGTGGTTGATTGAACCACTGAACGTTTTCAAGTCCGAGGCCAATAAGGGCATGTCTTGAAATGAACAGTCCTGAGATGAAATGACTTGAGACTTTTAATTCCACTTTTCGGTCCGGTTAGCTCAGTTTCAAGCAACTCAGAGAAAACGCGTCGAGCTCGATGCGAGTTCAACGCTGAAAACGACCTTTCTTGGAGTTCGATTTGAACTCAAAAATTGATAAAATTTGAGTTCGCAGAAAGATCAGTGCGAGCTCGAATCGAACTCGCAGCGAGCTCGAATCGAACTCGCAGCGAGCTCGACAAGATTTTGCTGACTGATCAATATATCTTTTTCTTTCTCAACAACGACAACAAGTGTCAGCGTGGAGTAGTCGTGAGCGTGCGGATCTTCCGATCGAAAGATGCCAGTTCGATTCTCAGATGGGTGTAGAAGTTTTTTTCTTTGAAAGGGCTTCAATTATTGTCGAGTTCAATGCGAGTTCGAATTGAACTCGAAAATCTCTGGGCATTTGGCGAGCTCAAATGGAACTCCAATTGAACTCGCTTTGAACTTTCTGCGAGCTCAATTTGAACTTTCTGCGAGCTCGACGCGTTTTCTCTGAGAAATGAATCTCTGCCAAACTAGGTCAGAACAGAAAAATCAACAGAAAGATTAAATTCTGACATTAAGCAGCAAAATACATACTTCTCAACAAAGTGCAGCCTTTTGATTGTCAAAGATCTAGGTCAAACCCGGTTGGATTATTTTCAAGTTATGAAAAGTACTCACTAGTTCCATAGGCGGTATCGATTGGTGTATAAATGGGATGTGAGATTCTTGGTTCATCAATGGGCAAATGTCCCAAACTACCAGTTTCGCCGCGTTTTCCAGGCCCTCCCATCGTATCAACACGATAACGATATGTCGAGTTGGGTGTGTGGGGTACTGTAGTTCCCGGTGGCGGTGGATACGGTAGTGGGCTGCCCGAATATGGCGTCGAATAAATCGCATCATGAAGACGTGGGTTAAGAGTGGACGGTGGTGTAATAACGTATAATGGCTCGATTGATTTATAGGTGGCCGGTTTGGTGACCTCGTACGTCTCCTTTTTGTTCTTCTTACAACAGCAGAAACATTTGGCGCAGAGCATTGAGAGAAGGATAGAGACCAAGCAAAGGACAAGAAGAACTGCAACAATGAGCCCGATAACGGGGAGCCAAGAGGCGTACCAATTATCGATTGGCGCCTCAGATACTTGTTTATAGTTTGACAGCAAATATTGAACTGCCAATGTATCGCTTTCAGATCCCTGCGCGGCTAATTTATGCAATTTTTGCATGTCATCATCACCCAACAAGACGAATGAATCGCCTCCTCGATACGTGGCAAGCTAGAATGCTCAAATGACCTTGAAGAAACGGAAAAAAAACAAAGTACGAACCTGTTGTGTATCCTTGAGATAAACCATAACTAAACCATGATCACATGTCGTGTTTCCGAGTTCGGCATTGTTATACTCGGCTTCCATGTCACGCTTCAAATCATCGGTCTGAAAAAAGACAAAAAAGGTCATCCGAATTAGTTTCGGGTACTTGAGAATGTTTGACACGGAAATTAATCGTTTTGTTTTTTTTTGAAAGTTCTCTTAGATACTGAAGGGTTAAATATGACCCGCACTTCAAAAAAGGAGCTTTTTCTGGCATCGCGAAACCCGGTCAGGAAAAACGGGCCTGAAAATTACAGAAGAAGTATTATGTCCGTCCTGGACCGAATAATTGTCTTCTAGGCACGGTAATTCTTGATTAGTCCCCAAACCTATAAAAATGACCTTTCTCTCTTGTTTTCTTGCCATTATAACTTGATTTCAACGTGACCTTTTTCAAGTATTCTCATTTGCAAGGTATCTCAAATTAATTGAATTCGAAACTTCTTTTCCTCGTCTCAATGGCAAAAATGAATCAAGCAAGAAACACAACAAAACATCATTGACCTTGGTCATTGTTTTGACCTAATTAATCACTTACATTTTTCGAAGAAGTGACATGAAGAAGTCCGATGAACGAGTCGGTCCCATCCGATCGCAAACATCCGTCAGCACATTCACACCTACAAAAATGGCCCTGTTTCATTTGATTTTCTTCATCGAATGTTTACAACATTTTAATGTGTATGCAATAGACCTAGTTAAGTTCAGCTTCAAGGTCTTCTCATACACACACAGATGTTTATTTAAGTGCGACACTATTAAAAATTTATTAGCGCGTTGTTCTCGACGCCGACAAAATCGAAAAATGGGGTCGAAAGATGGGCGCTAGATAGTTTGTTTTTTGGCGCCGTCGGTGATGATTTTTCGAGACCGAGAAACAGATACATAGATAATAATCTTTTTGTGGGTTTGGGTTAAGGTTGAACTTTTTTCGCAGCGAGTTACTTGCTTGCAAAAACTTTTTATCAAAAACTGGATCGACGGATGCCGAAAAACCATTGACATGTACTGGGAATTTTTGATGGAAAACTGAGCCAAGTTTTGCAAAAAATCGAGGATTTTTAGGTTACAAAATTAGGCTCGATTTGTCTGGCCCGCTTCAGACCCAACATAAGGAGATCGGTTAGTTTCATATCAAAGTCTCTGAGCTTGCTTCTCTGGAATTGCCTCTCTGGGCTCCAACTTCTGAGTTTGAAAAAAATAAGCCAGTGATCAAGTTTATCAAAAAGGTCACGTTTATTTTATTTTCTGTTCGGTTTTTTAAAGCAGGAAAATATTTCAAAACTGACTTTTTTTGGAAAATGGAATGAATATATAGGTCACGTCAATGGTTAAAAAAAATATTTAGGTTCATCTATTTTTGATTTCTCTGCGCCTCTTCTGGAAGATGTCGCACAAGCCCGTCAACTAGAGCTATCTAGGACAATTTCTTGATTTGAAAACTATTGAAGACATTTTTGAAACTAAATAAAGTTTCTGGACCCGTAAATTCGTACTTTTGAGCGAAAACAAATAGTTTTAAAGAAAAATCATGAGAAATGAAAAAACTACACCTAACATGTAAGTATGTCCCAGACAGAAAAGCAGGCCAGATAATTACTTGAGAAACTAGATCATTTTATTCAAAAGAATCCAATTGATTTTTGTCTCTGCAAAACTAACCCGATTCGATCTTTCAGTCCTGCCAAAATATCAGTCAACTTTTTGCGTGTCGTCGTCGCTAATCGACCGTGAACGTCGCAAACAAAATTCTGTCGACCGTAACCGTCTTCCTTTTGGCATTGTTCGGCTTCATCGAGGAATACTGTACTTTTCACCTGAAACTATTTAGTGTGACCAACCAACCAAACAACAAACATTATCAAGTTTGACCTGATTAGTTCCACCCAAACCTGAACGATAAAAAATCTCATCAAACTTATAAATTAGTTTAGACGAAAGTTCTCTCTTGAAACTTTTTTTGTCTCTTTCCTTCGAAATTTCAGCCAATTAACTTTTCGTCCCGCCAAACAATGACCATTCAACTTTTTTTTTACTTATTTTGCCTAAAAAAGACCACTTTCGATTTTTTACATACACACAAAACTGGTAAACATGTGTATATGTTTAAATACTCTAGATATACTGTTTTTGTTGTGATTCGCATGAAAAAGGATATACGAATACATACATATAAACCAGGTTTTGGAAGTGTTGTAACAAGAAAAAAATAGGAGAAATGTGTGTAATCTTGTTATCAAATGATAAACTTGCGCATCGAGATACAAACATATTTCCTTCTTTTTTTTCATAATTTTGGGAAACTCGAGTTTTCCATAATTTCAAATATGTAAAGCGTCGCATCACAGGAAAACTGCTGGATAGCTGCGCCAGAGGTGCGGAAGCTATTTCGCTGGCAGTAGTCAGGCAGGTACCACGCATCTCTGCCGCTGTTTAGAACTGTTGACAAAGCCATCTGCAGCAGAGCTGCGGGGTACCTGCCTTATCTCTGCCAGCATAAAATAGCTGCCGCACCTCTGCCGCACCTCTGCCGCAGCTATCCAGGAATTTTCCTGTGGAGCAGTGGATGTGTGCCTAATTTCTATTCATGGTTCAAGAGTTCTGTCCTCACTCTCAGCGCTATTTTTTATTGATTTTTTCAGCTAATTTGGCGCTTTTCTGATTCCCAGAATATTAGTTCTAAAGTTCCAGCGACGTATTATCTATTATCCAATATATCTCTTCTTTTTTTTTTGAAATATCTATTATAATTATTGTCGTTTTTCAATCGACTGACTGACTGACATAATTCATATACATAATGTGTTTTTTTTTCAAGCCGCGCGGGAGTTTTATTCCGCAATCAATCATGACAAAAATTGAGAACCAGTTTGAGGTACTCGAAAACCACAAAAAAAACAAAACACTAAAAAGTGCAAAAAACAACGAACGAACCTGTTGTATTAACAGTAATAGGAGTATTAGAGAAAACTGCATATTAATAATAGTAATAGTAATAATAATCAGAACAAGATTTACTTAATAGTCAGTTATACAAATAACTATAATAAACTGTTAAATTGAATGTGTGTGTAAAAGAAATAAAAAAGAAAGAAAAATGAAATGTTTTTGTTCTTCTTCTTCTTCTTCTTCGCAGCAACAGCCAAAAAAACCACCTAACTAAATCTCCGCCCATATTTCAAATCAAGGTTGTTTGAAGACTGAGGAATATTTATGGAGAGGGTGTATGTTACATTTCGATGCTGCTGGCACACAGTTACAATTAGGTTTTTGTAAAAAGGGGCAAGAAGGTTGATTTCATGTTAGACACCTGTTGTTAGCTGTTGGGTTGGCCTAGATTGGGACATGACTAAGTTGAATATAGAGAGACGTTCTCATTACCTAGGAAACAGACCATTTGAAGACACATTGGCATTCAGGAACGGACTTTTCATGGTCATTAAAATACTTAATATTGAAGACATCAACTTTCGATGTCTGTGGTTCAAAAAAAATTGAATTTTGTTTTTTGTGGGTTATTGTACCGCGCACGCACACAAACGGTGTTTGCACAATCCGTTCACCGTGAGGATTTTTTTTAATTCTGGATGAATCTGGTCGAATGAATCGTCTGTCTGGAATAACGCAGTCCGGCCAGCAATAGACTGGTCTGACTTGCTCCTTGAAAAAAGGTCTGACAGAATTATTTGGTTCGGAAAAAACAAGCCCCGTCTCGGAACAAACGGACCTTCTTCAAAAGTCGGTTACATTTTATATGAACATTTGTGTTCAAAAAAAAAATCGAACATTTTTATTCTGAAAATTTTGAAACACCGTGACCATACAATTATTCTCAACGTTGGCAAAAAAAGGAAACTTCGAACTTGGTAATAATTAAGTATTGTTGGAGGCATGTGATTGATTCAAAAGTGTGGGTGTGTGTCATCAGATGACTCATATTATGCCCTTTTCATCTTGATTCTTTTCTTTTTTCTGAGTTATTTACCAGAAATATTGAATTCAAATTTTGTTATTTGATGAAACGTGTATTTAGTCGAAGAGCAATCGAGTAACTTGTAGTGATCATCATTCTGAAGTTCTGTTAATTTTGAAGGATTTTGTTCAGCCAATCTTACGGTTGTTTTCTGCAAAATAAGACAAATTTACGGTAGTTTGGGAATGTTGCAATCATGACAATGACATTGGCTGTGGAGTGAGTTGAAAATATTGCGAGCAGGAAATGAGACAAAACTGAAAAATCAATTTAATTCAATGAAACTAGTTGGCTTTTCGAAAAATGGCACGGGTCAATTTTTTGACCCGGACCGAACGGACCCATCAAACCTCTCAGGAAGAAGAAAAGCATGTTTTCTAAGAATTTTCAGAATTTGTTTCCGGAACTATGTTCTGCTATAAAATGTACACTTTACATCAAAAATTCCTCTAGGGACCGGGTTTTTTTTTCGATGACTACCTTGCAATTGTTTGTATTCCAAAACGATGGCAGCTGATAGAATGACTGGTGGAACAAGACATAATGAAGATGTGATGAATTGAGCCACAAGAGATTTCAGCGCTGAACGATGTTTATCATAGCTCAACGCGGAGATTCTTAGAATATTGAATTGTAACATTTTGAACATTTGAGATGTTGTATAAATTATAACGCTAACACAGATGAAGCCATGTACAACAATGAGACAAAATGAGAAGAACAATGGATCGCTCATTCGATAAACAGCAAAGTTTTCGAGTTGAACAAAGTTTGAATAATATTCCGGATAGGTTTGTGAGATGTACGCAAGACCTTGAGATTTTGAAATTCCAGAGACGTAGAACGTTATAGCTATCACAAATGAGACAACTAACAGCGCCAGAACTATCATTACTTTGTATATTTCGGATATAACTTGAGTTTTCGAAATGTTTGCTATTGCTTGATGTTTTCGAAGAAAGCAGAGTGTTAGGGAACTTGTTTGAAATGCGATGAACAAATCAGCAATGCACTGAAAAGAAACTGAAATTCATGAGAATCCAAACAAATAATTACCATTAGAAAATGTGAGGAGACATTGAAGTGAATGGCAAGTAGTCCGTTGGTATATCCAGCAACCAATGGGAAAAGGCCAACTGGTTGCATGAAGAAGGTGATGTGAAGGTCGATATAAGTGCAACAGATCTAGAAAAAATATAGATTTTTTCGATTTATTTTTGATGTTCGGGTCCGATTCGAATTTGAATAGTGTATTTTTCATCGGACCTGGCCCGATTTGGTAATTGACATTTGCTAATTGACCAGCCCGAATTCTCACATTAGTAACTTGAAAATGGGCTCGAATATTGAAATAAAAACTTCAGAATCAGACTGAGTGGCTAAATTTTCAGTTTTCCAAATTTTTGAAAAATTTAGCTTGAATTAATTTTCGTGACCTCTGCATTTCTCATTTTCGAAATGTATTTTTTCCGTTCACGTCACATCCACAAAACTGTGTCTGATGTGCGAAAAAAACGAGATAAAAAATACACACTATGTTGATGCAAACATGGAAATTTTAGACACGATACTGTGAGATTCAATTAAACACAAAAGCTAAATTTTCTTTTTTTTTAATTTTCTGATTTTTCAACATCGAGTATTTCACCTGAAAATTCAACAAATAATACTTGAAATTGTCCATTTTGACACCTTTGAAAATGATGAGATATAATGCAAAACTGTTGACAAATACGCTCATAACACCGATGAATCGATAATAGTAAATCAACAGAATTGGAGGGCTAAATGATATATCCAACATTCTTGTGGATAGCCTGTTCTATTGATGTTTTTCACAAAATGAATTCTCAAAAACGACCCAACCTGAAAACAAAATGAAATCAGACCATTTTTTTTTCAAAATTCAAAAGTTATACTAATTGTTACCTATAAACCCACCTAGAAAGAACAATCGAAACACATCTTTTTTTGCAGCAAAAAATGTTAGTGACTAATTTATTTTTCGCTGGAACAAAAAAGAAAAAAGATACAGGTGATTACAGGAAAAAAAACAAGAATAAAAATTTCGCAAAACTTCAGGAATGATGATAGTAGACACAGGAATTTGGCGAACACTGAATTAGACCAAGAAATATGCTTTAGAATAGGCCGTTTGTTCCATGTCGAACCTGGGTTCATATAGTTTTATGAACTTTTTGTTGGAAAATGAAAAAATACTGTAGATTTTCAAGTTACCCATTCCAGAATTAATACTTATAAAAAAACAAACGAGAAAAATGTTTTTATTTGACTTGAATACGTGTCCACGTGACATGTTTCTCATTTTGACTTGACAATTTTTTTGTCATTTTTGTTTTTTCAATGGTGAGGAAAATGTGAGTTTTTTGTCGGGGGAAGGGTCTGAATTAACACAATAGTTTTTTTCATTGTTGAACTCGATCTTTTCAGGATACAGCCACTCAACGATCACAACAATTGTTCCTCATTCGACCTCATTCCTCAAGATAAGTTTATTTTGACATGTGTCTGGGACCTTTTTCTCCTCCAAATTCAATGAAATGTTGTGTCGAACACTTTTCTGAGTGAGTACCGTCTACCAGAGTCCGAGTCCGACTTCATTCGATCTCGATCGAGTGAGGATGTTCGCATCCTTTTGGAACAGGCCAGAAAACAATGAAGAATTGTGTTGATAATTGGGCTTGGCACACATTTTATTGTTTTGGAAACATCTTTTTCAATTGATAATCACTTTGGGATACATTTAATAAGTTTTCTAAATGATATTTTTCAGTCTTGTCGATGATCAAAACACCGATTCATGTCGCTCGAAAAACATAACTCAACTTGTATCGAAATCATTTCTTCAAAGTTCATCCAACCTGTTATTGTTGAAACGTGGGTTTTGAATTTTCAAGTTCTCCAGAAAAATGAAAATTTTAAGCGTCTCGAATTTTTTCCCTGTTTTCTTGTGAACTCAAAATATCAAAAGATAACAAATGCATCGAAACGACGGCCAATTATCATCGTGAGTTTTGGAATTCCTAAATCCTTTCGAATATCTTTATTTTCAGCTCGTTTGTTTTCTTACCTCTTTATATTAGACCTATTGTTCTGGGAAATCAACAATAGCTGACTGGTAATTTTTGAATTTCTCGAAATCTTCAAAATCGTATTTTTTGCAGCTTGCGTCACTCCAATTTTTTCTCTTTGTGACTTTTCAATTCGGCTGTGATGTAATATGAAAAACAAGAGAATCGAAACAAACACGAAAAAACTAGCTAACAGAGATGTATACCGAATCGATCGAGATGTGTGAGTTAGACATCCCGATTTTTCAATCAAACTCGTTTTGACCCAAAGGTTCAGAGGACCGAGCAGTTCCCGTTTCTCATTTGTCTTTCACCGCGGGCGTCATGAGTCCGTATTTTAATTCTTGGATGTACGTGCCCCAACCCGCACGGCCTAGAACGACAACGTTAGACTCATCAAATAGCCCGCCAACCTCATAGTAACTTTATTGGGAAAAAACCTCATATTTTTCGAGCGTAACATTTTAGTGTTTGTGGATCTCATTTCTCTTGTTCATTAGTTGGCAGCCTCTTTAGGGTTTTGAAACGAAGTTTGGATTTCCCTGGTTTTTGAAAAATAACTCGGTCAGGTCCATGTTCGTGTGAGCAGCTTTTCAATCGGGTTAGAACGGTCAACCTATGATTGAACAAAAAATTAGAACCAGGCTTAGTCGGAATCGGAGAGAATAACCTTCGATTTCACCGACTTTGTTTCGGAAAAAGTTTCCGAAAGGTTCGACCAAGCTGATCTTGATCTATGTCCAAAATGTAAATGAGCTCACAAAATAAAGCCCAATTTATTTTCTCTGCGTCTCTAACTATGTGACATTTCAGATTCCAACTGTATCGTCGTGGATTTTTTGAGATATTCCTTCCATTAGCATTCCTCTGTTTCTTGCGTAAAAGCCAAGAAACAGAATATCAAAAAAGACCCTACAGTACCAAGTTTTCAAAAATGTTCTGAGAACATTAACTATTTATTGCAGAAAATTAAATGTAAAACTTTGATGAGTTTGAGGTGAAACTCGTTCATCTTGTTTCCCAACATGCGATTCCCAATACTCTCGAAATGTGACATTTTGAAAGAATAATACGATTACTGTAGCAATCGGGGAGGATACAAAAATCGAATTGATCAACGTTGACATCATGTGATAATCATAACTAGGGTTTAAGAAAAGAGCAATCATTTGCCAGATTGGCCAAGTTCCCATGAATAGGAAGGCTATCATCATCTGCAAACAATTAATAATGTTAGGAGGTTTTTGTTGGTGAAAAAAGAAACCTGAGATACGGTATCTTTGATAACTTTTTGATGATAGTTGAGTGTTCCTTGACTCATTGTTCCAACTTGTGAGTTTAACTCGATAAGTATCATCCTGGTAAATACCAAATATGACCCGATTAATGTGGTGGTCAGAGTGAAACAACACAGGAAAATAAGATAAAGTCCGTCGATTTTGACGAAAATCAATACATTTGGAATTTCTAATGATTTAATGCAACTTGGATAGGTTGATTGAAGATAGTCCCACATTTCGAATCTTGAGACTGATGAACACCATTTCCATAAAACGACAAATATGATTAGACTCAACAAATATGTCAAAAATACAACCAAAATATGGCACATGTTTCGATATTGAACTATTAGATGATAACGACCAATTATTATCATTAGTTTCAACGCGCAGAACGCTAAGAAACACACCATCCAGAAGTACTGTAATTGCGAAAAAAAATCATGAAAGTCAGGCCCGAAACATGGCCAGGCTTGTTTTACTTGTCGCATAGGAAAAATTGTTTTCCAAAAAAAAAATTCGTATGCTAGATTAGGATTATATATCTCTGAACGGGTTCGATAAAAAAGCACGAAAGTATTTAGTTAACTCGGAAAAGGTCACACAAAAAATGCGACCCAAGCTGGGGTTCTGGCCCAAAACTTCTGGGGACTACATGGGAAAAGTGGTGTTGAAAATTGAGAAAACTGACGGGAAGGTCTTTTTTTCACCACTAAGGTATGTGGGAAAATAAGAAAGTCTTATTTGGTGAAGAAAACCAATCAATTTTCGAAGTGGGCTTCCTTTCTAACATCTGGGAAGCACAATTATCCCAGGTGAGGCCCAGAACGACACCCCTGCCTAGCTCAAAAAGGTCCGAGATTTTCAAATCGGCTGAAATTCAAACATCGATTTTATCTCAGCAAAAAAACGGGTGGTTTTCCAGTCAATATTTGATGGTTTTCCGGTGCCCCTTTTTTTGCTTCGGCGCTTGGACCTAGTTTTTTCTTCACGACTTTCTTCAACAACAAAAACTCACAACGCGATATTTGGCTTCCCAATCAATGTCAAGTACCCCAATGGCATGAAATGCTGGAAACGGGAAAAGTGGAATAACATTCGAAAATAGACCCCAATAAAACTGTGCAACAAACAAGAATAGATGATTGAAAAATAGAATAGTTCGACAGAAAACGGTCTCTTTCGAAGATTGAAAAAGGATAATATAAAAACCGAACAAATTGACAATTGTCGATATAATTGTGATAGGTATCGATGTTCGCAGAATCCACGGATTGTCAAATGTTTCGACAATGGCGAAAGAACAATTTGTCGATGTTGGAAACATGTTCAGATAGAAATATATAAATGTGTTGTATATACTGACAAAAAAATCAGAATCAGAACAAAAACAGGTGAAATGGAGAAACAAATCACATCATTTTCCATGTATTTGGGGTGAAAATGGGTACGGTAAGTGTTTGATGAATCTTGTTGGAAACCTAGAAGTTTTGTTTTGTTAATAATTATTTATGAACGTCACGGAAGGTGGACGTAGCAAAAAGGAGTATTCATTTGAAAATGTAGATAATATCACGTCGTATCAAGCAAAAGAGAATTGGCAATCATTGAAATAAAGCGAGACGCAGTGTGGGCGTGGCTAACACACACACAAATGATGGCAGTGTGCGAGACGCGTGTGTTGTCGGTGCCGAGATTCAATGACTCTATAGCATAAATCCAAAAATCAAGATTTTGAAAAAATAAAAAAGGAAGTTTGTTCCATGGATTTGTGTGGAGCAATAGAGCACATATGTGAGAACATTGTTGTAGTTCGGAATGTGTTTTTCTTTGCGTCTCTCTCTATTTCAATTATTGCAATAGAAAACGACGTCAGAATATTCTGAATCGGGTCAGACTTGGACTTGTCCCAAAAAAAATGATTTTTCGATGTTTGAGCCAACAAATAGTCATTATCTATTTCTTCATAAATTGATTTATTAGAAGAAGATGAATCTTTTTCACTGTTCAACATTCCGTTTTCATCCAAGTTTATAGAATCGAATCATGTCGGCGTGGTATAACTTGTGCTTGGTGAGAAACATGAGAATATCGTGGCAATTAGTTTGTTTGATTTTTGGCAGTCCGTCGATCAACTTGATTAGAAGCTCGGTTTGTGCGTCGAAATCATCAACTGCCATTTGATAACAAATTGCTTTTTTCTCGATTTGTGCAGTTGTTTTGGCATCTCGAACGTCTGCTTTTGCCTGATCCATCCGTTTGCGAGATCTGTAAAAAAGTTTGCGAGATCAAAAAAACATGGTTGTTCGTTCTAGGACCTTCGGAAGTCTGGTCGGACCGAAAAACAACAAAGCCCGGGCCGTCATTCTCGGACCAGACTCTCGGGATTCCTAGCTACAACCTCACCCCCGATCATGTTTTTTTTTTCGAACTTTCGTAACAGTTTTCAGCCCACTTACTCATCAAAGGCTTTTCTTTGCGTCAAAAATTTTTGAAAATCATCAACATGAAATCGTCTCAAATGTCTCAATTGATATTTCTGTTCTTTTTGATGCGCCTTTCTCGCCGTATACGCCGCCTTCATATTTGCGCCAAACGCACTCAACGCACCCGCATTCGGTGTCCCATTAAAATGATTCTTATACTCGTGCAAAGCACTCGCCATCCGTTGATATGCGTCATCTTCTTCTTTTGTCGGTTTTCCGCCAACTGGAATATAACACGCCTCCAATAATTGGAAACATTTTGCGACCGCTTCGTCGTAGTCGCAAAAATGTTGAACGTCGCCGACAAATTCGCCAGTCATTTCGGTCTGATCGTCAGTCTTTTTGTTAACATTGAAGACAAACTTGAACAACCGTTTTCCATCTTTACTCCCATCTGCTGCTGTTCCTGTTCCTGTTGTGGTTGTGGTTGTTGTTGCTGCACCTTGACTCTTATTTTCAGATTCACTATTCATTTTATCCTTCTATTTTATTCTAAAATAACGTTTAGGAACTGACGACTTATCGTATTATAGATGTTCCAAAATGGGACACGTCTAGAACACGTTTAAAATATGTTGACAGCAGAATATTGTCCCATCTTGTCCGATTATTTTTGTTGAAGAAAATTCCGCCGTTTCAGGCCAGTTTCTAATTGATAATAAACTATTTTGTCGTCATATTTTTCGAGCCTACATCTTTCTGAACTGGTCTCTAGCATGCAATGTTTGATAGTTGTTAACTTTTGTTTACCCATCTCTGTTGTTTCAATGAAGTTTGTTCTTTTTCTCATTCTGTTTTGAACTGTTTACTATTTTGAACTTTTGGCAAAATTGAAAAGTTCTTCTAACTTCAACAACAAGTGTTATGAGTCAATGTTATGAAACACGGCTAAACACAATAAAAATTTCGAAAAAAAAATGGTGGAAAATATTGAACTTGGCAAACAATCGGAAGGAGGAGAGAGAAAGAGTAAATAAAAAGTATTTATAAATTTTGGTCGATTTTTCTCATTCACTCTTGTTGCCAATATGACTGTGGTTACTGTAGATACAAAGACTGGATATGTTGAGACGGACAATGATCGACTTATTATGGTTATTCTGCTCATTTTCTTACCGGTAAGATTTTGTTTTTGGAAACGGGCCGCAGTATTTTTTTAGCTCTGGAATGTTTGTGAAAAATCGTGGACTTTTTTCTTTTTCCAAGTTTTCAAAAGGCGTTGACCACTTTTGGTCGGGCCAAACTTTAATAATAATAAAAAATTATTTCCGAGATTGAAAAGGATTTCATTTTCTGGTCTTTTTAATGGCTGAGTCATTCTGAAGAACTTTGTCTCATTGGTGTTTCATTTCACCAGCCCTAAAAAGCCTGGTTTTTTGGTTTTTTGATTTTTAAACTTTCAGATAAGTTTGTTTTAACGTGAAGCCTAAAATTTGAGTATCATTTTGATGTTCGATTCAGTAAATATTTCATTGACTGACATCGGACCTAGTCTGTTTCCGTATCTACCAAAGTACAGTTTACTTTTGGAGCTTTTATTCACAAATCATAAGTTTTTGAAGACAATTTGTCAGAACAAAAAATATTTAAAGTTTGAGATAACGTGACCACAACCTGATTTATGATCACGTTATTCTACATAATTCACTTCTACGTTTTTTACGGCGCGGTCAACTACAGTAACCCATAGACTATTTTACAGCCACTAGCAGTGTTGTTCAAATCGCGCGGTTGCAGTGGATGGGTGTGTCTGACCATCTTCCTCTACATTTTGTTCATTTTCCCGGCCTACGGATTCGCCGTCTGGTTCTGTTTTATACGCGATCGAAAAAACGAAGTTCGTGCCGACATAAATCCAACACCTCAAGCTTGAAAAAATAAAAATTTTCATCATATAAATAGTACAAAAAACAAAAGAGAAAATAGAGAAAAATCACACTCTATATATACAAAAAGAAAGAGAGAGAGAACATTTTCTTTGGTCATGTTATTACCTAAATTCATAATAAAATAAAGATGATAAAAATAATCATAGATACCCTAAAACCAAAAAAAAATGAGAGAAAGAAAGAAGAGTAAGGAGCACCTGTTTCAGATAGTTTGTCAGAACAGAAAATGGTGAGCAAACAAAAGAAAAATAACTATTTTGAGAAAATGTTGCAAAACGAAAAAGTGAGAGAACACCCGGATTGAACTGATTATATTTTGGATGATGATGCTGATGCTGATTGGATTATAACGTACACAGTGATTCTTGCATTATCACTTCTCTTGCTTGTTGTGAAATTGTTGGATCGACGTCTTCGTCTTCGACATCGGATTCCGAATCGGATGCGTTTGCACCCATTGGAGATCGACCTATTGATGAGGCGAGAGGAGATGGACCTAGTGAACCTGAAACACACAAAAATATATATACACATGTTAAGAAAAAGCCGCGTAGAGACGTTTCATATTTTGTCCCGGCCTGGTGGCAGCGGGTCTCGAAATACTTTGGATTTCTCAAAACCAGGTCAAGTTCACGTTTTTAGAAAAATCAAAAACCCTAAATTTTTCCAAAAAAAAATGAATAAATTTGTCTCACCTCGATCCTGCATATCCATAATCATCGTGTCGGTATTTCCGCGATCTTGTGAATATTCGCACTTCTTCTTTCGCTTACAAAATTTACACCACATCTCCTGATTATTTACACCAAATCTCGCTCGACACTTTTTCTGTTCGCCATTCTCCGAAACTGAAACTACACAAAATCATGGGGTTAGGATCAAAAACAACGAAAAGTTTGCAAATCTTACCAATACTCTTGTCTCTCCTCTTCTTCTTATTCTTCTTATTCACCGCATAATTTTCGCGAGCCGACCAATGCGGATATTTTTGTTTGTGATCTTCTCGATCTTTTTTGGCCAAATCGAAATATTTCTGCTGCTCTTCTTTGGGCAAATCGTGCCATCGTTTGCCGAGTTCCTTGTTCAATTCGGCCGATTGTTTCTCATTGTTTCCGATTTCATCGAGCAACTTTTTGCGATTCTCTTTCATAAACCACATGAACGCATTCAGTGGCTTTTTCACGTGATCGTCGCTTTTTTTCATTTTTCCAACTCCCCCGCCGTGTCGTTCTCGTTGATTCATCTGACTGTTACCCGGATTCAGGTATGGAGGTATTCTCATCTGATTCAGCTGAAATTGTTTTTTTTTTTTAATTTGCTTCATACAAGTTATTGAAAACGGCTATTCTCAAAATGTCCAAAAATTGACCCGAACTACAGACAATTTTCTGAACCGGGGCGCGGTAATTACGAATAGGGCTAGTCCCATTTTCTTCAGTTTTCTATAACAGTTTTTCAGAATTCAAAATGTTGTCAGTTGCCGATTATTGAGTAAAATTCGAAAAACCCTGAAATTTTATCGAAAATTCAGTCCGATTCACTTTAAAATAGGGTGGTGATATTCTAAAGACCTAACTTTGAACTTAATTCAAACTGGTCCCAAAACAACAGAATCCCAACCCAAAAAAACGACCAACCGGATTGAGAGGTGTTCCCCGCATACTTGCCGGCAACGGCATCGCATTCTCAAGATGTTGTTTGGCAACCGCCATCGCTGCCGCTCCGTAAAACGGACTTGTCGGGAACATGTTGAACGACGGGCTCAATGTCTGCATTGGTAGCACAAAATTGGGCGATAAACCAGGCCGTAGTCCATATTGTGGCTGGAAACAAAAAAACTACAGTACTCTCCATTATTTGTTCTTCTTGCACTCTCTCGTTCTACAGTAATCCATGATAAAGCTTTTCTCGTTATTTACACGGAAACATAGCTTGTTTACACGGATTGTGCAACAACTCGTCGAGGGATATTATTGAGCATCTGCGAGCAGATCATATAAGGTGTTTGTTTTGACTGAATAGGGCACAAACAAGACAAAAAAAGGAAGAGATACGTTTCAAACATGTGTTATGATCTACCAACCGCTTTACAAAATACTAGTAGAATATCAAAAATATAGAACATTTTTCATCCTATTTAAGTCATTGAAATTTCAAAGCCTTCAAAACTGTTCTTGGGCCGGTTTGTGAATGAAACTTTTCTAGCTACGATTTTGAAATATTTTTACACCTAGAAAATCCAAGCTTCAAAAAAAGGAACAAAAAACATTCTGAAAGTGACTTTTGAAATTTCAAACAAACATTGCGGGCCGGTCCGAAAATCTTAGAACATTGTCGGCTACTGTATTTCGGTCATCTAGGTCATTTTGCGCGTTTCCCGAGAACTACACACATGTATTTCCCAATTATTTCTCGAGACAAAAATAGGTCTGCTCGCCTCAAATTATGTTCGGTAATTATTGTTACCGATACAATTCCCCCATACAAAAAAACCATGTAGAGACAAGTGTCAAGGGTGAGACAAAAGAAGGCCTCAACAACAAAAAAATAGAATGGGTGCTAATTGCTTCCGGACCGACCTCGATTGTAAACAAAAGGCATTTTTAAAAAAAAAAAAATAATAACTCACCATTATAAGTGGCATAAACATCGGAAACGCGTATCCAGGACTGAAAGGTCCTCCGGGCATCAGGCCGGCCAGACTGGCAAACGAGGGGGATGGTTCGGGTTTGATGAAGGCGCTCGCTCCAGTTTTACTACCTGCAAACAAACAAAATATCGCTCTACATATGGTGAGTTGTTTTAATCCCCGGGATTAGTAGTTGATGAGTTGCGCAATTTTATAATTATCTCTTTTTTTTCTTGCTGGGCCTGTGTACAACTAAATGGAGATTGCGCAACTTTTCCGCTCTTGAACCCTTCTCTCAACAACAAAAAACTTTTCTTTTTTGAAGCAAACAATTTAGCACAGGTGGCTCATTATTTCTATTAATTAGATTATTTGTTTATATTTTCAGAACCGCTGGGCCTAATGGATACAACATGTGGTTTTTTTGCAAACAAAAAATTAGGAATCATCATATTGGCACCTAATGATGGCCTAGAAAACAACAAAATTAGGCCATGTGTTTTGTTGTTTTTTCATTTGATTTTCGCAACAATATTTAACTTCTAAACATCGCTATTGGGATTTGTGACAAAATCAAAAATGAGATACTCACAAGAGAGGTTCAACTGGTTCCTATCTTAACTCTTTTTTCAGCCCGACTAATTGGGACATCCCCAACAACACCCTACTTCCAATCTTTTCTCTTCGAGAATTTTGAGAAAAAATTCACAATTTTATTGGTTTCATCACTATTTAAAGCTCGAACAGGAATGAGATTTGAGCTAATGCTAGGAGGCTTTCTTATCGAGGTCCAAACAGTCCAGGCCTTGATTTTATCAGTAGCAATGTATAAAACAGTACAGAACCACACAGTTTGAGACTCATTCTCATTTTATGGGCCTAATTATTACAAGGCCGGTGCTCGAAAAAAGCCCAAATATCATCCCTGACCTCTACACACAAAGATGAAAAGTTCACGTTTTTATTGATTCTAAAATACATATTTTTGCAAGTTTTGGTTTTTTTGGGTTCTATATTTTCTCACAGACTCGGAGAAAAAGTTATCAACGTGATAAAAAATGTCGATTATCGCTAAAAGTTGAGATGGAGACAAGTTGAACTACTTTGTCAGAAAAATTACCACTTTCACGAAAAAAAAGAACACTCACCAACTTCAAGTTCTGCTTCAAGAACCGCCTCTTTTTTATCATCCTCCAACTGTTGTTCGGATGTTTCGCCGATCATCGTATCATCATCCACATCTTCACCACGTCGAAACACCTTCACCTCATCACCATTCTCATCGTCGGCCATCATTATTGCATTTATTCAACAAAAAGACCTGCAAACATAATTATTTCAAATTTGTGTATGAAATTTCAGCGCGCAGTATAGAACAGCCAAAAAAACGAAGGAAATGGAGAAAAACCCGGTGACCTAGAAAAAACCAACACCATGAAGAAAAAGACGCGCGCACCACGCACACCAAAAAAACTAACAGGTTTTTGTTTGGGGTGTCATTGGCGGCAATAAAAAATTTGAAGAGATAGACAGACAATAAAAGAGGAGAGTTTCTAGAGAAAAAGAGATCAATGGGGCGAAGATGAATCTGAAAATATACAAAACAATGTGAACATTTGGTTTGATATGGTTAGAACGTTGAGCTGATAAGACAATTGAAGAAAAAAATGAGAAAATGAATGAGAAGAGAGGAATAGAAGGAAAAAAAGGGAGGAAGAGGAGGAGGAGGACAATGAATGAAATATTGCCGCTTTTTACATGAATTATTACTAGTCGAAAATCGGATTGTCTTGTTAATTTGACATTTTGAAGCAGAAATTCGAATGGAAATCTTGGTAGGAAAAACTCCGAAATAATTCCAGAACAAAATGACGTGGTGACGAAAACTGGATCAGCAACACGAAGAACTCAATTCCTAGGAATATCATTCTAAAAGGGCGAAAACAAATCAGGCCCAAAAATAATAGTCAAAAAATATTGTGCCCAACCATCCTCAATGAGACAAAAAGTTAAAATTTAGACAAGAAAAAAATGATCATAAAATTTTTGAAACAAGTCAGGACTGGAAAATTTCGGGTTCAAAATTTTGTGACAATAAAATAAAACCAACAATTAGTATATTTTTCTGCCCATGAAATGCATGTTTCTCGGATTGGAAAAAAGCCAAACTTTGTGGGCAAGCCCGAAAATGTTGGGTCCTCAAAAAGTGTTTCAATTGGAAAATTTCTGAAAACCCGAAAACTAGAAAAAAACGATTAAATTTTCAAAAAATGATGAACAAAAATTATAAAAACAAAATTCAGAAATGTTCAGCAAAACCTGTAGATCAACATTTTTCAAATCCAAAAAAAAAATTGAGAAAAAAAGAAGAAGAAAAGATGGCTTATGAATTGAACATAAATAAATATAACTTTCTTCTCTCTGTCCTTTTGCTCATAAAAATAATACAACACCTGACTACTAATATTTGGCGCCAAAATCGATTACACCAAACTTTTTTTGAACTCAACTTCTGGGCAAAAAAACTAAAGTTGCTAAGAAAAAAAAAGAGTTCTAAGGTTTTTGTAAATTTTGAAAAACGGAAAAAAGAAGAATAAGAAGAAAAAAAGAAGACAACCCAACACCGCCACAGCTATCTAGCAGCATCACAAAAAATGGCATGAAGAAGAAGGAGAGGGCAGAGACGCAGAGAGAACCTGGTCAGACAACAAAACACACCCAAAAGGTCCCCCCCCCCCCCCTTCTTCTTCTTCTTCTTCTACTCTTCTCAACTGATTAATCATAGTGGTGTGGGTTGGGGTGGAGAGATGACACGCCCATTTTTGAATGGTGTCACAACAACCTTTTGAATCTTCCCCCTTCTCCTTTCTTTCTTTCTTTCTTTGTGTCTGCTCTCCCAGCAGTTGTAAAAGGTGTGAAATATGGATTGACACCATCATCATCATCATCATCACAGCCAACAACAACAACAAAAAACAATGACATGTTGGTTTTTGGGCGGACAAACTTGCGAATCTCTAAGAGTTCCGGGACGATCCTTTCTGAGATCTGAAGCTTTCCGCGCAAAAACCTTTTTGGCCAGGAATCAGAATCTTGAAAAACTATTGCCCCATTGAAATTGTTAGGAAATCTCCGGCAAAACTCACAAAACATCGGGAATTTTTTCGCACGCGATTGTGCCGTTCAAAACTTTCAGAACATATCTGCCGAAAGTTAATCAAAAAGACTGAAACTTTTCACGAAACAAATTTAATTTTCGGTCGATTTTGAGTAGGATTATCAGAATCAGGCCCGGTCCGATGAAAAACGAACCCAAGTTGAAAAAAGTGAATGGATCAGGCCAGAGTCAAGACGCTGGTTTTCTTCCGAGATCTTCTCTGAGTCGGGCCAACAAATTCAAACCAGACAGGTTATTTAAAAAATGACTGAAACGGGTCAAGTCTGTTATTTGGTCCCAAGTTTGTCAAAACAAAAGTTTAAGCTATCAACATAACTAATGCAAATTTTCCGCTAGCTCTCCGCAAAGTTTTCCGTGCCGCTCAACCAATAAAAAACGCGTTTCAAACTCTACAGTAATCTCCACATCAAATCGTCCATCTCAATAAATCACGCACCTACAGTACACCGCAATTTTCATTAATTTTTCTTGCAATTCAAAAGATAAAGATCCTCCGCACGAAAAAAAAATAGTTTGATTTGAAAAATTTCAATTTATTGGTGGGTGTCTGGGTGGGGTCGTCGATGTCGCGGAAGCCGCGCAGCAGTCGCCCGAATAATTTATGAGAGGCCGAAAGAATAGATTGATCATCTTCATCTTCTTCTTCTTCTTCTGCTTTCGGGGGGACATGTGCAACCCAGTCACCATTTGAAATTACATATACACGCCAGGGTGAAATAAATAGGGAGAGTTGTCATCTGTCTTTGTGTCATCATAAATATAACAGATGAGGTGGTCGTGGTGGTGGTGGTGGGAAGGAGGAGAAAGGGAAAGGGTTCAAACTGGAGCACATACTTGATGCGTAATCTTTTATCATACTTGTTATGTCATCATTCATTATTTGACTTTGGATTATAATCCTATTCATCATAAAAGGTCAATTCAAAAAAAAGTGCTCGGGTCGTGGATCGAACTTGCCAAAAAAATCAAATTCCTAGTTCAGCATACTACCACTGAACTACAAGATCAATGGAATCCCCTAATGTCTATTTCAAATACCTGAATGTTGCGAAACAAACTGATAGTAAATCAAAAAAAGGTCCTCTTCTTGGTTGACTTTATCAACAAAAATGTTGATAAGAATGAGAAAAAGAAGAAGAAGATGATGATGATGATGAAGGTTGCGAACGAGCGCATCGACAAGACAACACAAAAAACGGAAATATTCTGCCGCGCGCGCCCGCACTTCAATGTGCGCAGTAAATCATTCCTAAAAACGAAAAACTGAATGTGAAAAAAAGAAAAGAACGACCGAACGAAGAGAAAAAAGAAGAAGAAGAAATAGATAGTAGCGGCTTGAAAATTATATACATATATATATTTACAAAAAGAAAAGACAGAAAATGTTGTTGGCTGATGAGAGAAGTGGGCGGAGCAAAAGAGCGGAATTGAGGTAGAGCAACCACCGAAACGACAAAATGATACTGTATAAGAAAGACTCAGGTCGACTTGACCGGGGTCTTTGATCTTGAATTTTCGAGAGCTGATCGGGCCCGGATCGAAATTTCAGAAAATATGAAGCCCGGCCTGGATCTCGACAGTAAAACTAGTAAGGTTGAATGACCTGTAAAATTCGAAGACACGGTCTGGATTTGTTCGGACTGATCTTGGATCAAAACTCTTGAGAGTTTAACGTGAACTTTTCCAATAGCTCGGGCTAGGAATTCATACTTTGGTCCGAAAATCTATTTGAGGATTGGCTCATAACTCTATTGAGAATCTACTTTTTAACGAGAGTTTAGTGATCAGAAGTACAAGTTGAAACGTCCTGGAGTTGTCTCAAAACACTCGATCGGCTCACCGAACCGGACCGGGTTCGATGGACTTGAGAACAACAATTTCGTATCGGTCTCGAATATCAAAATATGACCGAATAGGTCCAGAGTCGTAAAATAGGAGGAGCAATAAAAAAATCGGAATTTCGGGCCGGCACGAAACTACTCCCCTGAATTGAAGAGTACGATCCGATCTCGCTCCCAACACATATTACCTAATACTTTCTTTTTTATGCCAATAAATGTTTCCCCGTAATATTATATGTATGTCATAAACACACATTTAAAGGCGCCCTTTCATCTATACCGCCTTCATCTCCAAATGTAGTTTCTCACATCAATTTGTCTCGCGATGCCTATTATCATTGTTTGCGTGTTTTCAGCTCATTTCTCAAGCTTCCACAAAACAAAAAAAAAACAACATAATTATCGAGCCGAAAACAATGAGAATACGGTAGTTTTTTGTTGGGCCAAAAACAACAAAAAAAAGTATTTCCGGCGACTTACCGTACACTCACATACATACACTAAAGAAAGAGAATGATGAGGATCAGTAGACACACTTGTACAAGCACTTGAGAGCGAGAATAATCACTGATAATAGCTACAGTAATTGAGTGGGGGCTTCTTCTTATTCTTCTTTTTGCGAATAATAACAAAAAAAGATGAGATGATGTATATATACATATTTGTACATAATAAACATTTACATAAAAGGGTGTGCATAAGTATTAGAACAATAATGATGATAAATAGGATACAGTAGGAAATGATGCTGATTGTTCCATCTATTGTTGAATAGGGGGTTTCTTTTTGAGAAAAACAAAAGACATCGAAAAAGAAATTGGAAAACCCGGGGAATTGAACCCACAACCTCTCGAGCGATAATTCAACACACTACCACTACGCCATACCAACCACGGAAAATGGTTGAACAATTCAAATTTTTGTTCAATAGGCGTAAAATGAGACCACCCGGTGGTTGTCTTTTATCTATGCCGACATTGGTTAGATAATTTGAATGAATGAATGAATGAATGTAAGACGACAGGTGTACCTTGGGATTAATAATTTTCTTGAATCGAGGAAAAAATGAAAATAGAGAGTGAGAGAGGTCAAAAAGTTCACACATGTGCCATTAATCCGTTCAAAAAAAGAACTAACCTCAATAAACAAATCAAATAGAAATGTAATGTGATCCGAGATGGATCACCGCCAGTATATGGGGTCGAGAAATTCGATAGCGTATCGGCAGATATCATAGAATGACCGTTAGAACTCGGCAAAAAAGTATCCTGCTCAATCATGACGCAATCTCGGATGTTTGAGGGATGAGAGTATGTTTGTTTTTTGAAAGTTTCGACTTGAAACAGTGAACATTTTCACGATCACAAATCCTGTCTAATGTCCCGGTTAATCTCTTGAGAAAATTGCGGAAAGATCCTCGGTTCAAATCCACGTAGATTCAATTTTTTGAAAATAAGTACTGTAGACTTTTCGGCGCCGAGTTTGTTAAAAATGTCACGCCAAAATAATCTGGATCAGAAAAAAATCACATGAAACCGGCTCGTAATTTCTTTGACATTCGCGCGTTTTGGAGTCTGGCCTGGAAGATGTTGAATTTTTTCGGGCCGGCTCGAAGACCAACCTGTTACGGACATATTTCAGGCGCGCTTATCTTCCTTCAACAGGTGGTATTGTTCCTAGGCTGATCATCTCATGTGGGAACAGTTTATGACATGATATTGGCGGCGTTCGAAGTTATCTTTTAGGGCCCCGAAATTAGGAACATGTCTGGAAATCAGAAAAAAAAATCCAGTCCGGCCCGAAACTTTTCAATTACCACAAAAACCAATAAAAATTGGATACCGACTAATCTATTTTCACCATCAAAAAACGCGTCAATTCGAATTGCGTTTTGCCAATTGATCAAGTCAAAATGTTAGTTTTCTCTCTTCATTTTCTCAAGATTCATATCTTTTTTAAAGGAGGGTGTGACAAAATAGATGAACAAGACAAGATATGGCCATCCCCCCCCCCCCCTTCCAAAATTCAAATAATGCAGCTGTGTGTATATACAGTAGTAGTAGTAGTAGAAGAAGAAGACAAGGAGTAACAGCAGCACAGATGGTCGGCGCAATTAGCATGTCCTTTCTCTCTTTCTCCGTGGTTCTGTCTTCTTTTTTCTATGTTACCTTTATTTGTCATTTGATATTATGTATGAGGGGAAGAATATGAAGAAGAAGAAGAACATGTCGGTGTTTTTGTATGAAAAAAAATCGAATTTAATTTGAAGGTTTCAAGGATAATTGATGAGGTTTAACTCATATTTGGGGTACTGTAGGTTTTGAAAATGAGCTCGACGAAATAATGATGGTATGAGGGAAAACATTCTAACCTAGGAGCTCGGGTTTGTACGGTTTGATTATTTTCGGAAACTTTTCAGGGCCAGAAATCCTGCTCGGAACAATATTATTAATACTGGAAATTCTAGACAAATTACAGACACATAAATGTTTTTTCTGAATTTTCCGAGCCTAAAAATATTTGAAACAGTGATGTGTTGTAATTATTTTCCATTCCTGCTAAATTTTTTGAGGTAACATAATAAGATTTTCAGGCTCAAAGTGCCCGGGAAAAAAATATTCGAAGTGTTGGAGATCTAAAATTTGAGAAAAATCTCTTCAGAACGAAAAACTGGCGCAGAATGGATTCTGAATTTTACGGATCAGTAAGAAAAATTTGAATCGACGTTTTTTGAAACTCTCCCTAGAAATCATAAGAACTGTAAAACCTCGAAATTTGACAGGTCACGTTTTTTTAAAGAAGTTTGTTTAATTCTTAACATTTCGGGCCAGCCTGAGAGTAATTCAATAAATGTTGGGTTTGTTCCGAAAGGGCCCGACCATAATTATCATGCCCAAAACAAATATCAATATTTCAAAATTAATTGTTTCGAACACACATGGTGTAATGCAATTAAAAATGCGGTGCCTTTTGATTGTGTGTTTTTTTGGTAGAACAATTAAAAAATGAGTTAAACATTGGTAGTCTTGACACCTGTGCAGATCCCTCAAGAAACAACAACACCAAAACGAGAATTATGGTCGAACCGGTCTAATGAACCTCACAGAAAATTGAATAAGGCAACAACTAAAAAATAAGAAAAAAGAGAAAAAGTAAGAAACATATATTTCTTGTTGGTGCTATCCCAACGGAATCATATATATTTCCAAATGCATAGTGTGGCCAGAGAGAATCTACAGTCATATTTACATGCCTATAAACATTCAAAAAGAGAGGTATGTCTATGAAAAAAAAGGGACTAAAACTTGAAATATCTCAAAAAACATATTGAAGCCTGGTATTCGATTGATGCACAACTGTAATGAGGATGAGCAAAATCGGAAACGTGTCGAATATTTTTCTGCGCAAAGAGCATTGGAACATGCAAAGGTGAGAACTTTGTTTTTGACAAAAAATAATTTTGAGAAGAATGTTTCTCATTTTCGAAATACAAAGAGTAGGCTCCAAAGACACAGTGTTTATTTTCGAATCTCAATATTTCGCACTTTTTCTAGATAAGGCACAGACTTGTGGATGCAGCCGAAATCTGAGAAATATAATTGAGAAATGAGAAATTAAGAGAAAAAATCACGAAAATTATTTAGACGAAAGTTACAAAGGTTCCCGTCCGTCGGCCCGGAACTTTATGCTCAAAATTGTGATATGGGACCGAAAAATTGCGAAAAAATATAGATTCTGACAAGATTTGTTTGATCCGATATTAATAATTTTTGAGAAATAACATTTTTTTAAACCAAAAAACCTCGTGCGCACGTGGTCTTGTCACGAACACACACATTATCTTTGGATTTTTGTGTGTTCGTGACGAGATCACAGAGAGCGAAATTTACGGTTTGAAAAATAATTTATTTCGACACCTTTAAAAAAAATTATCAATAGAGCGCATTTTCTTCAAAACAAAAAAAGATCACTCAATAAAGTATCAACAAAAAAAATTCAAAAAAAAAGTGAGTAATAGTAAGTACACAGCGGAATGAATCATCAGTATCGGAAGAATGTGTCATTAGACACCGACCACTACTTTTTTTCAAAAAACGGTGTTTTCTTTGTAGCACAAAAGTGTGGCGTTTGCCGTTCAAGCACAAAGAGATTATGATGGAAGTGTTGATGAAAAATCGCCGCTCAAAGATCATACAATATCATTCAAAGTTAATGATTTTATACACATTCATCAAAAGTTTAATTCGGATTGGTGGATTGGTCGAATTGTGCGGTCACACTCGGAATTTGGATTCGTGCCAACTGCCAAAAGACTTGCCAATTATATGATTACGAGCGAAGATCAACCACCACCCATAAATGAGCAACATGTGTGAGTATCGAATCATCTAAATCGGACCGGCCGGGTTCGATAGAAAAGTGGACCATTTTGAGCTCAAGGCATTTTTAGGTTTGAAAAAAACGCGTGTTTTTCGGACTCAGACCGAGCCGGAATGGAATCTGTAAACGTATGTTAATCTTTTTTGCTAGAACATGTTTCGGCGCGAAAAATGGAATTAGACATTCCAGTCCAGTCCTTACCACACCCAGTTAATATTTTTTTCTCGTATCAGACAAGAGAAAAGTATCTGGGAGCCAAAATGTCCGTACCGGGTCGTTCCCACCAGTCGACCCATTGTTTTGCTTGGTCCAACCATGCAACATTCTCGCCTCACACAATTATTACATTTGGCATTGAGAGAAGAAATTTTGAAATATTTTGGCGATAAAATGAAATATGTGAAATCGGATATTGGAAGTGGACAACAACGAACTGGTGGAAGATGGTTGAGAGGATTGAGAGATTCAGAATATGAAAAGTGTGGCGATGAAAATGTCGAGGTTTGAACTTTTCAGAGGAAACAGCAAATGCTGCTACAACTATTCAAAGACAATGTTTAGGTCGAACTAATCATGCGGATGACATCGAAATTGAAATTATTATTAGTCGATTCTCCAAACATACACACTCCTGATGATGTTCAACACTTGCCACTCGCTCCTATCTTTTTCTTGATAAGAGTATCAGATAATAAGGTTGCACTTTTTGTTGATTTCAAAAAAAAATCATTTCAAAATTCAAAATCAGTTCTCAATTTGAGTTCAGACATTTGAAAAGTTGCTGGGCCCGATCCTTAAGTACAGAATTTCCAGATATATTTTGTCTAAAAGGCTCTCAAAATTTCGAATCCACACTTTTTCGAATCAAAATTAAGAACTTTTCACTCCGACAATTAACGGCGCCAGGAACTAAAACTCAGATCTCAGAAATAATCTTGCCTCCATTGATGTTTCAGGATTTTTTGAACGTTGACAATTTCGAATTTGCAAAAATTAGAGTCAAAGTTTTTTGGAACCAACTTAGGAAATTCTATCATTTCCTAATCGTTTCAGAATCAAATCTAAAAAGAGGAAGGCTGAAGTTGAAAAATATTCTAGCCCCTAAGGAAGAATTAGAAATTTAAAAATCAATTTTTGAATTCGGAGTTTTCGGGGCCAGATATCCAAGTTAGTAGAGTTTACTTGAAGTTTTTCATACTCACAATTTACTCAAAATTCCATCTTTTTTGAGATGGATATTTTTGACTGTTTCGGCCTTTTGTGGGTTTCATTTTTTTCTCACAGAATAAAAGTTATTGACACGTTTTGACCAAGAGGCGCGGTTTAGTAAGCTTGTCGATTATAGTCAAAAGTTGAGATGGGGAGAGGTTGAACCTTCCTTGTTAGATAAAACAATGAAATTTTCTAGATTCTATGTCAACTTTTGCGAAACACTGGAACAACTCGTATGGCCGCTGACATTGAAGTGGCAAATATGCTCAAAACAATGAACAACGACCGAGTAGGTGACGAAGAAATGGCGGCTCGCGGAGTGAGACCATCAAAATGTTAAGAACAAAAGAAAAACAACAAATCTAATTTTCAGTTTGAAATGGTCATCGAAGAAAATGGTTTGAAAGAAGCCACGTGGCGAATAATATCTTATCTGGAAAAATATTATCACGCACTACACTATCATCCAAAATCAAAGTGACTAATTGAAACAGTGAAAATTTTGAAGATATTATCTGACAGGTGTGAACATGAAAAAGAAAAGCCGACAAATTGATTAGCCCCCGCTACTACCATTTTTCATTTTCAATTTCTCTTTGACTTATTTTCGCAATATCAATTAGAACACAACAATGTTTTTCCGTTTTCCGTCTTGCATTTTATCAGAAAAATGTATCAGTTCTCGATTGAATGTATGGTCGAATGGTTGGAAGCATTTCGAAAACTTGGCAAAATTGGCGAATGTGTTCAAAGTGTGCCAAAAAGAAACTGTCGTAGCATTGTTGGCAACGAGTAACGAACTCGATTAGAGCAATATCGGCCCAGGTATACTGCAACAAAAATTGTAAATGGTGTCTTACAACATGTTTTTTGCTAAAAATTAATCAAGTTTAATTTCCTGGTTCAAAAAATAAAAAAAAATTATCATGTTCCAAAGTTATTTTTTACAGTATTCGGGCCCGCCCGGGAATTCAAAAAACTGAGTCAAAAAACGCAGAACAAGGGCCTAACCACTGAAAACATACGTATTTCCGAATAATGACGGAACAAAAAATCAAACTGGGGACGATTTAATGAAGTTTTTCTGGATTTTTCTCTGATTTTAAGAAGTTTTTACAAAAAATAGTTTCAGCCCCGGTTCAGAAAACTTCAAAAAAAAAAATCCGACTCAGAGCGAAATTTTTTAGTAGTCGGGTTCGAAAAAGGTACTGTAGTTTTTGGTTTTTTAAATCTCAAAAACTCACTTTATCTCCGACCAAAAACTTTTGCGTTGCCAAAACTTCCTCATATTTGTTCAACATTGGGAACAGAGATTGTTGTTTGAACGTGTTCCAACTTTCCTTTCGAGCATCATAGTTTTTTGTCAACGTGGCTCTTAAAATCGGATTCATGGCCACGTTCAGTGTTTCGAGATCTCGAATCACTTCATCAATCTTTTCCTGATCACCACTTGAACTTCCGTATAGACCTGACATTTTTTGATTATTTTTCTTGATAAAAGGGGGGTGGAGGAAATCGGCAAGATGTGTTTAAAGGAAAGAGCACCTAAAATATAGTATAATGTTCGAGGGAAGTTCTTGTTTTCCCAATTTATACCACCATTTTTTCCATGTGGGATATTATCTCTTGCAAAAAAATGAAAGTTTGAACAAATAAAAACGTGAACATTCTTTTTTTGCCTGTAGAGAACATTTTAATGTCAGTTTGTATAAGAAAAAAGATAGACTCTCACCGTATTGTAACGCAATATGTCTACAAATATCAATGACCCCAATAATAACACGAGCTCCATTGTTGATCTTCATCACTGGCAGTTTTGTTGATTCACTGAATCCTTCTGAAAATTCAAAATCCAACAATGTTTTTTCTCAATGAAATTCACCCAACACTTTTTTGCCCTTCCATTGTGCGATTGTGAGACGAGTATCCGTGAACTGACGACAAGCAAATGTTAAACTACAAAAAGGTTGTTTTCCCTCAATTTTTCAGGCCGATCGGACACTTACAGTAACCTGATGGTCTCGGCACGACCTTTTCCTGGAAGCGAGATTAATTCGATTGGAGGTGGTTGGCTCATCGTTTTCTGAAAAGAGGCCTAAACTTGGTGTTGAGTAATTTTTGGATTGAAAAAGGTAGGACGGCTCTGAAAATTTGCAAGAAAAACAGTAAGAAATTTCCGGGTCAAAAGTTTGGAAACAAATAATTTTTTTCAAAATCTTCATCTCTCGTTTTGTTGACAATCTTTTTTCGGTCCTTTTATTCAGGAGACAAGATTCTGCAAATTTTGAAACCATGGGGAAAGAAAAAGCCCGCGATTGAAAAAAAAGTCTAATTTTTTGCAAAAAAATTTCAGATTTCGGCATCAAATGGTTTCTCAGAAAACGTCACTTTCTGAAGGCAATTAATTTAAGAGAAATATTTTTGCATTTTTACGTCAAAGAAAAACTTCAAAAAAAACCATAAGCTTTCATTTTTTAAACTATTCAAGAAGTACCCAGTTGGTCCATGACACGGATTCAGAAACTAGGCTCAAAAAATTAGAAAAAACCAGGCCAGGCCCAATCAAAATTAGTAGTAAAAATGGTCGAAAACTGAGTAGCAGCTCTCGGCGACAAAAACAAACAAAAAAGTGAAGAGCACGATCGCAAGTACTCCAAAAATACAAATAACTCGCAAAAAAAACTGGTAAATAATAATTTGACTTTATTCTAGAAGGAGATAAAAGAAGAGTGTCGACTAAGCTTTCTGCCAAAAAAAGAAACATTTTACTTTTCCTTCTCCTCCATCTCAATCAACTTCTTCACTCCGTCATACATTTGTTTCACTGCTTGATATTCAGACAATCCCAAACGAGCCTAAACATCATTGTCATTATCATATGACAGTCTACAGTAGTCTACAGTACTCCTCACCTTGTTCGAAATATCATAAACTCCGCCAACCGAGTCAGAGTGTTCTCCGTGAATTCCACGAACTTGCAAGTTCAATTTCTCGCAAATCGCATTGAAATCTTTGCGAGCCGAAACTTTTGGAAGTTTGATGTGAACTGAGGCACGAACTGTTGATCCCAAATTGGTTGGGCAGAATGTCAACCAACCAAGACGTTCGTCGCGAGAGAATGGAACCTGCAAAACAATTTAGATTTATTTTTCGCAACAAACGGATTTTTGGCCAGCACGTAGATCAGTCTAGTTGGAACACCGGCCCGGACCGAAAAGGGGGACGCTTTCGAGGAGGGCAGAATTTCAAGTATATTTTAATTGGTTAATTTCTCTTGATTTTTTCAATTTATCGATTCTCAGTACAGACTACAGTGTTCCAACAAGCCTCAAAAACTACAGTACTTCTCTTTTCTAAGAACTACAGTAATTCAAACGTGCAGTAGTCAGAAAAACGAAACTAAAGTACTGTAGTTTTAGTTTCGATTGAATTTTGGATATTATATGCATACCTGTTTCTCGATTCCGCGAACACCCTTGATCAATCGGCTCAAAACTTGTCCAACATCGGATCCCTCTTGCATCGAAATGATTCGCATATGGTCCTCCTCATTCACCCAAATCAAGAAAGTCTTGTCATTATTGTGGAAAATACCACGTCCCTTTGGCCAAAAGTTGCAAGCATTCGCATATTGCAAGTGTCGATCACCCTCTTTGAACAAGAAATGATCGGCAATCAACTGATTCTGAGTGTCCTTGCTCATACCATCCAATGGATAATATTTACCCTTCAAATCTTTGTCGTATTCGGCAAATGCCTTCTTCACTTTTCCCTCCATTTCGAGATAATTGTCTTGTGTCAAACATGGGTTGAATGGATATCCCTTCAATGATCGACCACATCGAATACGTGTCGATTTGATGTATTTACCCTTTGGATCCAATGGTGGAAATTCGTGTGTTTTTCCCTCGCCCAAATCAACAGCTGGTTGTTTTTGTTTTGGCGAGAAGCCATGATAATCTTCGATAATTTTGTCGAACAATGGAGCAAACAATGTGTATGCTTCGGCATCTGGAGCATAAACACCAACACCGGCATTAAGATTATAAACACCCGAACGGATACAATCATAAAGTGTTGCTCCAAGTTTTGTCTTTTTTGTCTTCAACTTTTCGACAACATCCTTGGTCAAATGTTTCTTCAAAAGTGATTTGCACTTGGCCCCTTCCGGTCCGTTCAGCTTCGCATACGCCTCTTCGATCTTCTTGATCGTCGCCGCATCAACAGATCCAGCTGATTTTTGCGATTTTGCTTGAGCCTAAACATTTACATCATTATTTATATTTTGAATCAGTGTTTCCAAAAACCAACCTCTGGTGTAAGAGTATAAAGGGCAGATGCTCCTCCGAGTGTCGCCAAAACACCGGCAACGATGCGAGAATTGCTGGTACGCAGGAATTGAGATGCCATTGTTTGAGACTAGAACAAGTGTGATGTCACAATACGAAGAATAAACCAAGTATTGGATTAAGCAGTGAGTCGGTTGCCCGATTCTGATGCGTTTATAAAACAGAACACAAAATGGGGCAGTAGAACACGTTGAAGAGATAAGAGATTTCGGTTGACACGTCAATTTATTTTTTTGTGAAAAACAATTGGGTCAAAAATGTGGAGAAAAAAGAAGATGATAAGATCAAAAAATTCTGAAATCAGAGGTAAACCTAAAGTCCGGAAGCCTGACCAGAAAATCACGGGCCGGACCGGAAATTTTTGATTTTTTACCAGGCAGTGAGAATCTCCCATCCGGCCCGAGAGAAAGATTGGGGGATCTGATTGGACCGCGATCAATTTTTGGAGTTCACTCAGGGAAATTCTGGCTTAGTTGAAGCTGCGCAGCCTCTAATCAGCCTATTTTCTCTAGCTGATCAGCCATATTTCAGCCACGCCGTTTTTTTTTGCCCCGCTAATCTGTCTCTTGAGCCGGTCTGATTCAAAAAACCGGTGTGCATATTTTCGCGCCGACCGGAAAAGTGAGAATACTAAAATCTAACTCAGCTCTAAATTATCCTATATATACATTTCAAACTAGTACAAGACAAAAATAAAAAAAAAGAATATTTTCCATGTCAACACGGCAGCAGTGAAAAATCGATGTTCCTCTTTTTTTTTTGAGAAAAAACATCCTAAAAAATGATGAGAATTTGAATAGATTAATAATCCGTATCAGCCAAAACTATACGAAAAAGAGTTTTCAAACTTTTTCGAAAACAAATATTTACCAATAAAAAATTTCAAACTCCGAAATTTCACGTATCTTTTCGACGAGGCGAACACATAAGAAAATCAAAAAACAAACAACACAAAAAACCAAGACGTTCCCGTTTATCAGCAATGTTGTAATAAACGGGCGGTCTTTAAAAGTGTAAACAACTGAAAAATGTTTTTTTTTATTTACTGGTATCCAAAAAACAATAACAATTGAACAATAAATAAAAAGTTTCTATTATATATTTCTAAAGAAAAAAAAACTAAACAATTCTAGAAACAAAAAAACTACTGTGGTCGAAGTCTTACGAAACTTTCAATGATTTTCTGTTGTGATTCGGTCAACGAACATTTTTCGAAAATTCGATTGACCAGTGGTTCCAGTTTACTTCGATTGCTATGAAGAGAAATTATTTGGAGACAAAGTGCCGCGCTGAAAAAAACAGGTACATAATATGATCGAATCATGATTGTTGGTAGAAAAATTGAACACAAAAAACAACCTTCGCATGCGAAATTTGAAAAAACTTTGTTCTGGTTTTATTCAAAATTAACAGCTCAATATTCCGTACATTACAACATTTATTTTTAGTTTAAAAAGTACTAAAGAAACCAAGAAATGCAGTTTCAAAAAACACTATCAAGATTGATCTACTGTTTTATAAATGTTCACGTTTATATTCAATGTTCACTTTTGGCGTCAAAAAATTATCTGGCGATCGAAGTTCAATTTACATTACAAAAGACGCAAAAATGCACAATTTTTTTGTACGAAAAAAGGACACACGATTTCGTTTTTTTGAATTGAGTTGATTCTTGATTTTTTGGTTTACTCCGCGGCAAAACCAGCAGAATAAAAAGCAAAGCAAAATTAATGAAAATTCTAATAATTGGTTCAATGAAACATTGTTGAAAAGAAAATGAGTGTTTGATAAATTCAACTTACGCATAAGTATCCTTGCGTTTCAAACAATCTTCAAACAACGCAGCCATCGCACTCGGTCTCGCATGTCCATGCGGAAACACAGTCGCTTCTTCTCCATGTATCGCCTCTTCATCCAATATCAATTCCAATAATTCATACGATTTTTGATATTCCCCAATTCTTGTCAACAACAGAGCACATTCCGATATCTGCGAAGGCGACCACTTTCTCTGCATTCTCTTCGAATATTCTTCCGTAAATTTGCTGAATTCCATCCAAGTTGACACCAATTTTTGCACAATTTGAGTGAATTCATCTCGCTCATTTACAGAAAGAGTCTTAATGATTATATTATTAATTTAGTTAAAATCGAAAAAAGTCTTACATGATATTGCACTTCGATGAGTTGTCTTCTCATTTCCTCTGCTACAAACGATGTCAATTGTCCAGCATTGATTCCATCTTGAATGACTCTTCTCAAAAGTGGCCAATGAGATTCCTTCGATAATTTTCTGTAGACTGATTGACTTAATGAATTGCTGACACCGACTAGACGAGGAACAAAGTCTCTGTAAAAATATATTAATTTTCAGATGGCTGGGTTTTTCTGTTTTAAAACAAAAACAAATCAGGGTTGTCAAGATATATTGAATACTGTATTTTCTCGACATATTTTGGCAAAAATTAAATTTTTTTTGTTTAAATTTTAAATTATTTGGTATAACTCTCACTTGTATTTGTGATATATTTGTTCAATCGAAGAACTTTGTTCAATGAAAAGTTGAAGATATCGATTATAAAACAATGATTCGATGGTGAAAGCCGGCATTTTGACAAGATTGTTCGAACTTTCGTAGAGATCTATCAATTTTTGAGCAACTTCTAAATTTGCTGCCCGATAAGCAACTCCCATAGCTTCAGCGAAGAATAGGTTACAACTCGTTGATGACACATTCAACTGATTGTTTTCGAGTTTTCCAAGAATTTCTGACAACCAAGATACTGACAAAACCTGCAAAAAAGTTAGTGGATAACAAAAAAAGTGTATGTTTGAACTTACGATTTGGTTTTGATATTTTTTGATATCCTCATCGGTTTTCGATTCATTCAACAATTTTTGAGTTTTTGCGTCAATTATATTTCTCAAAATAATATAATAAGTTGTCAATGTTGGTTCAACTTTCAATGAGCTCATTTCACCCAAAATCTTTGCGAATGCATCAACTCTCTGATCAAATTTCTCAAGCTTTGCTGCTGATTCAAGCAACGCCGAAAATGTGGCAACATTTGGTTGAAGGTCGGTGAAACTTTTGCAAATTTCTAAAGCATTTTTGAAATTTGAATTAGCGATGAGACCATTGAACGCTTCAAGTTGAAGTTTTCCTTTTGATTGTGTGTGTTCTTCGAAAAGTTTTTTTGCTCGATCATTTTCTTTGAATTTTGATAAAGCTGCAATCATTATTGAAATTGTTTCGTCTGTTTTTGGAAGAGTTTCGAAAAGCAAATCAGCAACGCCAGCCTGAATTTATTATTTAACTATAGATCTGAAAAATCCAAAAAACGAACAGTCTTCCATTGTTGTTGCTCATCTTGTCCGAAATTTCTCATTCCAACCCATTCTGTCCATTCGGCAAACGGCACATTTGATGAATTGTAATATGCGACAAGTTTGAAAAGTTCTAATTGAGTTTTCTCATTTATTTCAACATTTTCTGAACGCATTCGTTCGTAGAGTAGACAACAATCTTGAACTTCTCGACTTTCAATCATTTTCAATAAATTTTGTTCGGTTGGTTCTACTTGAAGCGGATCTGGAAGATTTTCTGGTCGAAAAACTGGAAGTCTTGGTTGATCTCTGTCAAATGCGAACAATGTTGGCCATTCGGATGCTAATTCACGTGCTGCGCGTTTTCCCAATTCCTGAAAACAAAATAATTACATTTAAAATTGACAAAAAAAAACAACCAAATATTCACCTTTGCCATGAAGTAGGTTCGTTTTGCAGATGCTGTTGTTGGAATCGTCGCCGGGTCATCGATGAACGCAAAATGTGGAGCAGTTTTGTCAGTTCCCACTGTTTCCGAAATCGTTTTCAACAAATCCGTAGGTGTTCTCTTTAACGAAAACATTGAATTATTGTTATGAAACTTCTACAAACCTCAACAGCTGGTTGAACCGTGAATTTTGATGTTTCTGTGGAAGAATAAGTGCGCACCGCGCTTCTTCCTAAACACAATCGGCCAATCATCACCTGAAAAAATCTCGATTGCGTAATAGTGCAGGAGAATTCGCGAAAAACATGTCTGATTTATTCAAATTAATTTTTTTTGGCAAATTGCCCATAAAGTTCATTGTGTGTGCAGACATTTTACTTGACGAACATTGCAGAAAACAGTAGGCGCGAGCGCTAAAATTCTTTCAAAATCCTTTTCCACAGTGCGAGAAATCCGCGCTCCCCTTCCTCCTTTTCCATTGTTTTTTTTTCGAATCCCTCTCTTTCTCTGCGTTTCTCACACGCGTGCACAATTGGCGACGAGAGGTCGCAGGTTCGATTCCCGGCTGGTGTATGAAGCTGGATTTTTGTTTAGTTTTTTTTTGTATATTGGTATAGAAAGATAGTACTGGTCCCAGGCATACCAGAAAACATAAAAACATGGCATCTTGACCACTCTGGAACTTTTTATAACCAAAAACAGATGAAAATAGGCTATTTTTGGCCCAAAACCCATCATAACTCGAGAAATTTTTAGTCACTTTTTTTTATACTTTCCAATATCAAAGAAAAACATGTTAGAAACCGAAAAAATAACATATGATCCGGAGTGAATCACTCTAACAGTACCAAAATCGACCAAATGTGTCCTAAACTACGGTTTTCAAGCCATTTTTGGTCCAAAACCCATCATAACTCGAGAAATTTTTAGTCACTTTTTTTAATACTTTCTAATATCAAAGAAAAACATGTTAGGAATTGAGAAAACAACATTTGGTCCGGAGTGAATCACTTTGAGAGTACCAAAATCGGCTAAATAGGCCCTCAACTACGGTTTTTGAGCCATTTTTGGCCAAAAATTCATCATAACTTGAGAAAACACGGCCAAAAAAGGTTGGTTTTAGGTTTTCTGATAGCCCAGTCAATATTAGAACTAATGTTAAGCAAAAACTAAAAGAAAAAAACCATTTCGCCACAGCCGGGAATCGAACCAGCGACCTTGCGCGCGCTGGTAATGCAACGGTACCACTACACTAGCGGCCGTCAACGCGCCACGACGTTTGAAAAATTCGAAAAAAAACGGAGTGTTGTAGCGCGGATTTCTCGCACTGTGTTTCAAAGTTTTTTTTCATTTCGATGTTATTTAACATGTCAAGTACAATTTTTCAACAAAATTCTTCATTTCCAGATAGAAAATTGACTAACAAAATGGCTGCAGAATGGGATTCATCATTTCAAGGAGAACAGAAATGGGTTGGAGAAAACAGTTTCGCAACTGGAAACAGACAGGATAGCAGAGCTTCAGCAATCAGCGAGCGTCTTCCTGTTCCAACCGCTATTACTCAGTTAAATGCTTTATTAGATTCTTCCGACGACAAATTTGTTCTTGGAACATATCGATTTGCCACTGTAATGACCATTGGAACAGTAAAGTCGATTACTGATCAGGACGGAACAATGACATACACTTTATTCGATCCAGAAAATGAGGAAAGCGAGTTCGTGGCAGTAAAGTATGCCAGCGACGTGAGAATGATATTTTTCAATTTTCGAGTTCATTTTTTTTTTTTTCAGGCATATCAATCGGCAGAAATTGTTGAAGGCTCACGTGCTCGTGTGATTGGAAAACTCAAAGGATTTGATGGAACAAACAGTAAGGTTCAGGTGATATGTATCATCATAACCTTATTTTTCAGTTATTATGCTTTTCAACATCTCGGAAGTTACCGAAGACAAAGATTATCGTATCTTCGAACTAGAAGCGAAAGCGGCCAAATTATTTTTCGAAAAAGATGTTCTGGAAAAAATGAAACAAGGAGATGTGCAAAACATGAAAGGAATGTTGGCTCCACCAACAAAACGAAACAATTCAAATAACATAGTTTCCACTTCGAATTCGGTAAATCGTAAGTTTTGAGAATTAAACAAGTTCAAATTTTCAGCAGAGTTCTGACAACAGAGATAGAATTTACAAAGACGTAAAACCAACTGGTGAAAACTCTATGGAAGATAAAGTAAGTACTCTGAAAAAAGTCAACATCAAGATAATTTTTTAGGTTGCCCAAGTTTTTGAAAACGTCCGCGACAGTACTGGAGATCTTGGTCTGAATGTCGATTATATCATGAGTCAATTGCAAGGAGTCAACATGCAAGAAGTCAAAGAAGCTATCCAAGGTCTTGTCGGAAAAGGAGCTATTTACGAGACTGACGATGATCATTATGCTCTCATTTAAATATCAAACAATACTGTATCATGCTTTTTAACAATCTCTTACAAATGAACAACTTGAAAAAGCAAATTCATTTTGTTTTGCATGAAAAAGACAGTGGAAAAGCATCACATAAAAGTGAAAAATTTAGAGAACAATTTTGTGTAGAATATTTACAATGGAAGGCATCTTGCACCGGTTGTTTGGTTATCCTAATCGATTGAAAACACTACGAGCTACCTGAAAAACTATAACAATTAATATTTTTGAAAACAAATCAGCTAAAACGGATGGGATTCTCAACTAGAGTTGGAATAAGAGTTAGTTTTAATGAATTAAGTGTGAGTCTCTTTCCTACTCTTATTCAAAATCACATTTTCAATGAAAAAACCATTGTAAGGAATTGCTCATATCCAACAGTAATGACACCGTCTCGGTCAGTATCGACATCTCTGAAAACATAAATATTCATGAGTTTTTTTGTTGCTAGGCTATCTCACCTGAATGCAGCTGTCAATGTTTGAAGGACCACACATAATTGGATGAAATCATCGAAATTAATTCTATTCGAGTGCGATCTATCAAATTTATGCATCAGAATGTTGTAAAATTGTGGAGAAAGTCGGTAACCTGAAAATTAATATTTAACGAAATCACATGCAATTATTGATTAATTTTACCAAATTGAGTGAGAGCATTTGTGAGTTCTTGTTTATCAATATTTCCAGAACCGTCCGAATCAAATCCACGGAAACAATTGGTCCAGTCATTGATGTATTTCCAAAGCGCCTGAATATAAAATTTACAATAAAAGTAATACATGTTTGGACATACTTGGAACTCTTGGAAATTGATAGCCCCATCTCCATTTGCATCAAACATTCCAATCATAAGACGACAAGTTTCCGGGTTGAATGGGTTCCAAGTTCCATTGGACAATGCACGTTGTAATTCGTCGGCGCTTATTTGACCAGATCTGAAAGTTTTCAATTAAAGCACTATCTTTTTATTGATTTCTCACCTATCCTTGTCAACAGACATGAAAATATGTTGAAGGTTAGCCATTTTGCTGTAAATACGAGGTACAAATTTTTTGAAATTATGGTGAAAAGAAGCTTAAAATGTGAAAAAAAAACCAAAAAACAATACGATTTTATCAACGCGAAAACCAAAAATAAATAAAAAAGTGATTTGCTAAACATAGGGCGGGCGGTGTGACGTCATTTATATTTTGATGACTCATTTCTGATAAATGTTGAAATAGGCTATTTATACAAAATACATTTTCATCTTGCTGGAAATATGAAATTACGAAAATGTATATGAATACAAAATCATCAGAAATAGGGATTAAGGGGAAAAAAGCTGCAAAATGCAAATATTTGCAAATGTTAGATGGTTGTACTTTGAAAAAAAAAAAGAAGATTGTGTTACTCTCAACGTTTTTTGGCACTTCTTTCTGGTTTCCGAGTTTTTTTTTAATGTTTATTATTGATCGAACAAAAACTGAAATAGCATATTAATGTGCATTTTTGCCAAAAAATTGTCGACTGAAAACGGGTTACTGTAACCAATGGCGAGAACTTTTCATAAATAAATCCGCTTGTGATATATTTTCTTGCCGGTTACCACTTTTCAATCAATTTGAAGATTTTTGTGTGAGATCTAAGAATATTTTCACTCTGTCCTGGATCCCAAACCCAAAAAAAGGGTTCACCGGTGCAATAAATACACAAATGGTTTTACGAAACATTGCAGACTACAGTACTTGAGCACGAAACGAAAAAAAAACAGATTTCGTGGTAAATGAGTCAACTTACGAGAAATGTCGGATTCTATACCACGCGTCACGGCATGGTTTTTAACACTTCCCTTTTTCCACACAATTTGCGAAATATTCAAACGTGCACTATGAAAATCAACTCTTCGTTGCAAGACTCAGCTCGGGACATTTTCCGCATATTTGCCAGCTCCCCCGCAAAAAGTGTGGAAGAGTTGGGGCTCAAAAATTAACCCGCAAATGTTGTGGGCTGACGGCCCACAACAGGGGCGGGTTGCCGGAAATTTTCCGTGAGTCTGCATCGCTCCTTTTTCCATTGTCTCTCAGTCTTATAAATTCAGAAAACCATTTACACACGCAAGTGTGATTTTTATTTGTAAGTACTAAAACTCGGGATATATTTGAGCCCCGTTTCCGTCCGGGCTTTTTCCGGTCTTCATCAAAAAAGCCCGGCCGGCCCAAGAGAGCCCAAATCACCCCCTTTTTTGTCGCATTCATCGAGAAAGGAAGTTGACTTTTTTTTTCGAAATTTGATTATTCCAGATAAATGAGTTATTCACGAGAAACCAAAAGGTATATTCGCAAAATGCACTTTTCCAAATTATTTTTCCATATTTTGTTGTAGTTTGGTTTTTCGTTTACAAAATATGAATGAAAACATGTGTTTTAGGCTTATTAAACTGATCCATTCAAGTATAGTCTAGTTTGTTTCACACAAAATTTTTCATTATAAAATTATCCGTTTTTGTGTTATCTAATACCTTCTAGAATACGAATACAAATTTCTTATGAACAAGATATATATAATAAAATTTTGGGCGAGATAATCCGAACAACACATCCAGATTTATTTTCTTTTTCATACTCCCACTTCTTTTCATTATGTTATTAGTTTTCCATCTGCTTTCTATTTCAAACTTTTTTTTGGAGTTTACGTTGCTATTCTCATTATTATTGTCTCAAAGTTGACTAAAAATAAAACATTCAACGTCCTCGTAATTGCCAACAAAACTCCATTGACGACGATAATATCCAGCTGGAATTCATTTGGGAAAGTACAAATGACTTTCTTTTTCGAAAAATGTACTATTTTTCCGAATTTTCTGTTTTCACACAAAATTTTGATTTCTACAGAAAATGTAAGGAAAAACAACTCAACTTTTTGAGGCTTGTTCGAAAAGTCCCAGGATTTAAAAAAAAAACAAGACTCAATCTGTGAACGCGGACTTCTGGTCGGACTTGGAAAGTCCAAATCTTACCCTCAATTTTTTATTTAACGAAAAACATTTGAATTGCAAAAAAAAAAACGTGACCCGCGTTTATTTAATTATTTTAGATTTCAGATTTTTCTCTGCGTCTCGTTCACTCTCAAAAAAGACGATACCAGAAATCTCAAACCTAGCTTGTCTGGGCCAAAATTAAAGGTTTCTTCAGTATCGGAACGCAAAACATCGAACATATTCGGGCCGACTCGAAAATTTTTGCAAAACAAAAAAAGAATATACTTTCGAATTCTCATGATAATTTTCTAATTATAATTCCCACAAGTTGGTTATTTGAATGAATAATAATCCTCTGCCTTCTCCTCCGGAAAAAAATGAAACCCATCAAAAAAATCTCTCTCTCTCTCTATTTCTTTTCTCTCTGATTCTTCTATCTCTATAAAGTCAGTCAGTCGATAATATATCGAAGTTGGCTCTCGTCTCTATTTCTCTGCGTCACTCGTATTTCTTCACTGTTTTGCTCTCCCATTTTTTGCTGCTCGTTTTTCTCTTTTTCAAATACACACACACCCTTCTCCCCTTTTTTCATTTTTTCTTTTCACTCAATTTTCCTGTGTGTGTGTGTTTTTTTTTTGTGGTTGTTGCACTTTTCAGAAATTAACTTTTTTGGATGTTGTTGCTCTTTTCATTGGGTGGGCTCATTCTAATTTTAAAAAAAAGAAGGGGAAAAATAAAATCACGTGTAGGGAATTGGGGAGAATCGAGTGTTTTGAGCTAGAGAGTTCATCAAGCTCAATTTTTTTCTAAACCAGACTGTGTGGGTTTGTCGAAGTCAGAGGAAGTTTTCAAGCCCTAGGAAATCAACCTGGCCCAAGTTAGCACTACAGAAAATAAAATAATTTTCTGTCTGAATTCAACTTTTCTGGCCGGCCTGAAGTGTTCTCATGTTCCGAATGAGTTTTCAGGAGTATTTGACAGTTTCGGGCCAGCCCGAGTTCGATGAATTTGAGATTCTCTCGATTTCATGCCTCAACCCCTGTCCGGGTTTCGGAGATTTCTACGTTCGCAGGATTTGTTTCAGGTCGGCTCGGGTTTTCTGAGTGTTTGATGTTTCCGAAGGCATTTCGGGCCGGACCGATTTTTCAGAACTTTTTTGACTTTTCCATTTTCAGACCTCTCCTGGTTTTCGGCATTTTCAGCGGTGATATTATATCCCGGAACGTCCATTTTTGGACATTTTTTCGCGCAAAAACTTTTCGTGGATTTTTTCAGACCGGCCCGTGTTTTCGGGAAATCATCTCTCTCTCTCTTTTTCTTCTGAAACCATGCCACCCACACCTGCCACGCACTTCTTTTCGTGTTTTTTTGAACACAACTTTTTTTCCCCAGTCACCGCCTACAACAAAAAAAAATAACAAATAAAAAGCCTTCTGGTTTTGATCTAAAATGCATCAAAATTCTTCTTTTTCTTTCGTCTCCTTTTTCTTCTTTGACTATAGTTTTTCCGCCACATTTTTGTAGCGGAAAAAATGAATCCGGCCGTTCCTAAAACGACCTCTGTCCTGGTGCATGATAACACATTTTCATTCTTATCGGAAAGTTGAAAAACTCTTCTCGAATCCTCATTTTTTTCTTCTATTTTTATACTTGATAATTGAAAAAAAATACATTTTCGAGAAATATTACTGTAGGTAGAATGTTTTTTTTCAAAATTTTTATAAATTTCGAGAAAGATTTCATTCTTGTTGAGTGATTCAATCCGCTTTCTTTCGTTAATCTGAATCATAGATCAGAACATCTACAGTACCACAATTATGGCACGATTTGAAAAAAAAAGCTTGGACGAGAAATACATTTTTTAAAGTTTTTCTGACCGGTTTTCGGAAAAAAATAGTATTCAAATGTTATTCATTGTTTGTATGTGTGTATTTGTGCAGTACATTGCCTTATCACATGATGGGCGCCGCCATTTCAGAAGACGTTTTGGCCCCCGTCTTTTATCGATTTTCTTTTTTTTTCGCAATCTCGATTTGTTTCCAGCAAATAAACAAATAGCATGCGAATGTCGAGTTCGGGTGGAACACCAAGAAAGTTCAGTGAAAAAATAGCGATACTTGAAAGAAAACAAAATGAGGAGAATAACACATTTGAGGATATTATGAGACAGGTTAGCTGACTAATTACTCTCAACATCATCATTATACAATTTTGTGAATATTTTCAGGTCAGATCAATAACTCATGAACCAGGCGAATCTGATTCAACACAACCAATAGCCATTCCACAACAGGTTCAAAAAATGCATAATTTGTTTGTTTTTGATGTTTTCTGTTTTAGATGCCTTCTGGATTATGTCCACCACAACAACCTTGGGGACACAATATGGGCGGTTCACTTCCAAATGTACACCAAATGCCATCCTACTCAACTCAACAACAATGGCCATGGCAAAATGATATGACACACAATCACAGACTATATCAAATGGTGAGAAATACCACTTTTTTTTGAAATTGAAAAAAATTATGAACTGAGAGACAATTCCGGACTGAGCCCGGTCGGTTAGGACGGGATTACGACAAACCCAAAATTGACGAAAATCTCACATCTGATTTCAAGTATTGAGCTTTATGAAGAAAAAAGCAAAACGCAATACACAGTGTATTTTACTGTCTGAATTTTCTTTCGCACATTTTTCTAGATCAGACACAATTATTCGGATGGGGGCCTGAACCAAAAAAAAACACACAATTTCTAAATGAAAAATTTTAGAGAGAAGGTCACGATAATTATTTTCACATACCAAGAAAAATTTTCAAATTTTGGTGACCTAAAATTTAGGTATTATCTGGGCTGTCGTTTTGGGCTTTTTGGGTGCCCAAAACAATTTTTTCAAAGATGAAAAATAAATTTTGTTTTTATTTTTTAAAACCATATGAGTATCACAAAATATAGATCTTGACGGCCCAAACGACATTTCTGCCTATTATACATAGATTCAGAATATTTTACGACTGAATAGAAAAACAATTTCAAGTCAAAAAATCAGGATCTCAATTCTGTCCTCAATGCCTGGGTTGACTCGGAGAGTGTTGCTTCTGTCAGTAGTACCGAAGGAATGGCCTCCTGATGACGATGTTATCCTGTTAGGATTTTTTTTCGATCATAGAAAATGAACTGGCTAGTGTGAACGGGCCTCCGGATGGCTTGAAATGGGTCAAATATCACCACGGTTTTTTTCACTACCAAAAATTGATGATAAAAAACTGGGAGAGAGGGTTAAGTAGGATGTTTTCAGTCAACTCGAAGTCGATCACCGGAAGATAGACATATGATGGCGGCGAGTGGTCATCATTATCATCCATACGGTAATGGTCGTGGTGCACATAGTCGATCACCGGATCGAGTTCCACCCTTACATCCACACGTTTCACACATGTATCATCATCATCAAATACCACAGAATGCCGTATTTCATCATCATACACCTCAAGGATTAGTTCCACCAGAATCGTGGAATCAGATCAATCGAGCACGATCAGATCCGGCAATTCATAATATGGGTATGAATAATCATCAAATGCAATTTATGGCTAATCAAGAAATGCAACAACAACAACATTACATTCAAAACACTATGGTTAGTTTTTTTTTGAGCGAGAGAAAACCTTCAAATTTTCTGCAGCCCGGTCCATCTGGTATGATGCCTCAACAACAACAACAACAACAACAACAACAACAACAGTCATCACAAATACCCTCACCTCTTCAATTAGGAAATGGAAGCCAAAATAATGGTGTATCACCTCTACAATCACCAAACAATCATATGATGCATCCGATGCAATATGGGTTAGTTATTCATTTTGTCAATTCGACCAGATTATTCAATTGTTTCAGTTTTTTAAAGTCAAATTTTCGATTTTTTTCGGAAAAAATTTACGACCGAACCTGTTTTTTTTTTATTTTTGAAATTTCTTCAAAAGTTGAAAGTTTGACAATGTTCAAAAATTGAATAGGTCCAATAAAAATCAGGATTAACAAACTTTAACTGAACTTTTGCAACTTTTCTGATTTTGAAAATTAGCGTTAGATCCAATTCAGAAAAGAATTTTTGGTGAGACATTTCCAGGCCGGCGGTTTTCTGAATTTCAAGCCGGCCCGAGATTTTGAAAAATCTTACTGTTCTATAGGTGTTTTCAAAGCCTTTAGTACATCTGTTTTCTATGGAAGCAAATTTTTCACGGACCAGGCCGGATTTGCAATTAGGACGAGTTTGTAAGATGATCACAGAGTTTTTCAATAGCCTGGTTCTGGATATTCCTAGTTACTATCGGAGAAATGCGGGGCTCGTTTTTTGGTCCAATCCTAAAAACTTAGATTTAGTAAAAACTTTATATTTCATGTTCAATTTTTGTCGAAAAAATGAGACAAGCTTTGGATTGTTTGCAGATTCCAAAATGGTTCACCAATGCAGTCACCAATGGGTTCACCGCACGCCTCTTCGCTAATGTTGGACGGCAGCCAAACACCATGCATGGAACTCAGTCCACCAGGAATGCACGATTTCAATCAAGAAGTGGGTAGTTTACCCAATTTGATGAATGGTGCTCCTCAACATCCAAACGGTGCAACGCCCAATTATTATCATGCACCAGTTGGACCACGACATAGTACAGGAACTTGTGGCCCGAGACTCGCTCCTGGACCTGTTTTGACACCCGAATCACAATCAGCACCAACGTCGCCGCATAATCCATTAGATTTGAATCATCAACCAGTTTGGCCAACAAGGTATGAATGGATTCAGGGGTGATAGTGTGGCCCGACCGGTCGAAAATGACCCAGATCTCACTCCGAAGAAACAAAAAAACCATTCCGATTTTCAGAACATTTTCCAATTCACCGGAAGCACTTGATATTCCAAAACTAGTGCTGACAAATGCAGAAGGAACACCGGGTCAACACTTGGAATGTTTCAATGATCTACAGGTAGTTTTTTCCCGGAAATTTCAATTTCATTATTGATGTTTTCAGGATCTGACTCTAAACGCAAACGATCTATCACTTATGCAATAATGAGCACAGTCTCTTCTCACACTCACACATCTACCAGATATTCTTGCCTTTGGTGCCATTTTCAGGGAAACACACGGAAAACAAAACCTCGTTGAACGTCGCCCTAATTGATCATTCTCTTTCTTGTGATATTCCAACTTTAGATGAAAATAAATGGATGTTCCGAATCCGACAAAGGTTCAGAACATCGACTTTTTATCAAAGTCATCTCTATTATCATTTGCATTTTTTGCCGAACAAAAATGAAACGTTTCAATTAACGAACAATGATGAAAACAGACAAAAACAAACAAGAAAAGTCACCCGAATACGAAAAAAAAGAAGGAAAAAGTAACAATAACAATGAACAATTGACTGATGAGCAAGCAACGATAAAATATATAGGTTTTTGAGAATGTTTTGTTACTCTTCTGTATTAGCAACATCGGAAGGTGCTAACTCGTCCAAATCAACTGCGCTGATAACAGGTTCACCGAAAACATCATCTTCTTCAATAATATCATCCGATGATTTCTGAAAAAGATAATCACTTTTCAAAATAATATTCTGAAATTTTCTCAGAAATGAGAAAGTATGATTTTTGCGGAGTTCTGACTCTCTTTTGAAATCCCGTGCCGAGTTTTTATTTTTCGGTCCGGCCCGAAAACTTTTTATGCTTCGAAAAATGGAAGACTCACCACATTTAATTTGGTAGTAGCAACAATCATATCAATAGTACCAATCAGCGAGGAAACGAATCGTTGAACTTCCAACTCTTTCGATAGTTGTGCTCGAAGTTTCGATGCGGCAGATGAAACTTCTTTATCCAACTCATCTCCCTTATACACTTCTAAACATAAAACTATTTTTTTTGAAATTTTCAATAGCAAACCTACCAAAAAAGGCGAGTGTTACAATTTTTAGTGTTGGAAAATACTGAGACTTGAACAAATGCAATCGCAAAAATCTGAAATAAATAAATCTTTTTTGGATTTCTACGAAAAATAAATCCATACTTTAATAGATTTTTTTGAACAACACTGTTTTGTCCAGCAATTGCACGATGAATCGCGTTTCTTGTGATGATGATACGAAGGTAGCTAACAACTCCCGCATCTAATGTAGAACGATAAATACCTGCAAAAAAATGGTCATTGGGAACGATGAACAAAAAACAATGAAATAATTTTAGGGTTTTTCAATCTTATAAAAATACCTGAGAATAGGTACTTGATAACTGCAGCATGTTTGAAACCAGATAGCATTGTGTCGACACGAGACAATTTGAGCTAAACTTCGAATTTCAAAATTGTAAAGAAAAAAAAAAAAAGAAACTAACCTTATCCGCAGTTTTAGCCACAACATCTGCTTTCACAGTACTATTATTTTTGGTAATCAGCTTGACAGCTGGAGCCGCAGTTCTGATCACAGCTCGTTTATCTTCGGCTAATGCTGTTGCTGTAACTTCTTTTTTGATATCCGCTCTTCTGTACAACGCCAACAGATTTCCCATTCCAATTGCCATTGTGTTGTCATCTTTAGAAATATCTAGCGCTAAAACTGGCGATGGCATCGACCAAGAATGTATCTGTAAAGAAAATATTAATCAAAATCAAAGAAAAATCCCTGTTACCAGTGAATAATTGGTTGTTCTGAATGCATTTATCCTTCTATCAATACCAGCAGTCAAAAGGCATGTTGAATTTGTGGCCAATCTCAATGTTGTGACGGTTTTATAATGAGCTTGAAGCGCAGACAACTGACGACCACCTCCTGTCATGTCCCAAATTCTGAATTCAAGATCAGCATTGAATCTAGCAACGTTTTTACACAAAACTCACTTGACAATAGGACCAGCTGCAGTTGCGATAAGTTGTTCGCCAGGCAAAAACAGCACCGATTCTACAGGATACTCGCAATCGAGTTCCACCGTTTTTTCTTTGCTTCGGATGTCCCAAACGCGAACTTTGTGATCGTAACCACCAGTTACGACAGTGTAATCGTTCATTGTTGAAACAGCACCACATCTGATGGCGTCGTCGTGCGCTTGAATTTCGAGAATCGGCACAGCGTTCACACTGTGAAATATTAAATATGAGTATAAAAAATTTCTTTGAAAGCGCAGAAACGTGAGTGGCCGAAAACGTGAAATGGACTATTTTAAAATTGACATACTCAAATGTTTTCAGTTTTTTGCGAGTACCGTTTCACTATTAAAAATGTCTCGCAAGACATATTTTCTTACCCATAAGCAGTGTCAGCAACTCGATACTGTTTGACAATTCCATCATCAGCCATCGAAAATACCGTATCACCATGCGCCGAGAAATTAACACTTTTCACAGTACTTTGCGAAGCTTGCATTACACGAAGAGCCAACTGAAGGAACATACTATTTTCGAAAATGCTAGTGTTTTCTCACCTTATTATTTCCGGTCGTTTTTTCGATATCAAACACTCGAACTTTTCCCTCTTCTCCTCCAATTGCAATAAGTCTACCATCATGTCGAAAATCGATAGATGTGACTGCTTTTTTGAAACGACTGAACAGATTGAGCGGTTCGCATACAACAGTGTCATAAAGAGTTAAACGAACACTGCTCGTTGTTGCAACATTGAACGGTTTTTTCGGCGAAATTCGAACTGAAGTCACAACTGCTGGCTCTTGGAAAACAGTCAATTGCTGAAACACCTTTCTGTTCGGTAAATTCAATTAACTAATCCTACCTGCATCCTTTTCCAATAAATTACATCTTCATCTTGCAAAACAGTTTCCTGTTTTCTCGAAAGAAACTTCTCCGATGGCAAGTAAGCCTGTGCCATTTCTCTGTAAATACAAGATTTGAGTAAAACCGGATTGGTTGAATAGATAAAAAACTCGGCAAAAAACCGATATTTTAAGTTTTCTCGATAATAGTTTACGAAAATATATTATTTCTAGAACAAACAGACAAATAACAGACAAATCAACAAGTATCGTAACAAAACATCATCGGGATAGTAATTTGAGCGCTTCGGCTTCCAGATTTTTTGAGTCATCAATTTCCATTTCACCGTTATCACTTTCCTCTTCTTGTTCATATTTACGTTTAACAGCATCTGGATCAGGAAGCCACGACAAATCAAGATCATCATCATTGCCGTCATCATCAACGTCGTCTTGTTCGTCATTTTTCCTGTAACATTCAATTTGAAACCAGCCGTATTTGTGAATGAATATGAATCCACATATGATTTCATTAGCCAAGGTCTCGTTCTTTTTTTCAGGGGTCACTAACTTTTGAAGAAAAAATTGGATCAGCCCAAACGACGCATGATGAAAACAAAATTTTTTAAAGATTTATTTTTCTGTATGGTCACTAACTTTCCCGAAGGGGTAATGGGCTCTTTCATTATGTATGTTTACTACTATGAGAACGTGAACTTTTTTTTAAATTGATATTCTGAAAAAAAAACTCACTTCATTTTCTTCGCTAATTTTTCAGCTCTCATCTTTTGTTTTAATTCTCTGAATCTCTTTCTATCCCCTTTATCAACTTCCTTCAATTCTTTTCTAGCCGCTTCAATATCCAATCCAAATGAATCAATAGTCGACGGGCCTTCTTTTCTTTCATCTCCTTCTTCGCCGAATGTTTTCTTCGAATTTACCCGTATATTTTTATTGAGAATTTTCTTGGCTGCTCCGACCTTTGTCAATGCTTTTTTGATTGGTTTCCCTTTGTTCAACTTGACAATCTCGGTTTCTTCTTCCTCCTCTTCATTCTCCTCTATTATTCCAACCTTCGCTTCGGGGAGAACTTCTTCTTCCTCTTCGCTGTGTTTCTTTTTCTTCACTACAAACAAATCATCGTCAACATTGATGTTGAACTTTCCAACAATAGACGATGGCTTATCATCTTCTTCTTCCCCTTCCTCTTCATCCTGATTTTCTGATTCCTTTGTTTTCTTTCTGTTCTCTTTCTGTTGTTTATCCAAAAACCGAACTCTTGGAACCGAAACAAGCCCAAAGGAATCAGCCAGAGCTGCTGCATCGATGTTTTCGACATTGAAAATCTTTTTGTCTCTCATTGTATAAATCGATCTCAAATAAGCGACTATACTTTTTTGAGCATAATCTTTAAGTTCCTGAGATTCTGCAAGAATTGCTCGCAGTTTTACGCGAATATCGGTCAATGCTTTCGGATCGATTCGGAGTTCTTCTATTGGAATCGATTTTTGTTCGAGTTTTGAAATCATTCGATCTTTTTGCGATTCGGAAATCATCAATAGAGAGTTTCCAGTATCATCGTTACGCGCACTTCGGCCAACTCTGAAAAATTTCATTGCTTTCGATTGTTTTTTTTATCCTTTTATTTTCGTACAAAAACTTTTCGCTTCGATTTGAAATCTTTGTTTTTGGACAAGGATCTATTGTTTTTCAAAGTAAGTGGTCAGCGAGAAAAATGAGAAACCCCTCTGCTTACCTGTGAATATAATCGTCAATCGTGGCCGGACAATCAAACTGAATAACCCAGTCAATATGTTCAAAATCCAATCCTCTTGACGCAACATCGGTTGCAATCATAACAGCCGCTTTACATTCATCGTATTTCAAAAATGTCTCGTTTCTTTTTTTCTGATTCATTGTTCCCCACAATCCCATCACCGGTATACCAGGGCGAAGTTGAGAAAACGCATCGGTCAGGAATCTGGCCTGTTTACAACTCGACACAAAAACCAACGATTTTTTCTTTCGATGCGCTTCAATGAACGACCAAAGTGTGTTGATTTTGTTGTGTTCTTCAACGATCACAAATGATTGTTTGAGCTTATCAGGTGTGGCTGTTGATGCATTCTCATGAACTGACACAAATACTGGATCCTAGAATTGGAACGAATATGATAGAATTGAGAAAATGTATATGCGAACCTTTGTACAAACTCTGCATAAGTCTTTGATGTTTCTTGTCTGCGTTGCTGAGAATAAGAGCGTCTGTCGATCAGCTGGCAAGTTTGAAACTAGTGAATTTATCTGTAAATCATTGAAGATGTTTAGAAAAATAAAATAAAACAAAACTGAAAACTTACTTGTTTTGAAAATCCCATGTCCAACATTCTATCAGCTTCATCGAGCACTAAAATTTGCAATGAATCACAATTCATTTGCTCATTTTCATCCATGTGTTGTAACAATCTACCAGGAGTGCAAACAATAATATTGACCCCACTGATCCGATTCTTCTCAAATGATACTTCACTTCCACCAATAACAAGCCCACATGAAAATTCATGATGTTTTCCAACAGCATTAATCGTACTGAACGTTTGTAGTGCTAACTCTCTAGTTGGCGAAATTATCAAAGCACCTAATCCATATGTCGAACACCATCTTGCCCTCCAAAGTGCTTCCAGAACAGGAATGACTAGGGCCAATGTTTTTCCGCTGCCTGTTTTTGCCGCTCCAACGACATCTGATCCGGATAATGAATAGGCGATTGTATCTCGTTGAATTTCCGTTGGTTTCACATAGTCATTTTCTTTCAGCCCTTCGAGAGTACGCCATGAAAGTGGGAAATCGGTGAATTGGTGGAATGTTCGGCTACTTTTCTATAACAAAAAACACCATTTTTTTTTGTTTTTGTTTTAAAATCCTCCATGGTCATAGAGGGAAAATAATACCGAAATTTCTCTAAGCGTTTTGTTACTGTGAAAAATTGAATAACTTTTTTTTTCTGAATAAAAACGAGGATACGGGCTAAAACAGTCGAGAAGTTGAAAAAAAAAATCATAGCATTAAAATTTGGTGGCGTGACCTATATGTTATTATTAGCAAATGTTTTCGACCAAAAAAAAAATATTACGGTAATTTTCCCATCTTTCGATGAGTAGTGCTCAATATAAAACTTACCTTCAGAGTTTCCTGGTATTTTTCTTCGATTGATTCCAACATTTCCATTTCTTGCTCTTTCAAATCTTGTTTTCTTTTCTTCGCCATTCTGAAAATGCATATACTTTAAGAATAAAAATCAAATTTTAATACCTTTTCTCTCGCAAAACTTTGTTGATAGCTGCCGATTCCTCATTTCTAAATGCTCGTTTCCCATTTTTCTTCAAAGATCCACCACTTAATGGATGTTTGAACTTGTGTTTGTTCGTGTGAGGCATCTAAAAAAATAATTTTTTTTCAATATTCGTAACAATTATCGGAAAATAATAAAGGTTTCTCAGTAACCTATCGAGGACTAAGTAAGAAATCACAGTAAATGAAAAATTTATATCCGAAACAAGAATTAGAAGAACACCGACAGAAAAAAAACAGCCAATATAATTTAAAAATTCAACAAATAGAGATAACCTGGAATTTTGCAGCCACCGGAAGCTATTTTTCATAGGGTGTTTTTATTGGAAAAACACTATGCAAATACGTAAATTTCTATGAAGAATTTGAAAAACAAATCATATTTTCAGGTGGAGAAAATTACAAGTTTGAAAAACGGAAGAAATAGAAAAAATCAGAAGTCGTATTTGAAGTTCGAATAATCTTCATCAAACTCTTGAATTCTAACGTAACCTGGAATGAATAGTTATTGAAATTATTATGCGAAACAGTAGAAGTAAAAAACAAACCGTCTTCTCCTCCTGTAGCGATACAATTTCCAGATGGATGCCATCCCATAGTGTTGATTGGTCCGAAATGTCCTTTGAATCGAGCGAATTCCTCTTCGAAAACCATGTGATAAATTTTAGCTTCGAAGTGTCCAGCAGATACTGATGTTTGTGTTACTTGCATAGCATCTTCTCCTCCTCCAAGGCAGATATGGTCTCTCGTTGGAGAAATGCAAGCAGAGTTAACAGGACGTTCAGATCTTAATGTTGGTTATACGAAATATTCTAATTTGCAATAATTATCTATAAATAAACTAACTTGTATTGTTTGAGCTTTTTCAAATCGTTGATATCAAGTAGTGCAGCGGTTTTGTCACGAGATGAGGAAATGAGGAACTCTCCACTTGGTGACAATTGCAAATCTTGAATGCTATATCTATGAACATTTTCATTAGCATTTTTCGACTGTTCGCTATTTCTCAAGTCGTATTGAAGAATAAGACCTGACTCGAACCCAATAGTGATCTGCAGAAAACACACTTCTTAGAGTATTCTATTTATATTTATTCTGTATTACCTCGTCATCCAACTTGCTGAATAGAGCAGTTCCTGCGTTGACATCAAATTGTGAAATGAAAGTCGCTTCTCCTCCATCGGTCATTTGAGCGCTATCACGAAGATCTCTTACTTGCACAGTTGACATGTTTTTGGTCATTTTTTGAGTGGTGAAAACGACCAAATTTCCAGAGTATGAAAAGCCACATGACTTCATAGGAGTTTGATGATTGATTGTGTTCAAACAATCACCCCGTTCGGCGTCCCAAATTTTTACGGTGTTGTCTCCTGATGCTGTAACACATTTTGACGTATCCCAAGTTACGTCGATATCCCAAACAGCTCCGTTGTGCTGATCGTATGATCCGATTCGTTCACCATTTTCGGTATACCAAACACATGGTCGCTTGTCTTTTGCTGAAGTGAAAATAAGATCACCTTCACGATTGAAACGAACTCGAGTGAGCGCACGTTCGTGCCCTTTCAATGATAATGGACGCATGACTGGAAAATACAATTTTAGTTATTTTTCAAGCTGAGAAAATTAGACATGAAAATAATTCCATATAACATATAATGGTTCATTTAAAACTTCTAATTGATTTTTACATCTGTTTACAAAAAAAATTAGAAAATAAATTAGCCTTTCTTTCAGTTCCTATTTTCGTATTTTCTAAAAAAAATCAAACGTCAACGGAAACTATTATTGACTAGACTTTTCAATCTAACTCTTAATAATTTTTTAAAAATATGGTGACTGTATTTACAGATTTGGTTACCCTGAAAACAACAAAAACTCTGAAAATTTCAATTGAATAGGCCGAAAAACATAAATGTGTACTTTCATGTCACGGTGTCACACATCTCTGCGTGTGGCCGAGAATCCATGGATCCAACAGATTCGGCCATTTTATTTTTCTTTTCTTTTTTTCGAGCTCGGCTAGTGAACCGTCCAACATTGTTTTCTCTCTTTGTTCTAGCTTTCAAGACGTATATTCATTTTTTACAATTAGAGAAAGGGATGAGAATGTGGTAGACTTTGTTTTTCAGCAGTTTCAGAAGAAAGAATACATAAAAACAAGCGCATTTTGTGCACAAAACAAAACTCGATTAGGCTAAATTTGGAAGTTGAGAAAATTAAAAAATTCATCAATTGTTATATTCACGTTTCTATCTTAATTGTGAAGTTCCTCTTTTTATATACCTCAACGCAAATTGTTTCAGAATTCATTGAGAGTGAATGATTCAACTTCGACTATGTATAAATCATTCGTTTCAAACGGTAAATCCTAGCTTTGCGCTAACTATCAGAAATTATTCTACAGATATCAAATCGAAGCATTACAGTTTTATCAAAAAATAGAGTCATTCTCAAAAAGTCATGTTTATCAAATATAAAGGTTAGTTCAATAAAATCAATTAGTTTTGTGAATCTCCATATTCGAATGAGAATTCTCCATTGCTATTTTTCTTGCAATGAACTGTTTCTCCATTGTTTCCAACTGCTTTAGCATTCAATTCAATCTTTTCCTTCTTTCCATTTTTTCTTACGATGAAGCACGCTGAAATTCGAAACTCTTTGGTATCCTGACAGTGTAACTAACATTCTGGTGCGAAGTAAATGTAGTTGTCTGTTTTTTCGCATCTGTATAAGAAACCAATATTTCTATCTGAGTAGAATCTGTCAATCAAGGCTCCATTTTTAACGAATTGTTTCTTTCCTTCTTCCCAATTAGCAAAACAACCTAAAATCAAAAATGTATACTCCCTAGAAGTTTTGTAACCTACCGTTTGTTTCGAATCTTGGAAGACATTCCTCGTAATAGCTACCAGTTGCGATTCTTCTTTTCTCTCCTAATTTGCATGGTTTGGCGTGGTCAATAGCAGCTCCTCCATTAGTAAGATCATCGTGAGTTGAAGCAACAACTCCAGCCAGAAGTACAGCCAAAATAGAAAGCGACTTGATCATTTTCTGTAATTTTTATCATTTTCAGACTGGCACGCAAACAAGAAACTGCTTTCATCCAGGAGCTAGTGGGTTAGTTCCTATAAAAGTGAGTGGAAACGTTTTCAAAGGAAAAAAAAGGGAATTGTGTTGTGTTAACTGATCACAAGCCTATCTATTTATATAAAACGTTATTGGGAAAATGACAATGTTCCCGAGAAATATTAATTCGTAAATTACAATTACAACATTTCATGGGAACCAAATCTAATCGATTGTTCATAGTTGAGAGTATTTTCAGGCAGATGCGAAGTTAACTGGCTTCCAGTTAGTTGGAAAATTGTTGAAATTTGTTTGGCCAGAAGGAAAAACTGAAATCAAAAGAAGAGTTTTGGTTGCACTATCATTGCTAATATCTGCAAAAATTGCAAATGTCTCAGTTCCATTTTTGTTGAGAGACGTGGTTAATTATTATAATGACAAAGCTCCTGAGTTTTTGAAACTCTCTTTCGACGGATCTCTATCGCATTCGTTTTTGACAGCAGGCATTTGCACTATTTTCGCATGTGAGAACATTCAAATTTTCATTTTACCCATAAGCATTGTTTTCAGATGGTGTTGCTAGAACTTTGGCTTCAGCTTTCGATGAACTTCGCAATTCAGTATTCGCCAAAGTTGCACATAATTCTGTTCGAAGTATTTCGCGTTCTATATTTTTACATTTACATTCGCTAGATTTATCATTTCATCTCAACAGAAGAACAGGAGCATTATCAAAGTCAATAGGTATGCAGCCATTAATTTTGTTACCAGATATCTGGAATTTCTAGATCGTGGAACTCGTGGAATGAGTTTTATATTGAGTTCATTGTTATTTAATATAGTTCCAACAGCGATTGAAATTGGAATGGTTTCGGCGCTCTTCACTCAAACACTGGGATCTGAATTTGCATATATGACCGTAGGAAGTATTGGTATGTACAGTATAGCAACATTAGGAATCACTCAGTGGAGAACAAAATTTCGTCATCAGATGAATCAAGCTGACAATGATGCTGGAAATAAAGCTGTTGATTCACTCATCAACTACGAAACTGTTAAATATTTTAATAATGAGAAATTCGAAGCAGATAGATATGATCAATATCTGAAGAAATATGAAGCTGCTTCTCTGAAAACAACATCATCATTGGCACTTTTGAATTTTACCCAAAACGCGATATTCAGTGCTGGATTGATTGGTGTAATGTGTTTAGCCGGTAATCGAATCGCAGCTGGAGAAATGACTGTCGGAGATTTGGTACTCGCCAATACACTCTTGTTCCAACTTTCTATTCCTCTCAATTTTCTCGGTTCGTTTTTTTTTTGAAAGTTGATTCCACTAAAATCCGAATTTTTGTAGGTTCTGTATATAGAGAAGTTAAACAAGGACTTGTTGATATGAATCAAATGTTTTCAATTTTGTATCTGAAACCTGATATTGTGGAGAAAAAAAATGCGCATCTTCTCTCTATTAAAAACAAGGACATCACGTTAAAAGTATGTTACATTTGATAACATTGTTACTATTGCGCGATATGATAACAAATGTTTAGTTTGACAATGTTCATTTCTCCTACGATAAAGAAAAACCGATTTTACAAGGATTGAACCTCGAAATTCCGGCTGGTAAAAAAGTTGCGATTGTTGGAGGAAGTGGATCTGGGTAAGCGTGATTTAGTTTCCGAATTTATTTTACTGTTTTTCCCATTCCAGAAAATCGACGATTGTTCGGTTGTTATATCGATTATACGACACTGAAAATGGAAAAATCGTAATAAATAATGAAGAAATTCGTGATTTGACATTGGATTCTCTACGACAAAATATCAGTATTGTTCCACAAGATTCTGTTTTGTTCCATGACACTATTTTCTACAATTTGGCATACGGTAGACCGACTGCGACCAAGGAAGAAGTTTTTGAAGCATCGAAAATGGCGGACTTGCATGAAAGTGTTCTTAGAATGCCCAATGTGAGTGTCCTAACAAGATTGCAAATCGGGTGTGCGTGTGACACGGCACTCGCCTGTCTACTCGCCTCGACACCCGTTTATACACGCGCTTTTTTGATGACACCCGTTCGTACACGCTACGCTGTAGCGTGTATGAGGTCGTACACGCACCGTGTATGAAAAACAACCACTTTCCTTCTTTTTCCATGCGCGTGTACGTCGGGTGCCTGTACAAACGGATGCGTGTACGAACGTGTTTTTTTTTCAAATGGTGCCGTGTCACCCGTTTTAAATGACCCGGCGACACATCGAGAGTATTGGTTTGAATTGAAAGTATTCATCATTTTAAGACATATACGAGTCAAAGCACAGTTCAAAAATATAAGAAACAAAAGTTAGACGACAAAAAAGAACAATAAATAAAAATAAAGTTGGATCAAAATTTCAAATTCTAATGAAGCAGTAGAGCGCGTTTGCGCGATTAATCCAACTCTATGATTTATTTTCTGCTCTTTTTTATGCTGTAGTTTTTGCTATACGTTGTTTTAGACTGTTTCTTCCCCCACATATGTCTTAAAATGGCGAATACTTTCAAAATAACCGAATACTCTAGAAGAGTCGCCGGGTCATTTAACCCGATTTGCAACCCTAGAGTGACCTAAACATTTTTGAATCGAAAGTTTCAAAATTTTCCAGGGTTACGATACTCTTGTTGGTGAACGTGGTCTGAAATTGTCTGGAGGTGAGAAACAAAGAGTTGCGATTGCCAGAGCAATTCTCAAAAATGCTCCATTTGTAATTTATGATGAAGCAACATCTTCACTTGATGCTATCACTGAATCGAATATTATGAAATCACTGAAAGGAGCTGTTGAAAAAAGGTACGCTTTATCGGTCCAATGAGAAATTTTACTACATTCCGGGTGTTTTTTCTTTCAAACAAAACTTGCCGATTCGTGATACTCACCCCCTCCCCCTTTTTTTTTATTTTAACCGACAAATATAATTATGAATAATAAATTCAGAAAAAGGTCACGAAAATTAGTTTTATTTGGCATTTCAAATTTCGGGGATCTCAACATTTCGTTACTCAAACACACTGTAATAGGTGATAGTTCTGTTTTTGAATGAAGTTTCAACCAATTCCACAGTTCGCCGAGAAATGAGCAGGCCCGATACAATAATTTTTCAGAACATCTCTGTTTATTGCCCATCGTCTTGCAACCATTGTAGACGCTGATACTATTTATGTTCTCGAGAATGGAAAAGTCGCTGAAAAAGGAAACCATTTGGAACTTTTAGCACAAAAAGGAATTTATGAAAAGTTATGGACTTCGCAAAATGTGCATGGTGTGAAGGTGAGTGGTTTCAAAATAATGAATTCTGTTTTTGTTTTTCAAGCCGAAAGAGGATAAGAACGAACATCATCATCATAATAAAATCAACGATTCCCATAATGATTCACACGATCATCACTCATGTTGCACATAATTTTATTTATGTATTTTATTATTAACAAAATCTAGTCGAATTTTATCGCTTTATACACAAATTTATAGGAGTCATAATAAATTTTTATTTTCATTTTTTCTTCTGCGATTTTTCGTGGTTGTGTACACACCCTTTCTTATATCTCACCCTTTTTTCATAAAAAAGTATTCGATAATTTACAGTTTCGGAATGTTACAAATACGTTTAATATCAGCTGTTAGAAACGCAGTCAACACCCGAAATTTTCACACAGTTCCTAGGTTTTTGAAAAAAAATGTAAGTTTTTATACAAAGTTCTCTTCAACAGAAAAAAATACATTTTATTTGTTTTTAGAAACGAGTTGTACAAGTTGTTCTAACAAGAAGTAGCTTCCATTCGGCACCGAATAATGTTGTTCCATTGAAGGTTTGTCAGTTTCAAATAATCAGGCTATTCATCTTTTTTTTCTAGGCTGATGGCAAATTAACAGGGAGTGAACTTGTTCAAAAACTGTTGAAATTTGTTTGGCCAAAAGATAAACCTGAAATCAAAAGAAGAGTATTAGTTGCAATGTCGTTATTGGTAACCGCAAAGTTGGCAAATGTATCAGTCCCATTTTTATTGCGAGATATTATTAATTTCTACAATGACAAGGCTCCAGAATTTCTTCGTTTGAAGTTAGACGGAACTGCGTCTCAAACTATTTTTACGACGGGAATTTGTACAATCATCGCATACGGTATTGCTAGAGCTACAGCTTCATTGTTCAATGAATTGAGAAATGCTGTATTCGCCAAAGTTGCTCAACATTCTGTTAGAAGTATATCAAGATCTATTTTTCTTCATTTGCACTCGCTGGATTTGTCATTTCATCTGAATCGTCAAACTGGAGCCCTTTCAAAAGCTATAGGTACGATACTTTTCAAACAAAAAAAAATTGAAATATTCAAATATAGATCGGGGAACACGTGGAATGAGTTTTGTTATGAGTTCATTGATTTTCAATTTAATCCCAACTGCCGTTGAAATAGGAATGGTGTCCGCGTTGTTCTGTGGAACTCTTGGACCCGAATTCGCATATATGACAATGGGAAGTATTGGAATGTATGGAATTGCTACACTTGGAATAACTCGATGGAGAACAAAGTTCAGACATCAGATGAATCAAGCTGACAATGATGCTGGAAATAAAGCTGTTGATTCACTCATCAACTACGAAACTGTTAAATATTTTAATAATGAGAAATTCGAAGCAGATAGATATGATCAATATCTGAAGAAATATGAAGCTGCTTCTTTGAAGACAACTTCCACTTTAGCATTTTTGAATTTTACCCAAAACGCGATATTCAGTGCTGGATTGATTGGTGTAATGTGTTTAGCCGGTAATCGAATCGCAGCTGGAGAAATGACTGTAGGAGATTTGGTACTCGCCAATACACTCTTGTTCCAACTTTCTATTCCTCTCAATTTTCTCGGTTCGTTTTTTTTTTGAAAGTTGATTCCACTAAAATCCGAATTTTTGTAGGTTCTGTATATAGAGAAGTTAGACAAGGACTTGTTGATATGAATCAAATGTTTTCAATTTTAACACTAAAATCCCAAATCATTGAGAAGCCTAATGCCAATAACCTGAACGTTACCAACAATGATTTGACGTTGAAGTTTGATAATGTGCACTTTGGTTATTCACCGGGAAAACCGATTTTACAAGGATTGAACCTCGAAATTCCGGCTGGTAAAAAAGTTGCGATTGTTGGAGGAAGTGGATCTGGGTGAGACTGATTTAGTTTCCGAATTTATTTTACTATTTTTACCATTTCAGAAAATCGACAATTGTTCGGTTGTTATATCGATTATACGACACTGAAAGTGGAAAAATTCGGATGAATGGAGAAGAAATTCGCGATTTGACATTGGATTCTCTACGACAAAATATCAGTATTGTTCCACAAGATTCTGTTTTGTTCCATGACACTATTTTCTACAATTTGGCATACGGTAGACCGACTGCGACCAAGGAAGAAGTTTTTGAAGCATCGAAAATGGCGGACTTGCATGAAAGTGTTCTTAGAATGCCCAATGTGAGTAACTGAAGTAGTGTTAAACCGAAGTTTTTGAAATTTTCCAGGGTTACGATACTCTTGTTGGTGAACGTGGTTTGAAATTGTCTGGAGGTGAGAAACAAAGAGTTGCGATTGCCAGAGCAATTCTCAAAAATGCTCCATTTGTAATTTATGATGAAGCAACATCTTCACTTGATGCTATCACTGAATCGAATATTATGAAATCACTGAGAGGAGCTGTTGAAAAAAGGTACGCTTTATCGGGTGTTGACATCTTTGAAAATCAACCTTTATGAATTCGAAAAAAAATACAGTTAGACCTAATTTTTTTTCCAAAAATTGCAACATTTTCCATTGAAAAAAAACGCGAAACAAATTAGAAAAAAAACGTGAATAAAGAAAGTCGCACAGTTTTTTTTTTGTAATTCTTTATTATAAATTTTTTCTACGTTGAACATAGCATTAAATGACCCGGCGACTCATCGAGAGTATTCGTTTAAATTGAAAATATTCATCATTTTAAGACATATACGAGTTAAAACACAGTTCAAAAACATAAGAAACAAAAGTTAGACGACAAAAAAAACAATGAATAAAAATAAAGTTGGATCAAAATTTCAAATTCTAATGAAGCAGTAGAGCGCGTTTGCGCGATTAATCCAACTCTATGATTTATTTTCTGCTCTTTTTTGTGCTGTAGTTTTTGCTATACGTTGTTTTAGACTGTTTCTTCCCCCACATATGTCTTAAAATGGCGAATACTTTCAAAATAACCGAATACTATAGAAGAGTCGCCGGGTCATTTAAACTCATGAAATAAAGATCGAAATTGAGTGATTTCGAATTAAAAAAAAATCAATGAGAGAAATGGGTTCAACTTCAAATTGGAAAACCCTGGCTTTTTTTTATTGAATACGTTGGGGACAACGTTATTTTTGAAAAGGGTATTTTTCCAGTTTTTGAGGAATTCATCCTTCAAAGTCTACCTTTTTTACCGAATATAATGATTTTTCAGAACATCGTTGTTCATTGCTCATCGTCTTGCAACCATTGTAGACGCTGATATTATTTATGTTCTCGAGAATGGAAAAGTCGCTGAAAAGGGAACACATTATGACCTTTTGGCTTCTGATGGTTTGTATGCTCAACTATGGACATCGCAAAATGTTCATGGTGTCAAGGTATTTTTTCATTTTCGGGACATTGATAATCCCAATATTTTTATAGCCTCGAGAAGTCAAAAGTGAAGATGATGATTTATTATTAGAATTAGATTTGGAGAAATGTTGTGGTAATTCAAGTTGTAATCGATAATTTCAATGTGTTCATTGCGCTATTTTAGTCACTTTGCCACCCCTCAGAATTCTAACAGAACCGGGTTTTCCATTCGTTTTCATTTTTTGTTGTTCCAACATTTCCCTGTGTTTTTTTTGTCGTTGTGTCTTAGGAATATATCATTTATGTACTTGCCTTGTTTCATTTTTTGTCTTTTTGTTACATGTTATTATTTTCACTTTTTTTGAACTCATTGTCTTTTCTATAATCTCCGTTTATAACGGTTGACATATCGGCTAAATTTTAGAAATATCATTTCAAAATCAGTAATTTTTAGGCATCGGATATGTCTGGGTGTCTTGATCAGATTCGATGCGATTGTAATTTTGACTTGGAGGGAAGACGGTGAGTTTTTCTTAGATACTTTTCACATGAACCATTTCATTTTCAGCAATGCAGTTGCTTCAGTTGCTGCTTCGTTTTTGTTTTTTTCGGCCTGGTGGTTGATGATCGACACTGCTGCTGTTTATGATAAGGTTCGATCATTTTTTCTAACATTAATGAAGAGAAGTAGCCTGTGTGAATAAACAGAGCAAGGCGAAAAATGAGGTTCGCATTTTTTTTTACAATGCTCTATAATCTGAAAATTTATGACTGAAATTTCGTTTTTTTTTTTTTTTTTTTTTTGAAAAAAAAATTCAGTCATACGGCCTAACAGGGCTCCGAAATTTCTCAAAAAGTTACTGTCTAAAATTTCAAAAATTCAAAAGAAAGTTTTAGTTTTTGTGGCCAATTTGAACCGAGATTCGTGTTCTCAAAAACAGTGTTATTGTAGAATAATTTATAAGTTATCAGAACTTCTAACTCTGTGAAACCGTCGGTATTTCTCCGAGATAGACAAATTCTTGTCAAAAACTGAACAGCCCGTTCGTGGTGAACTCCTAACTGATAACAGGGCCTAGGAACATGTCTATCATCCACAAAACTGTGCCAGATCTAGAAAAATTTGCGAAAACGTTGACATTCAAAAATACGAAACTGTGGAAAATAAAATGTTTAGGCGGATTGGACAAATGTCTATTTCATCATAACAATTGCGAGCACTATCGCAATGTTCATGGTGAACGCGATATCAAATAGTCAAGTTCGTGGTGAGAGTCTTCATGAGGGAATTCTCGGAACAAAAGGATCGCGTCTCTGGTTGATGGCCGCGTTCGTTGTCTCGTTTTCTTCTCTCGTCGCTGCTACTTGGATTCTGTTTTCTGATTATGTTTTACGACAAGGAGATCATGATGTTTGGCCAGGTAATACTTGCACTTTTCCGGGGGAAATTGAAAATATGACAAAAGGTTCCTGTAAAAAATAAGTTTTTTTTTCAAGCAAACAAGATTCTTTTTTTTCAAAAAGTGACATGTTTTATACCTTATAATTGTACCTTTCTAATATGACTCGTTCTGATAAGCAATAAATTTTTTTCAGGAGTTGCTCTCTTCCTCACAAATTTCATCATCTTTGCGGCATCATGCGTTTACAAGTTTGGAAGAACTGAAGAAATGTGGGGATGAGATTTTTATACTGAATGATTTTTATGAATATTCGATCCGCGCTTGCAATGTTTTCTACTTATTTTTCCCCTTTGTATATGATGATTCATAATTTATTTTGTAAATATGAAATGCATTCTCGTTAACAATAAAAAGTCGATCCCTTTTTTGTTCCTCGAGAACATGAAAAATTCTAATCAAATAATTTGGTTTCTTTTCCCCCGCCTCTGCTTCTTCTAATCTATACAATTGTTCCACTGGATTTCTCTAATCCCTCCTCTTTCTTCATTCTATTTTCGGTTGACATGGTAACGGCGCACAAAAATAGGGGCGGAGTTGTTGCAGAGCCGAAACTTTTGGCATTCACCCAGTGAATTTCATTTTACTCCATTTCGTTGTTGACAAAAAGTGCAGTCTAATGTGAAAACTGAAAAAAAACAACACTATGCTTTCTTCGATTTTTTGTTGCTGTTCCAAATCTTCGCAGCCAATTAAAAGGTTTGTTGCACATTTTTTGCTTGATTTTTTCAAAAAATAATCATTCACCACGCAATTTCATGTTTGAAATGAAATTCATCTTTTTTTTTCGCGAAACCGGGCCGGCACGTGAAAAAATGACAGCGTTTCGCTATTTTTCATTTGGATAAAAACCGGGCCGGTCTGAAACGATTTGAACTTTTTTGCTGGAAAACCGAACCGAGACGAAAAAAATGTTTCAAAAGTAAAAGAACCCCGGGCACGACCCCCTGAATTTTGCTGTTAATTTTTTTTAAATTTTCTATTCTGATAAAATTTTAAAACCGCGGGCCGGCTCGAAAATATCTCAATATTTTTGTTTGAAAAAATCCGGACCGACCCGAAATTCAATCGATTGCGATTGAACTTAAAAATATTTTGACTCTCGTTGTTTTTTAAAGGCTTTCCCGATAAACGTATTGTGGAAACTTGAAAATCCAGAATAATCACGGGAATATTTTGATAACATCTTTGACAACAACCAGAAACTTCGATGGTTTTTCAGAACAATAACACTGGGATGTTTCGGAGCAAGTGGAGCCGGGAAATCAACACTGCTCAAACTTTTGAAAGGAGGTTTGTTAAAAACAACAAAATTCTTCTCTCAAGAAAAAAAATTCAGAAGATCCTCGAGGTGTTCTAACAACTAACGGATTCTCAATGCTCGAAATGAAATATGACTCACAAATCAATTTGCGAATTTATGATGTTGGAGGCAGCGAGGGAATTAGAGATATCTGGCCAAATTATTACGGAGAGGTACTGTATTAGAGGATGATATTTTAAAGGGACAACAATTTCCAGGTATACGGTATCATTTTTGTTGTCGATTATTCGACAGAAGAGAAGTTCAATGAATCAGTCGAGGTTGGTGTTGCGAAATTTGTTTTTTTTTCCTTCTCATTTTTATACATGAATATATTCTATCATTTGGCCACGCCCACAAAGTTCTAATTTTTGTAGGTGATGAGTACTGTAACCAAACATCCGTTGTGTTCGAAGAAACCAATTTTATTTGTTATCAATAATCGAAATAATCAGGAGATTGATGATGTGGAATTCTCGAACAGAGTAAGAGTTTTGTGGATGTTGTATCTCTTGTTATTCATTGACCCACTTCTACACCTTTTCCGTATTTCGAACAATTTCATAGGCTCATCTACAGGCCACTTCGGATACTCAACAACAAATGGTTATGGTCACACATATCAGTAAATATAATGGATATGTGAGTTCGCAATTACTTTTTTTCTATTAACTGAAATATTTTTTGAAGTTGAACAATATTCGAAATCCGAGTATGAATGTTTATGATCGAGCAAGAAAGGATCGCAACGCTTTTCAGGATCAATTTGTGGCGTTTATCGAACTGGTAAAGTTCAAACAAATAACTTCTTCTTCTCATTATTTTCGTTCTTCTAGATCGTTGAACATTACGTGTACTTATCGGAAGGAGTTCTAGCAGCTGAAAGAGCGTTGAAAATCAAACAACAGGACGAGAAAGTGAGGAGACAAATGATTTTGACAAAGCTACAACATGACGCGGTGAAGGCAGAAATTGCGCAGATGGAAAAGTTGGTTTCTTGTTCTTCGAACAATAACATCATTCACCTTTTTGTTTTTCAGCCGACCGGTCAATGCTGAAACCGATGTTATTACGGCACAACCGTCGGCGGCTACTCAGGATGAGCGGACTTCGAGTCCGCCGCTTTCTCTTGCAAGCTCTACCATTCCTTCTGACATTATTCAAGGATCGCCCGAGTTGACTCCTCCACCTGGGCAGATAAAGTGAGCAGAACATTGAGGAATCTCGAAACAATTGAAATTTTCAGTCTTTACAGGATATCACAAACAAGCACAAAACCGGCATCTCCTCAAGAGATAAAAAATGACGAATACTTTTTGCCTCCAAAATCGCCGGGTCGCAGAATGACGAGGTTTCAACGAATTCAAAGTTCACTGGGCAACCGAGTTGCACCGATATAATCAGAAGTTTTTGTTTTTTGAAATGAATAATTGGAGATGTAACAATTTATTGACAACAAATAACAAGATGTTGTTTAGTCGAAAAGACCGAATCCCATGTCGTCGTCGGATTCCTCCTTTGGCTCCTCCTTCTTCTTGGTCTCAGCAGCTGGAGCGGCGGCTCCAGCGGCTGGGGCAGCAGCGGCAGCTGGCGCTGGGCCAGACCCGGCTCCAGATGAGACAGAGGTGATGAGGTTCTGCAAATATATCTTGATTTCTGGCATTAAACTAATGATAAATACCTTGACATCAACTCCTTCCAAGGCCTTGGCGAAAAGTCCTGGCCAGTATGGCTCAACTTCAACGTTGGCAGCCTTCAAAAGGGCGGCGATCTTGTCACCAGTGATGGCAACCTCGTCATCTTGGAGAATCAAAGCAGCGTAGACGCAAGCCAGTTCTTGGGTAGAAGCCATTCTTCAATCGTAAGTTGCAAAGCCTTAGCTCCAAAGAGAACAAACGTCTGAGAGAACGCTGGAAAAATAGACATTAAACAAATAAACAAAAGCATACAACAAGAAGATAATCATTGGTTGGTAACCAAATTTCAGTCTCAGTTGACTTCAAATTCAATAACATGTTTTAATCAATTGTTTAATACAATGTAACAACATGGCTTATGCCACCAAAACACATGCTCCACCAGCAGCCTTGATCTTGTTTTCGGCTTCATGGGAGAAATATCTGGCTTTCACGATGAGTGGTGTCTTTGGGAGAAGTCCTTTTCCGAGAACCTGGAAGATTTTCAACGTTATTTACATATCAGTAATGTTGATTGTATTGTCTCGAACCCAGAGGATGACATTTGTCGAACTACTAGACAAACACCGAAGGAGATCCGAAAAGCCAGTGGCGTTAATTTTTCTTCTATGTCATACACATCCAAATGGACCAATGGTAGCGCCAAGATAGAAGAAATTATAATTCTTTGATAAAAACACACCTTGAAATATCCGAGCTTGGTGCAGTCGATGACTGGAGCCTTCTCAGCTGTGGCTTTTGTGCGGACATCTTCTGGAACAAGAGCCCACAAGCGCTCAACATTGACGGTTGGGCAGTAATAGTGGTTCTTGTTGAGGTGGAACACTCTCATACCGACCTGAAATACTTTAATGAAAGTAAGAAGAAAATAATTTGAATTGTCTCGAACCCAGAGGATGACATTTGTCGAACTACTAGACAAACACCGAAGGAGATCCGAAAAAGCTAATAGCGTTAATTTTCCTCCTATTACATACACTGCCAATTTAATCACGGGAAGAGCCAAGATAAGAGGAAATTTGAAAAAACAAAAGTTTTCAAATAGTACCTAAAATTGTACCTTTCCGAAGTATCCAGGGTGGTATTTGTCACGGTTGATACGGTGATGATGTTGACCTCCACAGTTACCGCGACCTCCAGGATGCTTTCTATGCTTTCCAATACGACCGTGTCCGTGGGAAACGTGTCCCCGGAGCTTTCTGGTCTTTCTCAAAGCGTGAGCCATACCCTGTAAAATGAACGATACATCAAAAACAGCCAACAATTCAGAAACGAAATTGCAGAACATACGAGTTTAGGATCTAAAGAAAACACTGAACAGATATACAAAACTTTAATCGCAAGGAAAGAAAAAGAGGAAAAAGTAGGAAAAGAATTAAAAATAAAAACGAGCCTCACCCAAAAACTGGTATACGGTATGTTTCTTTCCTCTCGTTGCAAGACGCAAGTTGACAAACTCCGTCTCCCTTTAATCCTTCTTTTTGTTTTTCTGCCCGTTTTTTCTGCGTTTAGTCAGTTTTTCCAGCGTTTAAAGGCTAACTGTTTTTTATTAAATTGAATAAGACTAGTCAGAAGAACTAGCCAGTTGCCAAAATGATTTTACTTTTTCAAAACACCGTAAATTTGGACTCAAGCGTAAAGTTTAGGTTTTTGTCAATATATATTTTCCTTTAGTTTACGGAATTAAATTCGTTCAACTGAATTGCATAAAGTTACAATCGAGTTTGAATAGAACTGATCTTATTAGTTTTACTACTCTCTTTGAACTGTAACTGTTTTTTGCTTACAAAACTTGGAGTTGCATCATTATTTTTTACAGAAATGGCCGCTGCTGCACAAAAACTTCTAGGACGTTTGGGAACTATTGGAGTTGGTATTTCGATTGCAGGAGGAATCGCCCAAACCGCCCTTTATAATGGTTTGTTCACTATATCTTTCAAAACTTGAAACGACAATTTCAGTTGATGGTGGACAGAGAGCGGTTATTTTCGATCGATTCAGTGGAGTTAAGAATGATGTTATTGGAGAAGGAACACACTTCTTGGTTCCATGGGTGCAAAAACATATTCTTTTCGATATCCGGTCCACACCGAGAGCCGTTTCTACTATCACTGGTAGTAAAGGTCGATGAAAATTTGATGATGAAATTTTGAATAATTATTCGTTTTTTTCAGATTTACAAAATGTTAACATCACCCTCCGTATTCTTCATAGACCAGACCCAAGCAAGCTTCCAAACATTTATTTAAATATTGGTTTGGATTATGCTGAACGTGTTCTTCCATCCATCACAAATGAAGTTCTGAAAGCAGTTGTAGCTCAATTCGATGCCCATGAAATGATTACACATCGTGAAAATGTGTCTCAACGAGTTTCAGTAGCTTTGAGAGAACGTGCAGCTCAATTCGGAATTCTTCTAGATGATATCTCTATCGTGAGTTACTCAGTTTATACTTCGCCGACGTTTGTTGAACATTCTAATATCTGTGAAACTGAACAAAAAAAAAACCTGAATATTTCATGATGTTTGAATTACAGTTGGAATTTTGTGTTTTTGAAAAGTAGAACCACATGTTTCGGGCGAGGTATTACTCTGTAAATAAACGCCAGTTACACAGTACAATTAAACATTTTTTTAGACACATTTGAATTTCGGACGTGAATTCACCGAAGCCGTCGAAATGAAACAAGTTGCTCAACAAGAAGCCGAAAAGGCTAGATATTTGGTTGAAAAGGCAGAGCAAATGAAAATCGCAGCTGTTACAACAGCTGAAGGAGATGCTCAAGCCGCTAAACTTCTTAGCAAAGCTTTCGCCAATGTCGGAGAAGGTCTTGTCGAACTCCGTAAAATTGAAGCTGCTGAAGAAATCGCCGAACGAATGTCGAAGAATAAAAATATCGTCTATCTCCCAGGAAATCAACAAACTCTCCTCAATCTTCAATAAACTATTCCCTCTGTTATTGGTTATTACGAGTTATCGTTGAAGTAAACAATCCTCCAAAAATCCATACTGAAAATCTCCTTGTTTTATAGATGAATTTATTTTTTGAATAGCCCTGAATTTTTTAGAATTTTTCATGTTAGGATTTAGTTTCGCTTTTTGGTAATTTTTGTTGATTCCATATCTCAATAAATTGTTTTTTTTTTCCCGAGAACTATTCTCGTAACTCTAATCGGTTTTTGAATCCGCCGCAATTTCTTTTAATAACAGTTGAGCTATTCACAGTAGTTTTCAGATGGCGTTAATGAAATGTCGATTCTACGAAAGCCCGTTTCCGGATGTGGAAGAGACCGTTGTAGCAAATGTCAAAAGAATCGCTGATATGGGAGCCTATGTGCGACTTTCGGAATACAACGAAAAAGAAGGAATGATCCTTCTGTCTGAGTTGTCGCGGAGACGTATTAGATCAGTTAATAAATTGATTCGAGTTGGAAGAAGTGAATGTGTTGTCGTAATTCGTGTTGACAAAGACAAAGGTTACATCGATCTTTCAAAAAGACGTGTTTATCAAAAAGATTTGAAACAATGTGAAGAACGTTTTGCAAACGCGAAAATGGTTAACAGCATTCTTCGGCACGTTGCGGAACAGCTTGGATACACAACTGATGAACAGCTCGAGGATTTGTACCAGAGAACCGCGTGGCATTTCGACAGAAAAGAAAAAAGGAAAGCGGCTTCTTACGATGCATTCAAAAAGGCCATCACGTGAGATTTATTCTTTTGAATAGTTCATAAATATTTGTTTTTAGAGATCCAACTGTTTTAGACGAATGTGATATCACTTCCAATGTGCGAGAAAAGTTATTAGAAGACATTAGAAAGAAGTTGACACCGCAAGCTGTTAAGGTTTGTCAAAATTTTTAGTGTGTGAGAACGTTATTATTTTTTAGATTCGTGCTGATATCGAAGTATCATGTTTTGCTTATGAGGGAATTGATGCAGTAAAGAATGCTTTGATTGCTGGACAGAACTGTTCTACGGAAATGTTTCCTATCAAGGTTAACACGAGCCGATTTTCTTTCGATATTCAAAAAATAAAACATTTTTCAGATTCAATTGATTGCTGCTCCACATTTTGTTGTCAACACCCAAACTTTGGATAGAGAAGGCGGTCTGGTCGCGTTGAATGACGCTCTTAACAAAATCAAGGAAACCATCGAAGGGTTCAAAGGAAAATTCACCATCAAAGAAGAGGTTTGTAAAATAGAAACAAGTTCTTCTCAAACAAGATATTAAGGCTCGAATCGTTACCGACATCGATGATGAAAAGAAAAAGAAAGGAGACGATGAGGACGAAGATGAAGATGATGATTCGGAGGAAGACGAGGATGAAGAGGAGTCTGAGGACGAAGAAAACGTGAGTTTCGCATACGAATAAATTACATGAACTATTGAGAAATATAATAACCTATAATTGGAACACCGTGTTCTCATACATCATATTGGCCGCTTATTGATGCGGGGGAGGTCACCAACTTTTGGAATGTTATTTCCAGTGGATCACATTTTTCGATGTTGTCATTGAAGCAAGATCGATCAAATCTGGAAGAAAAAACAATTTCTTATCAGACCACAGAAAATTGAGCCGGGGAATTGAAATAGGTGAAAAAGTGGTTCCGCAATCAATATAAAAAAATGAGTGCCAAGTCCTATTATCAACACATTTCTTCATTGCTTTCTGGCCTGTTCCAAAAGGATGTAAACATCCCCACTCGATCTAGGACCAAATGAAGCCGGACTCAGACTCTGGTAGACGGTACTCGCTCCGAAAAGTGTTCGACACAACATTTTAATCGATTTTTGGACAAATTTTCAAGAAAAAAAGGAGACCCGAATATTGAAAATTAACTTATCTTGTTGAATTCGGAGAAACGCACGGAGAGTGTGCCGAGGTCAAGCCTCACTTTGTAATAGATCGAAAAACTGAAATGATTAAAATTAAGATACGTGTCACGTCGACACCTGGAATCTATTTATTTTTAGGTTTTGTCCTAGTTACTTTCGAGCTTTTTTTCCAAATTTTTGGTAGGGTCACTAACTTTTCCGAGTGGGTAATGCGCCAATTAATTATGCATGCGTGTTCTGTTTCCTTTTTTAAAATCATACCTATCTTCCAATTTCAACATTTATAAGAAATTTTCAAAAAAATATTTCCTTTTTTTGGAATGTTCATGTCACTGATAACTTTTACAAACAAGAACAACGGGTGTTTACAGGACGGTCTGGTTGCTCCAAAAGGACTCGATCAACAACTCGACGCCGAAGAAGCATCCCGTGATGCTCGCAAAAAGGCTAACGGAAAAAATGAAAAAAATGACGATGATGACGAGGACAGTGACGACGAATAATCATTTTTGGGGTTTTTTGTCATTTCTACTTTTTCTATTAAAATAATTTATGATTTCAGGTGTGAGATTCCGGGTTTTTTCACAAGGTCCGAAGTCCGTCGAATTAATTTCAAGACTTCGGAATTTTGAAAAAAAGCCAAACTTTCACACCTGTTTGATTCGTTGTTTTGTGCTTCCATTGGATGTTACTTTTTTTTCTATAATATTATCTTTCGTCCTTGTTTGTTATTCATTTTTTCGGTGTTAATGAAATGAGTGGTGAAAATGTTAAAATGAAATTTTTTGGTTGAATGTTTCCAATTTATATTTTGTCAATGACTGAAAAAATCAATCGCAAAACGACGATGAAAATATTTACATTTTTGTTGTTGAAAAACTAAATATGGTACTTTTCGATGTTCTATGAGTGTTAGTGAACAAAAGTGTATACTAAAATGAAAGCATTTGTTTATTCAGACATTTTAAACATGGAAAAGTTCAAAATTTGATCTGTGGAAAAATGGTCTAGTTTGACACCCCATTTCAACAACACACTTTTCATTTTTGTTCTTTTCCCAATATTAATGTGTCAATTTGATAACCTCCTATTTATTTCTTCTTTTCCTTATTCTTTTTTGTATTATCAGTTGTCCGGGTTCATTTTTTCTATGGGCTGATTTTGTTTTTTTTTTCAGATTACTAACCAATTTAATAAAATATGAGCGAAATTGCACCGGATGGAGGGCCTAAAGGTAACAGAGTATGGGCCGATGGATGGTGAGAAAATCAATATGTTTATTTTACCTTTTTCCGTGATATTTACAGCTATGATATGGTACATTTTGGACATGCTAATCAACTTAGACAAGCAAAACAGTTTGGAAAGAAACTGATTGTTGGAATTCATAGCGATGAAGAGGTTAGAACTGAATATTATTTTTTGAATATAATTTTGTCGATTTTCTAGATCCGGCTTCATAAAGGTCCTCCTGTTTTCAATGAAGAAGAAAGGTATCGAATGGTAGCTGGTATTAAATGGGTCGATGAAATTGTACAAAATGCGCCTTATGTTACAACAGTTGAAACGCTCGAAAAATATGATTGTGATTTTTGTATTCATGGAGGTGAGTGAACGAATTTTTTGAACGAGGTCAAAGAATATTTTATTGACTTTTTTTGGATCCAAAAATTTTGTCTAGAAAGGAGCAATGATGCGTATGTTCCAGGAATTGCCGAACGGATTTTTCGAGAATTTTCAAAAAATCTCAGAGGTTAGAAAAATGACTCAGGGGCATACCTCACCAGAACCAGGCGACCAAGCCTAGGCTTGGTCGAAACCTTTTCACAGCGACACACTTTTTTGAAAAATTTCTGTACACCTTTAGGCCAGGTATGTCCGGCCCGTGATTTTCATTCTGAAATATCGAAATTCTAATTTTAAAAGATCCAAGATTTTCCAAAAACTATGTTGTTCATATCTGCTCTTAAAGGGGCCAAAAAATTATCAAAAACCACAATCTCTAAAAACACTATTCCAAAACCTTTGAATCTCAATGTTTTCGCGCATTTTCCACGATCAGACACAATTTTGTGGATGTGGCCTAAACCGAAGAAATATAATTTAAAAATGAGAATTTCAGAGAAAAGGTCACGGAAATTATTCTGACCTATCAGAAAATAATTTTGAAAATAAAAATTTTTGAGACCTAAACGTTCAGCTTCGTGAAATACACAGTTTGGAAAATAAGCACAAAAATATGGACTCATTCAGATGATATCACACTGACCGCCGATGGTCATGACACTTATGAAGAAGTGAAACGCGAAAAACGATATCGTGAATGCAAAAGAACTTGTGGTGTGTCAACAACTGATCTAGTTGGTCGTATGTTGTTACTCACAAAAAATCATCATACACACGATGAACATGTCGAACAACACAAGGATCGTGCAAGATCATTGAGTACGGTAGGTATTTTCTCAAATTCTAAATATTTTTATTTTCTTCTTCCAACTTATTCAGGACAATGTGGCGCAATCTCCATGGACTCGAGTTTCACGATTTGTTCCAACCACGACAACTATTCTGGAATTTGCTGAAGGAAGACCGCCAAAACCAACTGATAAGGTTTGTCGAAAAATTATCGGATATTTCAAATATATATCTGATTTTCAGGTTGTATATGTTGCCGGATCATTCGACTTGTTTCACATTGGTCATCTATCATTTTTAGAAAAAGCTAAACAATTTGGGGACTATTTGATTGTTGGCATTTTGTCGGATCAAACTGTTAATCAGTATAAAGGAAGCAATCATCCAATCATGTCCATACATGAAAGAGTTTTGTCAGTTTTGGCTTACAAGGTGAATTTCTAAGAAAACACTAAATTTTTAGATTCTGTTTCAGCCAGTCGATGAAGTTATGATTGGGGCACCTTACCAAGTAACGCCCGATATTTTGGATCAGTTCAATGTGCAGGTAAGCTTGCTCATCGCAGTGTGTATTTTTTAATCTCAACGTTTTTGCGCATTATACTATATCAGACACAGTTTTGTGGATGTGGCCTAAACCGAAGAAATATAATTAAAAAAATGAGAAATTCAGAGAAAAGATCACGAAAAATAAACTGACCTAAATACCAGAAAAAATTTCAAAATTTTGGAAATCTAGAAATTTATCTACTCAAACATACTGTGCTCATTGAGAATTAACGTATTTATATTTTTAATTCGAAAAATTTATAAAGCAAACACTTGAAAAACGAGACAGTGTGTGTTTTGTGGAGAGAAGAGACATTGCACACACATAAAAGATAGCGGGGCGCCTACCTCGTTGATTGTCGCACGCTTGTTTTATCGAAAAGAAAAAGGAGAGAAGAGAAGGGCAAGTCTCTGGTATTGCTGTTTGCCAGGTTAAAGGCGGGCGATGATTGATAATTTTTCCCACACGCAATTTCTCCTGATGTCTGATGGTTGTAACTTCCTTGGACGTCTGAGCCACCTTTTTGTTTTGAAAATGGTTATAAAACCAAAATCATTGTAGGCCGTTGTGAACGGATTCCGCGACCGTCCAGCCGAAGTCTCGTCATGTTCGACCGTTGATCCTTTTGCCGAAGCGAAAAGACGTGGAATATATCACGAGGTTGATTCGGGAAGTGACATGACAACTGATTTTATTATTGATCGTATTATCTCACACCGTCTTGAGTATGAAAATCGGAATCAGAAAAAGGAGAAAAAAGAAGCGGATGTGGCAAAAGCTCTTAACCTTATTAAATAAGAAAAGAAACGAGAATAAAACTAGTCAAGTCTTGCCAAAAAGATACCAAAAAGCTTTTAAAGTTCTATTGTTTATTTTAATTTACACATAAATATTGTTCTTTTTTCTTGAATTATCACAGATGAGAAATGAATGCCTCCTCTTCCTCATTTGATGCTAAAGGGGCTTGTCCTGATGAGGATGATAATCGACAAAGATGTTCATGTTGAATATGTGGAAGAATGGGAACGGCAAATTGTCCGTCCAACTGTATTCTTCGCCATTCGAGATATTGTCGAACTGCCGCCGTGTCAACATTCTTCCAGTCTTCATCAACGATATCATCACTTTTCTCAACGGATGTCTGATCGCAGAATTCGCAGCAGTCATTTTGAGGCATTTCCAGAATCTGTGAAAATATCGAAAAGTTGAACTTCAATCTTTTTTTTACCTTGGCAGTCATGTATTGTCGACTTGGCTCTTTTTTTGATTTTCCGCCGCTTCGAAGAACACAACATGAAATCACACAACATACCTACAAAAAACAAATACTTGCGCAATGCTCTTTTGCGCGAAATGGTTCTCCAAAACTTGCAATCAATTATTTTCTACAGAAAAAACTGACAACTTCAAATACATTTTTTCCTTCGAAAAATGGTCGAAAACTCACAATGACATTTTCAAAGAAAAATGTGAAGGTCACGCCACGAAAATTCGAAAATGTTTCATTTAAGTTCAGGAATTTTCAGCCATTTTTGACCGTCGTTTAGAGCGTTATAATTTTCTTGAAAAGTTATCGTGTCAGGATAACAAAAACTCAGAAACTTGCTATGAGAAATTTTGGGCTTCTAAAAAATGCCCTATTTTCATATCCAGTTTCTGGGCCGGCCCGAAAGTAGAATTTTGTTGAGAATGTTTGGATCACAATACGCATTTTGATGGATAATATATTTGAATCGCCCGCTTACCCCGATGAATGTGCAAATCGTAAACTGGCAATAAATCATAATTCCTTCGGCCGAGTTCAACACAATTGGTATTTTGTCACGTTCGACGTGAAAATCAAAAGACGAGTTGAAACCCGCCAAACTGGCCATACATCGATAAGTTCCCAAATCTTTTAGCGTTATTTTTTTGATCTCAAAACAAAATTCAACTTGACCAGAATCCGATAAATGTCTTTGAGATAATCCCTGAAAAAAAATCAGATAATTTCAGAGAAAATGAAGAGAAAAGTGATACATTTGATATATTTTTTCCGTTCAATTGCCAATATAATTGAGGAGAAGGAGTTGCGAACGCATTGCAGCACATCGTGTGATGATCATTCAGTGAGACTACAGTACGTGTTGGCGTGTTTGAGGTTACTGTAGGTCCGCATACGGTTTTTCCGTCGATTGGACTTTTTCGCAACTCGCTTGGTTCTCGACATGGAAGTGTTGTTGTGTCGAATAGGGCTAGATTTTCGGCCCAATTCACAAAGTGCCAGAGAGAACAGTCGCATTGGAGATTGTTGAATGTCACGTCGAGTTCCTGCAAACTCTCTTCATACTTTATATTTGGATGTTTTTGGAAAAGAGAGAGAGAGAGACGTTGATTTTTTTCGCATCGGATTTTAGGAAAAATATATAAACTTTTAGAAAGATTCAGTCAAATTTGGACCGGCCCGACTTTTTTTTTTCATTTTTTGACCACCCAAAATAATACACCCTCTCTGCCTCTTATTCCTCATCTTCAATAGTAATTCAATCGTCTCATATTTCAATTTTTCTTCCAGATTTTTGACACACTATTTTTCACTTTATTTTCCAGATGTTGTTGTTTATAAACAACAAAAACAAAAACATCATACTAAATGAGAAAATATATTGGACGTTTGCCAAAATAAAAAATCCCAGTGGGATAGCAGAGAGAGGCTGAGCTAATAAAGTGACATGAAAATTTAATTTTGAATTTTGGAGAGCAAAATATATTGGATAATAATGTGTAAATGTGAAAAGAGCAAAAAAAAGGAACCTGTAATTTGTTCAAAAATGGCCACGGTGATAGATGAGTGAATCGATTGGCCGACATTCGAATTACTTCCAAATTGAACGGTAACATTCGAGGACGAACTGATATCAATTGATTGTGTGATAGATCGACGAGACGCAGATCGGTTAGATGTGACATGTCCGGAACGTAACTGCAATAAATGACGCCATTTTCCGAATTTCGAAATCTGCCGAGTTTTTTCGGCCTTATTTGTTTGGTGGCCCGGATAGATTCAAAAAACTCGGGCTCGATTTTTGAAAAAAAAACGGCTGAGAAATCTCAGGAGTTTTCAAGTTCATTCTTTAAGTTTGATCAAATTTTGGGCCGTTTTGACAATCACATGTACATATCGACCCGATACTATTAGGACTGAAAACTTCCGGAAAAAAACTAATTTCTGAAGTATACAGTAGTTTCATCAACTTTTCAAAAACTCAAAAGAGTTTCAAAATTCGAAAAAATGTCACGCTCATCAATTTCAATTAATCATCATTCCACCCCAGTTCTTTTTTTTTCAGCTCGTCAAAAATTCCAAAAAAAGAAGCGAAGAACTCTTGAAAAGAAAAACGCGGCGGCGTTGTCCGCATAATAAATAATTGAAGGCGCTCAAGCGTGGGATACTTGACTAGTTGTGGACGATGTGAAACAAATTCCCAAAAAAACACGACCACTACTACTAACGTGAAAGAGTTGAAGGACAAATTCAAGACTCGCAATGTGACCAGGTTTCGAGGAATGATCAATTTTGACAGTTTGTTCCGAGAAATATCCAATTCTCGAAGTTGTTCGAAACCAGAAAGTGCCTGAAATCTCTTCAATTATTGTCTCGAAATCAACAATATTTCTAACTTCATAATCAATTTTTTCCAATTCACATTGATCTAAACGAATCGATTGTAGACGTTTATATTCATTTGGAAAATGAGTTATTCGAACAAAAGAGTTGTTTGAAAGTGTGAGAGATAGAACATTGTCGAGCAGTGGTGGAATATCTTGCAGTAATAATGATGAACAGTCCTGCAATAACATACGTGTTGTCAAATGTTTTGATGCTACTTGATCTCACACACTATCTGGGGCAAGATTGTAGCTATGAAGACAGAAGGCCTGGCCCCACGCGCTAGGTCGGTCTTATTTTTGTTGTTGTTTTTGAAAACAGAGAGTTCTTTTAGATAGCAGGCAAAAACAGTTTGAATTTCAAACAAAATGTGAATCCGCGGCCTTTTTTGCAGGCCTCAAAAGGATCGACTGGAAATTCGAGCTTGAAAATACGCTAAATTACAGTACTTCTGAATGAAAAAAAAACGTGAACTTTTTAGAAGACCGCGGGTAAGACAAAGATTTTTACAACTTTTAAGGAAAATAGATTTTCTGCTCTGAAAAAGTAATCTCGAAAAACTACCAAAAAGGAAAAAAATAAGTGACGAACCGGGACTTTTTTGTTTTCGGCCCCTGGTCGAAACTTTTTTGGGTTTCTTGTCAGAGTTTCTTGGACTTTGAATAAAGACAGCTCAGCGAGCTTCCGACCGTCTCAATCAAAACTCAAGGCCGCTCTCAGATCATGAGTAAGATTTGGGCCATTTTGGATCGTCCGAAATCCAAAAAACCTTCACCGACCGGGCTTGTTTGTTGAATGTCAGAAAAAAAACGCGGCGCGAAGAGGGCCTCAAAAATATCCAAAAATTTAGTAGTTTAATGTATTGTATACAACACACACTTTTTCTAAGAGAAAAGTGTAGAAAGAAAACTTGTTCATAACAATTATATTCGCGGCTCTGATCGTGAGAAAACTTGAATTCGAAGTTTTTTTTCAAGCCGGGTTTTCGGGCTTCTGGTCTACAATCTCACGCCAGTTCTCCAATTCTCACCTGCGATGGTCGATTCGAGAACCAATAGCTCTTACAAATCATCCGTTTTTCGACGCTCTCCGTTTCCACACCAAAAAACGCATCGATGCGTGAAATGTTGACAAAAAGTAACACGACGAAGAAGAGTATAACAAGCATTATTGTCTAACTAGCTGAGAAGAAGAAGAAGAAGAAGAAGAAAAACACACATCTAGAATATCTTGGATAAATGGGGAAACACTCGAACAAACTAATGTGTATTCTTCAAAAATTCAACAATAGATGAAACAATATTGAAGCGCAAATGGACCAAAAGAAGAAGAAAAAAAAAGAAATACTCAAAAAGTGGGCGTGGTCTCGGGAAGAAAGGGAGAAGAAGGAGGAGGAGGAGGAGGAACGAGTATTATATGTATTTGCATAAAGAGAGACAGACAGATTTTTGAAATTAATCATGTAATTAGCAGCCTCTCATAGATGTTTATCGCCATTTTTGTTTCAAATTCGAAAATGAGTCTGTTCGAAAATGAATTAATTAGGTGCACTTCTTTTGAATGCCTTGGAAACTTGGAATATTTAAAGAGTTGTTACCTGAAAAGAGAGAAACACACATTTCTAAAAACGAAACAACTGTACTTCTGGCACCCGAGAAGTTGTCTGGGTTTCTAGTTGGATCCGATACAGTGGGTCTGAAATAATTTGATATCGGACAATGTTTTGGTTCGTACTTTTTTGAGATTGAAACAATTTTTGTTCTAAGTGGTCGTGAATGAATTCTAAGTGGTAATAATTCGACGTTTCAAAACTCAAAAAAGTTTCGATTTCAAGAATAAGACGTGACCCGAGCCTGAACATGATGTATTTTTCTTAAGGCCGGTCATTTCTCTGTTCTGACTCCCGAGGCATTCTTCCTCGATTCACACAGTTGTATGTGGATAGCAGTTCGCTACAAGAGGTAAAGTTGTCAGTCCGGGCGAAACTTAAATCAGGCCAAAGCAGGAGACACCATCTAGGCCCAGAAATTGTCTAGAAAATCGATCATCCGCAGTTCTTCGCACTCGAAAAAAAAATGAAACAATAAAAAAAAATGGAAGGCCTCGGGTCTGGCTTGCACCAGCCTATTGATCACACGTTTTTCAGAATCATTGAGGTCAAAATTGTCAACAAAAACAAAGAAAAAACGCTGATCGGCAAAAAATGAAATGAAATGATGACTAGTTGTTTATTTTCGAAGTTAGAAACTATCTCAAGGTGGTACAAATGTTATCAGTTTTGTTTGAAATTCATTTTGGTTTCAACTATCTTTCGAGTATGCGACGAATGTATTTGACTTTATTTTTGATTAATATCGTTTTCAGTGAGTGGAAAATTCTCAAAATATTGTTCGATAATAAAATCTTTGAGGTTATCATCAAAACGATGAATTTCAAAGATACGATGGTCGATACAACAATTTTGCTGATGGTAGTTGGGGATGTGTTGGAAGTCGACTCTATCGAGACACCCAACCGTATTATGAAGATGGAGTCTATCAGATCAATCAGTCGCTACCATCACCTAGATCTTTGTCCAATCTTATTTCGGATGGTCAATCTGGTTTACCCAATGACAAACGCATCAATACATTGTTCGCCTTTTTCAGTGAGAACACTCCAATTTTTTCCCTTCGTATGCAAAAAATATTGCAGGTCAAGTAGTTTTCTATGAAATCATCAATACTGACGGATCATCTTGTCCACTGGAAACAGTTCATATACCAGTACCAAAATGTGACCCAATATTTGACAAAGAATGTCAAGGAAAAACAACAATTCCGATAATTCGATCGAAATACGACAAAACAACTGGAAATGGAATCAATTCACCGCGCGAGCAAATCAATCAGGTTACTCATTTCATCGATGCATCATTTATTTATGGAACTCAAGAACCTTGGGTCGCCTCTCTTCGATCATTCAAAAAAGGAAACCTCGCTGAGAGTGAACCTGGATATCCACAATTCAACAAGAAACATATTCCATTGGACAATCCTATTCCGCCAAATTATCATCGATCTTTGAATCAGGAACGACTTTTCAGTAAGCATCTGTTACATTTGAATAATCACCGACAGGGCTCTCGTTCTGGGGCCACATGGGAAAAGTGGTATTGAAAATTGAGAAAACTGACGGCTCAATTTTCCCAGGTGGGACCCAGAACCTAATCCAACTTTTCGGATTTTTTACTTCTATTTACTAATATTTGAAATGATATTCTCATGTGGAAAAATGTGATGTGATAGGTCAGCGCGTTTGGAATATTGCAGCCTGGCTTGGGCGGAATCGACCGTTCGTGAATTTTTTTGATGAAAAAGAAAATCATAGTTTCGTTTTTTCCGATTTACCGAAACATTTTTGCAAAAAATTCCGAAAGTGGTGGGAAATTTCCGGTTTCGGTTCGGCCTAAGCCTGGTTGCAGCCCTGAAGGCCGTTAGGCCTGTCCGAAAACAACTGGCCCGACCGGACTCAAAAAGGGCTTCCCTCATTTTAGTGAAAAGTTATCGAACCTTTTCTTTTTCGCGGTTTTTGTTTGCCTTTCTTTCAAGAGCCAACTACTTTTTTTCAATAATTTCAATATTCAGTGCTCGGAGATTCAAGAGTGAACGAGAATCCGGGATTGCTCTCCATCGCTATAATATTGTTTCGATGGCACAACTATCAAGCTGATCGAATTCGTTCGCAAAATATCGATTGGACAGACGAACAAATATTCCAAAAGGCTCGCCGATTTGTGATTGCCTCACTCCAGAAAATCATTATCTATGACTACGTTCCCATCCTAATTGGAACACATCTTGATCCATACACAAAATATGAGCCACGTGTCTCTCCTGCTATTTCACATGCCTTTTCCACAGCCGCTTTTCAATTCACTCATTCGATAATACCATCAGCAATGTTTTTGAGAAAAAGAGGGAAAAAGTGCGAGTTTCGAAAAAATATTGGCGGATATGACGCGATTCGATTGTGTCAAAATTGGTGGAATTCGCAAAATATTGTTGATAAATACAATGTTGAAGAGATCATATTCGGTATGATATCACAAATAAGTGAGAAAGCGGATACAATTGTTGTGGATGATCTTCGAGATCATTTCTATGGTCCAACACATTTCTCAAGAATTGATGCTGTTGCTTTGACAATAATGAGAGGAAGAGACAACGGACTATCTCCATATAACATTCTTCGAAAAACATTTGGATTGGAACCGAAAACATGGGAAACTATCAATCAACAATTCTACAAAAAATATCCTCAAAAAATCGAGGAACTCAAACAATTATATTCTGGAAATATTGATTTGTTGGATGCATATATTGGTGGAATGATTGAAGGAGATGACAATGGACCTGGTCAATTGTTCACCACAATAATCAAACATCAATTTGAACGAATTCGAGATGGAGATCGATTCTGGTTTGAGAATCGATTGAACGACATATTTGATGATGAACAAATTGAGCAGATTCGAAATGTCACATTTTATGATATTATCAGAGCGACAACAGATATCGACGAAACAATGTTGCAAAAAGATGTATTCCATTCGCAACCCGGTGATCCGTGTCCTCAACCATTTCAAATTAACAACACATATCTCGAACCATGTTCACCATTTCAACAAACATCCTACTGGACACATGATGATATTGTATATATTTTCACATTGATCGGATTGATATGTGTTCCAATCAGTGAGTCAACTCATTTTTCGCCAAAAAATTGAAACCCTGAAAAAATATTGTGAGTTGATAACCGGAGAATCATTCTGAAATTCTAGACTACAGTAATCGCATTTCTTAATTAAAGTTTGAAGACACCTCGTCGCTCAGAAATAAATTTCTCGTGTTTATCAAAATCTCAATACTGAAGACTTCAACCTTCAATGTGTGAAATTTAAAAATCGAAAAAATACTTTGTGAGGTCGAAAAAATGGAAAAAAAACTGTATTTGAATTCATTCTCCGGAAGATTTTAAATTTATAAAAAGAACATGTTTGATACAAGACACAATTTGAAGTTCGCATAAAATTGCTTTTTGCAGTTTGTTTCGGAATCGGACGTTATTTGATCATCAGACGGAGATCACTCGGATCCCAACAAACAAATTACAATCTTACGACTATTTCACAATCCGAAAACAATCAAAACGTTGATTTTTATGAGACCACAGCTCGAGAATATTTGGAAAAAGACCGTGTTCGAAACATTTGCATCGAAATAATGAATTCGACGTTGATTCTAAAATGGCCACGTGGTCGAGTATTGCGAGAACTACGGTTTGAAGAAGGACAAAATATTCGAATTGTTCATTCATTTCCACAATCAACAAAACAATTAGTGATGATTTGTTGGACACAAAACAAAAATATATTATTGCAATTGAAATCTGATCAACATCTAGAACAATTTCTGAACCATATCACGAATGCAGTTCATTGTATGAACGCGCAAATCGAAGCGATTGCAGAAGAGAATAGTGTGATTCTAGAACAAAATGTTTCCGAAGAAACGAGACAACAACAATTGGCAAGTTTCTTCAGAGAAGCATATGTCAAAGGGTTGAATGTGACGAATGGAACATGGACATATACTGAAAATGAGGAGATGTCTGAGAGAATAACAAGAGAAGAACTGGCATCAGCAATGGGAATGAAACAAAATGATATATTTGTGAGGAGATTGTTCGCATTGACAGCTCAACAAAATGAGGATTCGATCAGTTTTCGAGAATTTTTCGAGTCATTGAGCCAATTTACCAATGGATCATCAATCACCAAATTTCAATTATTATTCAGAATGTGTGATACAGATAGATGTGGACAAATATTACGGAAAGATTTCGAAGATCTTATTCGATCATTGAATAGAAAAGCTGGAATTGCAATAGATCGATCGAAAGAGAATGATGTTATCAAATCAGTTCTTCGAAAAAGGGGAATTGATATGGAAAATGAGTATATGACACTAGAAGAATTCAATGAAATATTTGCTGGTTTTCAAGATGATCGAAGACCTCACGGATATCCAATCAATCTAAATCAACCAACATCTGATAATACCTCATTGAACTCATTTCATGTTGATCAAAGAAACACGGAGAACAATAACTTCATGAAGAAGTTGACATCTTTTCTTGAAACATATCGACAACACACATTCATTCTCGTTTTATTTTTCAGTACCAATATTGTTCTTTTTGCTGAACGATTTTGGCGTAAGTGGATGAAATTATTTCGCCGAACTATACCAAACTTCTTCGAAAAGGTCTCTGGCCGGCCCGCAATTCTCGAGCCGGGCTATAATCCGACCTCTTGTTCTAAACTATCAAACATTTAGTGTTCCTTTTCAGTCTTTCTATGACCTAAGCCGGGCCGGGCCGAGCCAATAGTTTTCGAAGAAAATTGGCAGTTTCTTCGAAATCCAAAAAGCGAAACACTTCCAGATTACTCATATATGACAGAACACCGTGATCTTCGCCGTGTAATGGGTAGTGGAATCGCGTTCACTCGCGGTGCTGCCGGTGCTCTTACCTTCGATATGGCCGTGATTCTTCTGACAGTTTGTCGAAACCTAATAACAACTTTTCGACAATCAGTCCTTTCACAATTTATTCCATTCGATTCAGCGATCGGATTTCACAAAATCATTGCCTATACCATTTTAGTATTGGCTTCAATTCACACAATTGGTCATTGCATCAATTTTTATCATATTGGAACTCAAAGTCCGGCAAGCTTGAGCTGTCTATTTCAAGAAGCTGTTTTTGGGTAAGACGTTCTTGTTTTTTCTTTTTTTCCATTAATATTTCTAGATCTAACATTTCGCCAAACATCGGCAAATGGTTTTTCAACACAGTAACAGGCGTGACAGGATTAGCTCTGGTTATCGTCATCAGTATAATTTATTCGTTCGCGATGCCATCTATAATACGAAATGCATATCATGCTTTCCGTTTGACACATTTGTTAAACATCGCATTCTATGCCCTAACTATTTTACACGGTCTCCCAAAGTTGTTAGATGTGAATTTTTCTACTATTTTCATCAGGAGTTAGATTCTGGCTCTCTCTCTCTGGCCGGTCGGGATTTTCACTTGAAGGCCGGAAGCGAGCTCAAGGAAATTCTGGAGTTGAAGCTGCGTAGCCTCTAATCAGCCTTATTTCTCTAGCTGCTCAGGCATATTTAAACCAGGCCGTTTTTTTTGCTCCGCCGATCAGCCATTTTCACGCCGAGTCTCTGGCGCAAAAACTGCTGATCAGCGAATCAGCGAAAAAAAACGCCTGGCTGAGCTTTTCGCGAAATTTTCGCCACGAATTTCCTGAGCGGCTCGTGATTTTCGGGCCGTCACTCCTGTTTTTTTTCGCATGGCGACTCTGACAATGTCAGACTTTAGTAACTCATTGATTTCAGAGTCCCAAATTTGGTTATGTTGTTCTTCTGCCAATTTTGCTATTTGTCATTGATCGTATTATCGGTTTGATGGCACATTACAAAGGATTAAAAATGATAAAGGCTGAGATTCTTCCGTCAGATATTATCTTCATCGAATTCGAACGTCCTCGTTTTTTCATTTTCAAATCGGGACAATGGTTAACAATATCTTCGCCAACAATCGATTGTTGTTTCAATAAATCACACGCTTTTTCGATCGCATCTTCTCCACAAGATCGAACTGTCAAACTGTATATCAAATCAGTTGGTCCGTGGACATGGAATTTGCGAAATGAAATAATACGCGCACATCGATCAAATTCATCATATCCAATGATTCATTTGAAAGGTCCGTATGGAGATGGAAATCAAGAATGGATGAATTATGAAGTGGCTGTGATGATTGGTGGTGGAATTGGTGTCACACCCTATGCTTCAACTCTTAATGATCTTGTACAATTGACTTCGCAAAAGTCATTCAATGGTGTTCAATGTAAAAAAGTCTACTTTTTATGGATTTGTCCAAGTCATAAGAATTATGAATGGTTTGTTGATGTGTTGAAGGAAGTGGAAATGAAAGACGAACAACGTATTCTTGAGACACATATTTTTGTGACCCAAATCTTCAGCAAATTTGACCTGAGAACAACTATGTTGGTGAGTTTATTGGTAGATTTTGACTCAGGGCCTGGTCCCATGAAAACGGGGCTCGAAAATAACTAAAGACTTCGTTTTTCTTTGCATCGCATCGATTTTGTCCACACATAAACAGTGAAATGATCTCCCATACGTAATCTTTTGAAGCGGAGATCTCAAATAATACTTCGGTCCGGTAAAAAAACCCCCGGGAGAACTGAAACCTTTTTTGATGAATCGGCCCATAAAATCGTATTCGAAGTATTTTTCAGAGAATCTCGTAACCAGGGATGTCATTTGGGCCGCCCGCGTGCTTTTTTGGTCCGTTTGAAACGGGCCTGGTCGGTCCAGGTCCGCGTGGGAATATTTCATTAGCCGGCCGTGACGGGCCGACCCAACCTGCAGGCTTTCCGGTTCCACATATTTTCGGAATCTCATGTTTCTTAAACTTATCCAGATTAAATTAAATTAGAAAAAACGAAGCAAACATTTTTGGTGCCCACGAAAATCGATGCTTCGACCTCTTGCTTTGAACACGGCGGGCCCTGATTTTATGCCGTCAAAGGAAAAGCCTGTTCATTCCCAAGCCCATTTAAGCCGGCTGAAACACGGGCTGCCCGCTGCAGCCCGGCCCAAAATGACATCCCTGATCGTAATTAACAATCGAGAGGCACCGCCCAGAAAAACAGAAAAAAAAACGGTCTGGCCGAAATATGCCTGATCAACTGGCTACAGAAGAAAAGCTGAGTTGAAGCGGAAGTTTCATGACCAAACAATTAGAATAATTACAGCACATTTGCGAAAAACATTTTCGAGAAACCGAAACATCTGGAGTATCAATGTTCACTGGTCTTCGCGCACAAAATCATTTCAGTCGTCCCGATTTCAATTCAATTTTCAGTTGGATTGCAAATAAACATGCCGATCAACAGGAGATTGGTGTTTTCAGTTGTGGTCCGAATAATCTAAATGAGAAGATCTCCGAAAGTTGTTCGAATCGCAATTGCAATGAGGGCCCTTCCTTTTCGCATCGTTTTGAGACATTTTAACATACTCTGTATTATTACCCAAAATTCAAACGGTGCCACGTGGTTACTGTAGTTTGGTAACTATTATTAATAAAATATTGTATCATACTCTACAGCAATCCTAAAGACACAAAAATTCTGTTTTTCCTTTGAAAATTATTACGCTTCTCTCTTTGCGGGAGGTATGGTTTTCGGTTGTGGTTGTCCTCGTTTTTTTCCCGTTTGCTGAAATTTTCTGTAGTTTCGCTCGTGAAGCTACGCATCGAGTTACTGAGTACTGTAGGAAAAAATCGCGGCATTCACACTCGTTCGGACCACGAAATTATACGGTACGCAAAATGTGCGTACACCGTGGCGTGAAAATGCACAACTACAGTATTTTTTTATCAATGAAGTTCATAAAAGTCGCAAAAACTCGAAAGATCGGGACTTTCTTGTTTTCTAAACTAGGGTTTTCCCTAGAAAAAGGAACGCTGATTATAATGGTATGCTTCCCTTTGCATAAAAGTGGTTGGTTCGTCTCAACTTAGGCGCACCAGTTTTGAAAAATTGTAACTCAAACTGGTGCGCCTAAGTTGAGACGAACCAAGCATCATTATGAAAAACGAAACATATCATTAAATTCAGCAAGCCTTCTTCTAGGGAAAACCCTATTTCACAACCTCTAAAATGTGAGAACAGCGAAGTTATCCTGCTTTTTTGTCGAATTTTCAGAAAAAAATACAGTTTCTGTGCATTTTCATGTCACGGTGTTTGCACAGTTGCATACCGTAAACCTGTTTTTCAATTTTGTTCTCTCACAGTGCTTTTGAACTAGTGTGCATTAAATGACCCGGCGACTCTTCCACAGTATTCGGTTATTTTGAAAGTATTCGCCATTTTAAGACATATGTGAGTGAAAAAACAGTCTAAAACAACGTATAGCAAAAACTACAGCACAACAAAGAACAGAAAATAAATCATAGAGTTGGATTAATCGCGCAAACGCGCTCTACTGCTTCATTAGAATTTGAAATTTTGATCCAACTTTGCTTTTTTTTATTGTTCTTTCTTGTCGTCTAACTTTTGTTTCTTATGTTTTTGAACTGTGTTTTAACTCGTATATGTCTTACAATGATGAATACTTTCAATTTAAACGAATACTCTCGATGAGTCGCCGGGTCATTTAATCAATTCTTTGTGTAAATATTCGCGGCGAGAAACACTGGTCCCGTATACGGTATAGCGAACACACACAAACCGTAACCTGTTTTTATTTTTGGAAGTTTTTTTTTTTCAGCCGCCACTTTTTTTGCCCCTATAATACATTCTAAAGTAAATTATAATTTTTTTTTGCATTTTTATTTTAACTTGAATAAACAACAGAATGGTTTGTTTATCCTACGGACTGAACCAACCGATAACAAGTAACAGGTGCGAAAAATTTGAATAAGAGAAGTGGGGGATACAAGAGAAATCAGGGACAAAAATAGGGAGAAATAAAATAAAAGAAAAAGGTTGGCTTAGCCGGTGGAGTGGAATGGGTGCAATATGTTCACCAAAATTTGATGAACACATTTATGATTTTCCGGCACTTTGAAGGACGGAAGCTGCTTCGTCGACCTTGGAACGGAACATTTCATCGTCTTGGAGCATCATGATGAGTTCGGAGTTGTCAATCTCCAACATCATACCAGTAATTTTACCAGCGTCTTTGTGTCCTGGGTGAATCTTTTCGATGAGAGCGTAAATGCGTTCTCCAAGAAGTTGTTTTTGCTCCTTGAAAATACAAAGTTTTAATACCAAAAACCAAAATGTTTAAACTTACTTGTGGAGCAGCAGTGGAGAGCATATTGGCGGTGAGCGGCTCTTGTCCTCCAATGACGATTCCTTGATTTCTTGTTTGTTGTCCGTATCCTTGTTGGTATGGTTGTGGAGCAACTTTACCTCCAGTTTGTTGTGGCATGCGATTTTGCTGGAACTTTCAATTTCGACTTTGAGAAAACTCTTCTTTGGTACCACTTACTTGTTGTCTCGGAACATTGGTCGGTTGTCCGGCAACATTTGGTGGGCGCTGCTGTTGCTGTTGTTGTTGCTGCATGCGCATTTGTGGAGCACCTTGGTTGAATTGTTGCGGCGATTGTCCACGTCCAACTGCTTGTGGGCGCATTCTGTTTTGCTGAAATTTAAAGATGACAAACTTCAATGAAATTTTGGGAAACATACGTAAGCGGGTTGAGCTGGAACCATGTAACCAGCTTGTGGTTGGTACTGGTTCTGAACTCCCCAGCCTCCTCGGTTTCCAGTTCCACGCATCATGTTGGCACCGCTGAACATACGTTGTGGTCCCATGTTGTTTGGAACGTATCCAACGTAGCTTTGAGCTTGAGCTGGGTTGTACATGGTGTTTCCTGGAACGTTGTTGTGCAATCTCATGCTAGCCAAACGTTGCATGTATTGAGATGCGAGTTGCGCACGACGATCTTCTTTTCGCTGAGCAAGAGCAACGTAGAGTGGTTTTGAGCACAACATCTTTGAGTTCATCTCAGTGACAGCATTAGTAGCTTCTTGTGGTTTTTCGAAACAAACGAAACCGAAACCCTTGGAGCGACCATTTTCGTCCATCATAACTTTAGCACTGGTGATGTTTCCGAAATCGATGAATTGCTTTTTCAAAGCTTCGTCGTCGACGGTCTCGTCAAGATTTTTGACGTAAAGATTGACTCCGTGGTATTTTTGCAATCGTTCGGCTTTTTGGGTTTCGTGTTTCTTCTTGAGCTCCATTTGACGTTCTCCTTTCTTTTGAGCGCGAGACACATACAGTTTGAGATCAGTTCCATCCAAAACAGTCTCATGCAAAGCAGCACAAGCCTTTTCAGCTTCTTCTGCTTCAGCAAAAGCGACAAATCCAAATCCCTTTGGTTTTCCGTCGGTTTCCATGACGGCGCAGCTGGTGATCTTTCCATAAGCAGAGAACAATTTCTCCAAGCCGTTCTGGTCAAGTTTGTCGCCAAAATTTTTGACGAAAACATTGGTGAACTTCTTCGGTGTCTCTCCAAGATCACGAATTCTTTGAGAGCGAGGTTGGAACTTTCCAACAAAACTGCAACAATTATTTTTATAATACTCCCCTTTGACTGAACCTACACTTTCTTTCCATCGAGAAGCATACCGTTGACTTTTTGAATGGCATTTTGAGCGGCTTCTTCAGTTTCGAAGTGAACGAAACCATATCCTTTGCTGTTTCCTTCGTCGTCAGTGGCGACCTATAAAAGTTTCAAAAAGCACTGATTTCAATTAATGAACCAACTATTTACCTTGCAAGAAAGGATACTTCCGAAGAGGGAGAATGTATCATACATAGCTTTGTTGTCGATACTCTTGTCCAAGTTTTTGATGAAAATGTTTCCGGCACCAGAGCGGCGCATAGCTGGGTCTCGTTGAGACCACATAATTCTCATTGGCTTTCCATCCAACGTCTCGAAATTCATGGTGTCCAGGGCTCTTTCAGCTGGAAATAACAATGGAATTTTTTACTTAGTAATGAAGAAGGGAAATCTATTCCCGCGCAATTTTTTTAGGCATGACTCCCGGGCCCACACTTGGGTTACTTAAAATGTCACCCAGATCAAGCATGTTTACTGGTTGGCCCTCTACAGAACGAATTCGAACACTAAAACCCTATTTTCGTAGAAAAAACTCACCATCAGCAGGTTGTTGGAAATTGACATAAGCGTATCCTAGCGAAATTCTTGTAGTGTTGTCACGGCACACACGGATTGAAAGTACCGGTCCAGCAGCGCTGAATTTCTCGAAGAGAACAGCTTCGGTGACTTCAGGGTTGAGATCTCCGACGTACAATGAGGCCATCGAGTATGATGATGCAGAAGTGACATTTTGAGTGTTTGGAAGTGTAGCCGCCATTTTTCAATCCTGGAAGACAAAATAACATGAAGATGAGGAAAAACAAAAAGCGAAAAATAGGATTTCGCAACAAATTCTAAGAAAAAAAACTCACAAATCTTTGACAAATCAGCCGCAGAAATATTTTTTTATAGTTTTTTTGAATTTTTTGATTTTTTATGGATTTTTGAACAATTTATGGGATTTATTGTCCTTTTGCCAAGCCAGGAGAACTCGGATCCCAAAAACCGAAAAAAAGAGACGCTAGAGCGTTCAAGGGAGAACAACGCACGCTGTTTGGTCTCACCACGAAAACGCGTCTACCGTAGTGTTTGTGTAGCAGATTTTGGGATTCTTCTCTTTTTTTCCTCGTGAGCAGTTTGAGATCGTATTTTGTCACTTTACGGTTGTTGGGAATATATTCCACATTTTGATTAATATTACCAACCTTTTATATATAAATTATATCTTGTTTTTCCGAATTAAAGAAATGAACCGATCCCGAATTCTTACGTTATTTTTTTTCCACATTATTTTATTTTTTTTAAGGTAAAATCATCATGGCTCCAGCTGCTAAACAACAGGTTAGTGAAGTTCTCTGGAGTTAAATTTTTGAGCAAAGATGGTGTGATCCGGAGTTCGAATAATTTAATTGAGAAGGAGATCTTCTCTCAATTGACTGTTCAACCAAACTCTGGATTCCCTGATGTCTGTGCGAGACAGATGGATTGTTACAAGAACTCATGTTTTTAGGCCTCCAAGAAGAATGCTGAGAACATCAACTCACGTCTTTCCATGGTCATGAAGACCGGAAAGTACGTTTTGGGATACAAGCAAACTCTCAAGTCTCTCCTTAACGGAAAAGCTAAGCTTGTCATCCTCGCCAACAACACTCCTCCACTCAGGTAGGCTTCATTTTTAATTAATTTTCACTTCTCTATTCATCTTGAAGAAAATCCGAGATCGAGTACTATGCTATGCTCGCCAAGACCGGAGTTCACCACTACAATGGAAACAACATCGAGCTTGGAACAGCTTGCGGTCGTCTTTTCCGTGTCTGCACTCTCTCAGTCACTGAAGCCGGAGATTCTGATATCGTTCTCAGTGTCCCATCGGAGTCAGCATAAATGAGATTGTTATTGTTAAAAATGAATTGTTATATTCCAAAAAAAACTTTATTTGCCATTTAAATTCGTGGGCCTTTTGTCAGGACGTCCATTTGAGAATTATGAACGAGATCCGTTATTGTTTTCTGAAGTTTGAGATATTGTAGTCTATCTTTGTAAGCGATTTCTTTCAATGGGTGATATAAAGAGTGACAGAAAATAGAAAACTCGTCGGAATCTTCTTTCTTCATTCTTTTCGAATCATCGTTATCCATAATTTGGTATTGATCTCGCTGAAATTCAATTTTGAATTGTTTTTTTAATTTGATGCTCACGTTCAATACTCACTGTAAAATTTCTTTTGATCCCGGCGTTGTTTGTGTTCGCAACATCAAGAAAGAACAAAGCATCAAAAAATTTCCACTTTGGGCGAATGATACAACCATCATGGTCATAGGATATTTTTTTACGTGTTTTGACGTAGGTGTCTTTCAAATTTTTAAACGTCTTCTCGACTTCCTCCACCATTAGTGTTGGGTTCAATCCAAACTGCTGATTAATAACATCAGTAACTTCGATGAACAAGCTTTTCTTTGCTTGTACATTCAATTTTTCTCTTGTCGTATCCCAAATTCCCGGACGAACACTTACAGCATCGATAATTGCGAACCGAATATTATCACCGATCTATTCAACAAAGTTTTAAGATAATTGGATAAAACAACGAACCGGTGAATTGGTGTGCGATTGTACTACAACACTATTAGCCACTTGGGGTTGTGCTGAACTACTACTCGGCCACGATTCCATATATTAAGTTGCCGACAAAGTCCAGAAAAGCGATGAAAAACAACCGCACGCGTCAATATTCGGCAACCGCGTCGCATCGCACGCGGCGCATTAATACTGGCCTCGAAACCGACAAAATTTCTCGGCCTAAATAAATTCAAGGACCCATCAGCGTAGTTCATGGAACCACAAAAATTACCAAAACACAAAAAAATTGTAAATAATTAAAAGAAAATGAAAGTTGGCTGTGAAGAATTACGATAGAACTAATCGACCAATTGTGTTTAAAAGAAAGCCATTTTTTTTTTGAACGTATACGTGCTATTATTCTAAATTTTTCAAGTTTGCACGTATACGTGGTCAGCAAATTTGGAATATTTTTCCTAGGCTTTTCGGTAAAAATTCCCTTTGGGGTTTTACTATTTTGAGGTTACTGATCATTTTAAAAACAACTTCATTAGTCGTGCTGCCCCCCCCCCTCCTTTAAAAAACTTTAAAAAAACAAGGCATTTCTCCCTATTTTTTACCTTGTTTTAGGGCGGACAAACGAGAGAATTGACGCTGACAAAAGAGGAATGTTCGTTCTATTGCACCGTTGAAATTTCCCGAAAATAAAAAGTATTCGCCGTGAGACCTGTTTATTTTCTCTGAAAATCTCACGTTTCATTTCTGTTTTTTTTTCTTTCATTTCTGCGTCTACCTCTCTCATTTGTCCCTCCTATAAGGGGACTAAAACACCGTGCAATAAGGTGTTTAAAAAAATTAATTTTTCTCCCGAGCCTAGTTCTAATTTTTTGGGCCAGGCTTCGGTCTCACCCCCTGTCAATAAATATTTGAGTTGTAATTTATTATATTTCTCATCATTATAATCTTCGAAAATAGAAATCGGAACAAAGGAATACAAAGAAAAACGATAGTTTTAGAAACAACCATCTACAAAATGAAATGCAAAAACACGTGTTCAGACTTTTTCGTATTTTGGATGTGTTGAAGAGCGAGAAAGATCATCATCATCATAAGAAGAAAACTAAAGAGGGAAATAAATTAAAATAAAATGTTAGAGCACACAAATCTAGATTATATATGAAATTAGTAATTTTAACATGATAAACAGCAAAATCAGAAGATGAATTCCTCATCGGTGGACATAGTCATATCGATTGCCCAGCGGAACTTTTCTCGGTGTGTTTTCGTGAAAACCTGGAAACTTTGATGTATTTGGAAAAAAAAATCGAAAAACGACGACTCACTTTTTCCAACGGAACTTCATACTTTTTACACCAAGCAACTGTGATTCTCGGATCCAAGTAGTTCAGCTTTGACGTTCCCAGGGCGATTTGTTTATTCTCATCCTTGTCCGTTCTCGAAATCTTCAATTTCTTGTATTGATCTTTCAGTCGTTCATATTTCTTTGTCGCTTTCTCAAGATTTGCACCCGACGCTTTTTTCATCTCTTTTTTCGCCTCCTCAACAACCACTTTTTTCTCTTTGATCTGAAAACATAGATTCAGAACTTTTTCACTAAACACAAGCAACCTTGGTTTCCAAAGCTTCCATAGATTTTTCGAACGTCTTCGGAATTGCACGTTGATGGTTACACAAAATAGCAACTTGTCGATTTGCTCTATTATAAGACAACAACTTATGGGCAACGTTGTCGTCGGCTGAATAATACAAATAGTGAAAGACATATTTACCAAAACTCACGGTTAGTCAACTTGATAAGCTGATCTTGCAAAGTGATTGAAGCGTTATACGTACGGAAAACTTTTACTGTCAAACCATCCATTAAACTTCTTAGATGCTCGTTCAATGTAGATGTCTGAAACTATGAATTGGGCAACAAACGCTTGTGAAATACATACATCTAAGCGATCGAACAAATCATCTCCACCACTTTTGTTTTCCATGAACAGTTTCAAGTTCTTGTAAACTCGCTTCTCGACGGCCACTCGATTGAAATATCGAATAGAATCTTTACCAAGAAAATCGAACTCGACGACATTTCTGGAAAAGGAAATTCGTGAAATGAAATTTTTAGAATGGGAAAATCGTTTCGATCAAAATTTTTAACTTTAACAAAACTTTACAACACCATAATTGTTGTGCGAGAACTAACTTTTCAGACTAAAGAAAATACGTTTGATCTCTCATCATCTCGGTGAAAAAACTGAGAAAATATAAATACCTGTCGCAAGAACAGCGAAAGATTTCCGGTTGACAGCCCGCCAATTTTCACTTTTAGGGAGTGCTCACTTTTAGAACGCACAATACGCTAATTTGGTAGATTAAACATTTTTAAAACGATCGTGGAGGTTGTTTTTCTCAGGCTGTGTCAGCCAGCAGTGAGATTGCAAATATTTTGAGACCCGATATTTTCTCTCTCCCAGAAAAGTGAAAAAACAGATGTTCTGCTGAAACATTCCGAGAACTCAGTTTGAGAAATATAGAATGAAACACAACGGAGTGCGGGGGTAAACAGTAAAAACCCACTCTTTTTCGTTTTTATCATCTTCATTCAACTTCGCAGAATCATACAGCTTTATATGTTCAACTCGGAGAGAACAACAACCAACAGTATCAGCGGCTTCATCAACATCTTTCTCATTACCAGCACGAAGAGCTAATTTATCGATGAAATACAACGCAACTGATCTTTGTCGAATTCGCATTTCCTTCGATTTCCAATCGTTCATATAACTCTCTCGGATGTGACCAATTTTCTTCTTCAACCTTCTCGCTGTTTCATACTTTTCATGATCTTTTTCGCCTTTTATTTTACTACTTGGATTCAACATGATGTATTTGTTTTGTCCCAATACAGACTCAGTCCATGAACATAACCACGAAACAGTGTTATCATGTCGAACCTCTTTCCATTTATGACCGGCTGGTGGTACAGGAATTTCACTATTTCTGTAAAAAAAACATTTATTGTTCCAAGTGTAAAAAATTAAAATAAAACTTACTTTGAACAATTTATTATGACATCTTCAGGAACAATGCGTTTTTTCAGCATACCCATTTTTGGATGTCCACCACGACCACGAAATAGTCCTAAAATAGAACTCTTGTTATTTTGAACAAGCCTCACGTGTTTCCAGAGAAAATTATTTTTGTTTACAAGATTTAAAAATTACCTGGTGGTTCAATTCTGAAATTTGCCACTTTTTGTTTGTGTCCATCAATTACTGCTACTCCATATATCCGAACTTCGCCCTCTCTCTCCTCTTTAATTTTCAATTTCTCCTCTTTAGTCATCGCCTTACGAATCTCTCTCTGCTCTTTTTGATAGGTATCAATTTGCCGAAAATCACACTTTGACAAATCAGTTATAACTTCACGTTCATGAGATGTCATATATTTACGCCAATCTTTCATGAAATTCTTGTTGAATTGTTCTTTTGTCGAATACTCATGATCCAAAACGCCGGCATAGAACTGTGCAATTTCTTCAGTGTCTTGCGACAATTTCATATGTTTTCCGTCATATTTGAAATGTACACTAGAAGGAAGAGGGACATACGGGGGTGCAAATAGAGGGCCCTTGTGGCACAAAGAATTCCATTTAACTCCGTCAGGCTTCTTATCCTCTTTCCACCACTCCCAAACATCTTCCAAGTCATCTTCCTTCTTCGGTTTCTTTTTCGCCGGACTGGCTACCTCTTTTTTGGGAGTCTTGGAAGTCGATGGTTTAGATTTAGATTTCTTTTTCTGAAATAATAACATAATGTTGCAGATATATTACGCAGTTCGATCATGCAAAAATAACAAGAAATTGGACAACATCAGGCAATACCTTCTTTGCATTTTCTATATCACTTGCATCACTGTACTCATCGATTTCTTCCTCTTTGACTTTTTTATCAGTTTTCTTCTTCTTCTTCTTTTCCTGTATACAAACCTACTTAAAAACAAACTTAATTAGTGAACCTTGTTATTATCCGTTTTGTATTTTTTTGCTAGCGGAATGTCGTCATCGTCTTCATCGTAATTTTCTTTTTTTGAAATCTGAAAGTATGGCATGCAACAAGCGAAACAAAACAAAAAAGCACACAAAGGTAAATATGCATTATACCAACCTTGATTTCATCTTCACTATCGCTGGAAGCCTTTTTTCTTTTCTCCGATTTTTTCTTCGGCTTTCTCTCTTCCTCTTCATAATCATCGTCATCGTCACTGTCAACTTGTTTTTTCTTACTTTTCTTATCCTTCTTCACCTGAAAACATGCTTTTTTTAAAACTACGATAAATATTCTATAACATACCTCTGGTTTGTATTCTTCCTCCTCCGAATCACTTCCAGCTTTCCTCTTCTTCTTCTTTTTCTCACTGGATGACGGTGTTGATTTACTCTTTTTCTCTCGTTCCATCAATTGCCCCCATGGAATATCATCATCAGAACCATCTCCCTCAGGCTCTTCTTTCACTTCCTTCTTCATCTCACCATTTCCATTCGTGTCAAAAACTCCTCTTAAAAATTGAAGCGTTATTTCTATGTTCTGATTAACTTAAACCGACCCATTAACTTCATTCCCGTTTTCATGGTGTTGATGGAGTACGTCCATTTCAAATTGAGAAGTAAGTGAGACCAAGAGAGTCTGAAAAAAGTTGTTCATATCTTTGAAAGATTCTAAAAAATTTAAATTAAATTCCGACGACGGATGTTCAGATAAAAGTATTTCCTGATAAAAAATTATAGGGAAAATTTTTGAGATCTACAAAATCATCAATTTTATGAACGTTGAGCTCCTTACTTCGCTTTAAAAAACATGTATATTTTTAAAACTTCAGATTCGGAAAGGTCGAAGCGTTCGTGAACTCCTCGTGAACTATGGAAGCAACATCTAATGTTAATAAACATTTCCTAAATATTTAACAATACGTTCGTTTACATGATGTTTCCCACTATTGCTCTCAATGATCGAATCTCTCTACGACAGAGAAAAGGAAAGAACGAAACGAGAGTTCAAAATGAGTGCAAACAATCTTTAGCGTTGCACTTTCCTCTCTATATAACTAAAACACAGTTGTGTCTCAATTGAAAAACACCAACTACCTTACAAAACCTGTTAACTAAAAATTTAAATTAACGTTGAAATATCTATGCTAATGAAAAATTACAACAATAAAAATTGAAATAAGTCATATCCAGCTTGAAAAGGCAAATTCAAAACAACTTTCAGAAGTTCTATCAGACAAATGGAAGATTTTCTAAATAAAAAATACATAATAAACAGCAATGGTTTCAGTGTAAGTTTTCGTAAAAAAAAAACTTTTGTCGGATTATAATATTTCCTCAGTTTAATATATTTATTTTCAAATCTCACTCAAAATGGTGGAAAATCCCGATTTTGAATTTTTCTTAGTGAAATTTCACACAAAAAGTTTTGAATAGGTGAATAGTTTGTGCTGTCTGACGTACAGTGAGAATACTGCGTTTTTGGAACGTCTGCTAGAACTTTCACCCTATAGTACATATTTCAAAAAATCGAAAAAAATTGTACAAAACCTACGAAATTGACAATAACACTATGAAAAAAATAATGGAACAGTCAGAAAGCTCAAAAACATTCCCAAAAATTACAAAAAAAAATTGGGGCGAATGAAGAAAGAGATGGAAAAAAAATCGACAAAGTGAAGAGAAAACGAGTCACTTACCGCCAAACGACTAAGTCCGGGGGAACACACGGACTTGTATGAAAAACGGCCGTTGTGGCTGTTTGTGCCGACCGCGACGCGTCATCTTTCGACGTAAAGCGTTTCATATTTGCAATAGAGCACGTATGCATGTCTCAATGGATAACTTTTTTCGTGTGTTCGTGTGTGTCACTTTTGTTTTTGGGGACGTTTTTCATAGTTTCTAAGCGTTTTCGATAGGATTTTCGTTTGTTTTCGAAAAAAGCACTGTTATATGAATAGGTTAAACATTGTCGCATAGTTCAAGTCCATCGTTACTGGTAATCATTTCAAATTATTAAAAGTTTAAAAACTTCTTCAAAAAATGTTCTTACCTTTTATTTACAGAAGATTGTTAGACTGTTGTTTGAAAAATATGCATAACAACGTATTTAGGGTAAAAGTTACTTCATTTCTCGTCATCTGTTATAACTTGTTTGGCTATCAATTGGAAGTTTATTGATTTGCCAATTGATAGTTAGTTTTCAAATACAATTATTCTTTTTCTCACATTAAAAATATTCATATTATCTGGCACATAAACCGATAAATATTCACTACCCGCCATCAAAGCCCACAATAATTGAAATGAGAAATTATTTCCGCTAGAAATTAATACGCACGTGATTGATAAATTTTTGAAAGAAGAAACAACAATAGAACTATCAGTTTGATCATGGCCTGAAAATTTCGAATTTAGCAAATGTTAACCTAGATCTAGTCTAGGCTTTTGTTGCTTAGTGTGCAAAAAAAAACTTTCAAAATGCAATACGAAAATTAACAATTTCATCACATTTTTGAACATATTCATAAACCATTCAAAAAATCAATATAAAAAATATTTGGATTTGCACTTCACTAGGAATCTGGTTCTTGCTTAGATGAATTAGGATGAAAAAGACTAGATTATGCAATGTTTTTGTTTTGTTTCACTTTCTGTGTATACATAATACGAATCACAGACATGAAATGGATTTAATGTTGTGCTTAGTGTCTTCATCAATGCTCATCTGCTGTTTTTCAGTTACTGAGAAATGACCTCTACCGTTGTAGAGGAATGTTCTACAAGTCCGAATGGTCGACGTCTTAACATGCAACATGGATTCGTCAAGTACATATGGAGAAATCAAATCGATCGAGATGAATACCACAAAATTCAGGAAAAACGGAAAACGGATATCAAAGAGAAATTGAAGCGGCGCACATCAGCTGGACCCACAGATGGTTTATCGTCATCCACATCGCACTATATTCCTCCACCATTGAGGCGACAACAGACAATCGATTCTGATAGTAGTTCGTCGAGTGGTCGCGGTTCGCTTATTCGTTCAGAGTCTGACTCACAAGAAGATGAAAAATCGCCAACATCTCCACAAAAACCAATACTTCGCATGAGATCAGATAGTAAAGCAGTAAGTGTAGAGCAGGCAAGTTCCTGGGCGGCCTCTTTGTAAGGTTATCAGAACTTTTAACTCTCTGAAACCGTCAGTATTTCTACAAAATAGACAAATTTTTGTCAAAAAAAAACTGAACAGACCGTTCGTGGTGAATTCTTAACTGATAGCAGGGCCGGCCCTAGGAACATGTCTGGTGTAGAGCTAAACTCGAGTAATACTGACTTCAATAATTTCAGAATTCACGTCCAAAGTCGACAATATTAGGAGAAGATAGAGAAGAAAGAATAAGAGAAGGTGTTCGGCGCAGATTCGAACGTTCAAGTGTAACTATAGAAGATTTGTGCTCATCTTTTACGAAAGCATCGATTCGTGGGTCTGATAAGTCAGTGATTAATCCCACGGGCGTCTCATTAAAATAACTCAATTACAGAATAAAAGAGGAAACTGGAGAAAAAAACTTGTTCATAATACAAATACATCTTCCAAGTGGTGAATTACTATCTATTAGTGTGTCAAAGGTAAGACTTAAAAACGTGAAACCTTTAACTGAAAGCAAAATAGAGTTTTCAGACAGCTCAAGCTGCTCGGCTTGCAAAAACAATTTCACGTGAACATGGTTTCGATGATCTACAATGTCGAAACTTGCGTATCTTCATCGAGAACGAAATTGAAAAACGAACAAGTTGTTAGATAACAACATTGTAAAAACTGTATATGCGTCACATTATCCTCCTTCCGTCTTCCCAAATTTTATTCATTTCAGAATTTCTGAAATATTACGAGTAATCCAAAAAAAAAACGAAAAATAAAAGTACTGGTTTGCTGAACAAAGTAGTACTTATATTTGCATATATTTCAAGATTTGTGTGTTTTTATTGTCAGGGTTTTATTTCGTGTGCCTTGTTATTTCTTGTATGGGTTTTTTAAATTTTGAATTTTTTGAGTTAAATAGTTTTCGTTTTCTTATCATTTAAAAACTGTCTTTCCTTTTTTTAACCATGATGACTGTGTGTCAAATAGACAAAAAATTGATTTTTCTCCCATCTGTTCTTTTTTGTCGTCTTCAAACATTCGTTGTTTCAACGATTTGAATATCTGTAGTCTTATTTTTTTTGAAATCTGTTATCTTTTTACAGGTGAGAGAAGAGGGGCAAGGTTTTCGAGATACGCGGATAATCACACAACAATAACTGCTGAAACTACTTTTTTCGAATGTGGGTTTTTTGTTGTAGTTGGAAACATACCTGTCACAAGAGGGTACTAAAAATTTTGTCACTGTTAAAAAAATCAAAAACAATATTTTTGTGAATGTGAAATTTAGTCAAAAAAAATTTCAAAATTTAGTCACGGTACTTTTCTACCTTTTGTGTCATCAAAAGCCGTGGTTGGAAATTAGACAAAATTGGGTTTATCCAAACATAAATTTGAAATTTCAGCGTTTTTACACAACTGCAATAAATCATGACAATGGTCAAAACTTTGGTGGCATTGGCCACTGAGCGAATGTTGCTCAAAACTAGTGGCCCAACGTTTTTAAGAGGAATTGAATTCATGTATGCTGCTGGTTTGGCTCCTGACCGATTATCTGTTATGATGACTTGCTCACACAAATTTGTTCTCCAGTTTCATTCTAAATGTGACATTCGACCGTTTGCGGCTAATTACCCCAATTTCGCCAGGGTTTTGAGAGGCATCGGTGGGTTCAATTTTCGAACTTTTCGTTGGTTTAGTTTATAGCTTTCAGTTCATGTTCGTGCGTGGAGAATCAAATCAATTGAGTTTGTAAATGTTGCTTTCCACATGCGCGATGTTGAAAATCTTGAAAGAGCCATCGAGAAATTGGGTGTTGAACTTGTATTGCTGAGAAATTGCACCTATCCAGGAGTGAGCCGAGGAGAGGAAGCGGTCAAGTTCCTATCAGCATTGAATCGAAAAAAGCAAGCAGTTGTTTGCGAATACGGAGATGATAGATTGAAGCATCGGATAGCACGTCGAAGTCAACCAAATCGCGTGCGTCGTCCATCCAGACATGTTGGTGACGGTGCGTTGGCACGTTTGAACGCGGATGGCGAGCGGAGAGCCGATGGAGATCCACTACCAGCAGTGGGTGTGGCCGCTCCACCGGCTGGACACGCTGTAGCCGTTGGACAAGCACAGCCGATTGTTGTGGCGATACCGGCACCACAACAACCACCACCAGTTCCTGGAGCCGCACCTCGTCCGTTCAACGATCCTATTGACCCACAAGTATTGCAAATGGCTATTCAATTGTTGAACGATCAACAAGCACACTTGCACGAATTGTTGCAGAGAGGAGCGGGACAACAAGCAGCTGCGGCGGCGGCCGCTGCTGCTGCCGCTGTCGCTGTAGTGGAAGGAGAAGCAGCTGTTGCGGCACAACCACAACCAGAAGATCCACAGATAGCTGGAGTTGTTGTCGGTCCAGGCTATGAACCAAATGCGCCCCATCAGGTAAGATTATTTTTTTCAAACCGTAGTTAAATAGTTATTTTTCAAAGTTATATCTGTACCACGCGGAAAGCCCTTTCTTGAAAGAAACCTGTTTGGAGAAATATATTCTCAAAAAAAAAATTTATCGGAAAGAGTAAAATCATGGTCAAAGTTGTTAAAAAAAAATCGAAAACCAAAATTTTGAGTGAAGCTACTGACGATAGCTCGGCCAAGAACGTGGAATTACTTATTTTCAGAATGTGCCTCGATATTTTTCACACAAAACCTCTTAAAAAATTTTGTGCTGTCTGAATTATTGTATGAATTTTGTGTTCTGAAATTGTGCCGCGTGGAATTCCACGTTTTCGTCGAGGTATGCTACTGACCATGATTTTGCTTCACAAAAAGGGTTCATGTAATCCAAGAAATTTTTCAAGATTTACCATGTTCTTCATCATCCGGTTGGCGGAGTTGTTAATCGTCGATATCATCGAAACGCCGCAATGGTACGCGACATGCGAGTCCGAGACGCACAACGAGTAATGGATGCAGCCGCGGCTGCCGCACGACGTGCCGCTCGAGATATGTTAGCCCACCCAAACGCACCAGTTCCTCCAAATGTTGCCGCGCCGCCTGGTGATGCGGATAGTGAAACAGTAAGTTTTTCATTTTTGATTTTAACCGATGTTGATGGAATGTTTTGTAGGACGCCGAAAATGAAGAGATGGAATTAGACGAGATTCAGGAAATTCCACAAGAAAATGTGGCAGGACGGGCAGGAGAAGAGGGGCCGATGGACGAAGAAGACGGTGAATCGGGAAACGACGAGGAAGACGATGATGTCGCTATCGAAGAAGAGAATCAAGCTTTCGAAGAAGTCAGAGCAGGTAGGCATAAATATAAAATATACGGATGTGAAAATTGTTTTTTTTTCTGTAGCTGAAAATGAGGGAGGAGTTGGTCATGATGTTCTTGAACAAATTATGCGCGAAGCTGGACAAGAAGACGTTCCAAGAGATCCTCGGATTCGTCCTCGTGAAGAGGAAGAAGATGAAGATATTCTTGTAGGAGAAGGATCACCCGAAGCTGCGCTTCTTCAATGAACAAACAAAAACGATTAGTTTTAGTAGGTCATCTTCAAAGTGCCTTTTTGAAAAACTCAACAACTATGTGAAAACTTGTGTTATTCTGTACCCTCTTGTGAATTCATATTATTTTATCCATATTTTATTCAAATTAGAGGATTTTTAAATTCTTCAACCCTTCGGGTAGTTTCATCTTATTTTTGTCTATGTTTTTATTTGCAAAACGTATATTTGTGTTTCGAACACTTCCCGAAAGAATGTAATTTAGCATAATTTTTCAACTCCTGTAGGTACCCGTTTGTGCACTAATTTACTACTGCAACATATTTCCTTGTCGCGAATGTTTTCTGTCTCAATCACTTATACTTTTTCATTAATTTAATTTAATTTTCTTTTCTCATGACTATTTCTCTTCCAAATAAAATTCTTCATTTCATATACATATATGTTCTCTAAAAATATTATACTGTAGATGAACAGTTTTCTAAAAATATCATGAAAACTTGTTGTGTGATAACTACCGTACTCCTCACATCAACAGATGCTGATATGCTTTCATAGATGGTGTTCGACATCATCATCATCAGTTAGACACATACTTACAAAGGCTCCTGTATTAACAGCGAAAAAAGAGAAATCGGATGGAGAAGCGGCGAGTTTTGTCGACTATCGACGTGTGAGATGTTTAGCCGGCAACGGTGGAAACGGAATGGTCTCGTTCTTTCGCGGTTATCGAAAACCGTTCGGTGGGCCGGATGGTGGTGATGGCGGAAATGGTGGACATGTGGTTTTTCGCGCGAAACGTTGTGTCAAAGATCTGTCGACAGTTCATTCGATTGTTCGCGCCAAAAATGGAGAGTTCGGCAGGTTCGAACAAAAATAGTTCATTTCAGAAGGAAGAGAAATACTCATTACAGGACTAAATCGTGTCATGGTAAATCTGCAGAACACAAAGAGATCAATGTGCCCATTGGTACCACCTTCAAATCAGGGAGTAATGTGATATTCGAGTTGAATGCGGAAGGCGATGTTTTCATTGCGGCTCGCGGCGGTGTCGGCGGACGTGGCAATCAGTTTTACGTGTCAAACGAAGTTCGTAAACCGTTCAAAGCGGAACTCGGCGGCCAAGGCGAAGAGTTGATCTACGATGTCGAGATGCGTGTAATGGCGACGGCGGGCCTCGTTGGATTTCCGAACGCTGGCAAATCGTCGCTGCTCCGCGCCATATCGCGAGCCAAACCAAAAGTCGCCGCCTATCCGTTCACCACTCTTCGACCGCATGTTGGTGTTGTGTTCTATGAGGATTATGAACAGATTTCGGTGGCCGATATTCCGGGATTGATAGAGGATGCGCATTTGAATCGGGGATTGGGTGTTGCATTTTTGAAGCACATTGAGAGGTGTAGGTAAGATCCTAACAAGTTATAATTTCTCTTTTGTGACCATAGCTCGGCCTACAAACGTGGATATCCATATTTTCTCTGTGGTTTTTCACACAAAAAATCCTGTAAAGTTTCGTGCTGTCTGAATTACCGGATGAAAATCAAAGCTCCATACAGAAATCTCTAAATCAAATTTTTATGATCAGTCTGGAATTTTTGAATTCCTGCTAACATTATACTAGAGTGTAATGTAAAGCTCTTATCGTTCTTTTCATAGCCAAGTTTTTGGTAAATGTCAAGATATTTCAATTTTTGTGCTCAAAAGGTTTGTACTGAAAACATCTGTCGCACGTTGTTTCGTGCGTGATGACAACGAGAGAAAGAGATTCCATAGAAATGAAGAAATAAAGGAAAATTTAAAAAAATGAAGGAACGTGTTCATTTCTGAAATAAATGCCCCGTCACAAATTTTCTATTTTTAAATAAATACTGCGGACTGAGTTGAAATGCTCGTATTTTCAGTAAAATATTTAAATTTTTATGTTTCGCATTTACGAACAGGTATAATTTGAAAATGGTGATTTTCGTGGGTTTTTATGTTCTTTATGTTCAAAGGCGCATAGGCAAAAATAGAAAATTAGTGACTGGACATTTATCTCAGAAATTACCACGTGGCCGGGTTTTTTTTTGTTTTTAGATCCGTCAAAAAACCCGGTCAGGCTTTCGAAGATAGGTTTCGCAGAGCCGCAAATAGAATTCTGAAAGTTTTGTGGTCTTCTCTTGGAAATCAAATCTGATTCAATGAAAATATAAATTGCAGATTTCTTTGGTACGTTCTCGACTATTCGTCTGAAATGGGATTGATGGAACAATATGATAAGCTGAGATTCGAATTGGAAGGTTATCGAGAAGGATTGAGTCAACGAGCCTCAACTATAATCATCAATAAAATTGATTTGGCTGATGAGAAATCGTTCAAAAAATCAGAATTATCATCGCTGAATTTGCCAATTTTCGAAGTGTCAGCCAAACATTCAATGGGTCTTGAACCGCTTTTAACACATTTACGTGTACAGTACGATAAGGATGAATAGATTGTTTTATTGTTGTTTCTTGTTGGATACACTTTGTGTTTTTGCGACGGCGACTGTTGATGGTGGTGCCATTTTCGACGCAGTCGGCGCAGTGGATGTGCCATTTTTGAAGGTGCTTACAGCGACTTCGAAAAATTCGCAACCCAATTGAATCGACGCACAGAGAATCTTTAAAAAAACTAACATTTTTCACGAATGAAACCGGAAAGTTTACCTGAATGAAAGACGAACAATGGAACAATGAATGGACCAGACCGTTCTTCAACTCGACAAATGAATAAGTTATGAGTCCCAATACAACCGGTGAGAAAATGGCTGAAAATAGGGGGCCGGTCTGGAATTATCAAAACACACCTCACTTACCGACAATGTATTGGATACGAAGTGTCATTTCGGTATCTCGTATGATTTGACGAACATCGTAACGACCGTCAATACTGTAGTGCCTGGAAAGAAAAACATCGGCCTGAAATGAAAGGCCCGGCCCGGAAACTAAATGTCCATGTTTTTCTATCTACAGTGTTTTTAGAATTTTCAAAAATTGTGAAAACTGCCAAATACAGTACCCCAAAGTCGAATAATAAGAAATTGAAATATACAGTAGTCCTACAGTAAACTAATATAACTCACCATCGTCTTGCCAAATGAAGAACATGCATGCCAACCAAAATGGAATAAAATAAGAAGGTGAGAAATGGCAATGATCCGGATTCGGTGTAAATGAAAATTAGCTGAAAATCAAACATTATTTTCTTTGTTTTTTTTCTCTAAATCTCTCACCTGTAACACTGTGCAAAGTAGTTGAATTGCTCTGCTATTATTGACAATTGTTGGAAAATCATAACTCGCCAGAATTTTGTCGGCCATCTTCTGAATCGAATAAAAACTAAATAATGTTTTTTTCAAAAAAATATTTTTGATGGGGAAAAATGTTGGGTCACGTTCGGCGGAGAAAAAAAAATAAATAAATGAAAAACAAAATTTCGAAAAGAGATGGAATGTGTAAAGAAAGCGTCAGGTGTTCATTCAACATCCCACTCTACCAAAAAAATTAATTGTACATACTAGTAAAATGTATTCCTCAAAAGTGTGATTTTTCCTTAGAGAGGCCATATAGTTTTGATGTAAAAACTTATACAAATTTTTAAAAAAACCAAAAAATTCGTTCAGGATGAGATTCGAACTCACGCGGGGAAACCCCAATGGATTAGCAGTCCATCGCCTTAACCACTCGGCCACCTGAACACTGGCGTCAGCTTACTCGAACGCCCAACACATACCACTCTCGTCGTCTCGTTTTCAATGAGGGGAAAAAAGAAAGAGATGTGTGTGCGAACAAAAACATGTATTTGGGAGGCCACCGAGAGATGGAATATAACAAAACAATTCTAATTTGATACTATCACTGACCTTCTCAATTTTTATTACTTTGATCTTTTCCTTTCAGTTTTTTTTTCTCAATTTTTGAAAACTCTTTCTTTCAAACATCACTAGAGCGCACTTGCTTCGAAATTCAAAATTATGTCAAACATCACAGAAATGTTGTAAATGGTTATCAAATACTCGAAAAGTAAACACATAACTTTTTTTCCAACAATAACCCGCATTTTGTGACAAAAAGCCATATTGGTTTTCTTCAGGAAGGTCGCAAACAAAAAATGACAGTTTCCTATAATTTGGACGTTTCTTCAGTTTCATTTCTCAACTTTTTCAAAGTTATATTCCGATGGAGAGGTTCGGTTTGGAAATCGGTTTGGTCAGAATTGTTGATTTGGTTGGTTGGATTTTATATGGTTATGATAGCTTATCGAAATTTGCCCGCAGATACGAGAAGGTAACGATGACAGTCAAACAATACTTTTGGTTTTTGTCAGAATTTCCTTTTTTCCCAGGTCGGACAGCAAATTTTAATCTATCTGACTTTCAATTTTCAAAATTTCATTAGCAAAATTTCGAAATTTTGTCGGGTCGGTCTGATTTTCAAACTACAGTAAGCCGGAGGTTTTCTGCAGCGGAAATTTCTTGAAATTCCAATCAGAGTTTCAAACTACAGTAACCCGAAACATGAGATGTTTTGCAGCGTAGTGGAAGAATACATTTCGCCGTTAGACAATTCATTGGACAAATGTGTTCCTTTAACATTCATGCTCGCCTTTTTTGTCACCATCATTGTTGATCGTTGGAAGAATACTTTTGCAAATATTGGATTCATCGAGAATACAGCTCTTTCGATAGCAAGTGTTGTTCGTGGAGATGAACCGAATGTCGTCTTGGCGAGACGAACTATTATCCGATATTTGGTTTTGTCACAAGTCCTAGTTTTTCGCGATATATCGATGAAGGTGAGACGACGATTTCCGAGTCTTGAAGCGATTATGAAATCAGGTTGGTTTTCATTTGATCACTTGGTTCAATGAATCATCTTGCAGTTTCTTTCATAGAAAATAATTTTGAGGAATTGTTTTTTGGTTCTTGAAAAAACCTAACCAATGACAAATAACAAACAATTGTCTCTGAGTTTTCAGCGGAAAAAACTGAAACCTTTCTTCTGAAAAAACCCGGAAAAAATGCGGGCCGGTCTGGAAATGGAATTTTTTGTGCAAAAACTTCAGTCCCGCTTAATTTATACAGTAACCCAATTGTAGGCTTCATCCAAGAGCACGAAATAATCGAACTCGAAAAAGTGTCATGTCCGTACAACAAATATTGGGTGCCGATCAATTGGTCTTGTTCAATTCTCTACAAACTGTTCGCCGACGGCAAAATTCAAAATCCGCCATTGTACAATTGCGCGTGGCAAGAGATCAAAACCTACCGTACCAATATGGCGATGTTGTGCAATTTCGACTGGGTGCCCATTCCGTTGGCCTATCCGCAAGTCATTTTCATCGCCGTTCGATTTTATTTCATCATGTGTCTTTTTTGTCGACAACATTTGGATTTGGCCGAGAAAAAATCGGTGGGTCTTGTGTTACCAAAGGTATGTATCCCGAACAAAAAAAAACACATTTCAGATTGATTATTATTTTCCGATCCTCACAGTTTTTCAATTCATTTTCATTGTTGGTTGGATGAAAGTGGCCGAAGGGCTTCTGAATCCACTCGGCGAAGATGACGACGATTTTGAGTGCAATTTTTTGATCGACAAAAACATTGCGGTGAGCACAAACACAAACGGGCCGAGCTCGAGAAAAAGGCGAAAATGTTTCAGACCGGAATGTCGATTGTTGATGAGACTTTTAACAAATATCCGGAGATGCGGAAAGACATGTTTGGCGAACCAGAGTTCGCGCCATTCTATCCAGAAGAAGTGATTAACAATGGCGCAGATCATGCGTTGGTTGGATCAGCGCAAACTGTTACGTAAGTGTCTCTCACCTAGAACATTGTTCTTCTCAATTTGACCCGATTGAAAGTTAGAAAATTTTTATATGGGATTTAGGCTCTCTTAGGCCGGTCGGAGGCCCGCTCTGATCGGCAAAAAAAAAGTCGGGCCCGCCCCGTTATTTTCGGCCGGGCTCTCGGGCCACTGCATTCAACCGATAAAACGTGAAAAACAAGATAAGATCTAAGCTAGATATAATTTTTCCAGGTTAGCGGAACCCGCGGAAATCCTGCCACTCGATCCGCTCTCGCCAATCATTGTTGGCCGACAAGACTCGTCCATAATTCGTCGTCGTTTCTCGAGTGCTTTCTCGCGAACTCGCTCCAATTCAGTTCGACCAACATCACCAATTCGTATCGAACCCGATTTGCCATTTTCGAAATCAATGGCACCTCAAAGACCCTATGGACCGTTCGAATTGTCGAATGGATTTGTGGGCGGAGCTTCGCGAAATCAAAGTCAAAGTCAATTGCCGAAATTGGATGAGGAGAATGAGATTGTCGACGAGAATGTGCTACACAGTCCGGTTCTACCATTTGACAGAGAGTTTCGAAGCAATGATTCGATTGGATATAAAACAAAGTTTTGATGTCAATATTATTTATTTAATAAAAAAGAAACCCGTAAAATTTGGCAGACAAAACGAAAAAATTAATCACCCGGTGATAAAAATCAGAATCTAAGTTTAAATAAGAAATAGAAAAAAGAGACATTTATTGCCAGAATATCCTGACAAAGATTAGAACTATCCAAAATGTTGAAATATGCACCACTGACGATGATGATGATTCTAACGGAAGTTCGATGATTTCGCCACCTGGGAATCTTTCGATAATTGATTGATCGATTTGTGGAAGTGTGACAAACTGTGTTGACACTGATCTTCCAAGTCCTCTCGACGTGATACTTTGCACTTCGACGGTATAAACATGCGCCGGTTTCAATTCTTCATATCGAACTTCTCTCAATTGTGGCTGATTGATTGTTGTGTTTGTGTCATGTGACACCGGTGATGATAACAGAATGCGATATCCGATCACCGTCTCTCCATCTTGATGATGACGTGTCCAATGACAATGTGCTGATGTGTCAGATGTGACTTGACATTGAATTGGTGTTTGAAATGTGGCACAATCTATTGATTCTTTTTTGACGGTCATCTCGCAAGAGTCGGTTGAGAATACACCATCAACAACAAGATCGCCGGTATTGGTGGCGACTTCGACTCGATAATCACAGTCAAATGAGAGACCTTTTAGAATTGTCGAACATTCCGAAACACGTAGATCATGCCAACGAGTGTCCGAATGATGATTCGGTTGATATTCTCGACAAAGAGTTTTTCGAACTCGAACTGTATATGAAGTTGGTCGAATTGGTGCGCAATTCCAAGACAAAACGGTTTGAAGTTCTCCATTCGAAAACGATGGAGTTTCGACGCTCAGCTTCGATGTTGCGATTGTCGGAGCTATTACTGGCGCCCTGATCTCCTCAACTTTCAACTCTTCACTCTTCTCTTCCAACGGTTTCAAAATCGTTTCATGTTTTGTTTCAGCATCATTTGTTCGAATAAATATGACACCTTTCTCTCCATGAAGTTCACCATCACTGCTATCAACACTAGCATGTATTTCGACAATGTACACCGAATTCGGAAACAGTCCACTGATCTCGGCGTGTGTTGAATGACTTGGAATGACTACCGAATGACGATCACGTGCTTCGTCGATTCCATCGATCTCATCTTCATCGGCAAGACTGCGCTTTTCATGCTCGCCATGTTCCATTGTTGCCTTCTTGCGCATCATTTGTTCAAAATGATCAGCTTCACTCGGAGTTGAGACAGACCAAGAGATCTGCAACCAAAACACATATAGTTATGCGCTTTTTATCCGCAAAACCGCAAAAGTAGGAATTCCGACATGTTGTTTAGAAAAAAAGAAGAAGAAGAACATACCTGATAGTTTTTGATGGGCAGATCACTTTGTGGTGGATTCCATTTCACCATTTGATTCCACAATCCGATTGGTGTCAACTTCGAACCAGCCAATGATAGATCTCTTGGTGGCGGTGGAGCAGTTGCTTCTTTCGAAATCTTGAATGATTCACTCGGTCGACTATATCCAACACTTCCATCGATGGATACAGCAGCAATTCGAAATTGATAGAATCTACCCGGCGAAAGAAGATGTTTCAAAATGGCATACGGTTTGTTTCGAACAGTGACAGTTTGCCACTCGGTCATATCTTGTGTTTCGGTGTGAAGACCCCATCTCCATTGGATGAGGAACAGATTCGAATTCTCGTTTTGTTGTGTTTTTGTCATTTTTCCGGTCGAAAATCGGATAATTATTGATCTCTTCCTTTTTCTTTCTTGAATTGTGATGTTTCGTGGAACGGGAAGAAGACGCGATGAGGAAATCGAATCGGGTCGAGAACATTGTCGATTACAACCATATGAACAACATTTCTGTGCTTCCGGACAATCTCCATCGAGATGACAAAGTGCTGAACATTCAGTCAGACGTGATGCCCCATTTTTGATGATCGGACACGTTCCCGGTTTCTCGTTGTAGATCTTTTGAAGATAGTCGCAAGACTCGTGACATGTTTTCAAATCATCTGACGTCGAACATTGTTTTTTGCACGTTTCAATTGTTTCGAATGATTCCCGACATGGTTGTGAGCACTGCAAAAAAACATCATCATCATTTTTTTGGTATTCAATTTAGTATATAATGCAGATGGTCACTTTGCTTTAAAGGGTACTTGAACCATCAAAAACAGACAGAAAGAACATTGTATCAAGTATATTTAGTAGGGCAAGCAGATTTTTTGTCGCTCGCTTGCCTCTTATGTTAGCTCACAGGAAATTTCGATGAAAAACGAGAAGGTCCCATACTTTGCTTTTTTTTTGCCCTTTGGCGCACCGCCATTAAAAGTTCCACGTGTCGGCGATCCTTTAAATTTTTCCGATTTTACGACCTATGTCCAGATGGTTCATCCGGCGATAATTACCGTAATCTTTGTTGTCGTGTGTGTCGTAAATGTTGTTAGCTCAGGAATGTGAGACAAGACAAGGGGAGAGGGGTTTAATGAGGCAATGTTGTAATTATAGGGTGAAGAGAGAGAGAGAGAGAGAGACACACTTCTTGTCTATGCAAATTGTGTTAGCTAACACACTTTTTACCATAAATATACTAGTTAGTCAAGGCTATAATTATTTCTATGCTTTTGATTTTATAAAATCTTATTTATATATAAAGAACTTTTGAACATTTTATGCGATGGACAAAAACAAAACTGTATTTCGCCGAGGGCTGTCGTTCTGGGTCCCACCTGGAAAAATTGAGCTTCCAAGATGTTGGAAAGGAAGCCAATTTTGAAAAAAAAATCTGGTTTTCTTCACCAAATAAGACCTTCTGTCCCACATGCCTTTCTGGGGAAAACATTTATTTTTCCCATCAGTTTTTCCAATTTTTTAAAAAACACATTTTCCAGGTGGCCCCAGAACGACAGCCCTAATTTGGCCACGTGAAAAATGGAAATAAAAACGTGTCCCCGGCATAATTAGAACAGCGAAATTCTCGGAAAATGGAAAGAACCATATGATATACATACATGCACATAGCCATAAAAACGATTACCTAATAAGTCATTAACATGGCCATTTCGGTGCTCTTTCAAGTCGACCCCCTTCCCAAATATGGCACCTTTTCTAGATTCACGAGAATGTCGTTTTGTTTGCATTCCGGATAACATTTTATTATTGTTGTAATTATTAATACTTGTGCAAATATGGTAAAACATATTTTATGCCATCTTCTCTACCAATAATTCATAAATGTTTTTCGTGAACCAAATCAGAAAACGTTCCGCCGGCCACCAATAAACCATCTGGCGCCCGGGGCCCAACAACAGAAGCTCATCAATCAAACTGTCCCTTTTTTGCTTTTTTTGGAATTGGATAGAACGAAAAAAAAAAGAGTGGCGCCATGCTCATTTAGAAACCGAAGACGAAAAATGGGGTGGTTTGAAGTGTTTGGCGTCAAGTGGAATAATGGGCATATGGATAGAATTGAGAAATGGATATATGTATTTATATCTGATTTGATATTCTCAATGAATAGAGGGCTCATAACTATTTCTGGGAAAACTGAACATCTGACACAAACATTGTTAGACTTACCACTGAACACGTTGCATCATCCTTGCATAGTTGAATGATATGATGTTTGAGATTTTTTCGATGCTCCGCATTTTCCTGAAACAAAAAACACATAATTATTTGTTCCCAAGGCCTTATAATTGTTGTTGTTATTGTTCTTGTCTTGTCTATTTTTCGCCCGTTGCTGAGATACTCAAACAAAAAGTGTTTTGAGGAGTAGTGACCTTAATCTAAAGAAGAGAAATAAGTGCGCGAGAGTAAGTGAGGCGTGAAAAGGAGGATTAACTTTTTGCAAACTTTTTAGATCTTGTAAACACGTTAGAAAACTGTACTAGACTTCTTCTTCTATTTTGTTGCTGAGAAAAGTGGATAAAAAAAGCACTCAAATCATTCAGAGAAACGACTATAAGGGGTGTGTACTTTTCAAAATGATTGAGAAGTAGCGAAACTTGAAGAGTTTTTCAACAATTGGAAACAAAATTGAACAACCCTGCCCAGGGGCAAGATTGTAGCTCGAGGACCTGAGAAGTCGGCCCGAAAATCACGGGCCGGTCCAGGTTCTTTTGTTTTCGACCGGTCCGACTTTTGGACGTCAATTTTTCACAACCGCGAACATATTTTTTTCTTAATTGTGTGAACCAAACTGTTCTTCTAGACAAAATAATGATTTGAAACAGCAAGTACTAGAACTCCGGATATATTAAAGGCCCATTTCCGTTCGGCCCTCTCTGTCTCTAAAGAGAAAGGCCCGGTCGGGCTGATCGCAAATCTGACCCCTTGTTGAATAGAACAAGTCGTGTGTCGAATACAACAATTTTACTGCCAACCACTTTGTCACAACCAAACGAAAAGTCAGGTCATTTTGGTGTGCCATCATATATAAATCAATTGATTGTCTTCTTCTCGTTTACAACAATTCGCTTGCTTAGAATAACAAAACAATACAGCTGTTTAGCTGGTTGGTTGGCTGGGGGTGTTGTTGGTGCCAAACAACATCACATTTTATGACCTGCTTCTCATAAATATAAATTCTAATATCCGAATATAAAAATGAGCCCCAGAAAGTTGTTAAACCCCTTTGCCAATAATTGTTGAAAAGGGGAGAAGTATTGGAATTATTATTATTATTATTATTATTGTTATGTGTATGAGGTTATTAAGTAGGTCCGGTCGACACAATCTATTATTCGTGGTCGCCATCCTAGTTTTGATTGTTCGAAGAGTTGCGCAAAACATTCTAAAGGACCCCCAACCCAATAGACACTTCACATTTAATATTATTTAAAACTACTCCAAACTTGTATTAATATTTCTTCTATCTACATATTATGATACATCAAATATGTATACAACAATTTTTATTTCGAATGCTCCTAATTATTGGGGGGCGCATGATATCAAAAGGTTGCTGTTTGTTCAGGTGAATAATAGTACTCCAAAAAAAGAATAGACACATTTTATAGGATGGAGATGCATACTACATGTATGAATAGGGGTCAAGTTGAATGTAACATGGATCGGTGAACTTTTCCTTTTTTTATGTTGGTAGACCGGCAAAAAGAGCTATTGTTTTTGGAAGAGAGCCTAATTGCAAAAATAATTCTGGTAAAATACATGGATTTTTTGGTTTTTCATGAAAAAGTTGGGAATGATTCGAACGGAAAAGAAATTCGATAGGTCACGTTTATATTATTTTCATGATTGGTATTTTTTCAAGGAGGAAAAACTCTCTGAACTCCCATTTATGCAAACATATTGAATATATCCGAAAGTTTAGTACTAGGAGAACACGAGTATCAAAATGGTTTGCACAATTTTCCGGATAAATTCTATTCGGGGCTCTGAAAAACTGTCGTTCGAAATTCGGGCCTGTGATTTTCGGGCCGAGCCCTCGGACTACAATCTCGTCACTTGTCATTGTTAGATAAAAAGAAAAAAAGATGACCTTTTTGTAAAGGAAATGTTGGGGTTTTTCAGGTTGTGAAAAATTACTAAAACTTTTTCGACAACTAGAAAACTGTCATGCCTGAACACTTTGAATATTTCTCGAGATTGCTCTTTCTAAAACGAGACCCCTTTTAGTGAAAAGTGCGAGACATCTCTTTCTCTCTTCCTCTTTGTCTTTGTCTATTTTTCGCGCATATTTCCTGAAAAATTAATGGGCGTTCTTTTTGTTTTGGGTGTGAACCAAACCCTTTTTCTTGGAGAAAAAAGAACAAAGTGTTCATTGACTCATGATTGAATTGAAATGAAAAACAATCAATACTCCTACTACTACTACGTATCCTCCCTATATTTATGGACAATTTTACACTTCGTTAAAAAAACAAACTTTTGACCTCGTCGGCCGACTCTTTTGAGATGAATGATTGATGCACTTTTGTTGTCTGATGATATTTATGTTGTGTTTTTCTTTTTTTGTGTAGATTTGACCGGAAAAGAAGAGACAAATAAAACTAATATAGTGAGCAAGAGTATTATGCTAATTATTCAGAGTGCTTTTTTCGTGCAATTTTTCGAAATGAGATGGGAATTTTTGTGACAATTTCAACCCGATAGTTTATAGAACAACTATTGGAATTCGGGAGGTCATTTGCAAGTCAAAACTAATAATAATAAAATGGGCGAATGTGTATTATAATTAGAAGATACATCTCTCTCTCCGGGGGCGCCAAGACCTTTGGCGCCATCGTATTCATCTAGATCTGTATATGATTTATTTGTTGCACCTGACAACAGACCTTCTTCTCATTTACATAAATCCTATTCAAGGGTCCTTTCAATATTTCGCCTAGCATCAAAAGAGATTACACAACAACAAGTGGGCATCATGGATAGATGGATAGGGGGGAAACATCGAGAGGTACTGTAGTTTCTGTTTGATGGATGTTACACAGTTTTGATGAGAAGATAACATTGTTTTATTTCTTTTCGCCCAAAAATAACCATAGAGAAGAAAAGGCTAATTGACTGATGATTTATTTATGGTGTACTGTAGAATACGAAGAATAAGGAAAAGGAGAATGGGAAGGAGATGGTGGTCGAGCGAGACCGATTCAAAATATAGATAACATTGTTGTTATTCTATTAGTGACAAATGATGACAAGGTGATCTAGTTTTGGTGTAGTTAATGAATTATGGTGACATGAACCACGAAATGACAAACTGTATGTTCGGTTGGGAAAATGGTAACTTTTCTGTCAAGTACTGAATCGTGCTTGCTCTGCTCTCGGCTTTTTCTCTCTAGGAGGATCTACTCATGACGAAACACGCAAGGTTCGGATTTTTGGCTCTGCCTTGATTCCGATAAAAATGAAAATATAAAAACTTCTAACTTTTTCAGACCGGCTCCAAATTTCTGAGAGCTTTGTATTTAATTTCACGATCGGTCTCATGTATCTTGAAAAAGGGTTCTTCGAGTCGGCCTGGTTTTTCTGAGAAGATCAAATTTTGGTAAACACATTTCAGCCCGGCCTGGTTTTCTGATAATTAAAAACAAAAACAATTTGCGCTGACCGTGATTTTTGTAGAAAAATATTTAATTATTCGGGCCGGTCTGGTTTTCCCTGACAAGTTTTGGCCGGGTCAATGTATACTTCAACCCGGCCCGGCCGCGGTTTTCAGTTTTGGCCAATCACCTCTAAAGGAAAGTGATTTTTCAAAAAGTGTGAAAATTGAAGAACTCAGAAAAAAGTAAAAATTGTTGCTAGCTCCAACAATATGCTGTATGCACAATTATTATTTCTAATTTTTTTTCACATGACGTAACAATGTCATCTTCGTAATTAGTTACGATAAAGATCTTTGGGAATGCGGTTATATTCAGTTGTAAATCTCCCACTGTGTGACACAAAAATGGCCCCGCAACAACAAAAACAATCAAATATTTAGTGTCATCCAGACAACAACAACAAAAAAACAGATGAATTGCAGAACCGGAAAGAAAGTGCCCTTCGAAAAAGAGTTACGCAACGAACAAGTATGCGCGGCAAAACTTCTAAAAAAGGTGACGCAATCAGAAGATATAGATAGATATTATGACAACAAACACATCTAACATTTTAGAGTTTTTGTCCAAAAATCAAAAAAAGAAAGGGATAAGTATAAACTAAACTGACCTGAAGTCTTAGATCCATCAAATGAAGACATTGAGCTTGACATCTTGTCGAAATCAACTCATCCGCTTCAATTATTTGCCAACCAAAAATGGTTGAAATTGTGAAAAATAGTAGAATTTTATCCATTTATCATAAATCTGTAAAGAAAAAAAATAACCTTATAATATAAAACACACACACAGACACATTTGCCTACAATTAAGTAAAAAGACGAGGAAAGAAGAAAAAAAAAGAGGAGGAGAGGACGGAAATGGGCGGAGTCAAGGCCACGCCCACAATATATTATGTTTTGTTTTGCACTTTTTGGTTGGTTTTCCGGTGATAATCAGAAGGGATTAAATGAGAATATGGAATCCAGAGAAAAAAAATGAAATGAGAAAGAGATAAAACTGAACTTTGACTTTTGAGGATGAGCACGTACACGGGAAGCGATTTCGAATCTCTCAACTTTTTTATGAACAAAAAATTGTTTTGTTTTTGACCTGCCAAAAAAAGAGAAAAGGTTTCTTCTTTCCCACAGGTTACTAAGCCTCTGAGGCTTAACACCAGATGAGAAAATAAACAACAAAAAAGGAAACCTTTTCTTTCTCTTTTTTTGGGGAAGGGCTGAGCAGAAAAAAAAAGAAAATACTTATTATTAATTGATGACTACATATTTTTGTTGTTTTTTTTTTACGTTTTTTGTGATTTTATTGCACAACAACAGTGTTGTTTTTCTAGAGCAAGTGAAAGAAAAAAAACAAGTTGGAAACAATTCAGCCAGGAAAAAGCCATTCTGAGAAAAAAAAAACCGGATCGACTCAAAATATTTCTGGTTCTTCATTCGTCTGAAAAATCTGGGCCGGGAATGATCTGACAAAAATAGAGTCGACACGAAAATATTTACGAAGTCCGGGCTGGCCGGAAAACCATAAACAGATAATTGGACTAACCCGTTTTTATCTTTAACGTTTTGAAAAAGGTCAAATCGGTTTGGATATTCTTATTAAAATCGGGCCGGCCCGGAAAGTTTCGATATCGGATCCGAAATAATTCCAAAACTATCGGGAAAAATATAAAACAGGGCCGGCCCTATTTTTTGAAAATAAAAAGTCTCTGAAAAGTCACAAAATGATCGACCTGTCAATTTCTAACCAAACGTTTTAGAATCGAAAAAAAACCCGCGCCGCAGGGAAATTTTCTGCGAAAAATCTGATGTTGTCTGAAAACTTTCCAGTCCGGACCGGAAATTATCTGTAACATCTGGCAAAAGACGGACCGGTCTGAGAAATTAGTTTGTGACGTTCGGAAATGTATTGTCTTTGACGAAGAAAAAATGTGTGCAAAAATAAAAAACTATAAAACTGGCATTCGAAAAATAATCAAATTCTTTTTTTGTTGTGTGCTATCCTAATTAGTACCCGTCGCTGCCCCCTTCCATTTTTTAGTAGTGACAAACAAATGTTTTTTCCTGCGCCCCCAATAACATACAACTACAGTAATCTAAAGGTATATCATGAGAGGCCAAGACAACGAGAAAGAAACAATAAATAAGCGGAGAAAAAACCATATGGCGCACCAACAAAAAAAAAAACGCAAGCATTTTATGACTTTTTTGCGGATGGGCGGGACGATTAATCAACTTTTTATCTATTTCTTTTTTTGTTGTCTTCTTGTTCTGATGACAATTTTGACATTTTTGCGGGCCTCGAAAAGTGAAGAATAAATGATGCGGAACTCGATTGAAATGCAAATTATACCTATGAATTACTATTATGAATATAAAATGGATTTTCATTCAAAAAAAACCTGATTGTTTCAGGTGATAAAAAAGTTCAAGATTCTGCGCGATAGTCACAAAAAACCAGCCCGAAATGGCCTGCATTGACTCAAGAAATCCAACCCGAAAACTGTTCTGGAAAAATGTGAGACTAGGTTCTGCCCAAAATTATCAGAAAAACTCGGGCCGATCTAAATAGAGCCTAGTCAATACATTTGGCCAATTTCTTGAAAGTTTGAAAACTTTGGTTAGCCCGCTGATTTTTTTTTCGAAAGACAAAAAAACGGGCAATTTTTGCCGGGCCACGAAAAACCCAAAAAGACATCCCTAGGGGACCAGCTGGACTAAATGAAGCCACATTCAAAAATCGGGGCGGCATGTTTTTGTTTCTTAAACTGGTCAGATCAAAATGGGACTGAAATGGAGTCAGCTCGAAATTCGGACCGAGCACGATTTTTTCCATTTTTATCGGGTCCCAATTCAGTTTACCATTAGAAGGGTTGAAAACCCAGGCCCGTCGTGCTTTCGGGCATAGCTTCCAAAAACATGTTTTCTCAAAAATACTCATTCTTTTCAAAAAACGTGGAGATCTACATTTTTCAGCGAATATTTTGATAATCAAAAAAAAAAAACATTTTCGCTGTCATTTCAAACATTTTTCGGTGACCCGAATGATTTTTTCCGATCCATGTATATATTTTTTCTCGTGTCCATTAGACATTTCCTTCCTTGTCAAAAGTACAGTACTTTAACAATATAATACTAGTGTTAAACAAACAAGAATCTAAGTCTCTATTATTCCAAGATAATGATCATTATGTAACACTGTAAATAGAAATCTAGACAAGGTCGACCATTTTTGATTGACAAAATAACAAAACAAAAACCATCTGGACACAGTGACAATTTCAAAAGAAAAAGGGAATATTTTGTCAGAACTACAGTACTTTTCCACGCGAGACTAATAAATCATTCATGCCATTTTCCAGGCCATAAATTGCGCCGCCTATTAATATTATCTAATCTTTTGTCGAGATTTTATGAGCTCAATGTCCCTTTAAATTGAGAAACGGGTAATCTTTTCTTATTTTGGAAAAAAAAACAACAACAAAAAAAAGAAAAAAGGAATCGGATTTCGATTTGTGGAAAAATAAACAAAACAAAAATGAATAAATCAGGAGTACCCTCTTTTTTTGGTCTGATGTGCATATTTTTGAGAGTTACGAAAATGCATTATTATTATTATTCGTATTGAAAATTGGACCCGAAAAAACTTCAAAAATTGGAGTCTAACGAAAATATTTCGAGCGGCTCTAAAATTGAGGAAAAGTTTAATTAAATTTTGAGTTTTCTATCTTGAAATCTTAATTTTGAACAGATTTTTTCATATTTAAAAAATCTAGGCCGGTTCTAAAAGTCGTGAAAAAAAATAAGAAAAATCCGAACACCAAAAAATTTGGACGAACACCTAATTGCCAACAATTATTGTTATTATTTTGCGCCCGCCCAGATCGTCTCATTGTTCTTTTTTTTCTCAAAGTAGTCGAAATATGAGAAAGTCTCCACCTGTCGGCAAAAAAAAACAATACCAACCAATTAACCAATAATAATAATATATTTAAAAATTAACAAATAAATAAAAAAAAGGTAAGTTTTTTCTTGTTGTTGTTGATACGTAAAGAGATCATGAGGAGAATCACAGAAATGAAATTTAAAAAAAAACACAGAAAAAAAAACAATAGAACCCCTAAACATTACTACTACTACTAGCACTATCATTTGTCACATCAAATACGCCATTCTCCAATAATGGTCTTAATGATCTTCGTCGAGTTGGTCGAAGTGAGGGACATCCGACACTGTCTGTGTCGAAAAAATGCCGATAGGTGAACTCGTAGAACGCCGGATTGTTGAGACCGCGAACATTTGGACGATCGGTTTTGTCGGAAATCTGAAACCAAATAATAGGCTAGGGAGGGATCTAGAAAAGGCAGGCAAACTTTTACAATTTTTGTATCCAAGATTCCATGGCCTCGTTTAGCTAGAATTTCACTAGCAAAAAACGGACTCGTTTCATTTTTTTCAATCTGGCTCACTTCACATCAGGCACACTTTTTTTTTGGCTAATTTCGGGGCCGTTTTTATCGGACTGGCCCGAGATGGTTCAATTCAGAAACTTCTAAAAGAAAAAAAGAGATCCGCAAATCGACACAATACTTGGAATACTTCAATGAAAAGAATTTCTAAAATGTGGGAAAATAAAAACTACAGTAACCGGTGATTTTTGAGCAATGTAAAGGGCAAATAAATTATGATAATAATGGCTAGAAATTCTAACAACCTCCAATTTCAAGAATGAATTTCAGGCAATTACAAAAAGTGTTCATTTTTTGGAGAAATCAACAAACCTGTATAGTGTCGAAATTGGAGGTATCCTCATCATGCTCAACAACAGGTACAAATTCAGCTCTCGATTTTCGCAAATTATCGAAATCGATTCCATCAAACCAGGGATGTTTTTTGATCTGTGCTGCACCGCCTCGATTACCGCAACGTTGCCCAACATCGCACACCAATACCTGCACCATTTGTACACATTTCGCCGAGAGATGTTGACTCCACGAAAGATCCAAATAGTGTCGCCAATTAAGAATTCGATGTTGAGTTTCGGCCGGATTTTCGGCGTGAAACGGAACACGTCCAAACACCATTTCGTAGAGAATGACACCCATTGACCACCAATCACACAGCTGTGTGTGACCGGTTCGAGCAATCACTTCTGGAGCCATATAGTTTCCGGTTCCGACGACCGAATGCGCAAATTGGCGACGTTTTTGTTGACGTATGTTAAGAACCTGAACCAAAGGTTTACCTGATTCGAAATTGTTTTGTAACATGAAATACTAATGTAAGAAATAACAAGCTATGAGAGAGTACGAGGCGCAGAATTCAAATATTGAAAAAAAACGTGACCCGAGTTTGTCTTTTTTACATATTTCAGAAATTAGAAAGTTTCGACAAACTTACTATGGGAATGTCTGTATTGTTTTGATGTTACTTGAGGTGTTCATATTTTTGACACCCAGGGCCAAATTAAAACCCTTATTTCAAAGTTTTCCGCTTCAAATTATCCCGAAAAGTATTTGGAAATTCAAAGTAAGACATGGTTGAAGCTGGCACTATTTTGACGCTGTGAACTCACAAAAAGTTCGCTCACCTTGACACTTTTCTCCAATGCGGCCACTTCGGGTGGAAGTGAAAATGAATCATTACGCTGATGTTCATTTTCAGGCCCATAATATCTTCTATCATGTGTCCATCTCAGTCCAGTACAAAGTCCAAAATCGGTCAATTTGATGTGTCCATGTTGATCGATAAGAATGTTATCCGGTTTGATGTCTCGATGAATAAATCCAACACTATGAACATATTCAATTGCACAGGTAAGTTCAGCGATATAGAATCTGACAAATGTTTTCTTTTTTTATTGACAAAATAGAAAATATACAAACCTGGCCAGTGATTCTTCGAAAACTCCCTTATTAATTAACAATGTCATCATATCACCACCGGGAACATATTCCATGATAAAATAGAGACAAGATTCATCTTGAAATGAGAAGAATAATCGGACAATCCACGGGGAATCGGCTTCTGCCAGAATATCGCGCTCTGCTTTCACATGTGCCGCCTGTTGTTTTATTATCACATCGGCTTTTACCAACGATTTCATTGCATATACTTTTGCCGTATCCTTTTTGCGCACCAATGATACTTTTCCGAATGCGCCGAGACCAATGTGCGAGATGACGGTGAAATGATTTGTCGACATTTTCTGACGACGCAGTCGTGTGTATCTCGACTCTTTTTGTTCCAGAATTTCGAGCATTTTCGATCGCATATGCTCGGGAAGTTGGGCGGCGTTCATTTCTTTTTCCAGTTGTCTCATACGTTTTTCTCTTTCTCGATATTGCTGAAAAAGTTATTCGAGTTCTCCGATAAATTATTTGGCAAAATAGTATTTTTTTGTATCATTTTCCAAATTTTTTCGGGCCGACCCACGGTTTCTTCGTGAATTTTGCTACAGAATAAAACTGGTTTCATTTTTTTTGGACCAGCCCGAATTTTCTCTTCAAATTGCAAGACGCGAGCCTACAAAAAAATATTGTTCGCACAATTTTTTTCAGAAAACAAAAAACCGGGTCTTTTCCATTTTTAAATCTGTTTTTTTCAGACCGCTTTACATCCGAACCAGGTCATTCTGGATGTCTACATATAACGAGGCCTGCAAACGAAGTGATTCCTCAACATATTCGATGGCCGTTTCTCTACTTTGAATTTAAAAAAAACTCACTTGTAAAAGCCGTTCAACATGTTGCTCCATATAAAATCGAAACATGTTTGGTTTACACGGCTGAACTGTTCGCCGATTTTTCAGATAAGAATCCAACAATCCGCGATCAATTGGCGAACTTGCTCGCTTACTGCCCGAATCGACATTTCTCGCCGAAAAAGTGATGTCGAGATTATGATGAGTTGGTTTATAAACTTCAGAAGTCGATGCAATATCAGGTCGGAGTTCATCCTTATAATTGACTGTTGTGTAACGAGGACCAATTACAAATGATTTCGAAGACATCGGTTCTCCGAGATGTACTTTTGTCTTAAAATTGAGAAAAATGATGAGAACAACAAAAATCACTACTTACAGTATGTGGTTGTTGATGTTGTTGAGCCAAATTGATACTAATAACACTTGATTTTTTATCAAGTGAAGTGTGATATAATCTTGATTGTCCTGAATTATTATCATTCCTCCGATCATCATCGATGGGTTCAATGGATATTGTCGACTTCGGAGGTGGCGGTGCCGCATTCTTTACATGTCGTCGTGCTTGTCTGAAACGATGAATTATAATCTAGATGAGAGTTTGTTCAATCTTACACTTTGAGATGAAGATGTGTTCGATGATTTTCAGGAGCCACGGGTGTTAGGCGAGGAGTTGGAGTTTCATCGTAAGCCGGTGGTGGAGGTCGTTGCTGAAGCAAACATTCAGATTCTCGAAAACTCATGAATTTCTTTTTGAAGGTGTTTAGGGCCGAACTTTTCGCAATGTTTGCCTGTTAGTCACAACTTATTGTAAGCTTAAAAAATATGAAAAGTATTCTAGACACCGAACAAAATAATTTTGTCGATTTTGAGAATTCAATTTCATTCACAAGAAAATTTTTTGTTGGAAAAAAAGTAATTCTAATGAATTTAAGGTATGCTTTTATCAGGAACATTGAAATCCGGTCCAACTCCCATTTGTTTGTGTCTACAGCAGGACTGTCGGAATGGGTTGGGCCCCCACGTGGGCTTCCTTTATTTGAGTGGAAAAGTGGGCTTCAAAAGCCCAGCTCAGAAAAATCGGGGTTGGGAGGGATTTTTTGTAGTTTTAAAAATGGAGCCCACTATCCAACAGCCATGAGTCTACAGTCTACAGTACACCTTTTTCAAGCAGAATTATGTGTATTTGTGCCTAATAGGCTTTTCGACATTAAAAGTTTTATCATCATTTTGTCTACAAAACTTTTAATTGTTTTTTGTTTGATTATGAGAATAGGAAATAGAAAAAAAAACTAACGAAATTCGGCGACGGCATTTCATAACGAAATGTGCTTGGCGATTGATGAATCATCATCGAATTATTCCCATTTTGCCTTCTTTGTTGTTGTTGTTGTTGATTTTGCTGATGATGTTGAATTGTTGAATACGATGACGACGATGTTGTGGAATGTGTTACTTCTATGTTCGCATTTTGTTCATGTTCATATGCTTTCAGAGATTCACGAATTTCATCTAATTTTGCACGATGTCGGCCGACGCGTACTTCCTAAAAATATAACTTGCAAAAAAATACAATTTTCCATTAGGTTAGACAAGATTTTGAAGGAAGATTATGGTGAAGTCTCATAGGTTCTCCGCATCATTTAGTAAATATATGGTTCTTTTTTTGTACACCACGATATCCATCGTGTTCGTAGTTTTTCGCCAAAAAATAATTTGTTACAGTTTTCTGGGTGAATTTGTGTAAGAGAGAACATTTTGTCGAAATTTTTTTGGAAAATACAGTAAGCCAGAAGTTATGAACTTTTGAATTTTTGACCAAAAAATGGGAAAAATGTCAATTATATTTATCAACCAATCAATAATCAATCATTCATTCATTTTTTCAAATACTTACCGCATCTCTATATTTATCCGATGGTTTCATTCATAAATATTATAATGAAAAGTCTAGAATAATTAATAAATAAAAAATTCTCCAACTAGTAAACACGCAGAAAAAAAATACACAGACAGAGTAGTTTTGAGGGTCGTCGTCTGTATATGAGAAAATAAGAAAATCGAGAGAGACAGAGACAGACCGACCGCATTCCAATTTCTGTCTGCGTCTCTTCTAACTCGCATGCTATTTTCTCTCCTCTTATCTTTTTATATTCTCTGACGTCTCGCCTCTCTAGTTACGAATTTCTCGGGGTTTTTTTTGTCAATTTTCTCTCACTCTCTGGTTCAAGTAATAATAATAATAATTTCACCCGATGTTCGTTGATAATCATCTAAAATTTAGGTGTTTTTAAACTTTATATAAATATACGAAATTTCAGAAACCTTCCTCTGACCTTCCAACTGTTTATTTTACAAATTGTAAACATTTTATTTCCCATATTTATTTAACTGCCGATTCTTTTTCAATACGTGGAAATTTTTTATCTTTTTCGAGGATCTATTAATGTTTTTGTCGATTTTCTTCAGAAACGTATTTCGACCTACTCATTATATTCATAAAGCGGTTTTGTTAAACTCAATGTCTATATTGTAGTACTGAAAATGACGATTCGAAAAAGTTTTGTTCTTTTTTTTCAATGATGATCGTGAAAACTGCGGAAACTTTTTTCCCTGACGTTTTTGATGAAAATTAACATGTATCAGGAACTCGCTTTGTTTCGAACAATATTTGAACAATTATCTGTTTTCAGATACAAATTTGCGACGTGTTGGTAGTACGTAATTCATAATCCGGTGCTGGATTAAATGTCGAGCAGAAAACCATTAATACGGTAGGGTTTTTTTTCGAACAAAATTTTTTGATTTTATTTTTTGTTTCGAAACGTGTAATTTTTGTTTACAACACGTTTCATTTCTAAACAAAACATCGTTTTTTCGTATAAATATTTTGCTCGAATTTCGACGATTTCATTGTTGTGAGTTTTAAATGTCTGAAATCAGACACCGTAAAAACCCGATATCTGTTGAAATTTCTGAAGAAAATCAGTTAGGTTTCAAACGTTATTCTATTTGAAATTCGATTTTTAGAAGTGCTTCACATTCGGATCGTCCAACAAGAATGAGGAATTGGCCATTGTTCGTTTTTTTGATTGGGCTTGTATTGTTTTTCTATATTTTTTACATTTATCAAGCACAAAGTACAACTTTGAATATGGCTAATGAAGAGATTCGTCTTCTAAATGTTCAATTATCTAATACAAAAACTAAATTAGTCGGTCAGTTTTATCAATTTTTTCTTTCCTGCAAAAAAAAATGATTTTTTTTCAGATACTCTGGCTTCACTGGAAGGTGTCAATGCAGCACAACGTACATCTGAAACAGAACTTGAAGAACTACGGAAAAAATCAGAAGAATGTTACACAAATCTAAGAAATTCCAAACTTCGACTTGATGGATTAGAGAAGGATAATAAAGAAAACACTGAAAACAACAGTGAACTTCAGACAAAACTGAGTGCTGCTGAATTGAAAAGCGCCGATTTAGAAAGAAATAATACTGCTTTAACAAACATGGTGAACGCGCAGGAAGGATTGATTCAACAGCTCAATGAGACTGTCATATTGTAAGTTGATCTGTTTTTTTTTAGTTTTAATTCAAAACCCTTACCGAAATTTCAGACTTCGTCAAGCTCAGAATACATCTCCATCATCTCCATTAGCACCGGTTACTGCACCTGATACAAATCAACAACAACAACAACAACAACAACAACAACAGAACATTGAGAACGTTCAACAGCAATCTCCACAAGAACATGTTGAACCAATTGAGCAGGTTGCTGAAACTACTGTCATATCATCTCAAAATCAACAAGAACTACAACATGAGCAACCAGTAGAACAGCAACAACAAGAGCCTATGGTTCAGCAATAATAATAATTATTTGATTTTTTTGGTTTTTGCGGGTTATATTAAATTTTGAAAAAATGAAAAGTTTTATGTTTCATTCAAATTGCACAAAATACAAGAAACATTTGAACAAAAAAAATGTTATTTTTAATTGGAAATTTTAATTTTTTCAAAATTCTGGAATCTCACGCGCAAACACCTAGAAAAAAATATAGTCTTCAACTTTTTGGAAATTTCAATTTTTACTCCATTAGTACCAAACATGTTCGGAGTTTATAGTTCATTCTTTCCCCTTTGCAAATGTAATTCTCAATCTAAAAAAAATCGAAAAAAATTGTTATCCACACAGTAACCCAGTTCTTCGAGTTGAGACCAATGTGGAAGTGTTGTGTACCTTTGAAGTCTTTTTCTGTACATAATTTTTTATTATAATCAAAATGATGCTTACAGATTCAGAGGGCTCGAAATTTTTCAACTTTCCTAAATTGTAAAAAAATGGAAGAACATTTTTTTGTACGAATTCAGCTCGTGAGTAGGTCGACTCAACTGAATTGTTCGTCAAATAAAGTGTGTTGTGTGTGAGAACCGCGTCACTTAACCGATTCAAAAAACATTTTTCGTTGTTTTTGTTGTCCGTGGTAACGAACATGAATAAAAGCGAAATCTGCCCGATTCCTCATAGCATTATTCCGCGAAGATGTGAAGAGATGACTGATTATCAACGAGAATTCAACGAAAGAGTTCTCTCCATTTTTGAGGAGACAAGAGCTGTCGATTTCAACAATTTCAAAGATGGTAAGTGTTTAAAAATTGATAAAATAACTGATATTTTTCAGAAACCGAAAAATTTACAAATATCATCAAAGAAAATGCAATAGATCATTATATTCCACTGACAAATCTTCGATCAGTTCTACAAAAATCACCAAAATGTATTAAAGACTTGTTTCCATTGAATATGGTTCAATCATTGATTAAAATGACCCGATTCAACAACACAATTGATACACTTCTGATCGACGAAATAGTCAAAATCTATTTACATTGCGAGACACTTTATATCAAATTATTGCCATACTCCGAGAATAACAAGGAAATTTCGAGCTACGTATGTTTTTCGTTGAAAAAAAAATTGTTTGAATCCCCGGATTTTAAAGTCTTCGGTTTTTTTCATTCATCAATAAAATGATGAAAATTCCAAACTATCAGTATTCAAAACAACACCACAAAGCTTTGAAAAACGTTCAAATCTACAAAATGTTACAATAAAAAAACTAGGTTGCGAACCATTTCGAAGTTTCATCTTCGACCAAGAGATTTTCTTATTTCAGCAACTTCAAGAATTCATTACTACAAACTACGTTCCACTCATGAAAAAACAACCAGAAAAGGTGGAATACTATTCAGCCTACATTGTTGGTGTCATGTTTTTTATATTGGATGCAAGACGTAAAGATTTTGCATTGATACAAGATTTGTTGACATCGACTTTATTTTTTCATCTAGAAACATGTATTTTGTATGAGAATGAGGAAACCGATGAAGAACCACCGATCGAATTGTGAGTTTTGTTTTCATTTCGTTTTGAGACCAATGTTTTTTTCAGTTTTTCTCTGCGATCATTCCAAAGAGCATTGAACGAGTTTCGATCATTAGATGTCGATCGAAACGGAGTTTTGTCTGAATCAGAAATGCTCGTTTTTGGAGGGTAAGTAACTATTTCATTAATTCTTTTCGATCGTGTTCTTTTTTTAATAGATCTTATTTCAACTCGATTTTCATAAAACGAATTTTCGAAATCTCACATACTTATGAAAAAGGATATTTGGACTTCAAAGGATTTGTCGATTTGATCAGTGCAATCGAATTTAGACATGTGAGCTCGAATCTGATGTGACATAAAATGATCAATTCTTTCAGACCCGCGCATCTGCCAAATATCACTTTGAGGCGTTCGATTTGAAAAACGATGGAGTTCTAGACGAGCATGAAATTCGAGAATTAGTGAGTTTGCGAAACTTTTTTGAAAAATCTCATTGTCAAATGTTCAGTGCTTAATGCTCCCCGAGTGTATTCCCGAGGATAATGTTCCAAGTGTTGATGTTATGGTGGCTGAAGTTATGGATATGATAAGAGTCAAACAACAGTATGTCGCCCAAATTTACAAAAAAGTTGTTCAATTTTTGTTTCAGCCTAACAGTTGAAGATGTGATGGACAATAAAATGTTCTCAACTTTTACTGGCTTCATTTCGAACTACAACGATTGGAATAGATACGAGAGACGAGAACAATGAAGTTGAATTGGTTACCAAACTGTTTTCAATAAAATATACATTCTCAATATATTGATTTAATAAAAACAAATATAACAGATAACAAAACAGTCAAAACAAAAATATGGTAATTTTCAAATAAAAAATCAACGACAAAAACTAATAATTAATCGGAGTCATCAAATTTAATAGAGTTCACGCTCTGATTGATTGGGCCACCTCCATAACTTCCCTTCTTCTTTTTAGTTTTCTCGTGTCTGAAGTTCTTTCCTTTTACCCGTCCAAGTGATTCATTCGCCTTTTTTCCCCATTGATCAAACTCCTGAAATAACGAATCGTTTCAAAAAAAAAAAACGATTCAATTGACCATTTCAACGAAACTCGATCAATTTTCGTGTACTGAAAGCTTTTTAAAAGGGTTTTATTTCCGAGATATAGTTCCCGTCAGGTGTTCAGGTGTCCGGGGGTTCGCCATACCTCGCCGAAAACGTGGAATTCCACGCGGCACATTTTCAGAACACAAAATTCATACAGTAATTCAAACAACACAAAAATTTTCGAAAAGTTTTGAGGGACATTATGAAAATAAGAAGTTCCACGTTTTTGGCCGAGCTATGGGGTTCGCTGTCGTCTTTATTTATCTCGCTTTTGAGTCAATGTTTCACTATTTTGAAATTTTAAAGTCTGAACGTCTTTGAAAGGAAAAAATAAATTTTTTAAATTCATGTAAGGGAAATGGATTTTTTTTAAAAGACACCCTATCACTCAGAAATAGTTTTTTCGAGTTCATAAAAATCTCAAAATTGAAAACTTCACATTTACAAAAACATTTTTTGCCGTGGGTTACTGTACCCACACACACACACACAAACGGTGTTTGCGGCCGCCAATCTTCCTGAGAACGAGTTCAAAAACAGTTTTTTTCTTTTTTTTCGACCTCACAAAGTACCTTTTTTCAATTTTCAATTTCACACATCGGAAGTTGAAGTATTTAATATTGAGATTTTGATAAACACGAGAAATTAATTTCTGAGTGACCAGGAGTCTTTAAATTCATTCATGTTTTCAACATGAATCGTCTTTACTAGAAGGCAAGAAAAAATATCGTTTTGGACAAAAAAAAACTCACGGAATCATGTTGGTTGTTTCGGAACTTTCCCGCTACATCATCTTTTTTGAGTAACACTCTTCGGAAAGGTGATGACTTTCGTTTAGCCCGCTGAGGCTCTTCTTGTTCAGTTTCGAACTTCTGTAAAAATCCAACAAAAATTAATACTTACTTACTGAAAATACCTTTTGAGTGGAAGTTGCCAACGGTTTTGCTTTTGAGATCGGGGTTTTCGACGAACTCTCTTCAGTCTCCGCAGAGTCGTCAGTTTCCGGCTCATTTCTTTGGGCAATTGCCGCTTTTTTTGGTGCTGGTTCGTCGTCGGAGGAATCAGAAGAGCTGGCTTCCGCTTTTTTCGCTGGCGTTGGCTTGGCGGCGACTACTGGAGTTTTTTTCGAAGCGGGCTTCTTTTCGTCGTCGGAAGAATCAGAACTCGACGATTCAGCCTTTTTTGCTGGAGTTGCTTTCGGTGTTGGTTTGGCAACTGGTTTTTTTGGGGCTTCGTCGTCAGAAGAGTCCGAGCTAGATTCATCTTTTTTCGCTGGGGCAGATTTTGGTGTGGATTTTACTGCCGGAGTCGATTTTTTTGGAGCTTCATCTTCCGAAGAATCAGAACTGGATTCAGCCTTTTTCGCAGGAGTTACTTTTGGTGTAACCTTGGCAGCGGGTTCCTTCGGCGCTTCGTCGTCTGATGAGTCCGAGCTTGAATCGGCTTTTTTTGCTGGAATTGATTTAGCAGCAACTACTGGAGTCTTCTTTGGAGTCGGTTTCTTCTCATCGTCCGATGAATCAGAATCGGATGATTCGGCCTTTTTAGCTGGAGTTGCTTTCGGCGTCGACTTAACTACAGGTTTCTTAGGTTTGTCGTCTTCTGAATCGGAACTCGAATCGTCCTTCTTCGCTGGAGTTGGCTTGGCCGCGACCACAGGCGTTTTCTTTACAGCCGGTTTCTTCTCATCGTCCGAAGAGTCAGAACTTGACGATTCTGCCTTTTTTGCTGGAGTTGCTTTTGGTGTTGGTTTGGCAACTGGTTTTTTTGGGGCTTCGTCGTCAGAAGAGTCCGAGCTGGATTCAGCCTTCTTAGTAGGAGTTGGTTTGGCAACAGCTACCGGGGTTTTCTTCGGAGCGGGTTTCTTTTCAGTATCCGAGGAATCAGAACTGGAAGACGCTTGTTTCTTCGCCGGGGCCGCTTTAGGAGTCGCCTTCACAACAGAAGTCTGCAAAATTCAAAATTGTCGTGACGTGGTCAAGCTAATCCTCACTAACCGTCTTTTTCGCTTTATCGTTATCGCTGTCACTGTCGCTATCCGAATCGCTCGTTTCCGCCTGAAGTATATTTGTTAAATCAAAATGTTCGCATTCAAACAAGCTTACCTTTTTGTTTTGCGTTGGCTTAGCAGCAACTACAGGTGACTTCTTTGGCGCTGCTGGTTTCTTCTCATCCTCCGAAGAATCGGAACTAGATGACTCGGCTTTTTTCGCTGGAGTTACTTTCGGTGTCGGTTTCGCTACAGGTCTCTTCGGAGCTTCTTCTTCCGAATCTGAACTTGAATCAGCTTTTTTCCCTGGAGTTGGCTTCGAAGCAGCCACTGGTGTTTTCTTGACTGCCGGCTTCTTTTCGCCATCTGAAGAATCGGAACTAGAAGATTCCTGTTTCTTAGCTGGGGTAGATTTCGGAGTCGGCTTAGCTGCTGGTTTTTTTGGCGCCTCGTCTTCCGATGAACTTGACTCGTCCTTTTTCGCTGGAGTTGGTTTTGCCGCGACTACTGGTGTCTTCTTTTGAGCCGGCTTCTTTTCATTATCTGATGAATCAGAACTTGACGATTCAGCCTTTTTTGCTGGAGTTGATTTTGGTGTTGGTTTGGCAACTGGCTTCTTTGGCGCTTCGTCTTCTGAAGAGTCCGAACTAGACTGAGTTTTCTTTGCTGGTGTTGGTTTCGCAGCAACAACTGGAGTTTTCTTCGGCGCTGGCTTTTTTTCATCATCCGAAGAATCGGAACTGGAAGACGCTTGTTTTTTTGCTGGGGTTGCTTTTGGTGTTGGTTTGGCAACTGGCTTCTTCGGTGCTTCGTCTTCAGATGAATCCGAACTAGATTCCGCTTTCTTTACAGGTGTTGGTTTCGTAGCAACTACAGGAGTTTTCTTTGGAGCCGGTTTTCCGTCTTCCGAAGAATCAGAGCTGGATGATTCCGCTTTTTTCGCAGGAGTTACTTTCGGTGTTGATTTCACAATAGCAGGTTTCTGAAACAAAAATTACTAAACGAAGAGAGCAAATTAATTTACCTTTGCGCCAGCTGCATCATCGCTATCACTATCAGATTCACTAGTCGCAGCCTTTTTTTGAGCTGGAGTTTGTGGAGGTTTAGAAATCGGAGTCAGCTTCTTTTTTGGCGCTTCATCTGAATCACTACTGCTCGAATCTTTTTTTGCTGTTATTTTAGCTACTGGTGTCTGAAAATGGAAAAATGTATTTTTCTAATTTTTAAACTACACAAACCTTCACATTAACTGGCTTCTGAGCACCATTGACTTTCACTTTTCCATCATCTGAATCAGATGAACTGGAAGATTCTGCTTTCTTTGCTCCTTTCTTTGATGGTGGTTCTGCATTTGATGTGGAGTTGGTTCTTTTTCTTTTGAATGAAGTTGCAGTAGCTAATTCTTCCAATTTCGGGGCTTCTTTGTCTTTGAGCTAAATGATTCTTTGTAATAATTGTTTACTATGGGATCAAGATGACTTACAAACTCATCAAGCTTCTTGCGAGTAGCTTCATTGAAAATTTGTTTCACGAGTTCAGGATTTCTCTTTGAAACTTCGCTGTAGTATATAGCCGATGCCACTAAATCTGAGCTCATGATGTGGTACCCTGAAAATCGTATATTTTTTGTACGATGCGATAAAAAGAAAACAAAAAACTTTATAAATATCGAATAAGAGATACAACCTAATTTCCCAGTATTTAGTTCAATTTCATATTTATCCACAACGGGAAAATGTTCAACACAATCAACGTTGTATTCTCTTCATTTTTCGTAGTCACAGTTTATAATTAAACTACATTTCTGGCTTGAAAAAAGGAAAAACCAAAAAAAAAGAAAAAAATTTCGAAAACTTCAATGATTGGGCGATTGCCAATAAACAAACTGCTGCGAGACACAACATAACACACAAACACATGTCCCTTTAAACAAGCACAGCGGCAATTTCAAAAATAGTTATCATCACGTCCGGATAAATTTTTTATAAAAAATATGTTTTCAAACTGAGAAACTGGTGTCAATGATGCTTCACCAAATGAATTTTTTAAAGTTCTAAACTTCTGTATTTGAATAGGGTATTGTATTTTTGAGTTGTTTTCAAGCCTGATTTTTATTGCTGTAAATATGATTATTCCACAATTTTCAAAACATTTATTTTAACAAAATTACGAACTGGAAGACGTCGACTTATGACCAAAGTCAGGAACCGCTTTCAAACAATAACACTCTAATAATCGAATTGCTGTCGGTTTCATCATTTTCTTCATGTGTGGACTGAAAAAAATACACGTTTTTTTGGTATTTGTATGATAAGTATGAACAAACCTCCAAAAAATATACATGTAAAATAATACAGCATGATGACAATATGCTAACAAGTAGGCGAGAAAATTATAACATATGAATGTTCTGTTGTTTTGTAAATGAAATATAGATTGAGCGATTCGCATTCCATAACTGGGACAATTCAACAAAACAAACGTGCTGAAAAAATGATTGGAATGTTGAAAATAGTTTGAAAATGTTGAACCTTGTAACAATAATGAGTGTCCGACTCAATTGCAAATCAGAACATCGCATTTTCATGGAATTGGGTGATTGATCGTCAGGTTCAACGACTGTTTCAGTGTGAATTAGTCCTTTGATGAGATAATTCTTTGCATGTACAGCATCCTAAAACAATACATTTCATCGACCAATTTATAAAACTCACAAAATGTATCGAATCATTATCCAATTGTTCTTGTTGTTGTAAACTTGTTGGTGCGGTGACAAATCGAACTTTCAAATTACCGGCTCCAGTGTATATTTTCATATATTGTCGATATCGAATTGTTGAAAATGTGTTGAGTAAAATGATGAGAATTGAGGGAATTACTGTACAGATAAGTGTGTCGATCAATGTGAAGTATAGGTAGTGTTGACGAATTCCTTTCCTTCTGAAATCAAAACCATATGTTTTCCGAGATTTTGTCAGCGATGCGGCCAACACAGAGGTGTCGTTTTTATTTTTGAGACTGACCGTGAGTAATACAAAAGTCCACTCTGGCCCGTGATTTTCGTTGTAGGGGCCGGTCCAGGCTTTTTTTTTGTTATTCAGCCGGTGAGAAGAGCCGGCCAGGCCCGACTTTCGATCGTTAGTTTCTCGAATCCGTTCTTCGGTCTTCAGTAATTTCAAATTTTTTTCTCCAAAATTTTTGACATGGTTGGTGAAAATAATTCTCGTGACCTTTTTTCTGAATTTTTCATTTTCAAATTTTATTTTTTCAGTTTAGGCCACATCCACAAAACTGTGTCTGATCTAGAACAATGAGCGAAAACATTGTGATGCAAGAACGTCACAAAAAAGTGTTCAGAAATCAATTTTTTTCGTAAACTGACCCAAGTGATGTGTCAACATTCAATCCACAGTACAATTGTCCTTGACTATTGACTTCTAATCCAGCAAACATAAGCACCCAACTGTACATGATCAATGATAAAGCAATAATGAAAAGTGTGATATATCGAGGGAACCATTTTGTGCAAATAACTCGTCGAGCTCCTGAATTATTCCAAATTTATTGTTTTTTTCCCCTCAAATCAAATAGTCACTCACTTGGTCGAAAGAGAACAACTGCTCGATCTGTTGATATCAAAATGATCATTGAGATACATATGAAATCACTGAAATGTGCCGTATACGTGTTGATCTGAAACATAACTTCACTTTTTTTTTGTCTCGAACTATAACAAGCTCATAAAATCTAGATTTTCCAAGAGACCTAATTGTTATCTTCAAAACAACAAAAGCATTTTTTTTTTGATGGGACGTTTGTTGGAAGGAAGAAAGCTTATAAATGATGTTTTGATAAAGTGTCAGTTTTGTTATTAGGACAAATTCGAGTATTTTTAGCCGCTTCTCGATTTTGTCTAATTCATGTTTCTTCAAATAAAGTTTAGACAGACTTATTGGCTTCATTTTTGCCCGAGAAGAGAACAATTTGTTGAAGAAAAAAGACAAACCTTGCATCCCCAATTGTTTTTTCCATACATACTTCCTTCTAAAAATGCATCACCCCACGAAATGAACACGGAACACAGAAAAATACTGCTCGACATCGAAAGTGTGCTCAGATAGATGTTCGAATTCAATCGTTTCAACCAGAAGTTTGTTCGAATCAGTATGAGAGCCATCGCATTTCCGACAATTCCAACAATACAAACAATCGGCAGAACATGACGCAACAACCAAAGCGGATCTTCGTATTCGTAGTCGGCATCTGTTGAATTCCAGTAGCTATCATTGTCCGAATACCAATCATATTCTTCCGAATCCATTCAAATATCTACAAAATCATCCTTTTGTTTCTTACGAGAGTGAAAGATTTATAGAAAAAATTGCTACAGTTCCTCTAAAGGACCCAATTGAATTTTTGGCCGGTCTAGAAAAGCGCGCCTCGGCCTGGGACGGCTTTTTCACGTCGTTTTCTATTGCATTAATTGAAATAGAGAGAGACGCAAAGAAAAACACATTCCGAGAGAACTACAACATTGTTCTCACATATGTGCACTATTGCTCCACACAAGTCCATGGAACAAACTTCCTTTTTTAATTTTTCAAAATCTTGATTTTTGGATTTATGCAATAGAGTCATTAAATCGCTGTACCGACAACACACGCGTCTCGGACACTGCCATAATTTGTGTGTGTGGTGGCCACGCCCACACTGCGTCTCGCTCTATTTCAATGATTGCCAATTCTCTTTTGCTTGATACGACGTGTTTTGCACATTTTCAAAATTAGGCCCAATTTTGTGGATGTGGCTCGAAGCGAAAAAAACATAATTAGAAAATGAGAAAATTAGAGAAAAGGTCACGAAAAATATTTTGACTAACCAGAAGTTGTTTTCCGAATTTTTTGAGACCTGAAAGTTTAGCTACTAAAAAAGCCTGATCTATGGGTTTTTCGAACGTTCTGTAAACAAATTTCCGAGAATTCAAATACCAAAAATTTTACAGAAATCATATCGACAAAAGCAGATATTGTGGGCCCGAAGTTGAAGTACCTGGCCCAAAAACCACGGGCCGGGCCGGTTTTTTGTTTTTTTCGGCTCATCCAAAAAGGTCAATTTTACAAAATTTTGTTTCTCAAATCATTGGAGTTTCGGATAAATTTAGGACTCGTACCAGGCCGGGCCCGGTCGGCTCAACTCTCAGCCCGGTTTAAAAGTGAAAATTGTTTTCACATAACATTTTTCCAAAACAGAAGTTCTAGAAAAAAGAAAAAAATTTCATCGAAAAACAAAAAAAAAGGACAAAAAGGGGGTGAAAACTGTGTGTATCGAGAGACTTTGTTAATCAAAAGAAGCCGAGAAAAGGCCACGCCCCTTTCTCTCATCAATCAAAAATCTCTGTTCTTGAAGGTGCCAAATTTGCACTCATTGACTCGAATATTGAGGGCACACAAGAAAAAAAGGGAAAAAACTAGGGAACAAGGATTGATGGGATGAAAATGAAAAGACAACTGCCTCCGGCGGGTCTCTATCACAATGAGCAAGCACAACTGGCCAAAAAAATAAAACATAAATGCGGGTTTAGAAGATGTGCGCAAAAAAAGAGGAAAAAAGAAGAGAGGCGAGAAAAAAAGGAACTAAATTCGATTAACATATTCTTTTTTAGACAATGTTCCGGGGAAAAATAGGCTGAGAAACTGTAATTAGAGATTTATGACTAATTCATTTTTGACGGATCGAAAAAAAACTAGCAAAATGAACATTTTCTTGGATTCCAAAAAATGACAAATTATTGTTCTATTTACAACAAAAAAATTGGTATTTTTCTTTTTGAAAGGCTTATATGAGAATATAATCCAAATCATATCTTTTCTCATGACGTTGTTCTGTTCTCAAACAATTTTCCAACGAAAAAAAAACTCGAATTGAAACTTTAGGTGGCTAATTATGGCATTTCAATTTGAAAGTTTCAAAATGCAATCAATTTTTGAGACAAGAAAATGAGAACAAAATTAAGTTCTCAATCAAAGAAAAATAGGCGGAAACGAGAATGAAAACAATAAAAAATATTATTACTTTCTTTTTTCAAAAATAATTATCCGCAATTGTTCTTTTACCAGAAACGTTGTTGTTGAGAATATTCGAGAGAATCAGAGAAAACAAGACAATCCTAACTATTCTTCTAAATATTTCATTTCATATTGGAATCTGGAACTCAATCGAGTTGGACAAGAACACACAAAATGTGTGAGATGTGCTCACTGAACCATTAAAACATGTATTTTACATATACGGGGTGGCCGCCATTTATGTGCCACAATCTTCCTATTCTTTTTTTTCGCGAGTGAGTGAGTGACAGCACTTTTTTCTATTGAAGGGGTTGAAGAACTTAACAAGTTTTCAAAATTATTCACGTTTTGAAAAATTTTAAAATTAGAAAAAAGATTATCATGATATTAATTATTTCCAAAATTTGTGTCACTAAAAAAAAGAACGTTTTTGTCTCTCACAGGCAAATGCGAACCGGCCGATAATCGGCGCTGCAAGGTAGTAATCCGTACCCGAATCCGACCGGTAATCGACCGGTAATCGGCCGATTTTCATCATTTTTAAGAAAATCGGCCGACTGTCGGTCGGTTATCGACCGGCGTTGAAAACTCCAACAAGACATCGGCCGATTGTCGACGCGGAATCGGCCGGCATCGCCCTTTTCGACCGATTATCGGCCGGTTCGCATTTGCCTGTGACTTTGAAACGTGACCGAAAAAAGAACTACATTCAAAGGGACAGGGTTGTTTTCACTCACACAGTTCCACTGTATCTACCGTACTCGGTGAAAATGTCGCGGCACAGTAGGCACAACAGAAGGCAGAATATATTGGGCTCGATCTGAGCCAAGTGGTTTTTCCCTAGTTGTTTTTCGACGTTTTTTCGTGAGCATGATTTTTTGGTGAATAAACAACAATAAAACGATTTTTTATGAACATGTTCGGGGGCTGTTTTGAGAGGAATAAAAATGAAATATTTGTTGCAGAGAAAATGTTTCACTTCATCAGATTCATGAAGAAGCAAAAAATAGGAAGAAAAAGTTGACTTGTAAATTGAATCAGCACATTCTCGAGCTTCCCAAAAAAAAAACAAGCATATAAAGAGTGTTTGGTTTGTTGGTTCTCTTCATCATTACTGCACAGGAACAACGAAGAAAAAAGTTCAAAACCTCTTCAAAACAACTAAATAAATGCGTAAAAGAGGAGAGAGAAAACGAATTCCGTCTCGTTTTTTTTTCGGATTTCGTCGCTTGATCGTTTTTGAGAAAAAAAAACACATTTTTCTCGGTCACCAAAAATAACATCAAAATGTGAATAAATAAAATAATTTTATATGATCACCCATGACGACTATTTTTTTTCTCTGGAAGATTGAAAAACAACATGTACTATTTTCGGAAATGGGCCAGAAAAAAAGGGCGTGGTCAACTGAGTGTTCTGAAAATTGAATTGAATAATTGAATATTGTTCTGTGTGAACGTATCTACTATTCTATGCGATCACTGATTGTTGAGTCACACAGTTCGTATTTTCGAATCTCAATGTTTTCGCACTTTTTCTAAATTTTCATTTTTTTTACAAATCATATTTCCCGCGGGCCCGAAAGCTCGTCCCCGCCTTTTTCAACCGGTCCACGAGCCGGATCGGTTGAAAAAGGCAGGCCCGAATTTCGAACATCAGTTGCCAAGAGTCGTGAATAGCTGACCCAAAATGAGCACACTCCTGAATGTTAGATAAAAAATGGTTTCAAAGTTTTTGAACTTGTAGCTACGTAGTGTTTGAGAACGGGGATCGGTGTGACACCGAACTAATCCGGGAGTTATACTATTTCGATAGTGATCTTTCTAGTGAGCATATCGATTTTTCTGGTTCAGGTCTCAAAATAATCTCGTGACCTTTAATCTGAATTTCCTCATTTCTAAATAATATTTTTTCCGATTTTTTTGGGCGACGCAAAAATAATCACTGTGCCTTCCAGATATGTTTGCTAGGGGTATATACATAATATTTATTTGTTTTGCATACATAGTATCTATTAAATATCACAGGGCGAGATCTTTGAACACGTGCATTTGAAAAAAAATGAACCCGAAACAAAAATAAATATGGTAAGAGCGATACAATTAGTTGAGTTGTTTGTACATGAAGGCCTGAATGAATGTGGATTAGGGCCACGGCCAAAATGGTTTCGTCAACATGACTTGTTTGTTTCGTTGTTGTTTTTTAGTTGATTCTTCGGATTCGATTGCACGTCGATGATGTTTGTGATGAATATGATGCTAGAAAAAAACAAACAGAATATGAGCAAAATGGTTTATCTCGAAAAAGTATCACGTGATTTTTGCATGAAAACGACCTTGCTGCAAATCTGATTTCAAATCAAATTAGTTTTGGTTTTGATTTCAAAATGAAAAATGAAAAACGGAACTAACCTTGTGATGAGTATGATGGTGTTGTAATTCATTCGAACTTGTTGTTGGGTAAGCATTTGTCGTCAAAAAAAGAAAGAAAAACAGAAGAATCCTGAACAAAATCATGTTTCTTTTTGACACAACAACCCAATAGCAACCAAAAAAAACAACTAACCATTTAACCTTGACATTCATTATCTTGTGTTGAAAAAAATGTTGCGAATTGGAATCGGCGAAATGAGAATGACAGCGAAAAAAAGTAATCCGTGACCTGAAAAATCATCGAAAAGATAAAATGCAGTGAAAGTGGAACGAACACGACCAAAAAAAGAATTTCAAGAATTTTTTTTTTCAAAATTTTCAAAATTTACAACCGCAAAGTTTTTGAGTTCTGAAAAGTTTGAAGATATTTAAAGATCTCTTCAGATCAACTTGTATTCAATAAACTACAGTATCTTAAGCAGAAAACGAAAAAGTATTGCACTAAAAAAAGTGACCTTGGGGTCGTCCCATGAAAAGGAAGAAGAGAAATCCATCCGAATCTCACCTATCATTTCGTTCCTCCTCAAGAAAACTCGATGGGCGGAGCTAATCAAAGGGCAAACTCCGCCCACTTTTTGCGTAATATTTTTGATATATACCAAAAATAATCGGAGGATGAAAGAAGGCGAGGAGAGAACTGGTTTCAAATACCAAAATAATTAGATTAGCCAATTTTTTTGGCGGTGGTTTTGTACAACAACACAACAAAATAACAAAAATAATAATAATAATAATGTAATAAAGCATGATAGTTGGAAGAAAAATGATATTTATGTGATCTTGTTGAAATTGAAAATTGACCTCATTCTAAAAAATTGAGAAGGTGAATCGAAATGTTGTTGTCAATCCAGCCAGATCAATTTTGGGCAAGCCCGAGCAAGAAAATACGGGCTTTTCAAGCCCGCGGTTGAATTTAGTTTTTTTTTTGGGCGCACCGGGCCGGCCCGAGGGGACCTCTCAATCGGCCCAAACGAGACCCCTCAGCCAGATCATCTAATGATCTACTAAACTTTTTCGAGAAAAATGGCTAGTTTTTGAATTTGAGTTAAATATGAATATTTTGAGGAATAAAATTTTTCTGTTCTTTCATACACAGGTGTCAAAAAAGTGAAAAACTGAATCTTAAACTAGCTAGATTACCTTCAAAATGGCGGGCCAAAGTGTGATTGGCCCAATTGACGCAAATCTCATCCCTGCTGGTAACCGAAAGGAAACAACCTATCTACTGATTCCCGATAGGTTTTCCAATCTTGAAAATCGAACAAAATATCGGAAACCGACAAGTGTTCGATGAGTATCTCTCGACAGATCTGATATTGAAATAAGGCCGAGAACGAAATCTAGAAAGAACAAAACTGTGCTCGCTTGAATGACTAACTACCTAACAACTTTTGCACACCTACAGATCATCGACTAGACAAATAAATCATAACGACGAAAAAAAGCGAATTTGGCAACATGAAATATCCTTTCTCCCTCACATTTTCACTTTTTATCCCTCTTATCTGATTACCCAATCACTTTCCCTCAAAATACACTTTATTATCAAGGTCGTGCGCGCTTTTTTCGGAGCCCTATAATACAACTTAATCTGCAAATTTTCAAAAACGAAAAAAGGAGAAACGAAAACTGGGGTAAAAGTCAAATGAAATCAAAACGAAATGAATAATATATATATATATATGATATAAAAGGAAAAGTGATGGTTGTTTTGTTTTTGTTTAGCGATTCGAAAGCAAGACTGCGAAATGACCCCAAAACGTTTGAGAAAAGAGAGAGCGAGAGAAACGAGAATGCGGTTTTACTACATATTTCCAAAATCCCTTTTCACTTTTTGATCAAGACTTCCGCGTGATCTTCACAATTACAGCCTAGATTTTGAATCAAGCGAACTATGAATAAATCATTTTGAATCTCAATGTTTTGGCACACTTTTTTAGATCGGGCACAGTTTTGTGGATGTGGTCCAACCCGAAGAAATATAATTTGAAAATGAGAAATTTAGAGAAAAGGTCATAAGAATTAATTTGACCTACCACGAAAAATTTAGACTTCACGTTTTCAATTTACCTTGCTTCTAGTACGCAACTTATTTTGACGCCAGTAACGCGCACTTTTGAACACTATTTTGAAAGTAAAACTTTTTCATTTTTTTTCATAATATCAGTAAAAATGTCACAAAAATTGAACTGAAATCAAGAGACGAGATGCATAAAAATTTTATGATCTACAGAATCTCATATGAGATTCTGTAGACACAGAAAATTCCAAATGGATCCATAAAAAACAACAGTCAACAAGGAAGTTGTTTACAAAATGAACTGAATCTTCGATATATCCAAACCTCCAAGAGAATTTTTACCGAAAAGCCTAGAAAACAATTCCAAATTTGGTAAAATACATAATTGGAAATAATTTGGATTTTTACTTGAATAATACTTTTTCTCTATGATTCCCTCGAGCATTTTACTCTTTTTCAGGTGCTCTTTCTATTCCACGCTTTGTCGAATCAATTTATTCCTTTAACTTTTGCATGCCACGAAAACCAAACGAACTGTAAAACTGCGAACAATTTATTTCAAATTTTATAGAAACGCGGGCTAGTGTTCAGTAGAGCGAGTTTGATTCTAAAGAGAGAAAATCAAATTTTAGAGTTGATGTCGTTCTCATTCGATTCAGAACGTTTTTTTTCCAAATTTTTAGGTTAAAAAATAAATTTGAATACAGTTCTCAAACGCGCAAAGACGGAAGCCCAGAATTGCCCACATTTGTGTCTGTTTCTGGGCCGACTTTGCGCCTTTGAGAACCGTATTCAACGTTAGTTTTGTAATCTTAAAAATTGGGAACTCACATAAAAAACATTAGGAACGACTCAACTTTTTTGACGCCTGAAAATGCAGATTCAAAAAATACGATCAAGTTTGACCTACATTTTGAGTGTTCACGTTTTTATTCGATATTTTTGATCGAATAAGAAATTTTGGAAGCCTGACAGAATTGAAATAAAACGTTGCGGTTGTGAGCAATGAATAATCAAAGGTTCGTGGATATTCAGAAACTTCTGCAAACGAGAGACACATTTCGATCAATCGCTTTTTTCCCGATTTAGCAGGTTCCCGCCCGATTTCCAAGAAATAAAAACAACTTTCCTAATCAGAGACTATGGTGTAAAAAACGACTAACGGCGAAAGTGAAACGTATATTTATTAGTTTTGCTGATGCTTCTTCTTCTTTTTTCCATTTTTTTGCTGATACCGATGATTTCACTTCGGGTTGGGTTGTTCAGTGTGTGTGTGTGTGTAAATTCGGAGATGGGATAATAAGCGATTTGAATAGGGACGAAACACCGAGAAGTGAAAGCGTAAGAGACGCGCCTAATACTTTCGATTACATCATGTCAATATATAATAAATATACATGCGCCAGCTGATTGATGACGAGATGAAGCGCGGAAGAAAAAATGCAACAAATAGACGCGAGTCATCATCATTATCATCATCATAGTTTTGCGCAGAGCAAGAAAAAAAGAAAATTGTAGGCTCTCCGGAAGTGATGCGTTGTTTGCATAGGTGCTCATAATCTGATAAATAACACAACAGCTGGATGAAAAAAAAAACGTTGTTGGCATACGAAATGGCAAAAACAAAGGATTTTTGAAATTAATAAGCTCCATCGTCTCCGCCAGCACCACGTACCAATTGCTGCGTTTGCTGTAAACAAATCGTTTTGCGTATATTGTATTGAATCGCGAAAAGAATGTGGCGGCAGCCATTAAGCCCCGCCCCCTCTTCCACCAAACACCAATGGACACGCCCATAGGAAAAGGAGGAAGAGTCAGTATATCACGAGGATTGCTCTGCGCAGCGCTTTGGAACCAACGACACAAGGAACTTAAAGGCCGTAAGTTGCAGGGGTAAATTACTTAGGGTAGGAATCGGGAAAGTGAACCGTCCGGGATAGGACATTGGTGCATCGACCGGGTTTAGGATTGAACCCAACTGCCTTAAGTAATAGAGTCAACGATCACCAGTCGCCCCAAGACAGTGATCCGGGTAAGTCACCGCGAAGTCTAGTGGCAGTAGTCAACGTGGGCTCTCAAAGAGAGAGTTTTCTGGGTTATTTTTTTTCTTTTGGGCCCCTGGAGACTGTTTGTGGGACGCTACAGCAGTAAAAAATCCGTCGAAAGACGAAGAATCCGTTTTTCAAGTCCACAAAAAACGAAGAAAATCGCTGAAAAGCAAGAATCGCCATTGGCAAGAAATCGCTAAACGCAAGAACCGCTAAATTGCAAGAAAATCGAAAAACTTTGATCTAAGAAGATCGAATAACCAATAATCGTATTTAATCCAAACTATCAAAACTAAATAATCAACAGTTTTTTCTAATCCTAGAAAAAACTTGAAGCATATATTCAGAAAAACTTTAAAAAAAACAAAAAAAAAACAAAAAACCTTTATTTATCCGATAAAAACTTTAAAAACAAAAAAAAAAAAAAAAAAAACCTTCATTTCATTCAATAAACAAACTAATAAATTAATCTAAAAAATAATATAATCAAAGAAACTGAAACAATCAAAAATGGACAACCAAACAATGATCAACGAATTTCTGTTGCAATACAGACATGAAGAAAAATCATGTAGAATGAAAATCAAAAATCTATTGGAAGAAAACCTAGCAAGTTACAAGACGGAGAAAAAATGGGATGGTTTGCAAACCGAGATAGAAGAAAAACTCTCATTGGAATATGAAGTGATGAAATCAAACGTGCTAGAATTGAAAGCAGAATTTTCAAACTTGAAAAAGATCAATAAAACAATTTTCCAACTCAATGAAAGTCAAAGTTCAGACAAGTTGAAAGAAAAAATCGAAGCCCTACTAGAAACAAGTTATGAAGGATTGGAGGAAATCACAGAATTAGCGGGAAAAAAGCTACCGTTGATGAGAATAAGACACAAAGAGTTATTGAAAGCTTACAAAGAGAATAGCAACGGAAAAAAAGAACTGGCCCCATTAGACATTGATTTGCAATCGAAACTCAAAGTAGAGGATGTAGAAACTGCTTTAGAATTGTTGAAAGACGAAAAAACGGGAATAATGGAGAAACCTGTAAACATTGAGCAGTTATTTAACAAAGAAGGAAACGAAAAAGATCAAACAAAAGATAATATACTCGAAAAAATGAAAGAAATGGAACAGAGAATAGAAAACTCGAATGATAAAGGATGGGATTCAGCAAAATTCTTGTTGAACAAAGACTTGGTAGAAATCGAACCGTTTTCGGGAGAACAAGAAAAATTCAGTGCGTTCATAGAAATGTTCGAAGCTTTAATTCATGAAAACCCAAAAATTCCAAATGTGATGAAACAAGTGGCGTTGAAAAGTTTGACAAAAGGAAAAGCACTTGAGCAAATCCAAAGATATCCAGATGATGGAAGTCAATATGAAAAGTGTTTGGAAACGTTCAAAAAATTGTTTGGGAACGTGAAATACCAGTATGTCGCTATCTGGAATAAGATCAAACATATGAAACAAGCTAATTCAAATCTAGAAAGTTGTCGGAAAACTTTTAATGAAATCGCAATTCTAATTCTCAGAATGGAAAGATTAGGGATCGAAACCAATCAGCTACCGTATATGGCAGAAATCAAATCGAAATTTCCGAAGTTTGTGATTAAAGAGATTATCAAACAAGAGAAATTCCAACCTGGTGAACAGTACAATTCTTTAAAATCAATGATGGATGTTATCGAATCGTACATAACAACCCAAGAAGAAGTTGATATGGTGACAAAAGTCCATGATACAGTAATCCCAGTCGAAGAGCTATCTAACTTGAAACTTGAGACGCAAGAAGAAAACATGTGGTCACGCGGAAGAAACAAAGAACCATATATTTATCGGAAAGAAAGAAACTATAGTGACCGTAAAAATGACTACTACATAAACAAAGATAATGGAACATATGGCAACAGATGGAAAGATCAAAAGAGTCAAAGTAGAGAAAGAAAAAGGGATAACACGCCGTATAGAAAGAGAGAAGATAGCTACGAAAAGGGACCAAGAAAGTATAGAGATGATTCGCAAAGTCGAAACAGAAAGAACTACAATAATGACAGAAGTAGAAGTAGAGATGATTTTAAAAGAAATCACATTCGATTCAGAAATGATAGAAGTGAAAGTAGAAGTCAGAGTAGACCGAAATATGGAAATTATAGAGACAATAGATCGAGATCGGAAGAGTTCAGAAAAAGATATAATAGAGATGAAACAAGAAGTAGATCAAGAGAAAGTAGGGAGAAAAACAGAGACAGAAAATATCCTGAAAATAGTAGAAAATATGACAGATCAAAGTCAAATGAAAGAGGATACAAAGATAGATCTCAAAGCAGGGAAAGTAACAGAAGTAGGGACAGAAGTAGAGATAGAGACTACAAAAATCATGTTAAAATTAGACACTATAATACTAATGCATGGAGAAATAATTTGTTGACCACAAAAGTAAAAATTGGAGAAAACTCGAAACAATTAGCAACGTTACTTCTGGATACAGGCAGTGACTGTAGTTACATAACAAAAGAAGCAGCGAAAAATGCTAGAGTAATAAAACAAAACTGTAAATTGTCAGTCCAACACTTTGGAAAGAACACAACAAAAACAGTGTGTGACAAAGTGGAAGTGCTAATAAAGACCAAAAAGTCTGTGGTGAGAATTGAAGCGTATGCAGTAGAAAATATCACAGGAGCTGGAAAGAATATAGATATACCTAGTGAGGATAAAGAAGAATTGAAAAAATTAGGAATCAAGTGGAACAATCAAACAACATTTGCACCAGATTTGTTAATTGGATTAGACTATTTCTTTGACATTATTTGTTACAAAATGGAAGCTAAAAAATTACCGTCAGGAATGATGGTAGTAGAAACAGCAATTGGAAACATGGTGTGTGGAAAAAAGAAAAATGACAAAGAAAGTAACATGGACAGTGATACATCAGTATTTATGACAGAAATAGAGCAAGAAGAAGATTTGGAAAAGATGTTTTTCCTAGAAGAAACACATAAGGAAGAATTAGGGTATACCGATGATGTGGTACTAGAAGAATTTGAACGAACAGTGAAAATTAACGAGAATGGAATAGAAGTAGGATGGCCATGGAAACCAAATGGAAAGGAACAGTTAGGTGACAATAAAGAAATTGCATTTAGAAGATTAGTTCAAATGAGTGAATCCAAAAAAGGATATAGAAAAATGAAGAAAATAGAAGAAACACTAAAAGATCATCTGAAAGCTGGATACATTGAAGAAATTACAATGGAAGAGATTGAAGCTTCAGGAAATCCATGTTATTTTATGCCAGTACAAGTGGTTACAAATGAGAATTCGGAAACAACTAAAGACAGAGTAGTATTTGATTGTTCAAGCTCAAAAAGAAATGAAAAGTCATTGAATCAAGTTCTAGCCCAAGGACCAGTTAAAGTACCTGATGTAATGGGAATACTGTTAAGATCAAAAACAGCGAATAAAGTTCTGTCGAGTGATATAGAAAAAGCTTATCACCAAGTATGGCTAAAAGAGGAAGATAGAAACACTACGTGTTTTTTCTTTGTGAAAGATATCAACAAACCAATGACAAGTGAAAATACAGTAATATATCGGTTTACAAGGATACCATTTGGAGTTATAAGCTCTCCATTCCTGTTAATGGAATCGATTAAATATTTCGCTGAAAGGAAATGCAGAGATAAAATCTTATTGGAAGCAATCCAAAAATCAATGTATGTAGATAATTTATACATATTTTTAAATGATGTAAAAAACTTGAAAGAAACATGTATCTATGCAAAAGAATTTTTTGAAGAACTGAACATGAATTTAAGAGAATTTTGGATTAATGGAGAAGACCTTAGTAAAATTCTAAAACCAGCAGATGTGTCAAAATCTAAAGAGAACCAGAAAATTCTAGGATATAGATGGGATACAGTAAAAGACACTTTCAAAGTTAAGAAGGCAAGGAAAATCAAAGAAAGAATACCGACAAAAAGGGAAGCTATGGGTTTTTTGGGAAGTGTATTTGATCCTTTGGGATCATATTCCCCATTAACAAAAGATGGAAAAATATTGATTCCAAAAATTTTCGAAGCAAAAGGAAACTGGAATACCAGAATTACAGAAGAAGCATTCAAAAGTTTGAAAAAATATGAAGAAAAAATAAAAAACAGCGTGATGGAAACTAAAAGAATAAACGTGAAGTTTAACACAAGACAGAAATATGAAATTCATATATTCACAGACGCTTCAGAAGTTATTTATGGAGCATGTGCATATTTAATGATATCAGAAAACGGAAAGAAAGAAATTCAGTTGTTAGCATCAAAACAGAGACTAGCTGGTAAAAAGAACGCAGCAACAATTCCTAAATTGGAATTAGCCGGGATTACGGTAGGAGTAAATCTTGCGAAACAAGTGATAGAGCAAATAAACCTGAAAATCGAGAAATGCACTATTCATTCCGATAGTATAATAGCGTTATGCTGGATACAAAATACAGAGAAAAAGGAAGTATACGTAGAGAACAGGTGTAGAGAAATAAAGAACATTGTAAGAAAGTTAGAACAAGAAGGTACAATATGTGTGTTACGCCATGTTCGAACAGACGATAATCCAGCAGACCTAATAACAAGAGGTGTAGAAACAACAGAAGAACTAGAGAAGTCGATATGGTTTAAAGGTCCAAAATGGTTAAAAGGAAACGAAGAAAATTGGATAACCGAAATGATAGTAAAAATAGAAAATGAAGATGTAAAAACGGTAAATTTGATCTCAGAAAACGAAAATAAGTTAGATTTGAGTTTCACAAATTCATGGTTAAAAGCAAGAAATACAGTAGCATGGATAATGAAATTCATAAAAATAAAAGTTTTGCTGAAATTGAAAGGAAAGAATGAAATCAGATTGAAAGAAGCTATTCCAGAGTTAGAGAGTGTTACAAAAAGTAAACAAATAGAAATGGATGACATAAAAAGTGCTGAGAAAATTATTTTGAGATTACACCAAGAAGATGAAAAAATAGTCGAAAACAAAAAAGAAGGTTATGTAAACATAGATAGAATAGTTTGTCGAAAAACAAGACTTGAGAATGCCATAAATGGAGAAAATTTAAAGATGCTGAAAGTGATTAAACCTAATTCACATGTAGCAAAAATGATAATATACAAAATACACGAAGAAAAAGGACACCCAGGTGTAAATACGACAATGGGTTTCATGAATGAGAATTACTATGGGAAAAATCTGAGAAGAGTAGTAAAAACTATTATTCGAGGATGTGTGAAATGCAGAAAGATGAATAATAAAGCTTTCGAATATCCAATATCACCTGGTCTTCCAAAAGAAGGTGAAATTGTGTTAATTAAAGATGAAATCAAAAAGAGAAAAGATTGGAAAATGGGAAAAATTGAAGAAGTCCACATTTCAAGAGATAATCAAGTAAGGTCAGCTACAGTAAGAACACACACAGAAAAAAGTCCCCAATATATTAGAAGACCAATTAATAAGTTAGTACCCTTAGAAATAAGATACGTGGATAAAGAAAAAACTGACAAATCAAAAAATGAGCAGACAAAATCAACTAACTATTGCGCAACGAACATGTCAATTATGTTACTAATATGCCTAAGCATAATAGGGTCAGCAGACGCACATGAAGATAGAGTTTCATGGGGTCAACTCATTTTCGGAAATGGTATAAATCTATCAGCATTCAAACCAGAAAGTGAAACGAGATGGATAAAAAGTAACAATAATAAAGTTATTGAAATTGTAGAGAAAATACATAAAATGAATGGATCTGAAATCATTTGCAACAAAGATGGTATTACATTGAAAGACATTCATTACAATGGAGAGAAAAATTATACAGTATGTATAAATGACGGTTGCCTATCGATAGAAAGTGGTATGAAAACAAGAATAAATTTGCCAAGTGAAATAACAAGGAAGGATCATGTAGTACGATGGAAAAGATTTGAACGTAAAACGGAAATAGTAACAGAAAAAATATGTTATGGAAAGGATTTTTGCGAGGAAAAGAAGTGCAGAATTTGTCTAGAAGCATTGATATATCCTCAATGTCAACCAATAATGTTGAGTATAATCATGGCGATAATAGGAGCAATAATTATGATGATTATTTATGTAGTAATAATTGGAAGAAGAAAACAAGGTAAAAAAGGTAATAAAGAGATGAGAGTAAAATTTAATGCAAAAGAAGAAAAAACAGAAATACAAAAACGAAAAATAAGTATAAAATCGAATAGTAGTAGTGAAACATACTGGAGTAAATACAAACCGTCAACACTTCGAAATGTGCCAATAATAGTACTATTCATGGTAATACAAACATGTCAATCATGTGACCAAGTCATACCGATTTCACACAATCAAATAGTAAATGGGAAAATGATAGGAATTCAAGATATTTTCCTATCGCCTATAGCAAGAGAAACTTGTATGGAAATGAAATATAATAATGAAACAATAGTAGGTTATACAGTAAGGAATAAAGGAGCAATACATGAGTGTGAAAAAGGAGAGATAATATTCACAAGACCAGCAACCATAAAAACACAAGTATACAAACATTGCGCTTCAGTAGGACAATGTACAAGTGACGCATGTCAAGGTATATCGAAGGATACGAAAATAAACGAGCTACAAATAGCAAATGAACATATAGGAAATACTTACTGTAAAGCTAGTTGTGGAGGAATTTTATGCGGTTGTGGTTTACCATTACCAGCTTGTTTGTTTTATAGAAACTACGCAGTATTTAATAAATCAGAAGAAGTTCAAATGTTTGATTGTAAAGAATGGTCAACAGTAGTGGATATCACCCTGATTTATACGAAAAATGGGGAAAGTTTCGAAATTGGTTTAAAACTAAGAGAAGGTTTTTCACATGAAATTGAATTTCAAGACGGTAGTGGTATAAATGTGACATTAATTTCGAACGAAGGTAGTGAGATGGAAGAAATTTACAGGACATGGTTTTTGAAAAAGAACGAACAAATTTCAAAAATTGAGAAATTGAGAAATTTAGCAGTAATATGTAATGACAAAGAAGAGTGTGTATATAATGAAACATGCGAATGTCAAGATACAGAAGATGATACGAATTGCGAATGTAAAAATCCGAACATAAATGAAATATTAGAGAATGAAGATAGAAAGTTACCAATAAGTAGCCAAAAGTATGAGATAAGAAAAAATGAAAAATTTGAACCTTATATTGTGGATTTGAGAAATAAAATTCACATTCAAATGGTAACTAAGGAAAAAGTCGACGTAAATATGATCGTTCAAACAGGTCAGTGTAAGATACCAAACGTCACAAACGTGACAGGTTGTTATGGATGTGAGAAAGGAGCAAAAGTGAACATAACCTGCACATCCGATAACAATATAAGTACACTTATGACGTGTGAGAAGTTTGAAACTATTCTAAAATGTGATAAAAAAGGAAAAATAAATCAAGTGACGTTTTTCACAAATGAAAAAAGTATTAACGAAACATGTGAAGTGATATGTGATAAACACACAGTACAAGTAACACTGAGAGGAGTGTTAAGATTCACACCAAGCGAAGATATACCAAGCAGAGATCATGAAGAAGACGGTGGAGAACCGTATATACCAAAACACAAAGATTCGGAAGGAGAAAAACCTTGGTGGAAAAGACTAGAAGAGTTAGCCAAAAATTTGCCGATGATAACTGGATCAGCAGTTTCAATATTTGGAGTTTTAGTGGTAATGAGACATCTCATACCATACTTCATCAGATGTTGCATTTAAAAGCACATCATAAAAAAATATAATAATATATTTATTCATGTAATCAAGTCATATTTTAAAGGATGTATATATAGAGGTATATGTAAATAGGGAATAATGTAAAAATGTATATAGTTATGATGAAGTGGGAGAAGGACTGGAAAGAACGATTGGTGTCAAGTAAAGAGGGGTAAAACATAAGTCTTTACTATGTAAACACCCTAAACGGGTGCAGATAGTTTCCTTGCAAAGTTCAATTCGATGTCGTAGACGGCAAGTGGAAACTGTGTGGTCGCCTGAAATAGAGAAATGATATAATATAAAGTACATATAGAAGAAAACTAACCAGAACAAACTTTGCCACATACCAAACACAAGTTGTGTTTTTCCACTAGAGAGAACTTTTGTTCAAGGGTTAATGAAGTGCAAGCATTGAAGAAATGAGGCCCGTTGCAACCAGAACATTTTGGATCAAGACTTGGCCGAGTTCGCTTTGACTTCAAAAGTTCTTGCGCCAAACGCGCACTAAACAAATGCGATTCATCAATGTCACGTTTAAGATGAGGTTTTGTTGGAGTGGACATCTATAATCACATAAGTTATGAAAAGAAGAATTTAAAAAAGAAAAAATATATATATAGAAAAAAAAAAAAAAAAAACAACAACAACAACAACAACAACAACAACAAGAAAAGGAAACAAATTGATAAAAGTAACCAAATGATGGAAAGAGTTCAATAGTTGAACTCTTTTATACGCTCCCCCGGGAGTGTGGCGGCAGCCATTAAGCCCCGCCCCCTCTTCCACCAAACACCAATGGACACGCCCATAGGAAAAGGAGGAAGAGTCAGTATATCACGAGGATTGCTCTGCGCAGCGCTTTGGAACCAACGACACAAGGAACTTAAAGGCCGTAAGTTGCAGGGGTAAATTACTTAGGGTAGGAATCGGGAAAGTGAACCGTCCGGGATAGGACAAAGAAAAACAAAAAATACTTGGTTATTATGGAAACAAAAAAATTTGGCGACGGAAAAGAAATTCAAATTTTAAAAAGAACTACTGTAGGAAAAAACTCGCGAGATTGACTTTTTGTGTGTATTCGCGGCGAGAGACACTGGTCCCGTAGCTAACACACACAAAAAGTCACTGCCGCGAACTTTTATTTTTTGAATTATTTTTTCAGTCGCCACTTTTTTTTGCTCCTATAATATTTAGTAACTTTTTTAAAAAACTTTCTCGAAAAAATGGGATCTCTATTTTGTGTCGAAAATATGAAAATTAGCGACTTATAAGTACTGTATTTTCCACCACGGAGAACAGTAAAAGGTTGCGGCCCGGGCCGACATCCGCAGGCTAAGTGTGAAGCCCCACTTAGACGAGCCTTTTTCTATTTGCGCCATTGGAAATTACTTGTTTTAAAAATGGTTTTCATTCGTTTGTGAAAAAGTTCACGGAAAAATTTCCATTTTTTGTTTAAAAACGAAGAGAATTCACGTTGTTTTTTATTTGAATAAAAACGTGAACTGATAAAGATAAAAATACAATTTTTCGGAATAAAAAGTGAAAATGAAACTTGCTCTAATGAGACTGTCTGCGTTTTTATCACCTATTTACTTTTGAATTGATTTTTTACGGGACAAAAGTTTTTTTTTGGTACCCTTTGTGATTTTCAGGAAAGTTAAACATGAAAAATTATAACTTTCAACCTTTTTTTGGTTTGGATTTTTGACCAAAAAAATAAACAGGGCATAATGACTCACTTTATTAGCGATTCCTGCCAATTTCGGACAATCTGTGATACGATGACCAAGTCCCGAACAATATGAGCATCCCTTTTCGCCACTTGTCGTTCCAACAATCTGTTCTTCTTCTCCAGTCATATCTTTCAAAAAGTCGGGCAATTCTTGTCCAGCTTCTACCAATAATTGTTTCAAATCGGACATCACCGACATTTCGGCCTTTTTGTTGATGAACGTGGTTGCGAGTCCTTTTCGACCCGATCTTCCTGTTCTTCCAATTCGATGCACATAGTTCTCAATATCTTCGGGCATGTCGAAATTGATAACATGTTGAATTCCTTGAAAGTCGAGACCTTTTGATGCGACATCGGTTGCGACCAGCACATCTTTCTCGTTTTTTCGGAATGCATCAATGCCAGCATGTCGATCCATTTGATCTTTTCCACCATGAATCGATGCAACTTCAACACCTTTTACTAATAAATACTCGTAAATGTTGTCGACGTCGATTTTTTTCTCTGCGAAGATGAGAACTCTGAAAGTATTGAATATGGTTATTTTTCGTGATTTTTCGAACAAAAATCAGTACAACGCGCGAGTTATAACAGTGGAAATTTACGGAGAACATTTCAAAAACATTTTTGTGTGAAATTTCAGAGCACATTTCGAATGTTTTCACCCCACAGTGTTTATTTTCCAACCTCAATTTTTTCGCACAATCTTCGGCCGAAATCGTTAAATCTCCAGTGTCATCAGTGAAATTTCACAAAATTTTTTTAAATATATCGTTCTATCTGAATTGCGGTTAGAACTTTGCTTTTTTGAAATGTGACCCGTGGAATTCCACGGTTACAGTGAAATAATGTATAGGTCACGTTACGAAAATTTAAAAACTATGATTTTCCTTCAAATTTTTTACATTTTCCGACACATTTTTTGTTTTCCATTGGTCGTCATTGATAGCGATAAAAATATTTTCCCAGCTTTTTCACAGTGACAATTTTTTGATACTCTATGTATCAGACATTTTTGTTGGTGTGCCCTAAATCGAAGAAATATAATTTAAAAATGAGAAACTTAGAGAAAAGGTCACGAAAAATTAATTTGACATAAATATCACGAGAAATTATTGAAATTTTGGATACCTAAATGTTTAGCTACTGAAATGGCTTCTGAAAGTGGCTCACAGTCTACTTTTAACACTTTTTTTCTCTAACTCACTTTGGAGAAGTTTTTTGAAGGCATTCCAAAATGCGTGTCAACTTATTCTCCGATCTAACATATTCAATTTCTTGTAAAACATTCAACGAAGCCGCTCCAGCTCGTCCAACATTCACAACAATCGGTTGAACAAGTGCAGATTTTGCGAAATTCTGAATCTTTTTCGGCATTGTCGCCGAAAACAGCAATGTTTGTCGTTGAGCTTTGAAAAAATAGAAAATTGATTTGATTTCATCTTCGAAACCCATGTCAAGCATCCGATCCGCTTCATCTAACACCAAATATCGACAGATTTCGAGGTTGATGATTTTTTTAGTCAGCAAGTCGGATAAACGACCAGGTGTAGCTACACAAATGTGGAGACCGCTGAAAAATTCGAAAGTTTATTTATGGGGTTTTGTTTGCGATTCAAACTTTTTTCTGCTAAAATTTTATGGAAGCAAAAAACCACAATTATCGAAACAATATTCATCCGAATTGTTGTTTGGTTTTTGCAACAAAAAATAAAGTCTATCTTGCTATTTTAACTTTTAAACCATTAAATGGGTGGAAAACAAGAGTGCCCTTGTGACCCAGAACCGAAAATTACGGGCCGCGCCTGGTTTTCACGTTTTTTGGGCAGTCAAAAAAATTATATGAAGGACGGCTTCTTATTGTTAGAACCGCAAAATGTGGTAACTATTCCATTCTTATTTCTCTAACTGAAAATGCTACGGATAAATGAAGGCTCATGTCCGGACGGGTTTTCCTTTTTTTGATTGAAAAAACCGGACCGGTCGAAGTGAGTATCCAGCGGGCAGAAAAAAAAATGTAACTCACTCTCTAAACTCTCTCGCTTGTTCGCCCAATGGTACTCCACCAATACACAATCCAGCCTTCATCATCTTCCCCAATACATCATTTTTTAACGCGACAAACATCTCAATCACCAGATCATAAATTTGTCTTGCCAACTCACGCGAAGGCACAATAATCAGACCGAACGGTCCCTCATTTCGATTAAAAGGCATCGCGATCTCTTGTTCGGCACAGAACATAACAAGAGGTAGCACAAATGTCATTGTTTTTCCGGAACCCGTTGAAGCGATACCAATCATATCACGGCCAGACAAACTGCAAAAAAATTGTGAAATACTTTTGAAATTCAAAAAAAAAACAAAAAATTACATACGCCACAGGTATTCCTTGCATTTGGATAGCGGTTGGAGCATAAATTCCTTTATTTTTCAAGCCATTCAAAATTGATTTCGGAAATTTCATCTCGATAAAACTTCCGATCGCTGGTGGTATATGTTCACCCTCAACATTTATTCCTCTTCTTTTTCTGTTTTCTTCATAATCTTTTTGGGTTTGATTTCTAATATGTGTTGGAGGACGCCATCTAAAATATTATGAATGAAAAGATAATATATTTCGAAAATAGTAAGTATTACCCTGTTTCGATTGGTTTTTCGTACTGTTCCCCTTTTGTCATTTCAGCAAGAGCTCCTCCACTTGTAACTTTATCTAACAATTCGGCTTCTTCTCGTCTTTGCTTCTCATTTTCATCTACTTCTTCTTGATTTTCCATAATCTCCGCGTGTTTTTCAAGCAAAGTTTTCTTTGCCTCTTCATGCTGTTTCTCTTCTTCTTTTCTTTTTCGTTTTCTTTCGATCTCTTCTTTCTGATTTGATGTCGGTGCTAGTACTGATTTCAGTAAGGCTCTCCTGTGAATTTTCTCTTTTTTACGCTGCATTGCCGTCAAAAACATATCATCCACGTCTTTGTCATCCTCATCTGATGATATATTCATACCATTCCTCCGCTCTTTTTGCTCTTCTTCAAGAATCCGACGACGACGCTCTTCATATTTTCGACGAGCTCCTTCAATATCCAAATTTTCCTCTTGAACTTCAGTTGATGTTCCTTCAGACATGGCAAAAAGAAACAAAAAAAAAATAAAAATTCGAAAAAAATAACTCCAAAAGAAATACAAACGATTGTCAATAGAGCAGTTTTACTCAATCTTAATTTATTTTCAAATAAAAAAATCGGAAATTTTGAATTTTTTGAACTTCTGCAGAACTTCAGAATGGAAACGGTTTGTGAAGAAACTCCATATGCTTCTATTGTAGTTCGAGAATACATTGACGATTATTGCGCAAATTGTTTCAAAGACACAGGGTAACGTACTTTAATAATAAATGAAAAACAAATTTCTAGCGAAACCCAAATTCAATGCGACGATTGTCTTGAAGTAACATACTGTTGTTCAAAATGTCAAAGAGAAGATTGGAAAAACGTGCATTCACTAGAATGCCAAATTCTTCGATCTCAAAATCAACCACTCACTCCGACCATGAGATTATCCATAAGAGTTTTATTGAAGAAATTTGGAAAATGTGAAAAAGAAACTGCTAGTTTCAACGGAGCATGTTTCGAAGATTTAGAGACAAGTTAGTTAAAATAATCAAAATAAAAAAATGAAAGTAGTTTTCCAGATTTCGAAGAATATCGAAGTAGTAAATCGCACAACAAGTTTCTAAATGATATCATGGCTATTATTCAAATATCGGCAACATGTTAGTTTCTAATACCATCAAACTACAAACAAAAAATTCTTCAGCTCATTTGTCCACAATTTTTCAAAACGTTGAAAAAAGTCATATGATTGCTATAATTTGCGCTGTTCTCGCCAACACTTTCAGTATTTCTAATGACGTGAAATGTGAAGAAATTGGTGTAGGATTGTATGTTGGAATGTCAAAACACAATCATGAATGCAGTTCGAAAAATCATGTCATTTTCGAAGGCAATCGAGCGTTTTTGCGAGCTCCAGAAGGAACCAAATACGATAGAAATGTGAGTTTAGCTTTACTTAATGCTGAACAGGCTAAAAATGCTTAACAGGCAAAGAAAGAAAGTTTGCTCTATTGGCTCATTGAAAATCCCCAAAATTTATTTCACATTTCAGTTCTATTTTTTCTTTTATTTTTGCGTATGTCTCACGTATTCTTCTTTCTTGTGAGGCAAATAAACGTGGGCGAATAAAAATGTGGGCAAAAATCATTCCAAAATTATCCCGAAAAAGTTTGGTAATAACAAAAACGACTTATCGATAAGCCCGACCCGAAAACAACCAACTATGATTTTTTTTTAATTTCCGCCCGGCATTGCCAGATTAGATGCTTAAAGCAGTAATTTTTTTCATTTTTTTTTTCATTCACTTAAGGTCTATGTAAATGACCTGCCGACCGGCCTAAAACAAATGACTTGTAATCTTTGCAATAAAATATTTGAAAAAGTTTTAACTTCCGCCCTTACAAGTGTGAACAGGGTAAAATTTTTGCAGCTGACAGTGTCTTATTGCTCGAGAATGCTGCCAACTTTCAAACGGCAAAAAACAATTTCACAAATCCACTTTTTCACGTGTCAATGTCAACTTTGCTCATGTTCTCTTCCCGAGGAAACCGTTATCACTGAAGAGCTTTATCAAAAAATAGAAAAAATCCGCGAAATTGAGAATCTTCGAAAACTACGAAACGAATACTCTGGTCAACTATCCGATGATAATTTGGCTATTTGTCAACTCGACGAACAGATCGCTCTATGTGTTGCTAAATTGCCAATGAAAAGTAGATTCGAAGAGGAAGCTCTAAAAGGAATTCCCGTTTACCTGTCAGTTTTTTTTCTATTTTTCTCAATGCATAATTCTGTTTCAGAAATCGTTTATACCTTGGCGCTCCCGAAGTCACACGTCGTTTATATATCGCTTGTCTGGCACTGGATTTTCAAAGTGAAAAAATGAGCGAAATTGCGAGAAAGGCGCTAGAGAGTAGTGAATTGAGCCATGGATGGAAGCATCCGTTAACTTTGAGAATACGAGAAATAAATGGATGATTTTATAGAATTATTGGACAGAATATCACAGGTTAGGATCACAATTACGAATTTGTTTTCTAATCAGCGTCTGAATCCGATTGATAATCATCATATTCAGCGTCATTTATTCGATTTGTTTTCATTGATTGATCCAGTAAAGCAGCCACATCCGCGTCCTTTAATTTTTAGTAATAGACGTTGAAGGGGGGTAAAGGAAATCGACAAGTTGTGTTTAAAAAAAAGAGCATCTAAAATATAGTATAATGCTCGAGGAAATTTTGGAGAAAAAGTCTAGTACTATAGTACTCGAGAATAGTTTCCAAATTTTTTTCTTCCGGGAGATTTCGGAATTTCTGGTTTTATTAGTTTTTCTTGTGGAATTTTTTGATATGTGCTAGATCGTCAATACTTGGCTCTCGATCAAAAAGTAAGTGTTTTTTAATAAAATATCTTTGTATTTTTAAAATTACAACCCCCCCCCCCTGACTAACTTTTGCGACGTCAATTGGTAACTTTGAATCATTATTTCGTATGAAAGGACTTGCCGATGCCGTCAATAACAATCTAACGCATTCACTGTGCCCTTTATACGATGCAGCATGCAACGGAGTATCGCCGAGTTTATTCTGAATTTCATTATTATTTATTCATTTTAATATCGCGATTTATCACCTGCGATGCTATTGAACAATTAGGTACAGCGAGCAATTCTTTGACTGCTTCGATGTGACCACCATGAGCTGCCCAATAAATCGGAGTACTTCCGGATTTATCTAGACTGTTCACCGATACTTGTTCGCGCAGACATTCTCGCAACATTTCCATGTTTCCACGACGAGCAGCTTCGTGAAGAGGATTGGGAAGTTCTTCCACGTTTTCACTGATAACTGTAAAGAGGATGAAATAATAAATGTAGGGAAATTGTAACAGGGAAGACCGAAGCCTGGACTCACAGCCTGAGAAATCCAACATTCTCTTCACAAAAAATTCGTCGTTTCTTTTTTATTTTATCTTTGCAATGCCCTCCAAAAGAGGGGGTGCGGTTTCATTTGCAACTGCCGCACACTTATTTTGCGAGAAATAGTGTGGGGTAGAAAATAGAATGTAGTTTGAACTCAATTGAGAGAGAAAATTTACGCTGGTTTTGGTAGATCAAACTTTTCAACAACGATGATTCAGGTTGTTTTTCTCAGGCTGTGATGGACTGGTCTGCAAAAATCACGGTAAAAAACATCAAAAAATAGTGAGACCATTTTTTTTTAATTTCCTGGCGATTAATCGAATTTTTAAACTTATTTTTGTGAGCCAGAAACAAAAAAAATCAGGCCATACAATCTCACACTTGAAAAAACACTGTATGTCACCCCGAATTATTATTATATTAGACAAAATTCCTACTTACCATAATTGGCCGGTACTAATCCTTTTCTACCACCAATACTAGCAGTGTGCCAATCCGCGTTTGGCGATTGATCACTAACATACAACAGATCTCCTTCCGAAAACGACAATTCTTGATCCTGAAATTCAGATTTTCTGCTGTGGAAAATTTTGAAAATATTTACCGATCTTGCTTGAAAATCATACAAAGCTCTGTAGACTTTAACTCTTCCTGGTTTTGGAGCAGGTGGTGGAGGAGCACTTCGAGTCGACATTCTAATAAAAACGAAACATCAGAAGAAAATACTTTGCACGATAACCCACAAACGGTGCCATTCAAAGGCAGAACAAACAATACAACTATAAAGTTATGATGATTATTTATTGAATTTCCAACAACAACAACCAAAATTAAATACAAAATCAGGTTGTACCCGATAGAAATATTCTCAGATCAATTTAAGATGAAATATACATACTTTTTCGGTGTCCTCGTTTAGGTATAATAAAAAGTGAGTGGTCCACATCGTTGTTCTCGAATTCTTCGAACGTGCCTCAAACATGGAATCGATTTGGCAAATGTCGGGCGAAGTTTCTCTTGAAGAAGTGGTCGAATATCGGATTCGATGAAAAATAGACCGGTAGAAATTTTTTTTGTTTTTGCCTCCAATTCTCGCCAAACCAAAACTTGATCACGTTCTTGTTTCGTCCATGTTTTTGGAACTTTTGTGGTGATGCAATGTTTTTTAACAAGGAATGCGTCGATTGTTTCTATTATCTACGAAAGACAATTTTTTAAATCAGACTGATAATTTGGAATTACAAGTTAGGTGTTTTTTTTTTAACTTTTTAGAAATATATTTGAAAAAAATACTCATACCTGTTACAAGAGGTAGAAAAGTACCGTGAAATTTTTTTGACTACCGTATTTCCTGTAATATAAGGGCATGCCACTCTATTTTTCAACCCTTCCCTCCGAGTGCCCTTATATTAGAGGTGCCCTTCAAATAGAGGTGCCCCATACCTGGCGTAAGATGGAATTTTGTACCGTGACAAAAAGTTCAGAAGCTTTTTCAAGGTGACATTTTTTTGAAAAATTAGAAAAATTAGACATTTTTCTCAAAAATATCGTATTTTTAGAGGAAAAATTCATATTCTTCGTTTTTTTTCACAGTGACAAAAAATTTCAAAAATTTTTGTGACACTCTTACACCAGGTATGAGGTGCCCTTTTAATTTTCAACCTTTCGGAAAACATGGTTATCTTGAAATAGTTATCTAGAAAAATCGAAATAACAATGTATTAACTTTGATGAAACCGCCAAGAATTAACCATTAACAACAAAAAAAAGTGTATAAACGATTTTACATTTCAAAATCCAATGAATCGTCGCTGTCTACATTAGATAAGTTTTCTTCGAATGCGTTCTAAATCAATTTTGTCGAGTATTTGGGGTGCCCTTATACTAGGGATGCCCTTCTACTAGAGGTGCCCTTATATTACAGGAAATACGGTAAATTTCAAAGTGACATTTTTCGATAAATATTTTTTTTTCTTCAAATTTAGACGTATTTTGGCTCATTTTCCCGTTTTTTTTTCTACATTCACAGTGACAAAATTTTTGAAAATTTTTAGTACCCTCATGTGACAGGTGAACATACCTGACCAACGAAGGCATTAACTACAGCGATATTGAAAATAAAAATATTTTGGTTTTGCGACGAAAATTTTGAATCTAGCATTGATCTTTTAGTTTTGACGTATTTTTAGAAGTTTTCATTCACAGTGACAAAACATACTTTTCTGTTTAATTTTTAAATTTCGGTGCCTGGTATTTGATATGTGAATATCACTGTAATTTTAAAATAATTTGGATGGGTGATTTTTATGAACTTCGTTGTTTATAGGCGATGTGTTCAATTTCAACAAAAAAAAAAGAGAAAAGTAAATATTTTTGTGAAAAACTGTATATTGAAAATTTTACACGTTTTTTTTTTCCGAAAAAAAATTTCTACGTTTTTTTGCATTTCGAAAATATTTTGACATAATAAATTTCGAATACAAATCTTACCTCATTTATCGATTCCAGTGTGAATCTTCCTAGCATGTATTTCGGAATTGTACTGAACTCTTGAGGTGTTAACGGTGCGCACATTCGTTTCTCGTTTGTTTCCTCTTCAATCTCTTCTTTTTTGTTGTCGACAATTTCTTCTTTAGTTTCAGATATTTGAGATACTTTCATCTCGGTGATAATCTGATTCCGACCGTTGTATTCAATATTTTTTATATTGTCTTTTAGATTTTGACATTCGTTCAGAATCATTCCAATATTGTTCATTTTTGATTCCAAAGGTCGAACTACTGCAAATTTGGAACATTCGTAAATTTGAATGTTGGAGGAAAACTCACATTCATCCCAACCAGGTAAATGTTGTTCGAATAGTTGAAACCGCTCACTCATTTTTTCTCGCAAATTTTCCATTTTTTATTGAAAAAAAATAATGTTTCAAAACAGCAACGCGTGTACGATAGAGCGCATTTTCCCTTTCATTTGTATTTATTTATTTTTGTAGTCAACAAACCACTTCTAATGGATGAGTATGACAGTTTTATCGATGAAGCAAGAGATGTATTAGAGTTAATCGAAAATGGTGAAGATGTAAGTTTTTTCTTAATCAGTGATAACCAAAAAACATCATCAATTCCAGGTAGAAAAGTTGACAAAAAGATTGGAAAGACATGCGGAGCTTGTAGATCCGAGTACATGGCCGACAACAAGTGCTGATCCGTTAATTTTGTCTGAAATATTAACTGTAAGTCGACAAAGTTTTGAAATTCTGTGTTTCGTATAAAATTAATGTTTTTCGAACATCTGAAATTTTTATCGTTAAAAAACGCTCATTTTTGAAAATCAGTCACTGTCAATCCGAAATTTTTAGAATAGAAACAGTCACCGTACATTTAAAGACACCCTATCACTCAGAAATAGTTTTTTCGAGTTAATAAAAATCTCAAAATTGAAAACTTCAAATTTCGATGCATGTGGTTCAAAAAACCAAAAATGTTTGAAAGAAAAAACAAAAACATTTTTTGCCGTGGGTTACTGTACCCGCACACACACACAAACAGTGTTTGCGGCCGCCAATCTTCCTGAGAACGAATTTAAAAACAGTTTTTTCTTTTTTTTCGACCTTACAAAGTACTTTTTTCAATTTTTGAATTTCACACATCGAAAGTTGAAGTCTTGAATATTGAGATTTTGATAAACACGAGAAATTAATTTCTGAGTGACCAGGAGTCTTTAAAAATGAAGGTAAATCCATAAAATTTTATGTAAACACAAAAAGAAAACGAGAAATTCGACCAAAATCAAATTGTTTTTCGAGAATTAAACTCGTGTAATCTAATTAATAATTGTGCACACAATCTGTCGAAATAATTTTCAGAATCTGTCTGCATTGCAATCGCCTTCTCCTCTAACACCTGAAAAACCACGTCAACGTTCTTCGAAACCCTTGAAACTTCCAGAAGTGACACCAGAAACGCCGCAGGTGCAAACAAGCGCATCCATAATGCATCCATTTTTTCTTATAATAATACCAATAGTGATACTTACACTATATTATTATTTTACTCTCCCTCCAAAGTGCCCAAGACCCATATGGTGAAACTAAAAAGATGAAATGTATATTGGTATGTATAGAATAAACAATTACAAACAGATGGTATTTTGAAAAACATGGAAAGTAACAATGAAACAAAAATGGAAGCAGTTCTGATATTTAGGAGCGTGACTTCTGATATTTCTGGAAAACGTCTTCAACAAGTGCTGATAATTCTTCTTGTGGGAACTTGAGTCTTCTGAAAAGTCAGAAAATAACAGTTTTCAATACACCTCCAAGCTTACAACAATCCATAATCATAAATTGATGGTAGCTCTAATTTCTCACTCAAAATCTCTTTCTCTTTAACTTTTTCCGCGGCCAATCTCAAAAGTCTCCGTTTTTCGGCACGTTTTTCTTTTCGCATTTTCTCCGAGATGGAAAACGGAGGGTTCACACTAAAAATTGCGAGCTCGTGGCTCTCGTCAACATTTTCATCATTTTTTACGTGGTTTTCGATTATCTGAAAATCAAGATACGGTCTTACAATTAGAAATAAAATGAAACTGTACCTTCATCTGCTGTTTACATCTATGCATATGCGAAGCCGCTCGATTTCCATTATAAGTTTTGAATGAACCACAAGAACAAGAATGTAATCTTGAACCATAAGTTGAAGTATCATATCCCGATCTTTCCACCTGGCTACTACATGCAACTTCATCCTCAATTCGTCGACCTTCGATTGTTTTCATGAATTTTGCCTGCAACGTTTTAATCTCGGTTTGCTTGGATATCTTCGGCTTTTCAGTTGGTTTCGTCAACGGTTTTTGTTTGATGATATAGTTGTTTCCAATTCCAGCATGATCTGAGCTCCGATGTTTGTTCAAGTTCGAAACGTCTGAGAATGACAAGGCGCATGATTGACAACGATATTGATAAATGACTGGAAGTGTTAACGTTCGGAAAAAATATTTGTCGGACGTAAACTCACGAGTATGTGACTTGACATGATGAACAAAATCTTCAACGAAACAGATTTCTCGATTCTTTTGATTGTTTCGGAAAGGAATTTGGCGAATACAGAATGGACACATCAAGCAGCTGAACGATAAAAAATTCAATTAATTTGAAAAAAAAAACTTTTCTGAAAGTATTAATTTACGTAGTCACTTTCACGCATATCTCGGCAAAAATCGCTGGACACCTCGATTTTCAAAACGTGCTGTGTAAATTTTCACAAAAAACTGAAAGAAACCTTTTGTGCTCGCTGAACTACTGTGTGAAATTCCGCGTTTTCTAAAAATGCCACGTGGAATTCCACGATTCGGCCGAGGTATGCTTTCACGGTATTTCTCTGGTCATAACAGGTTAGCTCTTGGTGTTTTTCGTCGAATATTAGATTTTTATCCCGAAATTCTCTCTACCATCATAATGTTTAAGGTGTCCTTTCTTTAAAACACAGCCTTTAATGGAGCGCTCGACCGTTTTTTTTTTTGAAAGGTTTTTGTGAAATTTCCAGTTTTACTGAGAATTGATAAACTCGCCCGAAAACTCACTCATCGGTATGTTTTTCAGCATAATGATCAAAGAGATACAGTCTAATGGATGTTCTATAACTGCACTGTTTGCAAGCGTACGGTGCATCGTTGACAGCATGATTGGATCGAAGATGAGCTTCCAATTGTTGTTTTGATTTCAAATCCATTTCGCAAATGTTGCAGACAGTGGATTCTGGATCGTGGGCATGTACATGACACGCAGAAACGTGCTCTTGTTTCAGATAAATTGATGAGAAAGTTGCATAACAAAACTGGCACGTTGATATTTGTTTTAAAAAGAAATCCTTCTCAACTTCTTTCTTTTTAGGCGCCGTTTCGATTATTCTGAATATAATTATTTATCTTTGTTCTGAAACATTACAACACTCACAAAAGATCTGTTTCATTTCGAATTTTGATTTTTCTAAATTCTTCCGGCTTTCTTTTTGTATCTTTGAGAACATGTTGCCACATATGATTCACAAATTCGACTGAACCTTCAATCACCTTGTGACATGAAAATTTGTCATAGGTGCAAACAAATTTTCCCATTTTCGATTTTTTAGCTTCCAAACATCGTTTCGATCTTCTTTTCGGTTCATTTCCTTCATACGCTTCAAACTGATATCTTGGAATTAACGACGGAGGAAGACGAACTACGTTTTTCTGAAGCTAGATACTTTGGTTGGAAAATGAAGTTTTTCAACTCACTGGTGGATTCATGTTTTGTTTGAATTGTTTTCGAATATTTGTAGGAAGTGGTGGTGGAAGTCGTGAAAATCGAGACCTGCCTTTAACATTCGAAACAGAGGGTTGATTATTCTGCTGAGAGATCTCCAAAACATTTCTTCTGAAAGAACAGTTTTTGGGTGGAATCGGACATTTTTGAATCGAATTTTTTTTCAGATTGGACATAGTCTGGGGGAAATACCTAGGGTGATATTTGGGCTCTCTTGGGCCCTACCTGCTCTGACTGGCCTACACAACCATACCTGGCTCAAGAGGCAAAAAACGGTACTTTTTATTGTGAAATTCTTCAATAAAATGTACGGGTCACGCCACGAAAATTTGTAACTATGATATTTTTTCAAATTTTTGACATTTTTCTCTGTGGTACTCGTTTTTTGGTCGCCATTCAAAATTTGGTCTTGGCAAGCCATGCCCGTTCATTAATTTTTTAACGGGCGGGCGGGTCGGCCCGGTCCAACATATGACGGGCTGCGAGGTGAACGGGCCAAACGACACCGCTGGTATAAATGGTTTCTATACTTGGGATAGCTCTGGACAGACGCTCAGAGTTATACCGCCTAACGAGGTCGGCCTCTTTCAAAATTTATATCCCTCTCCTCCTTTTTCCTCGAAAAATTTTTTTCCACGTTTTTTGAAAAGTTCTGTCCCAAAAATTTTTAAGTGGAAATTTTTTTCAAAAATATGCCCCTCCCCCTGTTCGAAGGAGATGAAAGTTGGTCAAGGTTTTTACCGAAAAGCTTAGGAAAAAATTTCAAATTTGGTGACCACGTGCAAAAAAATCTGTAGCACAAAAATACGCGTAGTACTACGCAATGTCAAGTTTTGAAATTTTTTAGCAAAACTATTAATTTCAATTCAATAATTACCATCAGGTTATTTGGAAGGAAATTTTTTCAAACTCACGGAAGAATATCAGAAAAATTGATTGGTTGGCCTCCATGAACGATGACTGTAGCCGAAGTTGATGCCGAATCAGTAGGCCTGACAAAAAATAACAAGGGGTGAGATCCTGCACGGTTAACTCACCTTTTTTCAAATTTCGGAGTAGCAGGAACAACTCCGATCATTTCAATGTCGTCATCGTCCGACAATGTGATAACATCATCCATAATAACTCTAAACGATAAGCATTTATTTAAAGGCGCAAGTAAAAGGTTCGGTAGAGCAAAAGTATCGACGCGACGACGACACACACACTCTTACACAAACACACACACACACAGAGACACGCGGGGAAAACGAGTGAGAAAAAAAAGACGGAAAATCAATATCTTTGTTGAATGTGTGTACTGGGCGTAATGCGAGACTGGTTGTTAGGGTCGGAGACGGTAAGGCTGAACGATCGGAGGTTCTATTCGTTTAAACCATTACATCTCTCACGGGGAATGGAAAAGAAACTAATTTATACCTTCAATTTTTTGAAAAAAGTACGCGACGCATTACCGCATTCTTTTGGGCGCGAGTTTGTTTGGGGAAACCGCTGCAAACACGCTGCGCAGACGACGAAATTCGAAAAATTGGAAGGAGGAATTCAATCTTGGACTGGGGTGCACGACACAAAAACGAAAACTTAATCTAGATTCGGCATTTTTAAGGCTCGAAAACAAACGGGTTAAGGCCGGGCCACCTTATTTCTCGCGGAACAAATGAGAGTTTGATTAGAGAAAATAGGAATGTTTGCTCTATTTCTTCATAGAAAAACCTCGCCGCGAGACCTGTTCATTTTCTCTGAAACGTTCACGTTTCATTCCTTTTTGTTTCATTTCTGCGTGTGCCTCTATCATTTGTTCCTGCGTGTGCCTCTATCATTGCCAGGGGCCTAAAACAACGTGCAGCTATGTGTAGTGGAACTTAACACGGGTCTACTTCGGGAACTCTTTCTCCAGAATAGCACGCCGGCCATGGACAGAAAAAGAAGCTTTGGCTCTTGATTAGAAGGCTTATGAGGATTTTCGTGGGGCAAACGAGAAAGTTGTGCTAGACAAAACAGGAATGTTGCTCTATTGGTTCGTTGAAAATAAAAAAAATTCAACGTGAGACGTGTTTATTCTCTCTGGAGCTCTCACGCTTCATTTTTTTATTTCTGCGTCTCTCTCCCTTATTTGTGCCTCCTATAAGGGACCTAAAACAACGTGAAAATAAAAGAAAATAATGATTACATCAATAGGCTTTAGAGCAGAGCTCTCTGAAAAATAATTCGAAATATTGGAAAAATACAGTATCCTTTAGCAAAAACAAACTATCGGTACGAGATATAATATTAAAAATGTTGCGCCTTTAATTATTTCTTTCTTTTTAGACGCTTTGAATGTTTGAAAGCGCGCGCTTATTTCAGGCAGAGACATATGATAAGATGTCGCTAATTTTGCTCATGTTTTTTAATTTGTTCGATGAAAGTTATTTATATTGTTTAATTAACACACCATCTTGGTGCGAAATAAAAGATCAAGAAAACAAAACACATGCCGCAAAACGGCTAAGAAACAACGCCGGTGTGTGCGCAAATGATTGTTGGACACGCCCCTTTTTTAAATTCTGTTTTTTGAATAATGCTTGTCAACTTGATCAACTAAGAAACTAAATGAACCTTCAAAATTTTTTTTTGAATATCTACTAAGTCTTCACCAGGTTGTGGTGCTCTTCATTTTTCTATTCAAAAATATTTGTTCATCTCTATCTCTAGAAAATAATCGTTATTTTTTAGTGATGCATCTGTATAATCTCACATTGCAACATCAAACTGCAATTAACCAAGCTGTTCATGGAAATTTTTCGGGGACGCCAAAAGCGCAAGAAATCGTTGTGGGTCGAGGTTCTTCAATTGAATTGTTAGTATGCGATTCCACGACAGGAAAAATAAAAACAATATGTCACCATGACGTTTTCGGAGTTATAAGATCGCTACTTTCATTCCGCCTGACCGGAGGAACAAAAGGTTTGGATCAAATTTTAGTTTCTAATAATATATTTGAACGTGTTCTAGATTATGTTGCTGTTGGATCAGATTCTGGGCGTATTGTCATTTTAGAATATAACGGCGACAAAAATGCATTCGAACGAGTTCATCAGGAAACTTTCGGTAAAACGGGATGTCGTAGAATTGTGCCAGGGCATTATTTGGCTGGAGATCCTAAAGGAAGAGCAATTATGATTGGCGCAGTTGAACGGCAAAAATTAGTGTATATCATGAACAGAGATGCTGAAGCACATCTTACTATTTCTTCTCCTCTTGAGGCACACAAACACTTCACACTTTGCTATGCAATTGTTGGAATTGACGTCGGTTTCGAGAATCCGACATTCGCTTGTCTTGAATACGATTATGAAGATTGTGATAACGATTCAACTGGTGAATCTGTCAAAAGAACCCAACAAACATTGACATTTTATGAACTAGATCTTGGTTTAAACCATGTTGTTCGTAAATATGCAGAACCTCTACAAGATCCTGGAAATTTGCTTATCGCTGTACCCGGTGGAAACGATGGTCCTTCTGGTGTTATTATTTGTTGTGAAGGGTATCTTGTTTACAAAAATCTCGGAGATCAACCTGATATCAAATGTCCAATTCCGAGAAGAAGAAATGATCTAGATGATCCTGATCGAACCTTGATGATTATTTGTTCAGCAACACATAAAACCAAATCAATGTTTTTCTTTTTGGTACAAACAGAACAAGGTGATATATTCAAGGTGACTCTGGAAACTGACGACGATTTGGTGACCGAAATGAAATTGAAGTATTTTGACACAGTTCCACCTGCTAATTCACTTTGTATTTTAAAAAGTGGATTTTTATTCGTGGCCGCGGAGTTCGGGAATCAGTATGAGTTTAGTTTCCGTGCAATTTTCATTAATTTTTTTCAGTGAGCTGTATCAGATTGCTAATTTGGGAGATGAAGACGAAGATGAATTTTCATCAAGAATGCCTCTGGAAGAAGGTGAAACATTCTTTTACGGAATCCGTGAATTGAAATGTTTACTTCATATCGATACAATCGACAGTTTATGTCCTCTGACTGATGCAGTCGTATGTTATTAACAATTTTTGCACATAATTCAGTTAATTTACAGATCGGCGATGTTGCTCGGGAAGATGCCGCTCAAATTTATTCCCTTGTCGGACGTGGTCCTCGTTCCAAGTTGAAAGTCTTGAGAAACGGACTTGAAGTAAATGAGATGGCAGTTTCGGAATTGCCCGGAAATCCGAATTCAGTATGGACAGTTAAAAAGAATGTCGAAGATCGGTACGACTCTTTCATTGTTGTTTCGTTTGTTAATGCGACTCTTGTTTTGACTATTGGTGAAACCGTTGAAGAAGCTAGTGATTCCGGTTTTCTTCCAACGTCGCCGACTTTGGGTTGTGGACTTCTCGGAGATGATTCTCTTTTACAGGTGAGGTTTTTTGTTTTGAAAAATCTGGAAGAGTCCCTTACTTCTTTGTTTTTTTTTCTGCTCAATTGTTTTTTGTGTCTGTCGCAATAAGCTATTCATGATTTTTTTTCATAAAAAAAACAAGGAATAGGAATAGGAACTTGGCTCCATATTTGTTCTGAAAGTTGAAAGTTAATATAGTGAGTAACAAATCTATTTGAAATTTCGCGAAATACGAGAACGGAAAAAAGGATCAAAGAGCACAATTTTGACCACTCGAAAACCCACTCATACCTCGGTCAAAACATGGAATTGCACGGAACACAATTTCAGTACACAAAATTTATACAGTAATTCGGATAGATGTAGAATAGTTTCCTCAGTTTTTTTTTTAAATTTAACTTAATTTTATGAGAACCCAACTTGTTAAAATCTGTCGGTCCGGCGTTTTCTGGAAGACTAGAAATTAGAAAAATCGACCCGGTCTTCGATCTTCCAGCCTACAATAGTTTTTAAATAACGAGATTCGCGTAATCTTACTGAAAAATGTCGTTGTAAATGAAAACCTTAGCGGAACACAGAAAAAAAAAACATACAATCACAAAAAGTGGCATATTGCAGGTATATCCAGAAGGTATTCGCCACATTCGCGCTGATAAACGTGTCAATGAGTGGAAAACTCCGCCGAGACGACAAATTGTAAAATGTGCCATGAATCGAAGACAAGTTGCTATTGCCATGTCTGGAGGAGAAGTTGTTTATTTCGAACTGGACTTGGTAATCATACTTGGGCTACCCCGGCCAATTGACCATAGGGGGTGTAACTTTTAACTTCTTCGTACAGGGAGAGGGGGTATAACTTAAAAAAATTCTACCTCAAAATTTTGTTGGGACAAAACTGTTCTCAAAAAACGTGCAGAAAAATATTTTTTTCGAGGATATAGGGGGGAGGGGGTATAACTTTTGAAGGAAGGGGGGCTCGTTAACGGCATAACTTCAAGCCCTTGTCCACAGCTATCCCAAGTATGTTGGTGGTATATCAATTTAAGTTTAGTGCTAATTGAACATCAATTTAATTTCAGAACAATACGTTGAACGAGTTTACTGAGCGTAAATTGTTCAACGCCGATGTCGCATGCATGTCGTTCAGTGAAATTGCCGACGGCGAACTCAATTCACGATTCTTGGCCATAGGTACTGTGGACAATGCGGTTCGCATCATCTCACTTGATCCAAATGATATGCTTATGCCTCTTAGTACACAAAATTTGCCATGTCCGGCTGAATCCTTACTTCTTATCGACACACCAAATGAGGACGGAAAAGGTGCAGCGACAATTCATTTGAATATTGGATTGCAGAATGGATTCTTGTTCAGAAATACTGTTGATAACGTGACTGGTGCCATTATGGACACAAGAACCAGATATTTAGGAACGAGGCCTGTAAAGTTGTTCAAGGTGAGAAAAGTCGGACACTTTTTTGAAAACATTGTTTTGTGCAGGTGATTTGTCAAGGAAGATCGGCAGTACTTTGTACATCTTCTCGTTCGTGGCTTCTTTATTATCATCAACGTCGTTTCCATCTCACACCTCTGAGTTATGCGAATCTCGAATATGCGGCCAGTTTCAATTCAGAACAATGTTCTGAGGGTGTTGTTGCGATTGCTGAAAATACTCTACGAATTATCTCCGCCGACAAATTGGGTGTTTCTTTCAATATTCAATCATTCGATCAGAAATATACTCCAAGAAAAGCGGTTGTTCATCCGAATGCTTCTTCGATAGTTACAATTGAAAGTGATCATGCATGCTATACAGAAACGACGAAAACTATGAAAAGAAATGAAATGGCTGATGTTAGTTTCAGGAATTGCTTGAATTTCTAGAGTTACCTTTTTACAGGATATTGAGAGATTAGCGAATGACAATGAAGAAATGCAGTTGGCGAAAGAAATTGCTGACGGATTGAGAAATAATATTCCGGATGAGACGATATTTGGAGCACCAAAAGCGGCAAAAGGAAAATGGGCTTCGGCTGTTAGCTTGGTCAATGTGCAGTCCGGAGAAACAATGTCGTTTTTCGAATTCCCGCAGGATGAAAATGCGAAATGGTAAACTCTTTCTTTCTTTTTTTTGCCATTCCCAAAATACCTGCCCTAATGGGGTCATTGAGAACTTTGTGGTGGTGGATGAAATCAGAGAAAACTTATCCATAAAACAGAATTATCATAAAGTTTCATACCTGCCTCAAGAGGTAGAAAAGTACCGTGACCATTTTTTTTTTGGTGACCAAAGTTTTGTCATAGTGACAAAATTTCAGTACTTTCTCTTTCTGTTTCGCATACTTAATTGAACTGATTAGCTTCACGTCGGGTGAAATTTGATTTAAAGACACATGGTCACTCAGAAATAAATTGCTCGTCTTTATCAAAATCTCAATTTTGAAAACTTCAACTTTCGATGTGTGAAGTTCAAAAATCAAAAAAAGTTATTTGTGAGGTAAAAAAAAGGGAAAAAAAAAACTGTTTGTGAATTCGTTCTCAGACAGAGTGGCGGCCGCAAACACCGCTTGTGTGTGTGTGTGCGAGTACAGTACACAGGCAAATGCGAACATAATCGGCGCTGCAAGGTAGTAATCCGTACCCAAATCCCACCGGTAATCGACCGGTAATCGGCCGATTTTCATCATTTTTAGGAAAATCGGCCGACTGTCGGTCGGTTATCGACCGGCGTTGAAAACTCCAACAAGAAATCGGCCGATTGTCGACGCGGAATCGGCCGGCGTGTTTTTTTTTCGAAAGTCGGCCGATTGCCTGTACGGAATCGGCCGGCATCGCCCTTTTCGACCGATTATCGGCCGGTTCGCATTTGCCTGTGGTAATCCACGGCAAAAATGTTTTTGTTTTTGCTTTCAAACATTTTTGGTTTTTTGAACCACATACATGGAAAGTTGAAGTTTTCAATATTACGATTCTTATAAACATAAAATAACCATTTCTGAGTGACAAGGTGTCTTTAATTCTTCAAAATTTTCAAATAAAATCTTAACTTTCAGCATCGCGTTAATTCAATTCTCTCGTCATCCAGATACAACAATGGTTCTAGTTGGATGTGGAGTGAATGAAAACTTGCAACAATCTCAAACTTCTATAAATCCGCTCAAACCTGTCAGAGGATGTGTCTATACGTTCCATTTATCACCAAACGGAGATCGATTTGATTTTCTGCACCGAACAGAAACTCCTTTGGTGAGTTCCAATCTAAAAAAGTGCTGTATCGAATAGTGTAGACACTGTAGAGAGTGGCATAAGAAATTCCTCCTCGTTCGGATATTTTTTCCCATAATGATGCGTTTTCCAGCCTGTCAGCGCACTTCACGATTTTAGAGGAATGGCTTTGATCGGATTTGGAAAGTATCTTCGTATGTACGATATTGGACAAAAGAAATTATTGGCGAAATGTGAAAACAAGGTCAGGTCATTTTTCTCAATTTCTTACGTTTCTTCCTTCGGGTTCTCTGAAATGATGTATTCCTGTGAGGAAAGAGGTCACATATGTGGCAATTTTTATTTAATTATACATCTTCCTCATTGACTAGAATTTATTGCAAAGTGTGGCGAGATTATTAGGTTTAGAAATGAGAAAAGAGAAACATTCTGCTACACTTGCCATTTTAATTCACAATTCACGAGAAAATTTTGTGGAACGACTGTTGCCCAAAATTTTTCTTATGGTCTAGATTATTTTCGAATGACTCAAAACATGATTCATTTATAAGAAATGTAAAATTGAAAAAGAAAATAAAAACAAATTAATTGAAAAGGAAGAAAAAACAAACAAAAATTACCCGATTGAAATTATCGACGAGCGAGACGTTGTTCGATTTAGTTGTTTGGCGCAATTTGCGGCTTGACTGTTTGACTATTCCCGGCTGTACTGTTGTAACACATATTAGTGATGGGTACCCGATTAACGTTGTTTGTACTTCGAAATGCTGTTGAATTGTACGAATTGTTGTTGGTATACTGAAATAGAAAAGATTTTTGATGATTGGAGCGAAAACCTTGAAAACCTTGTGCGATGGATGATTCAAATGATGACATGTTAGTAATCGTTTAAAGCATATACGGAATTCTCGATTGAAAACGGTGTAAATGACGGGATTCAGTGCACTGTTCAAATAGCCCAACCAGAATAGAATGCTCCAGACAGCTGGCGGAGCGTTGTATTGCAATCCGTAGATTAGTGAAAATCCGAGCCAGCAAAAAATGAAACATCCTGTCACAATGGCCACCGTTTTAGCCGCCTTTATCTCAAGTGAAAGACGTTTTTCGTAGGCACCGGCGGTGCGTTTCTTTTGTGTGCGTTTGATGAGGAAGTTCAATTTTGATGCGAGTCCTTTTTTCTTTGTTGGAGCTCCACTTTCGGCTAGTTTATCCTCGTCGCTTATACTTTTTGTCATCATTTCATTGTCATTATTGTTATTCATAGAGTTTAAAGGTTCATCCGCTTCGTGAGTTTCGGTTGAGCTACTTCGACTTTTTTCCACGTGCTCTTTGATACTTCCATTCGTTGTCGGAGCGCTGTAAAACAAAATGTGAAATGATAAGTTCCAGGGTCGAAGTTCAAGAAAAATTACCCATTTATCGACTCATCTATTGAAGATTCAGAGAACCTTCCATTTCGTTTAGTTCTCGATATAATTGTTCGATTAGCCATAGTTTTACTCAATAAGTCCGGTTTCGCTTTGGGACTTCTTGCATCGATCGGTTTGTACGGTCTAGTTGGTGTTCCGTTGGCTTGAACAATCGAAGAGCCTCTGTGAATGCGGAGCATCGGGAGTGAATCTTTGGAGATTACATCAGGATGATTTAATAAATAGTTTTTTGGATTTTGTTTCTTGTTGGCTGCCGCTGTTACACTCATCATTCCCGAATAAATGCTCTTCGTTGCGGCTCGAGCGGCGATATAAATGCGACAATAAACGAATACTACAATAATCATTGGAATATAGAAAGAGCTTGAGGCAGAGAATATAATATAAGCACTGCTCGCATTCTCTGGAGTACATCTGAAATTATTGAATGGAATAGGAAGAACAATCAAAAGAGCTCACTTGCAACTGCTGCTTAAAGCATTTGGCATGAAGAAACTCGGTGAACAAATGATAAAACTTCCAATCCAAACAACTGCGACTGTACATCTTGCTCGGAATTTTGTCACTAACATAGGATAGTTCAAAGGTTTTATAATAGCGATGTAACGGTCGATTGATATGGCGACAAGATTGTAAATACTCGCTGTACACATCCAAATATCAAACGTCAACCAAATTGTGCACCATGCTTCTCCAAAAATCCAAAATTGATCCAACACTTCGTTGGCAATACTGAATGGTAGAATAACAGTTCCAACTAGTAGATCGGCGACAGCAAGCGATAGAATTAATAAACCGGTTGCTGAACGTAATCGGCGACGCAGTAGAACTGCAGCTATGACCAGAGCATTACCCAAAACAACAACAACAACCAAAACGGTTAAAACGGAAATGATAGAGAATATCCGGAAAAAATGAGCGTTGTTTGGATTTCTTGACCAGTCATAGAATTCGCATGTAGAATTATTCATAAACTTATCGGTTTCACTCGAAATCATTCCTATTCTCTCATTCGGTTCGTGTATGGTCTGAAAAATGGAAAAAGTGAGATTTTCTCACTATCATGAAAGGAACAAGTTAGAGAAGAATAAAAAATGAAATTTCCGAAGCCGTATGGCACGACACATAAAAAAAGGGCTTCTTTCTTTTCAGCAGCCGAAAATCAGGTTGCGCTAACACATGTATATAGAAACATGAAGAATACGGAGACAGGAAGAAAAAATATGGGCGGGGCTCTCATGAAAAATGGGGGAGAAGACGAAGAAGGAGCAGAAAAAAAAAGAAAAACCACATCAATATGTATTTATAAAATGTATTTATCAAACTCCCTTTCTTGTCGTTTTTTTTCACTTGTCTGGTTGAATTTGAAATTAGTAGCCGAAAAAAAAGAAAAAGAAAAAACGAACGGAAGTAAATTGGGCTCATAAGAATTCATTCGTTTGTTTATTTATAGCTCGATATAGCTGACGTTGTCTAGATTTTAGAAGAACACAGGTTATCGAATCTTCGATTTTTTCTGTTGAATAATCACAATAATGACGTATTTATGTTGGAACTCTATTTTAAAAATAGCCCTATAATAATTCGATTGAACGTAAATCTAATTATATTTTCTATTATAGAACGGAGTGAAAGAAATTATTTGAAATTTATCTCATTTCGACTCCCTGATACCAAAATAGTCTGATATAGCATTCACGTCAGAGAGTTTTGATTTTCACTCGAATGAATATTGTTTACAATTAGATGCATTTTCGCGCTAAAAATGTTTTTACCGAACAATTAGGAGTCAAAAGCCGATCACTAAAATCTTTTCAAACAACCGCAGCAGCTGAAAATGGTTGAAAACATTTCTTTCTATTTTTGGGCTACAACATGTTCCAGGTGTAAATTTTAATTGATCCAATCAAAAATTATTCCAGTTAAGAAGTGTTTTTTTTTTTGAGAAAATCATATTTGAGCAGTAAATGAAACACAAAACATGAAGCGGATATATGAAATTTCCTCGATGAAGCAAATTAATAACATAGTATTAACGTGCCGAAAATGAAAATTAGGGAGGCGTTGAGATTTGAGAAATAGAGAATGTTGACTTGAAAGACAGAAGATTGGAAATTTGAAACGCGAAAAACTCTTACATTGTTGTTTCATAAGAGTGAAAGTAAAATGATTCAATACAGACAATTGTTCGAGCCAAAGTCGGATTGCTGGGTTCATATAATACATCATATCGGCCGCTTTTTGATGAAGGGGCCACTAACTTTTTAAAATAAATTTTCAGAAAAATCGAACATTTTTTGGGGTTACTAACTTTTAAACCAAAAAATTGCACATTTTCGGGTTTTTTTCTCTGAAAATTTCGATTTTCATCGAGAAATTCCTCATTTCACAATCATTTAAGATTTTTTTGTGAAACAAGCCACGCCCATTTTTGTCTGCAACGTGTAGGGTCACTAACTTTCGAACATTTTTTCCTGAAATTTTCAGAGCCTCATATTTTTGGAATCGAGTGACTCGAAAAACAAAAGATTAGAATTTCACTACTGGTGTAGACACAAAGTTAAAATGAATCAAAATGAGATGTTTGATGTGATTTTTGTTTTTGTTGGTGTTGTTGTTGTTCGATTCATGGTGACACGATTACATGGGAAAAACTCCCAGTTTCAGGGGGAAATGATTCTAGTTTTTTTTCTCTTTTATTCTTTTAAACTTTCGTTGTGTCGAGTAAACAAAATGAAATAAATTAGATATGACGCACGTACTTTTGCCCGAAAAACAGGAAGTTTCGAGAAGTAGAAGTTGGTTAAATTTTTTTGAACTCAAAAAAGAGGAACGAATGATATTGTTTTCATTTTTTTGTTGTTTGAGATATTTGTTGATGTATGAGTTAATGAGTAATTTGTTTAGGGGGGAAATATGAAGACGAGCAAACAAAACGTATATTTTTTGATATGTGAGCTTGAAGTGAACGAATGGGGGTGGTTATAGTTAGAAAGAAAATTCTCCGTTGGCCTTGTTTTGGGTGTATTCAAAGTTACGGACTAATGAAAGTTCCTCATTCGAAGAATAACCAAGTGCTAAACTTTAGTCTTTCTCATTCGATACTTAGAATTGCCGTCTTCATAGCTTTAATAGGCACTCTTTCATTATTAATTAATTTATATTTAGTAGTCCAGTAAGTAATATATTTTTCTGTGACATTTGAAGAATAACTCATTTCCCTTCTGAACTTTCAAAACTTCATAGAAGTTTCAAAAACATTTCGGATTAAAAGAGGACTCCAAGATGATTTAGTGCGGCTACAGCAACAAAAAAACGAAAACCCCAAGCGAGACAGTCTAGGCCATTGTCGCTAAATCTGGCAAAACTCTTAATTAGGAAACACCGCGACGCGAGCTAAAGAGCCAATTTTTGATCATGGTTTTTCAGGAATAGAATTTTTCACGACCCCTTCGAGGGTTACACTGATATCTCTGAAAAAAAAACAACGTAGATTTTATAACGCAGTCCTCTTTTGAAAATTATTTCTGAGAAAATTCCGAGACTTTGTTTTAAACAAGTTACAAAGTTTATGCGTTTGAGCTAATACTGCTCGGTTTCACTTGTTTCGTTGTGGTTAATTTTTTGTACGTCTGCCAAGTCATAACAACAGCAGCAACAACAACAAAATGAAGGAAAAGCAGCAACACACACACACACAAAAGTCAGCAGCGGATTTTTTCCCTTCTAACTCTTCCTAGATACAAATTAACTTGAATATTCATGTGATCGACGAACATTCTACACAACAAGAGAAATATTCGAATAAAAAAGCGAAGAAGAAAAAAAGTGGTGAACACGGTGTAATTATGTGAGTTGAATAGGAGAAGTTATGAATAATGGAGTAGCGGAAGAAGTACTTTTAGATGTTTTTCAGCGAAAACAAAAACAGAAACCAGTAGTAAAAGTGTAGAATTTTAAATATGTGAGCAGAAAGTGCAAAGTGACAAACGCGAAACGGGTCATCATTTTGAGAATAATTGTATGGTATCATAGACTAACACTCACTTCTAATACAAATAAGAATGATTCGAAAAAGTCGTGACGTGCATAAAGATATCTTGCATGCAGTGCACATTTACTGGTTTCTGAGAACCTGAAAACAATTTGGGGGTTTGTTGAAAAATAAAACCATTCTGATTTGAACACATCTACAAAACAGTATGAAATCATTGGATGTTTCTGGCCCATCGGGCCAGAATCATTAACCTAATTTTTGAGAAAGTGACTAAAACATTATTTGCGAATATTTCATTTATTTTCATTGTACTCCTGTTACAAAAAGTACAAATTTTTCAGACAAAAAAAAAAGAAAAAATGATTCACATGTTTTTTGTGGAAAAAAGACCGATTTTTCATTGTTTTCTATTTTCATGGGAAAACAACAAGGAAAAACAAACTTGTGAGGTTTGTCTTAAACTTCAGAGAAAAAAAACGTTTCTATTGGAAAATTAAGAAAAAACACAATTAAAGGTTTCGAAAAGAGAGCAAAGTTCCCCAATTGCGTTTTTTGCCTCTGAACATGTGTCATTTCATTCTGTTTTTTTCTTCGCGTCCAAAATAATCCCTCGTGTCTTTGAAAAGTCAACGGGTTACTAAATAATGTTTAAACTGCTTCAGTAGCTAAGGTTTTCTGTTATTGGGGAATTTTGCATCACTAAGCAGGTTTGAAGTTTGTGAGAAAAATTTTCAAGTATTGCTGATTAACAATTCTGAAACGGAGACCTAGTCCCAAATCTTTCGCAATTGGCATTTTCTCAAAAAACAATGTTTCTGTTAGTCAACAAAGGTGTTGAATTGAGTATATCTTTGGAAAAAGAATGTGGTTACTGATGTTGGGCGGAAACAATCTTGGAAAAAATTGGGGCTAAAACCTCGAAAATCTCTAGAAAAAAAACATAATGTGTTGGTTCACTCGTGCATAAAAGTTTTTCTTTGTGCTTTTTCTGCTTCACACTTGAAAGCAAAAAAAGAGAGGGAGATTTGGCTTCACTGGAAATAGAGGAAAGCATTCAAATAAGTGAATTTCTCTTCTTTTCTTGGCAGGCGTTGTGTTCCAAACAGAAAAAAGGCGCGAAACACACAGGAAATTGAATTTCGAATGTCACAGATCATCAGGAGATTTGATAAAGACAAAGAGAAAACTAAGAAAATTCGAAGAAAGAAAAAACAGAAATTTGAGAAGAGGGCACAACAAAGTAACGAGCTATGAACTATTGCTGAATGATTTGGATATATCTGTTTTTATCGTTTTTTGAAAAAAAAAAAGACGAAAAGACGTATATTTTTAATCTGTTGACTGGCTTGAATTGAACTCAATCACTTTTAAACGTCTGAAATGATTCGAGAGATTAGATAACGAATAAATAAATAGAGAATTTCGCTCAGTTTTTCACTTTTCAATAGCCCAAAAAAATGAGGCGAAATAAAATTCAATTATTTATTCAAGAGCGCTTGATGATGGACCAAAAAGCAGAATGAGATAAACGTTCTCTTCTTTTTTTATCTCGACTGAAAATGAAAATTTTAACATTTCATTTAGTTTAGTTTTTGAGAGAGTGAGAAGAATTGTTTATTTAAATATTCTAATAGATCTGTTGAGCTATGAACGGTGAATGCTTGAAAAAAAAGCGATGTATGTATGTAAAAATGATTGATGGTTGTGGATCTAAAGGTTGACTGGTTGTTGATTGTTGGGTGAAATATTGAAGGAGACAAAAAAAATGATTGAAGGAACAAAAACTGTTCAGAGACTCATAATTCGAGAGAAAATTTTGGATCAGAAATTTTTTAACCGTACCTCTTGATCTCAGATAAAGGATGCACAGGTTGTGGGCCTTACAGAAAGCTTTGGGCCCAGACAAGGGTTTTTTTTGACTGACCGAAAAAAAAAGGGCCCGCCCGGCCCGTGATACCCTGCATGAGGAAATGAAAAACGTGACATTTACTGTATTTTGTTGTTTGTTTTTCATGCTCTCGTCAAAGGGTTCATCTTTGAGCCAATTAAAATAGTTTTTAAACTGTGAAATTGGGACCGAAAAATGTCACGGTACTTCTCTTATGTCAGGTTTACTGGATATTGATTTTTTTTTTGCTTACCACTACCACATCACGAACCTCTTCTCACATTGCTAGACTGAATAATTTATTATGAAAAAAATAGGCAATGAATTTGAAATGAAAAAAGAAATTTGATCATCTCAAAAAAACAAGTGAAGGTAGGCTGGCGAAAATTCTGTCACCCGGATGTTTTTCTGCAAAATTTTTGGAATTCTGAATGATAAATTTTGTTTTTTTTTCGACGTTCCGTCGCCACAAACACAAAAAGCAAAATATTCATGATTTCCTAATACAATTTCAGTGTTTTTTGTGTTTTTCTTCCTACTTTAGAAAGTCGTATAAAAATGTTAAAACATCAAAGTTCACGAAAATGTTGAACAAAAGCCCAACTTAAATTTTCTTTTTTACCTTTTTAAGCGAACAGAAAAACACATAGTGAATTGTTTTTTTTTTCTCTTGGAAAGAGAAAATGAAAGAATTCAATAGTTTTTGTTTATTTGTGAAATGAACCTTTTTTTGGAAAAGAATTAAGTTGGTAAATGAGCGCTTAATAGGGAATTGTTGAGTTCTAGATGAGCTAGATCATTATTTTCGTGAGACAAAAACATAGTGGATAAATTTTAATTCAGTTTTTATCGATTCAAAAGTTGAATTTCCACTAATCCAAAAATTGTTGAGATAGTTTCTCGTCACACTTTGGTAAAAATCCCAATTTAATGCAAATATAGGGTTCGTAAAGAACAACTATTAAATAGTTACTATTTAACAGTGAAAACCCAAGTAAATTTTCAAGTTTGGGATCTCCGGTTCTTTTTTGCAGCTTTTGCTCATGTCTGGTAAATATATAACTACGATATGAAACAAAATATTTGTAATACTTGCTGCAAAAGGAAAAACACACAGAAAAATATAAGATGAATGAAAACAAAAAGAATGTGTTTTTTAAGAATAGGAAGACTGAAAAATAATAACAATGGCGTAATAGAGATTTTTAACTGGATGTGTAATTCGGTAAGAGAGAGAGAGAGAGAGAGAAGGGAATTACGCGTTTCCTTCGAAAATATCTGTCACTAAATAACAATAGAAGATTCATTCTTAATTCGATTTGTTTTCAGCAATTCCCTGTTAATATTGTGAATATTCAATCGACTGGACAGCGAATTATTGTTTCGGATTGTCAGGAATCTGTGCACTTTTTGAGATATCGAAAAAGGGTAAGGTTTTTTGTGTTTTCCTAAGAGGGTACCACAAATTCTCAAAAAGTTTTGTCATTGTGAATGACGAGTCGTCGTCATTGACGACCAACAAAAGGAATAAACAGAGAAAAATGTCAAAAATGTGAAGAAAAATCATAGTTTCAAGTTTTCCTGGCGTGACTTATACATTTTTATTAAAGAATTTAACCATAAAATTACCGTTTTTTGCCTCGTTGGTAGGTATGGTTTTTTTTTTCTGAAAACTTCAGAAAAAAATTATTGACCTGCCCTGATTGTGAGAGGGTACAAAAATTTTAGTCGCTGTGAATGACGAAAAAAAAATGCAAAAAAAAATAATAAATAATAAAAGAAAATTCCGTGACGTGACCTATACATATTTTCTTGAAAAATGTCATTCTTAGTTTTCGACCAAAAAGTTTCACGGTACTTTTTCCTCTCTTACAAGGGAACTACAAGTAGGTGTTAACGGACTTTAAGAAGAGACATGTGTCACCCGGTACAGTTTTTCATGCTGATCATCATGCCGTAGCTAACTTTTGCAAAGCTCCACACAGAAAGCTGAAAATCGAGCTCAAAGTTTGAGCACAAAAATTGAAATATCTTGTTCAATTTGAATTATTTTAGTGATGAGAGACTACTAAAGGGTTATTTGGCATGCTAGGAACGATAGGAGCATTTAAAAACCTCGAAATTGTAAATGTAACGCTGAAAAAAGGAGCCCGAAACTTTTTATAAAAAAGGTAGATCAAAAAACGTGAAAAATAAAAAAAAAGTTGCATTGAAAAACGTGAAAATGACTAAATTTTGAAGATTGTTTTCTGATTTTTCATGTTTTTTCGAAAAATCACACCTCTTTCATTATTTTTTCGGAACTTCAAAATCACCATCGTGTGGAGAATTAAATTTCCTATCAGATCCATTAGTGTATTCTTGTAAATGTATAATTTTGAAAAAGTTAGGAGGAATTTTAAATTTTCAAATTTATCACAAAAATGTGATTTTCAGCTTTCCTTTTTTTTTGTTCCCCATTCATAACAAGAAAAATATTTTTCTGAAATATTTTTCTTGTTCACGGTGACAATATTTTTGATAATTTTTTGTACCTTCTTTGAGAGCTTATTTTGGAATTTGATATTTTGTAGGACAATCAATTGGTGATTTTCGCTGATGATACGACTCCAAGATACGTGACAGCTGTTTGTGTGTTGGATTATCATACTGTTGCGATTGGTGATAAGTTTGGAAACTTGGCAGTGGTGAGTTTGTTTTTCAAAATAATTAGTATTTCAGGACACAAAAAATAGAATTTGAAAAAATCAAAATGTTTCACTTCTTATATTTTTTCAAATTAAATTTTTTGGGTCTCCGAAAATTCTAAATAAAAAACTGAAAATAACTAGTCGAAAAGATACAATAATCTTCAACATATCCTCGACAAAAATGAAGTAAAGATTACTGTATTTTCGAACAAATGTTGAACCCCTAATATGTGAATTTCAAACCTATCTTACCTTAGCCGGCGTAATTTCACTGAAAACATTACAAAAAACAACAATATTCGAGACAGCACAGATATTTTCAATTTTTGTTCACGTGAAAACTTTTTCACAGAAATTAAATAAACAATGTTTTAAAACGTTTTTCGAGATTTCTGATTTTTTTTAGGTTCGTCTACCAGAAAAAGTGAATGAAGATGTTCAAGAAGATCCGACTGCTTCGAAATCGTTTTGGGATCGCGGCTGGTTAAATGGAGCGTGTCAGAAAACTGATCTTGTCGCCAACTTTTACATTGGAGATATGATCACAAGCTTGCAAAAAACATCATTGGTTCCCGGAGCGAATGAGGCTCTTGTTTATACCACAATCGGAGGTTCCATTGGATGTTTGGTCGGATTTATGTCAAAGGATGTAAGTTTTATCAACAATGAAAGAATACTTCATTCAAATCATTTTTTTCAGGAAGTGGATTTCTTTACGAATTTAGAGATGCATATTCGAAGCGAATACCCACCATTGTGTGGAAGAGATCATTTGTCGTATAGGTCTTATTATGCACCATGCAAGGTTAGTTCAACTTATCGAATAACAACTTTTCTTTCGGATTTGTAGAGTGTTATCGATGGAGACATTTGTGAACAATTTAGTCTGATGGATACACAAAAGCAAAAAGATGTCGCTGAAGAATTGGGAAAAACAGTTAGCGAGGTAGATTCAGTTTTTCTGTCCGATATAACCTTGTTATTTTTTCAGATTTCCAAAAAACTAGAAGATATCCGAACAAGATACGCGTTTTAAACATTTCATTTTGGTCTCAATTCTTGTTTGTTGAATATTTATTTTGTTTTGTTGGATTTTGGTATTCAACGTTTTTTTTCATTGTCGAAATAAAGAATTATTCTCATCAGTCGGAAAACTGTATGTAGCAAGATAATAGATAAGATGTTGTAATGGCGTGATAGAATAGTGTCATTCTCTCCCTCCTACCGTCGGCGAGTATTTTTTTAATGACCCAAGGGAGAGTGAGAGAAACGGAGAAAAGGGCAATGCTCCCGATAGTAAGAGGCGCAGAGAAGTGCCACGTTAGTACTGAACTAGAGGCGGAGTCGGGAATAATGGTATAAAAGGAGCGTCGAATGCTAGACATTTTGCCGTAGAAATACGGAACAAACAATGAGGAGACTCAATACATGGGTGGCCTGTCAGGCATTGTATTTATACAGTGACAGGTGTTGGTGGAAAGCTTGGCACAAAAAACCAAATGGGATTAGTTATCCTGAAGTTGTAGTTGAAAAATGTAAAAGAGTTGGGTTACATGTGTTATTTATTGCGCTTCTCGATAGGGCTATAAGAAAAGAAATGCGCCCCATGTGGTATCTCTCTTCACTGTCTAATTCTATCTAATTCACTATTTTCTTGTATTTTATGGTGGTGGAGAATGAAAAGTAATTTTCTGTGTAGTTCTCTATGTGGAAATTACTAAAACCCCTCTACCCCTCCGGCGGCGTTCCTTATCACTGTATTTTTTTTTATCAGATACCATTGTTATCGGGAACACTAAAAGTGAAAAATCTCCAATTTGTTATAAAAATCCTGCCTTGTCACTATTCGAACATCCATTGTGGCACAATCTACTACTAGAACTCCTTTTTTGATTGAAACCATGTGAAATATCTATAGTCTTCACCCAAAAATAAAAAAACGCCAATTTTAGGACAGAAATTGAAGAAAACACAGCAATCGCGGCGAGACCTTTTCTTATAAATCGATGCGCCTTGATTTTCTTCCATTTCAAATTTTTGAATTTTCAGTTTTTTTTCGACCGCACCGGACTAAATTTTGTTGGAATTTGTGATAAACTTTGGTTTTTGTAGTGTGGCTGTGATAAGAAATGTTACCAGAAAATCGTGCGTAATAGTGTTATCCAGGTTTTCACGTTTTGAAGAATTTGCATATTTTAGGACTTAATTCTCTACTTTTCTATTTTTATCAATTGATTAGTATCATGATGGGATTATCTTTTCAGGTAACAAATTCACAATGGCCGCATCCAAGCCAGCATACAAAGTCGCTGATATCAAGCTCGCCGATTTCGGACGTAAAGAAATCACTCTCGCCGAGAATGAGATGCCAGGACTCATGGCTATGCGTGCCAAGTATGGTCCATCGCAACCACTCAAGGGTGCGAGAATTGCGGGATGTCTTCACATGACAATCCAAACTGCAGTTCTCATCGAGACCCTCACCGCTCTCGGAGCTCAGGTTTGTGATTCAAAATCTCAAAGTCTGGCGATGGTTGCTGAACTTTCACAGATACAATAATTTCTTATCGCATATTACTGATATGTTCAGGTTCAATGGTCATCGTGCAACATCTTCTCCACCCAAGACCACGCCGCTGCCGCCATCGCTGCTACCGGTGTTCCAGTCTACGCCTGGAAAGGAGAAACCGACGAGGAATATGAATGGTGCATTGAGCAAACCATTGTTTTCGCCGATGGACAACCATTGAACATGATCCTCGATGACGGAGGTGACTTGACCAACCTTGTCCACGCCAAATACCAACAATACCTTCCTGGAATCCGTGGTCTCTCCGAGGAAACCACCACCGGAGTTCACAACTTGGCTAAGATGTTGGCCAAGGGAGAGTTGAAGGTTCCAGCCATCAACGTCAACGACTCTGTCACCAAGTCGAAGTTCGACAACTTGTACGGTATCCGCGAGTCACTTCCAGATGGTATCAAGAGAGCCACTGATGTTATGTTGGCCGGAAAAGTGTCAGTTGTTGCTGGATACGGAGACGTTGGAAAGGGATCAGCTGCTTCATTGAAAGCTTTCGGTTCCCGAGTTATTGTCACTGAAATCGATCCAATCAACGCTCTTCAAGCTGCAATGGAAGGATACGAAGTGACAACTTTGGAAGAAGCCGCACCAAAAGCCAACATCATTGTCACAACCACTGGATGCAAAGATATCGTCACCGGAAAGCACTTTGAACTTTTGCCAAACGACGCTATTGTTTGCAACGTTGGACACTTCGATTGTGAAATCGACGTCAAATGGCTCAACACCAATGCCACCAAGAAAGATACCATCAAGCCACAAGTAAGAATGCCATGAACAGAGAAACATTAATCTTACTTTCTAACTACTTCCAGGTCGATCGCTACACACTCGCCAATGGAAGACACATCATTCTTCTCGCCGAAGGACGTCTTGTCAACCTCGGATGTGCTACAGGACATCCATCATTCGTCATGTCCAACTCGTTCACCAACCAAGTTTTGGCTCAAGTTGAATTGTGGACCAAATACGGAACTCCAGAACAATACAAAATCGGACTTTTCGTATTGCCAAAAACTTTGGACGAGGAAGTCGCTTCATTGCACTTGGCTAAACTTGGAGTTAAGCTCACCAAGTTGACAAAAGAACAATCATCGTATTTGGGAGTGCCAGTCGAAGGACCATACAAGCCAGACCATTACAGATATTAATTAGTTTTTTTTGTTATTGCCCTTTTCACTCGTTTTACATTTTTACCCTGATCGTTTCTGTCCATCCAAATTGGATGATCCAATTTGTCCAATGATCTTTTTCACACATTGTTTTATCTGTTATTTCGAATAAAACTGGTTCAACTTCTTGTTTATAGATCCACTGAACTGAACATTCCATCTTGGCAATCAGTGATTGGAAAACAATAATCGCTGAAAGAAAGAGTTGAAATTCTCATTTTGCAATATCTACTCGTTGAAAACGCGCCCCATTGAACGAAAAAAGATGATTCTTTTATTTATTTTTTTCAGAATTTTATCTTCTCGCGATGCCACCAAGAGAATCCCTACCAAGCACCAATGTAACATGGGCTTCACTCATGGTGCACGCTAAAAATAGTCGCACAGAGGTATTACAATCTAATCGAAACGGAAATAATATGAACATTTTCAGATAAGAAATGCTCTACAACAAAACTTCTGTAAAACAACAATAGTAAAAACAAAAGAAGGATGTAAAATGTGAGATATTTTGATTTTGAGAGAATATTAAATAACTAAAATTCTGAAGATTTTCGCTTGGAAATCCAGCGAATTCAACAACTCAGACATTGTTGTCAGCGGATTTGCCGATAAATGTACTCGCTGAAAACATGAATGAATCAAGAAAAGCGAGACCAAATATTGTGGATTTGAAATTGGAACCGGTCTTCAAACAAGATCCGTTTAGGTGAGCAATGTCGAAAATTTCAACAAGATTCTCAGATAATTTTCTACGAAAAAAAAACAGGAGAAACTCGTATTTTCATCAATTTCTGTATTAACCTCCAAAGAATTTTGCGATCTCGAGAAAAAATTGTTTCTGGGTTAATTTTTATAGAATTTCTCACCAGAGAAATGAGCAATCTCCGGAGAAAAATTGAAATTTCAGGCGAGTCCAGAGTCCAGAGTACTTCATACCTAACGTAAGATGGCATTTTGTACAGTGACAAAAATTTTGAAGTTTTTTCACAGTGACATTTTTGGGGATTGATGGGGATTCATGAAAAAAAGGCATTTAATATCATATGTGATATTGAATGTCTTATTTTTTATTCTTACATTTTTTCACAGTGACAAAAAAATTTACAAAATGTTGTCCCACTCTTATGCCGGGTATTTATTACTTCTCTGATTTATTTTAAAAATCGGGCGCAGTTTTGTGGGTGAACCCCAGATTGTTGGAGAAATAATTCATAGTTTTTGTACAGAAAAGTTCAAGGAAATTACTCTGATATGAATATCACGTAAAGTTTCGAAATGAAATTTAGAAAGTTAAAAAATTTTGGTCAGTTTCAAAAACAAAACAGATGTTGTTTACTTACCTCGGCCGAAAACGTGGAAATTTTCAATTTCAGAATGTCTCCTGTGAATTTTCACACAAAAAATGTTGAAAAGTTTTGTGCTGTCTGAATCACTGTATAAATGTTGTTTTTTTAGAATTCCGCTCCGTGGAATTCAACGTTTTTGCCGAGGTATGGTTGTTTAGCAAAAACTATCACAAAACTATATCCAAAAAACGAAAAAGTTGACCAGAGATATGGAATTTTTCGAAAAACTGTTCTAAACAGAGGAGTTTACCTGAAATGTCATTGCAGGGCCCGAAAAAATTTTGTGGATTTCAGAGTGAGTGCCCCGTCAGCCGAGTTCTCGTTGATGTGTGAGAGACAGAGAGCAAATGTAGTGCATGGTTTAACAGATTATCATGTTGAACGTGAAAAAATGCTTCTGTTAGCCGGTGATCAGGTGTACAAGTAAGAGAAGAAAAAATAAAAATAATAGTTTTATGGTTATTTTGAAGATATTGCTCAACATCAAACAAGCTTGAAGCTATTGATGTTGGGAGTTGCACATCTAATCAAATAGTACAGATGGAAGTGGATGATGTTCATGGTTGTACCAATCAATCACCTCCTCCGTCGAACATTGCTCCAACAGCGAAAATCAATGAAAAAGAGCAGCAGAATGTATCATCGAACTATGTGTCGGATGCGAAAATGTGTCCAATAAATAGCGATATAATCGCATATGTTTTGAATAAACAAGTGTATTTGGAAAAAAGAGGTCGATTATTATTTGCGACAAAGTCAAAAGTAAATCACGTTTCGAATGGTGTTCCACCGTATATTTGTATGGAGGAGCTGGAAAGATTTGAGGGTATTTGGTGGAGTGAAAAAGAGCCTCGATTATTGTATGAGCAAGTTGATGAAACAGTTGTCGAAGAGGTTTCATTTGTTATTAATGGAAGTCGACCACCGCAACCGATGAAATATCCGAAAGTTGGAACTGGTAATGCTAGTAGCACGTTGAGAATGATTATTGTCAAGGATAATGATGAAGTAGGTTTTTTTGTTTTTGAAAAAAAAACAACTAAGATTGGAAACATATCTGATCTAATGTAAGAGAGGAAAAAGTACTGGGGCATTTTTCGAGAAAAATGTATAGTAGGACAAGATTTTTTAAAGAAATTTTGGTACAATTTTAGGGAAAGTATTATTGGGAAACCAGTCTCGTCTGACATTAGCAAAAAGTTCGAACTCACGAAAACATCACTAATGCTTTACCAAATTTTTGTTGAAAAATGGCATTGTGAATTTTTAAACCAAAAGTCTCACGGTACTTTTTTCCGTTCTTCGACCAAGTATGCACCTAATGTATTTTTAGGTAGTTGATGTTGGGCTGAAAATAAATCTGAAATCGATTTTCCCATCATTCGAATACATAACTCGTGCTGGGTTTTTTTCCGACGGAAAAACGTAAGCATCCCAACTTTTTTTGTTTGAAAAAAACAAGTGGATATTTCAGAGTTTGGGTGCAATTGATGTCACGACAGCAGCGCGAATGTGCATTGATTCTGATTCCTGAAACAGATTTTGATATTCCCATTGATTTACTTTCATCATCATTATCCTCATCGTCAATGTCAATGCCAACAAGTTCTTCCATCGAACCGCAAGACGATGATTATGGGAATTGGGTTCCGCCGGCGGGTCTGATTCTTCGAAAAACTACACTGATTCACTACATAAAATCAGATCATTGGATCAATGTGAACAATTCGATTGTTCCGATGAGTATCGAAAACATTCGCGATCCGATTTATCGATTCACATATTGTCTGGAGGTGCCGGCTGCAAGTTCTTTGTACATGATTGGCGCCAAAATTGATCGAAGTGGTAACTGTGATCTCGTTCAAGAGCAGAGATTGATGGCAGCCGGATATTCGATGTGTAAGTCGATTCAAGTCAAAGTTGATGAACGACGAAAATTGGTTTATTATGTGGCCAATGAATCGCATCCGACCGAATGGAATGTGTGAGTATTTTGTTTGTTTTGGTTTTTTTTTTTAATTTTTTAACCGGTATGTCACTCGGAATTTATATTGACCCGATTTCAGTTTTTGTTCAAGACGTAAAGTTAGCTTGATCTAAAAAGAAGAAACATACTTTTTCAGACAACGAATCAGATAAATAACAGAACTTTATTTTTCACTGTAATTTTTTTCTACACACCCGATATGCTATTCCGGTTTTAACAAAAAAAAGGATTTCATGAAATTTTGTTAGTTTTCTGAGAAAATTTCTGTATGGGTTAAGCGGAAAAAAAACGATACAAAAATGCAAAATCCTAAAATTGATGAAAACATGATAATAGGGTATTCAGGTTCGATCGAGACTTTTCGGGTTTTTACAGGAGAAAAATCTGACATTCAAACAGAAATAAACAATGGATTTCTTGATTTTTTCGAGTTTTCTGTTTCGATTATCAGATTCTGAATGATGAGAGGAAATCCGTAGGTTTCTTCATGCGAAAACTCCTCCCATCATGACTTCATCGAAAAATCAGAAGTTTCCAGATGTGTTTCAAACTATTCGGATCCAACAATAATCAGTCGTCGAAATCTGACCGAAAACGGTGTCTCGTTCCGCTACGAACGTTCCAACTCGAATCTCGCCATCGACTTTGACACCGGTTTTGTTTGCTGGATAACATCGTGTATTCAACCACCATCATGTCGTTTTTATGCTCTTCGCTATAGTCAGAATACAAATGGAACATTATTGCCGGAAGCGGTGTTTATTGCCGAAATATCAGTGAGTGGAATTGTATCGCCGTCGATGCGAGCAATTGTTCCGCGAGAAAAACCGGAAATAGTTGATTACAAGTCGCCGTCGACTGGATATACACATTATGCTATGATTTTGAGACCCGACAATTTTGATGTGACCAAGAAATACCCGGTTTTACACTATGTTTATGGAGGTCCTGGTATTCAACTTGTTCACAATGATTTTACTACGTAAGTTACTTGAGAAACTACACAAAAACAAAAATCATACTGTATTGCCAATCCAAAATTTTGAAAATGAAAGAGAAACTGCTACCGTATATAATGACTGAATGAAAGTAGATCAAAAATAAACTTTGTAAGCCTAAAAAACAGACAATATCAGTACTGAAGTTTAGAAGAAATTTCAGAGAAAGCTAAAAAGCGTGCAAAGTTTAAGCACATTTTTAAATTTTAACAAACTTTTCTAACATAATTTGGAAAAAAGATTGGCCATGTTTTGTTCTGCTCTTTTCCACTAACAACTTGAATAATGATTACAGTTGGGTTCCATTCATCAAATATACTCGTCTCGGATACATTGTTCTCATGATAGACAATCGAGGATCCGCGAATCGTGGAATGGATTTCGAAAAACATATCAGCATGACATTGGGAAATGTTGAAGTGACCGATCAAATCGAAGGATTGCAGATAATAAACGAATTGACTGGTGGATGTATGGATATGTCACGTGTGATTGTTCACGGATGGTCGTATGGTGGATATATGGCTCTTTTAATGTTGGCCAATCATCCGAGAGTCTATCGAGGAGCCATTGCTGGCGGAGCAGTAACCGATTGGAAGTTGTATGATACGGCGTACACAGAAAGGTTTATTTTTCCTAAACAATATTCATGACACAAATGATTGGGTTTAGATATATGGGTTATCCGATTCAAGATCAATTGTATTATCAAAGTTCGGTTCTTCGTCTCGTTGATCGATTGCCAAATGAGTAAGTTTCTTTTGGAAGAAAGGGCTCTCCGTATCATGTTGCGACTGTTATATACAACAACAAAAATTGCAGACCTAATCGCATGTTGTTTATCCATGGATTATTGGATGAAAATGTTCATTTTTCACATTGCTCCGAACTAATTGAAATGTGTAATCGTCGTGGAAAAGCGTATGATTTGCTGGTAAGTTGTTTGATCGAAATTTTGTGGGATACCCCGGTCAAATTATCAAGTGTACAGCGGTGAATATACACTTCGGCCAAAACCGTGGAAATTCTCATTTTCAGAATGTCTCTCGTGATTTTCCACACGAAACTTTTCGAAAAATTTTGCGCTGTCTGAATTATTGTATGAATTTTGAATTTTGAAATTGTGTCACGCGGAAATCCAAATTTTGGCCTAGGTATAGGTTAAATTTCAACTTTTTTCATAGCGGATGTAATTTCAAAACCGCGTGTGTTGACGTTTTTATTTTGACCTACTTCTATAATCAAACCAGAGTCATTCTTCAGTTTAAAAATTATGCGAAACCCGAAATCGGAAAAGAACAAAGAAAAATGTGTGTCCAATTAAGTAACATGCGATGTGCACCGTAGATAAAAATGCACAAAATTTTGAACAAAAAAAACTGTACAATTTGACCTTATTTTTCCCCAAAAATTTGCAACCATTTCCATTGAAAAAAACGTGAGAAAAAATTCGAAATGAAAAAGATTAGAAAAAATAGAAAATGTTGCAAAATCTTGGGCAAAAATAAGGTCAGGTTGCACAAATTTTTTCATATTTTGTGCATTTTTTTCTACATTGCACATCGCAACAAAAAACCAAGTATTGAATAGTTTGCGATTATCCGATGTTTCTTCGAACGTTTGCAAACCCCTTCGGTGGTTGGTTGTTTTTTTCAAGTTGAACGCATTTTTTCTCTTTTTTCTGATTTTATGACGCCGAGTTATGGTTTTTTTTTTCAATAAAAAAATAACGTTATAAAATATATATAATATATAAAAATCTAATTTTCTTATGTCAAACACTTAGAATCAACTTGTTATTTTCAGATTTTCCCCCACGAACGACACGGAATAAGAAATAGCGATTCTGCTGCTTACATGGATGCTCGAATGATGTATTTCATGCAAAAATCTTTAAATGAACCAGAAATTGCTGAGTGGTAAACGAATGAAATTCTTTTTTTTATCTGCCTTTTTTCGGTTGAAAGGAGATTTTCTAAAAAGCCTCTTATCAGGTTTTTTGGAATATTTAATAATTGAGAAAATTAATTTGATTGGAAATCTTGTTTTTTTCAGTAACAGACGAAAATTTATAAATTTCGAGGAGTACTGTAATTCCATTTTTGAAAACTTGTTTCAAAAATTTAAAGATAAGATTTGACCTAAATACATAAAGATAACAATCATATATGTCCTTTCTCTTCCTGACAAAGAAAAAAGAGAAAATATGATAAATAATATAGTCAAGGCTACAGTAACCCAAAAGAGGCGGAACCAAAGAGGGGAATATAAAAGAGTGTCAAAATTGATAGAAAACACTATTCTCTTCCCAAAAAAGAATGGACGTGAAGGGTGAGAGTGAGCAACATCGATACATGCGACGAGTCGCATTCTCGGCAATTGTATTGTCGACGGCCGCTGTGATCACTTCAATGATCACACTTCCACTTTTGTATGGATATGTTCAACAATTGCAATCGGAGATCACCCTTGAGACTGGTTTCTGTGCGGTTAGTTTCTAGTTTTTCTCTCCTTTTTTTTCTCAATTTTCGAGTTTTTAGATGCGTTCTCGTGATATGCTCATCCAACTCTACCAAACAGCTCCTTCGAATCGTGTCAAACGTGCATGGCAATTCGGTTCATGGGTTCAAGACTCGGGTGTCGGCGGAGGTGCGGCCGCAAACTCGGCCAACAGCTACGGTGGATACGGTGCTTCGGGAACCAACGATTACGCACCAGCCCCATCAAACGGTTACGGTCCAGTCGTCAACGCCGAACCCGAACCACAGTGTTGCACATGTCAACAAGGAAAAGCCGGACCACCCGGACCACCAGGTGATGACGGAGCCGACGGAAAAGACGGTTCGGCCGGAAACGATGCGGCACACGGAAAAGATGGCGGTGTCGCCGAGTCGGACGGTCTTCAATCCGAACCATGCGTCATTTGTCCACCTGGAGCACAGGGAGCCGGCGGTGCACCGGGAGCCAAAGGCCCGCAAGGACCACGCGGATCACCAGGATTGTCGGGTGTCGACGGACGTCGCGGAGAACCAGGAATGTCGGGACCTGCCGGAACTCAAGGTGAACCTGGACCGCAAGGACCTGTCGGAAAGAAGGGCGACGACGGACGTGTCATCAATGTCAACGGACCACCCGGAGCACCAGGAGCACCAGGAGCACAAGGACGTAAAGGAGAACGTGGACCAAAGGGAGTGCCCGGTTCAGTTCATCCAGGAGTTCAAGGACCGGCCGGAGATAAGGGTCGCAAAGGAAGAGGCGGTAGAAAGGGAGAGACTGGTGGACAAGGACCCATCGGATCGAAAGGAGCCAACGGAGACTGCTTCCATTGTCCAACACCAAGAACTCCACCTGGTTACTAATTTTCTCACTTATTTATTATACAAAATAAACAATTTGTGGTTACAAAACAAACGACAACCAGGCTAAAATGAGTGTAACACCTCCAATTGGAGTGAATCTGCGCGTCGACTCTTCGCCGGTAATACTATAATGATAACAGGGACCGCAGAAAAGAGCGATTCCGGTGGTGAGAAGTCCGGTAGTGAGAAGTGGAAAACGGGCACGATGAGCGGCGAGAAGGGCCAGTGAATGGATCATGTGATAACGACTCGCCGTGTCGAAAGCCTTTCGACGCCGTTCTTCTATTTCAACATTGTCGCGGAGTACTGTAGGAAAAAATACTGTAGTTTGACTTATAATTTCCGGACCAGTTGGTTTTTTACATATAGTCTAAATACTCCAACAGTGTGTTTGAGCAGGTAAATTTTTTAGGTCTTCAACATTTTGAAAATTTTCAACGGTAGGTCAGAATAATTTTTGTGACCTTTTCTCTGAACTTTTTTTTTCAATTATGTTTCTTCTCACCCCCCCAACATCTACAAAAATGTGCCCTGATTTAGACAAATTTTCAAAAAAAAGATTCGAACCCCTAAGCTTTCTGGCCCGGTTCATTTTCTCAAATAATTTCAAAATATCGGGATTCGCTTACTTTTTGCTGCACATGCAAAAAAAATAAACAAAAAAATTGTCCACGTAAAACGCCCGCGGCATGTTTGTTTGCAACTGCGGCACACCATTTTTTTCATTGGAAAGCTCCGGTCACGCCCCTTTTTTTTTTTGCAAAAGTACGCGGGACACTTTTTTTCATTGCTTTTGTTTATTTTTTTTGCATGTGTTGCTGTGAAATCAATATTTCGAGAAAGGTGAGACCTTTGAATTTTCAGAAAAATCCACACGTATTTTGACCCCAGTTTCAGTTTCGAAAAACTCTTACCGTGTGATCCATAGGCTCCGAGCGAAATAGCGACTGCTCCTGATAATCCGGCTAATCTTGTTATTGGTGACATGTCGAGTACTGTAGGTGTCGGCGCCGCTGACCAGATGTTTCTGCAATATTTTCTACACAAATTTGTGCATTTGAAGAGAATAAAATATTATATGTGACTGGAGCAGTATTCATTTTGGTATTGAAAAAGTTGAAAACAAAGACCGTTGGAAGAACACCAAAAGGCCGGGGCTAAATACAGTACATTTTCGTTGAAGGAACATAAGAAAAAATAGAAAATTATAATTTGCCTTTATAGAATGTAATAAATCCACGTGTGCAGAGAAAATGCTAATGTACGTAGCCATGCCACGTTTCACGTTTTGAAATAGTTTTCTATTTTTTTCGTATTGACAATAGATAAAATTTCGAGGCCACTTCGTCGGAATTTGAAAACTTACAATTTTCTCAATGGCACGTAATGATCAGCCGTTCGTAAAGCACTCGTAATCAAATCCATGAAATGATTGCAGACCTTCAAACAAAATACTCAAAAAATCAAAGATTTCGCAAAAAATTGAACATGATAATAAATAGGTTTTGAACCAAAAACATAGATTGTGAATGAAGCAATAAATTCATATTTATTCGACAGGCAGGTAATATATACAATAAAAATAAATAATATCTATGATCTCAAAATTGCGTTCAATTGCATTTGTCGTTTTTCAAGTGCTCCGTGTTGACTGCCCAATACTTTATCACTTCGAACTGATAACGCAATAAGATAACTGAGCTCTATTGGTGTAAACATCGATCTGCAAAAAAACACAAACTTTTTTTTTCAATAAAAGAAGTCATTGTGAAGCTACTAAACTTCTCGGAGCAAGAACTATATTTTTTTGGAGAAAAATGTTCAGATTTTTCAGTGTTTTGCTTTATTTCTGATGTCTTTTTTGCGCGACGGTGGTCGGAATAGCCTTTTTCTGTTGAAAAATTTAGGTAGTTTTTTTCTAAAACATTTTTTTTGAAAAAATGGAAACCTCAGAATTTCGGGGAAAATCGGTTTCCGATTAAGTAATCACAATAATGTTTTCGTAGAGCATAAAAATAGAGATCTCGAAAACTTGATTTTGAAAAGTTGTGCTTTGCTTAGAAAGACTGACCTTTTATCAGGAACAATTGCCAATATTCCATCAGGATCGTTACTCAACAACAGATCGAAAAACGCTCTCGCTTTGTCCAAATCCGTTTCGCGTCGATTCGTTATAATCGACAATCGTTGCTGGACACCCCAAACATTCCGACAAACCCGTTTTTTTGCCGCTTCTGTTAATCTCGGCATAAACTGACTGATATGTATGAAAATGGCGGCGCACAAATGTCCCAGTCCATCGAAAACATAGGAGATTTTCGGACCACTCAGAATATCTTTGAGTTCGCCATAAAATTGTTGCAAATCTTTGCCGAGTGCTACCACTTCGGGATCCACTTCGTTGTGGGCTGATGTGTTTCGATATTTGGCAAGAGGTGCCAAATGATAGAAACAATGAACACGAATTTCGATATGAAGAAGAAGAAGACACGAGTCAGCAATCGATTCAAGCCGTGTCACACAATCCTCAATTGCTGATGGAACAGATTTCTGAAAAAAAAAACGGAAAAACAGTTGAACACTCCACTTTTCGTTTTAAGAAATCAATTTTTGAAATGTGAAAAGTTTAAAAATTTCTCGATTTTTCTGATTTCAACATACTTTGGGAAAACTTTGAAACGTGTGAAATAAACGTGATACTTTCAAAAAAACTCACATTATCAATCATTTGTCCATCTTTGAGCCGAACTTGCACCATACACGTGTCCAAAACCACTTTAACATGAGCCGGCAGAGAATGAACCAGTTCGCGAATCTGTTCGCCAAACCATTTCAGCGATTCGTGCAGGGATGCGAATATCCGAATATCATTCATATCAACAATCAAATCACTTTCGAGTAACTTGTTTTGTGCTTGAGTTCCAAGATTTCCAATGAGAATTTCGGATTCTCGTTTGTTTCTTTCGCCAACATCAATTTCGCTTTCAATCGCAGGTGTCATTGGAGAAATTTTCGCCTCAAAAATTTGAACTGCTAAATATCTTTTTCGAATAAAAAAAAATTGTGTTTTCCGAAAAATGTCTTCTCTTTAGAAAAATGTACGATTTTTTTTGAATTTAAAAATTTTTTACGGAGAATGAGTTTTTAAAATACCGTTCAGAAAACACACATAACTGGCTTAATATTTCAAAAAAGGTCCGTGGTTCTTTTTTGATAAATGTGTCTTTTCACGAAAACTCAGTGTATATTTTTGTATTCCAATGTTTTGTGAATATTACCTCAACTGAAAAAATACAGATAATTTGAAAATGAGAAATTCGGAGAAAATGTCACTAAATATAAAATGGCTTGCCACTAATTTTTTTTCTGAATTTTGAGACAGTATTTTGGAATTTTCCCCCGTTTTTTGCTCCTCATGACAAACTTTTTAAAGAATTTTGGAAAAAAAAATTCGAATTGAATATTTCGGAAAATTTTGAATTCTGCCAATTTTTTTGTTCTCAGATAATCATTGTGGAGGTCGTTGACAAGGTGGTTTCAAGCTCGCAGATAAGGTCAATTTGATGTCGTTTGGACCTCGCAACGAGCTCGTTTTTGAGTTTTCCACGAACTCATAAAACTAAGTCAATTTTGAAAAAATGTCAAACCCAACTGGGAATCGAACTCGCATCTTTTGATTGAAAGACATTCACTTCACCGACTACTCTAATCTGTTACTGAAATCATTCGTTGAAAATTTGTTTAAAAAGAAGATGACAAATCAAAAACACTGACGATCTCGTAACGAGCTCGCAACGACCTCGTTTTCAGTTCATTTGCCGAGCTCGCATCGAACTCGTAAAGACCTCGTTTTTTCATTCGTTTTTTTTCGAGCTCGTTGAGAGATCCCAACGATGTATTTTTTAAATGACCTTTTCACGACCTCCACAATGATTATCTGAGTTAAAAATATAAAGAAAAACAAACTTGTGTCCAATTGGGTAAACTCATAAGCAATCTCGAAATATCATCATCAGCAGTCCATGCAGCTGATAATTTTTGTCGCTTTGTCATAGTTTCGTCACCTCCACGTGGTGTCATTCTCTCATAAATATCCGTCATATTCTTGTAATAATCAGTTAAGACTAGCAGCCAAAGTGCAGCAAATCGATCAGCATACAAATCCATACTAACAATCAAATCGTGCACTTCTTTGCATAATTCTAACACTTTTTCACATGATGGCAATATTTTCTTGTTATTATTGTTGTTATTGATGATATTATTAGAGGCACCTCGAAGTGCTTCTTCGATTCGAGTTGCTAGATTACTTTTGACTCGTTCCACAAACATTTCCATGACAAATGAATGCATGAATCTCCTGAATATTCAGAAGTTTTTGTTGTTCTTAAAAAGCAACACTATTTACCTCAAATCACAAGGAGACTCGTTTATTTGTTTCTCAATATTTTCCATCAATCTACTCAATATCGGAAATATAACAACAATATTATATGCCGATGGTTTGCAGATTAGTATTTTTGCCTGAAAAATTTATTGAAGTTATTTTCCAGTGAAAAAAACTTACATGAGAGCTCGAAGAATTTGAATTCACGTTAGGAGATGTTGCACACGCAGTGCAATCAAATCTAAACAATTGTTTTCTGTTACTATTCACACTTTGTTTTTCGAGCAGCGGATTGATATCTAAATGTTCCGAGACTACCAATTCGACTGCAGTTTGAGCGGATCGCCAGAATGATGTGACAACATCTTTGCGACCAATGTTTTGTTCGACGAGATTGGCGAATATTGATTGTTGGAGGCAAGTTGAATCGAGTTGAGCACAAATAATTTGCATGAGTTGTTTGAGATGAGATGAATCGCCTTCGTTGTTTTCGTCAATGTTGTAACCGATACGCATCACTTGAACACTGTTGATTATCTGAACAAAAAAAAACAATTGATCGGGGACCCAAAAAGCCCCGCTTTTTATATATGACTGTGTTGCCTTGATCCACACTCATACATTGTATACACAATTTTTTGGACTTAGGAGTTGATACCGCTTCTTAGCCAAGAAGTTAAAACCCCTCCCTCTTGAAAAACCGAGAAAAAACTTCTAATCAGCGTCATAATTTTTTGATCACTATTTTTCAATACTATCCACATAATTATCAAAACATTTTTCAATAACAAAACACACATCAGGTCTACCTGATTGCGAGAGGGTAAAAATACTGTGTAAAAAGCAAAAACGTACCATTTTGTCAATCATATTTCTCGACAACATTATCAATCGATCAATTTCCCAATCTCCAGCTTCTAAACTTGACAGAGCACTCACTGACTGTTGTATTCGAGTTTTGTTGGATTCATTTGACAAAAACCCGTTTTTCGATTTTTCGAAAAGTGATGAGCAATACGAATTTTGTTGAATTTTATGCTCCGGAATTGTTCTGATTATATTGAAAAGCTGTAAACTTAAAATTATTTGATAAATTGGCTTATATTCTCACATGTTTCTCAAATGGTTCAACGACAAGCATATTGACAAGATAATCGTTGATTTTTTCGACCAATATCTTGGAAAAACTGGCAATCTGTGCGCCTAATTGTGATAATCCTTCGATAGACGACAGTCGACCTTGTAAAATATCACGACATTCGGTGACTATTGCAGCGGCTTCTTGATAATTTTCTTTGAGTATTAGATTTTCGATTTTCAATGGCGATTCTCGTAAATCTTCTCTACAAAACAATAAAAATTGAAGCTACAAAAGAAAGCGATCCGCTTACAATTGTGACATAATTTCGCAAACTGCTTTTTGTTGAGCGTTTTCAAGCCAAAGTTTTTTCAAGTCATCTCGTCTTAACTCTAACAACGATTTACATGTGTGTAGAGCGTTTCGAACGTTATGAATTCGCTCGCGACAATTCGATATTTTTGTAGAAACATCTCTGAATGACACTAGACATTCTTCCACATCTTGTTGATGATCTTAAATAAAACCCAGGTTTAGAAAAAAAAACATCATAAAACTTACTCTTGACTAGTCGATCTATAAGAAGTCCGGACTCTTTGAACCCTTTTTCCAATCGGGATTTCTCGATTTCTCTCTGATCTTCAGAAACACTAGATGTCAGAGAGCGAATCACATTTATTAAAAGGCCAGTTTCATTGGACTGAAAATCCGGATATTCAATAAAGAAAATCAATTTTGAAACTTACATTGTTGGTTGTACGCGATCGTCTGGCTGCAGCTATTGGTGGTTCAGCCATAGGTTTAAATACACTGAAATGTCGAAAACTGTTATTTACGAGAAAAAGTTTATACAGAAAATGTGAGCAGAAGAGAAAAGTTTACAAAAAATCAACAAGAAAGGATGGCCTAAAAACAATTGAAAACTAGTCCCCCAATTTTTCCGAGGAGAAGCCTGTTATTTTGCACGTATTTTTGTTGTTTTGATACGTATACACTCTGAAACGAAGTATATATACATGTAAAAAATTATTTTTATCCTATATTTTTGCCAGTTTCCGCGCCGAATCGTTTTCAAAATTAATTATCTACCGTGATATTTAAAGGCGCATAACATTTTTGTGTTTAAATGAGGGCAGCACGCGCCCGCGCCTTTATTATTTTCTGAATGTTTCGGGTGATTTCGATGAAAAATAGAAGATGTGTTGTTCATTTTATCTTCAAAAGCTAATAATTTCAATTTTTACAGATCTGTAGTGAATATGCCAAAAAAGAGTGAGTCTGTAAATGTATTTTTGTAACAATCCGTTTAATTTCAGAAAAGAATCAGAAAACGAATAAAAAAATAAACGCTAAATCTGAAAATAAAGCTGTGGCAGAAGTCGAAAGTGAGAGTAGTAGTGGAATACCAGAACCGTCAGCGTTGAATGAACCGCACAACAAAGCCAATGTAACGAATAGCAAAGAAGTTGAAACAACCAAAGATGAAGCGAATCCAGTTTCTAGTAAAACTATAAGCAAAACGGTTACCATTCCAAAATTTGATGATTGCTGGGGTCCAATTCATGTAGATAGTAGCGGTGTTCAATGGAGAGAACTAGACGAATCACTACAAACGCTCAGCCACGAACAATTGTCAACACTTGCACAGTCTCTTATCACTGAAAAACAAATCTACGCATTGTACATACGTTCAATCGAAGCTAGACAACATGGAAGATATCGTGAAGCATTTTTCTTGATGACACCCATCATGCCATTTCTAGCAACTAACCATTTGGCGTGGACAAGACTTGCTGAAATATGTATATTTGAATTGTATGATGAGTCATGGGAGTATTTAGACTTGTATTTACGGGTATTCGAAGGCCGAAAAAAGTGCCATTTATTCAGTCGTCAACGGGTTATTAATGAATCGAGGTATTAAAAGAATTAATAGAACAATTTATTTGAAAAGTATTTGTCTTTCAGGCCACGACATCCTGGATTGCGTCTCAGATTCGGATATATCAGTTCATATGTTGCATATATAATAAGCAAAGAAGCGAAATGTCCACTAACATGCCTAACAGCCAGTCAAAATCACGCGTATATCCTCTTGAAGTTGAGAAAATATCGGTCAGTTTTTTTTTTTGACTCAACGCAAATTTTTCCCGAGAAAAATAAATATGAAAAATCGACCACCACGACCAACCGAAAAAAACATCTAGCCTCAAATAGTGAAACTTTCTGAATTTCAAAATATCCTCTGTAAAAACTAAGACTATAAATGTAGAATATTTTGAGCTGTCTAAATTTCTAGTTTTTTTCTTTGCATTTTTCGAAATGTAACTTCTGGGTTTCGGCGAAGTATTCACGTGACATTATTTCGAAATAAAAGGTACCGACCTAGGTCACGACAGGAAATTTTAAAAACTATGATCTTCCTTCAAATCTATCAGTTTTTTTTTTCAAATTTTTCATGATTGTTTCTGATTCATCCAAATTTTACTTCAAAAAAAAAAACGAAAATGCGACCGATCCTCAGTGTTGGTAAATACAAAAATTCGTTTTGTACAATGTTTAAAAAATTCAAGAGTATCTGGGTTCTTTTTCAATTTGTTTAAAATGAAATGACAAATATCCTATTTTCAGGGAATCCCTCGATGTTATACGTTTTTTCATGAAAAAAGTGGAAGAAGCCGAACCAAACGTCGATCAAATCGAACACATGTTGTTGTTCAAAGCCGAAGCAAAATATGCGACCGGAAAATTTGACCGTGCCATTGAATACTGTTTACAAGTTTTAAAAGATTCAAGAGGCGAACGGCTAAAAATGCGCGCCGAAATGGTTTTGGCAATGTCGTATATGAAGAAGGACAACTATAGACTGGCATATTCATATGTCATCAATCTTGTCACATCTTATCGACTCGATGATATGATGGTGGAAAATGTTGCACATTTTGGTATTACCATTGCTCATAGAATGCGCAACTATCCAATGCTCAAACTCTTTTTACGGCTCTTACAAAGTGGTGTACACTAACTCACGTGCTTTTTTTTCTAATTGCGTTTTCACTAACCTATTTATACATATATATCGAGAAATTTTGGCATCTGATTTTTAATAAGATTAATAATAACTTTAATGTATACTCGTTAAATAAAGATCTCTCGAACCTCGATTTTTTGTTCCTGCATTGCCTATAAATGGGTCAAAATACCCTTTAAAATCAATATATTTGTAATGAAGGAGTGAAAAAATCAAACTTTGAAAATCAGATTTTATGCTGCATGTTCAACGAAGAGTTTTATCAACGTGAGTTTTGCTGACACACTGAAAACAGAAATAAAATTGAAAAATCACAGAAAATTTGCGTCAAGTGTCGATGTTGTGATATGTGGTGGTGGAATTTCGGGAACTTCGTTAGCCTATCATCTCGCAAAACGTGGCAAAAAAGTATCGTTGTTCGAAAAAGATGCGGTTGGGTGTAGTGGTGCGACGGGATTGTCGGCCGGACTGGTTTCGGCTCCGATATTCTGGCAAGATATTGGATTGCAGACTATTGCACAGGAGTCGATGAATTTGTATTCAGAGATGGCGAAAAGCAGCAAATTTAGTGAGTTTTATTTTTGAAATAAAAAAAAAACATATTTTTTTTCTATAGAAACAAAAATTGAATCTCAAACTACTTCCATAAAATGCGAGGAAAAACTATGTTTTTCACACAAAAAATAAAAAAAGTTGGTAACCTAAAGGGCTTGGGAATTTGCAGGATTTGTGAAATGTGGTCGAACCTATTTGGCGAGTACCATGCACAAAGAGATCATTCTCCGTCGTATGTTCAGTCGCGGAATTGTTCACAACGACAATGTCGAACTAATCGATTGTCAGAGTGAAATGTTGGCCCGTTGGCCATTTCTTCAAACCGAAGACATTCAACTCGCCCTTTTCTCGCCAGAAGATGTGGCATTAGATCCAGTGGCACTTTGCCAACATTTGGCAACATCAGCTAAAGATTACGGTGCTAATATCTACGAGAATTGTGCTGTCTCTGAAGTTATGCTTGGAGACGAAGGTCAGGTATACGGTATTAGCACGTCTCTTGGATTTGTGGAAACATCGAATTTTGTCGATGCCGCGGGAATTGTAAGTGTGAAAAGGGCGGCGGGGGTCAGCAAATAACTGGTAGTTTTTCCAGTGGTCTGGAAGTCATTTGATCAAATCTCTACCACATCAACATGTTCAAACAGCAATCTATCCTTGTACATATTCTTATATTCACACTTCGAAATTGCCAACTGGTGCTGTTAATGACAATACGCCAAGTAGGTTATTTTTCTTCTTTTTCTCAAAATATTAGGGAAAAAAACTGGAGTGTGAACATTTCTGTTTTTGATCCATGCCGCACCTAAAAAAAGTACCATAACAGTTTTGGAAAAAGTTTACAGTGATACTTTTCAAAAAAAAAAGTATAGGTCACACCACAATATTTCGAAAACTCTAATTTTCTTTCAAGATTTTTGACATTTTCACCCTTTTTTCTTTGTTTCTTCTTTTTTTTTTTTAGATGTTATTCACAGTGACAGCATTTTAGAAATTTGGTACCTTGTTAGAGCAGCTCGATATCAGCGCCGCACACCATGCCGCACACCATCTAAAGTTTGTCAAAAAAAAAAAAAATGAAAATTGCAGTATTCAATGATCTTGATGCGAACGTGATGCTAAGAACTACATCTTTCAAAACACTGTGCGCCGGTTTTGCCGAGACAAGTGTGCTTCCACTTGCCCGACAAACCAACAATTCGACACCATGGATTCATCCCGAACCCGATTGGAACAAGTTCGATCCCAATCTCGACAAACTCATTCATCGATGTCCGATGTTGGGAAATGTGAATCACGGCGATTTGATATGTGGCATGGAGGCGTACACTCCCGACAAATTGCCGACAATCGGCGAAAGTAGTCAGGCGCGCGGATATTATATGATGTGCGGAATGAACGGACAGGGATTGTCGCTGGCCGGTGGACTCGGCAAACTATTGACCGAGATTATTTGCGATGGAGTGGCTAAGACGGCCGATGTGACACGTGTCGATGTGGGACGATTCATCGATTTGCACGCAAATTCACAGTATTTGATTGAACGAACACCGGAAGTGGCAGCAATGACATACAGTAATCTATACCATTCACACCAATGTCATACGGCAAGAAATTTGAGAATGGCCCCAATCTATCATCAGTTGAAAGATGCCGGAGCGGTATTCGGAGAAATTATGGGGTAATCATCATTTTGTTCTTATTTCAAGTAGCATGAATAATTGCAGATATGAAAGACCTTTATGGTTTGCAAGATCGGCTCAAAGTCATAAAAATTCTCTGATGCGTGGACAAGACACATTGATTGGCAAGCCGGAATGGTTCGATCGTGTTGCTTCCGAATATGAGGCTTGTCGAGAAAGAGTCGGTCTGATGGACATGTCCTCGTTTGCCAAATATGATATAACTGGTCCGGATGCTCTCAAATTCTTACAATTCCTCTGTTCGGCGAATGTTGATGAACCGATTGGAACGACCGTCTACACCGGAATGCAACATCAACAGGGAGGATATGTGACGGGTTTGTTTTTATTTTCAAATTGTGTTCATCACATTCCTTTTGGAACTTCAAATTGAATTTTTTAAAAACAAAGTTCACCCATATTGTAGTTCAGAACCTGGAAAAATGGGCCGGACTGGAGTCTTCGGTTTTCGGCCCGTCTTGAGGTTAATTTCTCAAAACAAGAAATAATTTTTCTTAAAAGGTTTCCACCGGTCATTGCCGGTGACGACCTACTGGTAATCTATATTCTACATCCAAAAGTTCCATAGTTTCTCGTATTTTTACATTGAAATATAACAGATTGCACATTGAGTCGACTGGCCGATAACAAGTTCTTCATGGTTGCGCCGACGATTCAACAAGAAAGATGTTTGGTTTGGATGAAAAAATGGGCCGAAAAATTAGGATCAAAAGTTCATGTGCAAGATGTGACTGGAGCATACACGGCTCTCGATTTGATTGGCCCATCGTCGAGATATCTGATGCAGGTTTGTCGAAATATTGTTTGAATCTTTGAAGAGAATCAAGACTTTTGAAGGATATGACTGGATTGTCGATGACAAGCAACGAGTTTCCGACATTCCGATGTCAAGAAATCAACATTGGAATGGCGACCGGCATTCGTGCAATCAGTGTGACACATTGTGGTGAACTCGGTTGGGTTATATACATACCGAACGAGGTTGCTCAGAATGTCTATGATAAGATTGTGACAGCCGGACAAGAGTATAGTTTACAACATGCTGGATATTACACATTGAGACAGTTGAGAATCGAAAAGTTTTATGTTTATTGGGGACAGGATATCAATGCAACTGTGACGCCGGTTGAATGTGGAAGATTGTTTAGAGTCGACTTCAAAGTTTGTTTTTTTTTGCAGGAAACGATTTTTTGAATTGGTTTTCGAGAAAATAGTTTCCCTGACCAATTTGTGACAAAAATTATTGCTTTTTTTTTTGCAGAAAGATTTCATTGGCAAAGCGGCACTGGAAGAACAATTGGAAAGAGGAGTGTCGAAAAGATTTGTTCAATTATTGATTGATAATCATGACAAGGATACGGATCCATGGCCACAAGGAGGCGAAACATTGTATAGAGATGGAAGAGCTTGTGGTCTGACAACTTCGGCTGCATATGGATTCACTCTTGGGTGTCAGGTATAATTTCTCGGAACATTTAATTCGAATTTCTTTTTTTGAAAATTATTAGTATCATTTTAGGTTTGCATCGCGGTGATTGAGAACAAAGAGTTTGGAGTATCAGCTGATTACATCAATCGAGGATCCTATGAACTTGACATTGCTGGAAAACGATTCGCAGTTCGCGTCAATTTACATTCGCCAACATTGCCTATGATTTCATCCGAACATCCATTACATTATAGACCAACTCAATAATAAATCTAATTGTACCATTTGCCATATATATAATATATATATAGTACTGTAATTAAACATCGAATTACGTGTAGCTTGCATTGTTAGGGATCTTCTTGTACCATAGAACTTTTTTCTATAAAGAATTTAATTGTCTGGTTTTAGAAATCAAAGTTCATAGAAAAAAAATAAAAAAATTTTATAAAATCTAGATTATTTATTATGTCTAAAAATAACAGTGATCCTAAAATTATGTTGCTTTTGTGCGAATTGTCAACCCGTGCATATCTTTTATTTGATCACGAAGAATTCCTAGAACAATAATGCAATATTCTTCAGAATTTTGTAATAAGGTAAAACTCACCGGTAACTTGTTTATGTTGAGCAACTTTAGATTTCCCTGCAAAACTGCTAGCCTCGACAATCACATCAAACATCGATCCACACCCATCTGCAAAATTTCAATCTTGTCGTCTCGATCACACCATACTTTACAAGATCAACAAGAGTGTAGAAACGGTTCCTACAACTTTTTCAAAAAAACTTATATTCGCTGTTCTAACAAGGGAGGTTCAACTTTCCCCCATCTCAACTTTTGACGATATTTGGCAAGGTTACTAAACCGAACCTCCTGATCAAAAACGTGTCAATAACTTTTTTCTTTCGAGTCTGTGAGAAAAAATAAAACCCAAAAAAGTTAAAAACAATGAAAAAATATCCCTTGCAAAAAAGATGAAATTTTTAATTAATAAAAACGTGAACTTTTTATTTTTGTCTGCGGAGATTTTAGCAGTGATCACGTCAAAAGTTGAGATGGGGACAAGTTGAACCTCCCTTGTAAGAAACTAAAGTCCAAAAGTTGGCCCGGGACAGGACAGACTTTTTTGACCTTCCGAAAAACGAAAAATTCCTACCCGGCCAGTTATTTTCGGGGCGGGCATTCGGGCTAACGGGCTACAAACTGAAAATATCTCGACGCGAAAAATGTCAACTCACTTGACACATCGTGTACCTCAACCTTTGTACACCCTCCGATTCCGTTTGTTAAAAGTTGACTCATTTTCTTTTCAGCATCCGATTGTTCATGATTTCCTCCACAACATCCAGCGCCCGAATGGTTTCGAACAATATTTGTTGAGCAAATTCGCATTTTGATCATTTGGCGGAGCATCTTACAATTCACTATTTCAACAACAAAAACAACAACAGTTTAAAGTATATGGTCCATTGAACCAGAAAGAAGAAGGGGTTAGGAAAAAAGTTGGAAAAAGTTATATTTATTGCGATGAGAAAAAAAAGAAAAAAGGTATTCGTTTCTAAGTATAACCGTACTATTCACAAAAAATGAGTATTTAAATGCAAAAAAAAAGAAGAGGGTGAGTGAGAAAGCGAAAAATTGCACCAATTTGATAAAACAAAAAACACATATAAAATGACTAAATTCTTAATTTTGAACATCTTGAAAATCGCTAACGTATCCGAGACTAACATTGTCTTCAACACCACTACTTGTCGATGCGGCTCCAGCGGCTCCGATTTCACGAGGCAGAGCTGCAACAAAAAGAATGATTACTGTAGTTTGAGCTCGATGATGTCTGTTTTCGTGGTAGGATCTTTTTAGAAAAATGTTTGCTTTAAAAGTATGAAAACAAACTCACAAGGGAACTACATATAGGTGTTAACGGACTTTGAGATGGGATGTATGTGACCCGATAGAGTTTTTCATGCTGAACATCATCCCGTCGCTAACTTTTGCAAAGCTTCAGCCAGAAAACTGAAAATCACATTTTTGTGATAAATTTGAAAATTTAAAATTCCTCCTAACTTTTTCAAAATTATACATTTGCAAGAATAAACTAATGGATCTGATAGGAAATTTAATTCTCTACACGATGGTGGTTTTGAAGTTTCGAAAAAATAATGAAAAAGGTGTTATTTTTCGAAAAAACATGAAAAATCAGAAAACAATCTTCAAAATTTAGTCATTTTCACGTTTTTCAATGCAATTTTTTTTATTTTTCACGTTTTTTTGATCTACCTTTTTTATAAAAAGTTTCGGGCTCATTTTTTCAGCGTTACAACTACAATTTCGAGGTTTTTAAGTGCTCCTATCGTTCCTAGCATGCCAAATAACCCTTTAGTAGTCTCTCATCACTAAAATAATTCAAATTGAACAAGATATTTCAATTTTTGTGCTCAAACTTTGAGCTCGATATTCAGCTTTCTGTGTGGAGCTTTGCAAAAGTTAGCTACGGCATGATGATCAGCATGAAAAACTGTACCGGGTGACACATGTCTCTTCTTAAAGTCCGTTAACACCTACTTGTAGTTCCCTTGTCAGATGATTTTTTTCGGGCCAGGCTAATTTCCGCCAATTTGAAGCCTCTAATATCGGACCTACATTTGTCAGCACTTGTCAAATTCTCATTCTTCGTGTTCAGTCCACAATGCCGTTTCAATGACCATTGCATAGCCCATATCGAAAGTGGTCTCATGTATCCGATTGCCCGATAGAACTTTGTTTCATAAATGGCCTCCGGTGTCTGATACTGTAGTCCGAGTCGTTCGAAACATGTCAAATAGCATCCGGCGGCCGTTTTGAATGCCTTTTCAATCTGTTTTTGTTGGATGAGAAACGATGCGACCGCATACGTCACTCCGGTCCACATCTCGTCCGCCTGTATATATTCTCGATCGACATTTCCGTTCGGTTTCATTCCGTTCACCGCTCCCATTTCACCGTTTCCAAATTTACAAACATTTAATTCATATATGGTCCACAACGACGATTCGACCATTTGTTTCGGTATCAGATCAATGGCCAGTTCAGGCGAAACACTTTGCAGAAACCAATAGCCGCACAGTTGATCGGCCATACAAGTCTCGCGACTTCGCGATTTCTCGCAAAATCTGAAATATGTTCCCGTCCACAATTTGTCGATGAACACTTGTTTGGCTTTTTCGAGTGTTTCGGTGAGTAGTTGATTCGTCGACAAGTCGCCAACAATTCGCGACATTTCAATCGCGACGCGAAGCGATGACAACCAAAGAGATCCACAGTATGCGCTGACACCTTCCATTTGCCACGCGTCATATGTTTGATCGGCTTTTCCGAAGTTCTCGATCATTCCATCGTTGTCTTTGTCCCATTGTTCAAGCGCTTCTGTCATTATAACCTGCAAAAACACCATTATTTTCAGAGAGTGACGGACCAATTTTTATCCGAAATTTTGAAATATTGTGATAGGTCAGAATAATGTTCGTGACCTTTTCTCCGAATGTTTCATTTTCAAATTATTTTTTCATCCACAAAATTGCGCCTGATCTAGGAAAATGTGCGAAAAATGTTGAGATATAAAAAAAACTTAATTTTCAGACATTTTCAATGCCCGGACTTCAGTTTCAAAAATCACTTGATTCCAAGTGGTAACATCATCCAGAAAAAAAACCAGACTGGCCCGAAAAAAACACAATCTCAAGTTTCAGCTCGTCACGAAAAACTATCAGAAGGAAAACCCGTGGAGAGACGAGAAAACTTGATCAAAATTTACAACAAAAATTGTTTAAAAAAAACTCAGAAAACTTTGGAAAACGAATGAGAAAAATAGGATTGAAGCAAAGCAAAAAATCAAACCTTGACAGCAGTCCACGTGTGTTGCAAAAACTCCTGATGACAATCGGATAATGCGACATAATCTCGCCACGATGTTAGCACATACTTCATGTTGAGATCTTTCCATTTTCCCGTATCATGCATTACATACGCGTTGGTTGCCAACCACGGCTCATCTGCTGGATTTCCCAGATCGTGTGGAACACGACTAGCCGTCTTCACATTCGCCCAATCGCCTTCCATGTGAAATCGAATCTGTTTATCGATCGAATGATAAACTTGATCGGCTGGAACAAAAAAAAGGTATTGGGATGTTGAAGAAGAGGTAACTCACTGAATTCAGCTTGGACGGCGAGTTCGAGATCGGGCCAAAGTTCAGCAAGAGCATACGACGCATAGAAGTGCACATCATATGTGTTCACCATACGATATTCCCATGCTGAAAGAAACCTCGTTTTTCGACAAAATTGGGGGAGATCACCCAGGTCTGTCAAACTAGCGACCACTTAGAAGAAGTGAGCTTTCGAGCATATTTCAGATACTTTTTTTAAAAGCTTCGTGTCAATTCAAAAATCAGAAGAAATATCGTGCCGGCCCTAAAATCCCAAGAGCTGTGGCTCTGCCTGAAACAAACCTGGCCTGATTTTCAAAATCTACATAGCTGGTCAGGCGTCAAAACTGCTATTTTTGACTTCAAAATTTTCGCCAAAAAAAGAGAAAAATTTTTTGTCACTGTGAATGATGACCGTAAAAAGAAAGAGCTAAACTGTCTAAAACTAGTCAGATAGTTTTTCGGTTTACGTGGCGTGACCTATACTTTTTAATTTGAAAAATGTCAACTGGGCCGGTCCAGAAAAATGAGGCGATAACTCTGGACTCACATTCTAGATATCCAAATCTGCCGGTTTTTTGCATCATTTTCTTGGTGTATTCACTCAAATGTGCTTCATCTGTTGCCCATTTTTCATCAAACTCGAACCAAATCGATCCGCCATCCGTGATGAAATACAACTCATTGAACAACGCCGATTTGTACCAATCAGGTAGATGTGCGTGATCAATGACCGGTTGTTGCCATTTTTCAATCAGCTCCTCCCATTTTTGTCGTCGACAAAGTGCTCGAATGCACAAATTGTCAGCGGCGCCCGTCGAGCCAAAAAATCGAGTGTAGCGACGTTGATAAGTTCGTTGAATGGATCCGAATGACACTGTTGGCATATCCCAACTCAGTGAATAGTCGGCTCCATTTTTTGACAAAGCAGGCAGTTGAAAACGATTACACACGGCTACAGCCATCTCACGACTATTCTCAGCACATTCATCATCCTGACAAACATCATTTCAATTATCGGGTTACTGTATTTTTGTTTCAAAACTTTCGCGAAAAACTCACATAATTTGGAACATCTCCAGTTTGTTGCAACGTTGTCCACAACGCGGCTCCACTTTTGCTCGGATCAAATCGCTGACAAATCGAAGTTGTCGTCGATTGTTTTGTCGACGTGGCCAATCCATAAGTGCACGCCATTGTGGATATCGAATGGAACAATGCGACTCCATTGATAATTGTTCCATCCATCACTTCATCATCATGAGAAGAAGAAGAAGAAGAAGAGAATCGAGCCGCGGAACATTCCGTCTCTCGATCCCATCGTCGATTTCCGGTCCCGTTTCGAAACGTGAACGCCATCGACACTTCGAAGTCTCGGTCGTTGTTCGTATTTTCGACATCGACAACAAACAGACACACAGGAAGCGACGAATCCTCATAGTTGTTCGGTATGACTGGCGAGATTTGTCGAATTGTGACATTGATGCCGATTTCTGGTATCCTATATGTTGTCCATGAACGCGGATAAAGACCTCTGCAATAATTATTTCATCTAATTTGTTTAATTGTGAGGAACACACAAAATTTCTAGACTGAAATTTTAGTTTTTTCTTCCTGTCTTTTGAAGAAATATACTGTACTTAGCTCCGCCCTCTATTCCAATGATCTTGTTTTTTGTAAACACCCACATTAACAAATCTTGGGGGAAAAATGGCCAAAACCTTTGGTGAGAGTTTTATCGAACTTTTTTCAAAGCCACAAAAAATTGTTGAGTACTGTAGTTGGGTTTCCGGGCCAGTCAAAAAATGTAAAAGCCTGGTCCCATATTTACTGACTACACTTGGGCTGACAGTGTTAAAAATTTCGGCCCGAAAATTTTCAGAGAAACTGAAAGTTTTTCAAAAATCGTATTTCAAAAATTTCTGTTTTTTTGTTTTTTTTTTCCATTTTCAAAATGATAAGGTTTGGCGGGGATATTTGTTTGAAAAACAATTTTGTTCTTTTCCCCCCTAAAAATCCTTCTCTAGGCCAGCACCGTTCATCTTGTAAACAAAAACATTTTCAGCAGCACATATTTTTATTCTTATTCATCTCTTCCTCTTTTCAACTATATAGAAGGAAAGTCGTAGACATTTTGCAAAAAAAAAAGAAAGAGGAGGCAGAGAGGAGAGACGCAGTGAAGGAAACACACACGAACGAGACCTCCCACGAAGAAAAACGGCAAAAAGGGGGCAACGCGCCTTTTCCCAAAACCTATAAATTTCACCCGCTCACACACACACACAATGCGTCGAAGACGAAGGCCTTCGTAAGTTTTTTGTTTGGGAGGTCTTAATTTTTTTTTCTTCTTCTTCAATTTTTTCCTTATTTTTTCAGAATGAAATCTCGTTTGGCGGAATTTCAAAAATCTTGCGAATTCACTAATGTCTCTGAAAATCAGATTGATTGGCCGATGAAAAGAGGTGCCAGACTGCCGTTGGTATCGGTTTACGATAAGGTTCCAGGTGGGAATGAATTCATCAAAAAAAACACCTGGCTTGAAAAAAAGGCAAATGACTTGTGTTTAAAAAAAGTTCCCTGAATAGGGCCCGGGCCCAACTTTCGAACGAATTTCCCAATGGGGGGGGGGGGGGGGGGGTCCAACGAAAAAAGGGGCCCGGACCCTATTTTTAACAGAATTTTCTGGATGGGGTCCAAAAATTGGACACAAGCTCAAATCGAGAAAATGGGGCCTGGGCCCCATTTTTCATTTTGGGCCCATTTAGGGATCTTTTGGGTACCACCGGCCCAATTCAGGGACTTGTGTTTCGGACCCCATTTAATGGGTCCTGGCCCCATTCAGAGGCATACAGTACTTCTAAAAACTTTTTCGACCGATCAATTTTGCGGGTCCTATAAACCAGACCAAAACAATGACGGATGTTTCGTTTTCGGGTCCGATTGGTTTGGCCCGTGTGAGCTCCGCCGAAAAACGGCCTAAATCTAACCTCTCATTCGAGCCAAGTTTTTCCCAGAAAACATTTTAGTTCGGCCCTGATGGGGCCAGAACTTTTCGACCCTGAATTCCTCCAAATCCCGCTCCAGCCCTAACCCTATTGAGAAAAATGCGATATTTTTTTATTAAAAATTTTGTATTATTTCTTCTTTTCCCTCCGCAAAAATGACAAGCTTGGGTTACTGTAGTGCGCGTACGAGATAAATAATCATTTTTCAAACAAAAGAAATTGTTCAAGGTTAGAAGGGTGTGTCCATCCGGGGGTTACTGTATTCTCCTTATCAATTATGATTACAGTATCCTCTCCAAATCCATGTCATCTTATCGACTCGGTATCATCAATGATGTTCGCCTATGGTGATTCTCCATCTCCCGACCCTCTTGCAGTTCATTTAGTGCTAACCCATACAATCAATCATCTCATAAAGTACTGTAATCTAATGTGGACTTGGGCCAAACAATCCAATAGTCCAGTCATAACACACATCGAGTTGCTCAAACTGTTTAATCGCAATCAATCACGTCTGCGTCGATTTATAAAATATTATCGAGATACGCAACGAATTAACTCGCGTATGATGCGAACAATCGATTATCAATACGAGACGAATGAGCAATTTCGAGAGTTTTGCGATGATAAAAACCAACAAAATATTGATAGCCGCATCATGGATCGTTTCAAAAAATCGGCAGCTCAATGGGATGATGAGACGACGTACGAATGGCGCCAACAGAGAACTCGCTCGTTTTGCTGTCCGAACTCACAAATATCATCGTTTTATGCGCACAAATTTCACGAGGCCATCGGATTACCACCTTTGGAGATCAATCTCATTTATTTTATTGATTTTATTGCTCGAGAATACATCATGGAGGTTAGTCACACATTTTTCTTCGACCCAAAAATATCTTGGAAAAAATGGTGGAAATATTTTTGAAGTGCTCTGGACGAGACATCTGGCCACGGAGCACGTTTGTCGCATTGTGGACAAGATCATCTTTCTTTATATAGATCTGATCTGGGTGACATTCTGAGTTACCTCAGGGCCGAGCCTACCCTAGCAACATGCTCGCCCTGAGCCGTTTTGGGGCATAAAAGACGTCAGTGCTTTCCGATTCTCACGAGAATGCTCTTCAAAATTTAAAGAAAAACCGATTTTTTTCTTCTATAAAAATCGGGCAGAAAAAATGGATTTTCGGGCCGGTCCTCAAATTTCGAACAAGGGTGTTTTCAGACTACAAAAATTAATCGGGATCTGGGTGGGAATGTTTTTCGGAGATGAATGAACATTCTTCATAAATTTCAACAATTTTGCAGATCACTCACAAGGCATTGCTCGTCGGCGACACGCGTCGCACAACCACAACAAAACTAACATGTGACGAATATATGGACGCTGTCAGTACCGATGACATTCTTTTCAATTTGAAAAAACAACAACGCGGCTCACGAAAACGCAAATGTTCATCATCTGACGAATCCGATTATCAAAATCATCGAGTTCTCGAAGAAATCTACGCTGACTGGTATCAAAAGCATCACGGACCGGTTCAACACAAATCTTTCGATCCAGCCGTT